>ML677353.1:14360337-14682714 GCA_007922305.1 Dermatemys mawii
ATACTTTAGTTAGTCTTTAAGGTGCCACAGGACTCTTTGTCACTTCTGCAATTCCAGACTAACTCAGCTACCTCTCTGATTCTCAAATATATTTGCCTCTCTATTTTGTACATCTGAAAATACTACAAGAGAGAAGTGTAAGAACTCAGTTTTGACTGTTCATAGTCTGATGGCTAAACCATACATTCAAACTGTAGAGCTGTACTAATATAAGCTTATAAGTTATTTAAAATCTTGAATGTGTTATATGTGTGAAAATGAAAAGGCTGAGTCTATGAGATCATACATAGAGTGGGCTGATGCTGTTCCATATGTCCTGGAACAGTTACAGATTTATTTTGGATCTGTGCAGCAATAAGCAAGTTTTTACAAACAAGCAATTGTTACAAAGTACAGATAGATTCTTCTTCAAATAGTGCCCCTGTTGGTGTTACACTTCCGGTGCTCATGCACCTTATGAGCCTTTGATGGGAAATTTTCCTTAGCTGTGACTGTTTTGGCCCATGCATGCACCCTGTGGGTCCTTCTGCCCTGCATCACAGCTATACAGGGCTTGTCCAGTTCACTGGGTTTTAAATGCTGCCTCACATGCGGCAAGGCCATCCCAGTCAGAGATGGACACTCTGATGTTTGAGTCACACATCCTGCAAAAGTGTAACATCTGTTCAGTCCTCAAATGCAGAACAAGAAAGAATTGGGAAATCAAGCTTCAGCTGTTAATGATGGAGCGCTCATTTTGCCCCGCTTCAGAGCCAGGTCAGGAGAACCCCCATTTTCATCAGGTGGGATCTAGCACCCTTTCATCCTCAACCCAGCACTCTCCCATAAGGCTTCTGAAACTAATTCTGAAGAAAGCAAGGAGAGGAGCTCTAACTCCCCTCTTTGCCAGCCCACCTTGGAAAGACCTCACTCTTCAAGCAAGTGAATGGCTTTGGAAGCCTTCCCCTAGGCACAGTTGGTTGCTCCAGTACCAGTCAGGTGAAGAGACCCCATAATTCTAAGAGCAAGCATGGCTCGAAGAAGGCACTAGTACTGTCTAGAAGCCTGATACTATCGAATACGCTCTCCCAGTACCACCTCTAACAGGCTCCTTGGTACCGTGTGTGACCCATCTACTTGAGTAGTTACCTCAGAGCATTCAAAATCACAGAGACAGGAAGGGACAAGCACACTCTCCATTTGGTGCTGCAGTACTTTAGGTACCCAAAGGACTTTATCTGTGACTGCTGTATCAGAGTTCCTTCTTCCAGCTGGTGCTGATGGTCATGTAACAACAAAGGCATCTATTTTGGGATACGGGCACACCTCATACACGATTCATACAATACAGGGCAGATAGTCACCCAAGAAACCAACCTCCGCATCAACCTGTTGGAACTCAGAGGGATTAGAAATACCTGCCATTGCTTTCTTCCTCTCATCAAAGACAAGTCTATCAGAATGGCTATATTATATCAGCTTGAAGAGTGAGTGAAATTGGGACATTAATGGCAGACCTTCCTTTCACAATATTCTACAAGAACAAGATTTCTTTACGCTCACATTGCAGATTCCTTCCTAAAGTATTGTCTGAGTTTCAGTCTACTGAATCAGACTACTTATCTACCAGTTTTCTTTCCAAAACCACATAATTCCATTTTGAAGACTGCTGTCCACACTTTAGATATCTGAAAGGTGCTAGATTTCTATCTGGGTAGGACTAAATCATTCAGGAAATCTCCAAGACTATTAATTTTGTTTGCAGACAGTTCTAACGGATTTTCTGTTTCTATCCAGAGACTGTCAAAATGGATCTCTGGATATATTATTGCTTATTATGCTGTTGCCAGCATTCAGCCTCCACCTGGTGTGTCAACACAGGCTAAGTGATCTCAGTCTACCTCTGTGGCTCTCCTTAAAGATATCCCTGCATCTGAGATCTGCATGATCCTTTGTACATAGCTTCTCCAGACACTGCCATAATCGATGCCTCTAGATCACATGTGGCAGTTAGCAACACAGTTCTTTTCTCAATTATAGACTAGATTCTGAAGATCCCTCTTTCTTTCAGGGTTTCTGCTTGGTAGTCACCTGAAGTAAAACACCCGTATTCATCCTATGCAGTAACTGTGGTTCTTTTAGATGTGCGACCCTGTGAGTGTGCCACTGCATGTCCTCCCACCCCTCTGCTTTGAAGTTTGAGACTTGGCAATGGAGAGGGTACTGAGGGTGGTTCACCCGTGCAGCTTTGCATAGCCTCAGTACGGGACAAAAGGATGACTAGGGCACCTCCATGGGCTGAATGGATGCTGCAATGAAAATTTCCGATCAAAAGTATATGGGGCGCACATGCATCTGAGGCGGAGCGCTCATACAGGGACATGTCTAGAAGAACCAGAGTTACTGCACAGGGTGAGTAACCTCCTTATTATGTTAGTCCCGCTCTAGTTGAACACTTCATTAATGAGGGGGAGAAATTCTTACACTCATGGAGGACCTATAACATCTTTATATACATCACCAATTGACTTCAATGGGGCCAGACTGTCACCCAATATTTATAAGGATTATGTAAACCAAATAGTAAAATTCATATTAATCTCTTATATCTCTTCTCTGAATATACTTTTGTGATTTTACATGAAAATAATTAAAATGGAGCCTCCATATTAAAGTGACTTGTACCATGTTTGGTGTTGGCTCCTCTTCCACTTTGGGAAGTAAACCAGTATGAAAATTTGAACAATACTTAAGTACAGTTAAACTCTAACAAGTGACTGTATGTAGTAATAATTAATCCAGCATAGACTTTCATTGTAATTGTTCCTCAGTGTCTTACAGCTCACTTGACAGGTGTAAAGATAGTGTTTTTCTAATTGTCACCTCTGCAAGTTGTAATGGGGTCTGAAAGTCAAACTGGGGTACTTCTGGCTCAGACACCATCGTCTTTCACCCATAGCATAAAGCTAAACAGCATAAACAATGTTGTTAATCAAGTTCCAGCATCAGAATTTTTATTACTGGTGATGAGTGAGTAAGAAAAGAACAACTTACCCCTATTGCTGTATTGGTTCTGTTGGGCTTAAAGTAGTAAGGATTAATACTGTCAATAAAGTGAGCAAATATAAGCAGGGAGCAGATGTGTTAAGTGAGGAGACATGTCCATAGAAGTCACTCTTCTGATGACCACCACATATTAAAACCCCAATGCTTTATTACTTCATGTGATAAACATGTCTCTTTCTTTCTTGCAGCTCACACTCCCGACAACAGCTTCCTTGGGTTTGTAGTGGAGCAGCATTTGAATTCGAGTGACATTAAACACATTAACGACATCAAAAGGCAGAATCAGTCACTGGTTTATGGCAAAGTAGATAACTTCTGGAAGGTGAGTTGCTATTTTTTTAAAAAAAATTATTTGTTTATTTATTTATTTATTTTACATCTTTATCAAATTCATTTTGATCGGGGGAAAAGACATAAATCTCAAGACTACTCACAATAAGTTGCTTCGTGAATTTCTAATAAGTTCTTTGTCTGAAAATAAGCAATAACTTCAAAGATTTATCTACTGAGCATTTGTGGAACTTTGCAATAAAAGGGGCATCTGCCTACCTAAAGGGAGGGGAGTGGGTCTGAAAATGTCTGCACAGTATCTGTCCACTTGATTTTGCTTGTAAAAATGCTACAACTTTCAGTAATCTATGTGCTTATGCATGCCGATGAAGCATAGTAAGGCTCAGTGGAATTTTGAGTGTTGTATGGCATTTCCCCTGCTTGGAGAAAGGACTTTTTTATGTAGCCCAGTTAAAAGGTTGCTGCTTTTGTTTTATTTACTGATAACACTATAAAAACTAATTTTGTTATCAGACTGAACTGAGGGAGATGCAGTAACTATTGAAGTGGTGCAGAGGCTTTTGTAAATCTGAGCTGTGTCATAAGCACCTCTCTTTCAGTGATTTATTCTCCTGCATGCTGCAGAAAGATTTTCTTGAGTTTGATAGCAGCCTGTGCAATGTTCCAATCATCAGGTTATGTGGAACCTGTTCAGGCTCTCACTTTAAAGCTCTGGAAATATTGCTTCTGGTACTTCCTTGCAAAAAATCAGTTTTGTGCTTAGTTGACCTTGATGTTGTGCAGCTATCATATCTGGACAAGGGGGCATTAATGTTTAGCTCATCATTGACGGCTAGTTCTGCTTCACAAAAGGAAGCAGTTGCCTCTGTGCATTTGTAACCAACTGCTGAGCATGTGACAGGTCCCACAGTGTGGTGATCTGCAGAAGATATGAGTCTGCTACAGCTGTTAGCTCCAGAGCCGTGTCTCTTTAGCTCATGCTTTTAGGTTTAGGTGTTCCCAGTTCAGTTCCCGCTGTGTTGGCTAAGCTCTCAGTTATCCTGCAAGTGGAAGCTTGTCTGAGATTCAAACTGCTGTTGGTCTCAGAGACTCAGGATGAGCTTTCTATGAGCAGAGGAAGTACATAACCCATGGGGGTGTGTGTGAAAAGTCTTCCTTTGTGCCCGATCCACAGAGGATATGAATGGTCACAGTCTTCAGCTCCAGAGTCTTGTCTCTTTAGTTGGCACTGTACCAGCTCGGGCTTTTATCTCTGGAAGTCCCAGGCCAATCCCTGGTGTGTTGTCACAGTGGCAGCCATCACACACTAACATTTATGAGGCCTAGTGCCTCTAGCACAGGGGTGGGCAAACTGTGTCCTAGTGCAGCATCCGACCCTTGAGCTTCTGCCGGGGACTTGCCCCGCTCCGTATGTGCCATGGCTCCTGTGTGCAGAGGCAACCAAGGGGTTCTGCACTCTGCCCCCGCCCAAAGCGCCCCCCCCCCAGCTTCTATTGGCCAGGAACTGCAGCCAATGGGAGCTGCAAGAGCAGTGCCTGAAGACCACAGAATCATCTGGCCACATCTCTGCATCAGAGCTAGAGGAGAGACATGCTGCTGCTTCTCCACACCCTCATGAGTATTCATGACCTGCCAAACAATTTCCATATCCGGATGTAGCCCTCAGGCCAAAATGTTTGTCCACCCCTCCTCTAACAGCAAGATGAGGACCAATATAACTACTGCTAATAAGTGAGTGCCTTAAAACTTTGAGATGCTATAACCCTACACCTAAAAACACTGTTCCTTTAGAGTAAAGATGAAATGTGGTTACCATAAACTACCACTCCATTTATACTGGTATAGTACATCAGTCTTTCAGAATACAGGACTCACAGCAACTGTCTAGTAAGTTCTCAGGTGTTTCACAACTGACATGCAAAAAGGGAAGCCTTTGAGTTACAACTGATAACAAAATAAGCAACTATAGAGCTGAACTATATTGCTTCATTTAAACACAAACCTTTTGCCTTTGGAATGGATGATTGATTGACTCCCCCTTTCAAACCTGAAACTTTTACTGATGATCCCTGGAGAGAAAAGTTTTGAGAAAATGAGAATTAATCCTAATTGGCCTAGGAAGCTCTGATGTCCAAAAGTACTAAATGATTTAATACCATTTCTGATCATGCTTCCCATGAGAATAGCTGGGCTGCGTTAAGCCCATTTAAGAGGGAAGCACTGCAGAAGAAAAGATACTTACACAGACTAATAAACACCCTGTTGCCCACTTGCCAACTGTCCACTTTAGTTGTCTATTACGGGATCCTTGGGGCATGGGAAGGGCAAGATCTCTGTTCATTAGCTGACATATTGAGAACCATGTGGATATTAGTCAGCAATACATTAGTGGTTGTGATCCCTCAAAATTTGTTCATCCAAATCTAATCCTCCTGAAATCCTCCTTGAAATCCCCACTTATAAAAGTAATTCTTGTTGACTGTAAAGGTATATACTTTGGTGAGTTTTCTGTTTGGTTCATGACTGAAGGAAGATTTCATTAGTCGTCCCCCTTCCCCACCCTCCACGGCCATCTTTTGCATAATTGAAGATTTTTCTCCAGAACACATTTCAGCAGAACAGAAATCCATTAATTTTGAGTCTGTTCTGGCTTAGGCTTTTGCAATTACAGTTTCTGTGTTGTACTTAAAGTCCTGCACAGGATCTTTTCAGGGGGAATAAGGCAAAACGCCACATTTTTTAGCAATATATTCAATAATCAATACCATCATATGCGTATGATATACATCACACTCATGCACTCAAACACACACACAAACACACTCCGTCTTGTTCTTGTTACCAACAAGTTGCTCCCCTTAACTGCACTGGCCAGGTGAGTTAGATGGGAGAGGGGTGGAGCCAGGCTTCTGCCAATCCGGATCAATGCTCCGATGTTGACAAGATGAGACCCGGGGTCCCCTGCAAGACACTTCACATTTATGGCAGCTTCCCTCTCATGCAGATCTGTCCCAGATTCAAAATCTGGGTCTCTGTTCATTGGTCCTTTGGGCTGCTTTTTCTCTGGGTGTTGTCCCAGTGCTGCAGAGAGGGTGTTACCAAAAGAAGGTGCTGGCTGCTAACCCTCAAGGCCCTCAATATGTGTGATCTTCTTTAGTCAGCCCACTTGACACCTTTGATTGTCCTTGCCTCTGGCTCCCATCCCCTCTTCAACCCTTGCAGCTCTCTGAAGGTGCGGCCTTCCTCATTCACACCTCGTTCACTCAACAGGGCAATTGATTACAAAGTGAGGGACGATCTTATTCTACTCTGGTGGATCTCAAACTTTTGAGAACCGTGACCCATTTTTCCTTCCTCGGCTGCGGTGGCGGACCCTTGCATATCCGCCGAAAAGCCGCCGAATAAATTACTGCCGCATTTGGCGGCTTTTAAGCGACGGCAGGAGCTCGTGATCCCCCTGGAAGCGCTCGGCGACCCCCACTTTGAGAAACCCTGTTCTATTTCTACCAGAAAGACAGTTTTCTTCTACCTTAATTATACTACCTTAGGGTCTATAAAATATTACCAAAAGTTTAACACAGAGTTTCTAAAACAAAGTTATATGAAAAGCTAAAACAAAAGTCATATAAAAATTACACAAAAATACATAGATTTATCTACACCTGATCTGATTATCAGTCCCAGAAGCATAATGCAGTCTCTCAAGAATAGTTGGATCTAATAATCATCTATACTACTTGACCTGATTAGTTGTGTGAGTCAACAGAACAGCCTGTAAAGTGTAGTCAGAGCTAATAAATAAGGTTGTTGCTCAATTACTTGGATTTTTATGCATACATATTTTTGCAGTACTTTAATCTGTCCTCCCTACTTTGGCAATGTGGATTAATAATTATAAGGCCAGAAGGGACCATTGTGATTATTTAGTCTGATCTCCTGTATAACACAGGCCATGGGACTAGAGCATAGCTTTTAGAAAAACATCCTATCTTAATTTTAAAATTTCCAGTTATGTAGAGTCTATGACAATTCTTGGTAAGTTGTTTCAATTGTTAATTACTCTGTTGTTAAATGTGTGCCTTATTTCTAGTCTGAATTTGTCTAGCTTCGACTTGCAGTAACTGGATCAAGTTATATAGTTGTCTGCTAGATAGAAGAGCACTCCATTATCAAATTTCTGTACCCTGCATAAGTACTTACAGATCAGATGGTGGGGAAAGTCACCCTTTAGCCTGGTTATTATAAACAGATTGAGCTCTGAGACATTCACTGTAAAGTGGTTTCATTTTCCAGTCCTTTAATCATTCTTTTGGCTCTTCTCTGAACCCTCTCCAATTTTGCAACATCCTTCTTGCATTGTGGACATCGCAACTGCACACAGAGTTCCAATAGGGTGATCGCACCACTGCCAATTATAGAGGTATTATAACCTTCCTACTTTTACTTGATATTCCCTTGTTTATGTATCCAAGGATTGCATTAGGGCTTTTGGTCATAGCATTGCATTGGGAGCTCATATGAAGTTAGTTATCCACCTAAACCCCCAAGTCTTTCTCAGAGTCACTACTTTCCAAGATAGCATCTCCAGCATCCTGTAAGTATAATCGATTCTTGGGGGCCCTAGGTGTATGATTGTATTAAAACATGTTGTTTGCTTGTTAACATGTATTTGTTAACTGGCATGCAGACTGCTCTGTGTACACACATGCATAAAGTACACCCCCTGCAGATAGATTTGACTTCAGGAGCTGGGGAGGGAAGTGTATTTGGATGACGAAATCCATTCTGACCAACACGTTTCCTGGATTGAGCTTATATCTGTGCAGTTGGCTTAGTTTGTGGTTGCTTTACCTGTTTAGTAGTCTTGTCATTATGAGTAGAGCTGAATTGAAGGAATCTATTTATGCTATTTTCTTTATATTTTGTATCAGAACAGATCACTTAAACAAAATTTATATACATCCCACCTAGTGCATGTGTGTGTCCTGCTTCTGATCAGCAACTGTAATGCTTAAAGCAATGATTCTCAATCTATTTACCATTGTGGATCGCATATACAGCTCTCTTACGTGAGCCGCATCCATACAATATATATACTTCCTGTCTATTGCTGTATTCTGTTAAGTCAGGGACGAAAAGAAGATATTAACATTTAAGTGAACTGTAAATATAGTGGTATCACTGCCGTGAAGTATGTAGTACAGGCCTGCACAACTCGGAAAGCAGCGAGGGTCATATTACTGCAAAAAAACCAGCTGCGGGCTAAAAAGCCCCTCCCTCACCCCACCCCCATCTGCTTCCCACTGCTTGGCTTGCCCCACCTCTACTCACCACCTGCTGGCCGCACAGTGAGCCAGTGCGGGCTGCATGTGGCCCCCGGGCCGCATGTTGTGCAGGCCTGATATAGTATATCACCTGCAAATGGTCAGAGAGAGGCAATTACCTTATGTTAATCCATGTAGCTAATTACCAGTAATGTTTAGGAAATAGAAGGTTACTTGGAAAGTCTATTGTTCACTCAAGCACTAGTGCTGTCAAGTGGCTGCAACAATCGCTATTAAAAACTCTTGGGACCTGATCCTTTCATCTCAGTTCTGCTTAATCTTTATTCGGGGGGGGGGGAAGTTTGAGTTGTAAGACTGAGATCTCCAGTCCCATCTGGACCACCCTGATATGGAATATTTGGACATTGAACTATAAGCTGATGAACTGATTCTGAAAAGGACTCTTTGCAATTCTAAAGCTTACCATCTCTACCATTAAGCTAACCTGAGGACTCTGTTCATGTCTGTATGTATAATGATCTTTTAACCAATACTCTCTTTTTTCTTTTTAATACATTTTAGTTAATAAGGTTTGGTTGTAAGCATGTCTTTGGGTAAGATCTGAAGTATTCATTAACTTGGTGGGTAATGTGTCCGATCCTTTAGGATTGGTAGATCTTTCTATATGATGAACAAGATTTTCAGTAATCTTCATTATATTTGGTTTGACTGTCTGGGTGGGGGAGCAGGCTGGGTTGTTTACCCAGGAGCCAAAAATACAGTTCCCTTAATCAGTAAAGTATTATAGAAGCTGTTTTGTGGTAAGCTTGATGGATCTAAGAATCAGAATAATCACCAGCTTTGCAGATTGTCTGCTCCATTCTTTACAGTTTTCCCTAACTGAGCAACCTCAGTGTGGCCCCATTCACACCCCATCATTGCTATAGCCATGTGAGCCAGATGGCATTTTCAACCAGAGGTCTGGATTGGTTAAGTAACTTGCTGAAGGCCACAAGATCTGGGTTGTGTTACAGGCTTTCATTCATTTTCTCCTTTAACCTCTAGACCGTACTTCAGACCCTTTTATTTCCCAGGGCAGTAATGGTAGAATTTTTCTAATTCTCTATAGGCGATCCCTGTACATCAGTTGTGGAGTGCAATGGTTGGCAAGATGGACACATGTTCTTAGCTTGTGTTGCTTTCAACTGTATAAAAGCCTGAGAGAGCCTAAAATTTGGTGTGGAAAAAAATGAGGGAAACATAGCTGGGGTGACCCTCAAGTGACTTGCTGCCTGGAGTTCAGGGCAGTATAAATGACTGAATAGAGACCATGTCTGCCTGATCAGAACACGAGGACTGTGTAGAATGTGAGTGAAACCCATAGTACTTCTCTCTCATCTAAATGAAACAGTATTGGCTTTAATCATAGAATACTACAGCTAAAAATAAATACTTTCAGGCTTGCCAGGTGTCTTCCCAAGTCTCATATGGGTATCAAACTATTGTCTTCCACTGCCAATGCAGTTTTGCTATTTGTCTCATGCCGCTCATAACCTCATCTCTAATCCAAGAAAGAAAAAATATGTAGTGCATTTTAAATAATCTGTTATATGTTTTGTAGTTTCCAGAGTGCCTGGGGTGGGGGACAAAAAATTTTGTGGTCTGTTTTGGAAAATAGCTGAACACGGAATATGCAGTCCTGAGTTTTAGTGGCTCATGAGTTGACTATGAGTCAGCAATGTGATGCAGCTGCAAAAAAGGCTAATATTCTGCAGTGTATTAACTGGAAGGTCCTATGTTTAATCACAGGAGGTAATCCTCCCACTCTACTTAGCAGCAGTGAGGCCTCAGCTGAAATATTGTATCTAGTTTTGGTAACCACATTTTAAGAAAGATGTGAACAAATTAGAGAATCCAGAGCAGAGCGACAAAAATGATGATTGGTTTAGAAAACCTGACATATGAGGAAAGGTTTAAAAAAACTGCATGTTTATTATTGAGAAAAGAATACTGAGACGGGATCTGATAATGGTCTTCAAATACGTTAAGGGCTCTTACAAAGAGGACAATGATCAATTGTTCTCCACATCCACAGAAGGTAGGACAAGAAGTAATGGACTTAATCTGCAGCAAGGAAGATTTAGGTTAAGTATTAGGAAAAACTTTCCAACTCTAAGGGGTAGCTAGTTTCTGGAATGGGTTTCCAAGGAAGGATGTGGAATTCCCATCATTGGAGGTCTTTAAGAACAGGTCCGGCAAACATCTGTCAGGGATGGTCTAGTTTTACTTGATCCTGCCTCATTGCAAGAGGCTGGATTTGACTTCGTGGGGCTCTTTGAGCCCTACATTTCTATGAATCTTTGAGGAAATCAGTCCAGGAAAATTACAATTTAATATATTCAACCACAACTCACATAACATACTTTTAAGTATTCAGAAGCAACATAATTACAGCCAGTTATGAACACCGAGTGCCTTTTGACAAGATGAGTATTTGTCATAAGTGGTTGTTGTCCATGTAATTTTTTGGGAAGTTTTGGGGTTATTAAATATTTAGCTTCCTTTTTAGTATATTTCAAAAAATTGAGCTAGTAGTAATCTCACTGAACACTCTCTCACTCCCTTAAATAGCATGTAAAGGATGTGGGTACTGATTGGAAGAAAAATCAGATTTTTTTTAGTAAAGATCAGCCTTCCAAGCTAGCATGTCCATGGCTATTAGAGATTGCTGCTGACCATGAGTCTTTTTATGTCAGGCTTGCCCTTCCCCTCCTTTTACATTGTTCTTAAACATTGTATTTATAGCATACTTTCTTTGTACTTACCAGTTTTTGAAGCCAGATGTAGGGGAAAAAATCTCCTTTCAACTCCCTACACATGCAGACAACATCCTTGCTTATCACCCACTTTTCCCTCCAAATTTGCAGGAGAGCTATTGCCTAATTTATCAGTTGAAATTTATGCAGGTACTATCAGAAAGCAGCTCAAGTCCCATCTTCCTATGGCAAATCGGGCTTGTCTTGAAGGAGGCAGCCATTTTAATTCAGTCACAATTCTTCAGACAGGCCTACTTGTTTTCATTGAATGTATATGGAGAGAAACAGACTAGCAAAACAAGTGAACAAAAGCCATACATATGGCTGTGCATTTGTAAATCATCTTGCAGGCATCAAATTTCAAATGAATAGTTGGAGATGTTTTTATAAAAAAAAATGTTTATTTTTTATTAAACTAGTGTTCCCTAAAAAATTAATGATTTTTGTTTTAATTTAGCATTAGCCTGGCTCAGCTATCAAATGTTCTGGTTATTTCTCCCTTTTCTTTCCACAGTACTGTGAACCAATAAAGTGAATTAATGCAGTCCTGTAACATTGAGTGAGATGATCAGCTAACAGTATTTAACTTCCAGAAGCACCACATCCCCACTATCTCATCCCCTGCACTCACTTCCTCCACCCCACTCTTTCGCTGTGCTCCTACTGACTCCCTCAGCTTTGTTAACTCATTTATCATTCAGTTCTGCCCTCTTTCTTTTTAAGAGCTTTACTTCTCCTCTCTGACCAGTTCTGATGCTCTCAGCCCCCTTTAGCTCCTATTTACCTTCAAGTCTCTTAATCCTTCTTTCCAGCACCTCCTCTTTTATCTGTCTACCATCGTGTCTAAGCCAAGATCCCACCGGCATCCAACCCATCTCTTCTCTTGCTCCATTTCTACCCTCTTCTCATCTCTGCTGTTATGACTCTGAAGTCTACTCTTTAACTTTTTGCCCCAAGCTTACAATTTTTACACCCCCCCTCATATGTCTGCTTGCCTACTAACATCCTTTTGCTCATCTATTTGTCTCCCTCCCCGTTATATGTCGCTCTTTCTGTTCTGATTGATTTCCCTTTTTTCTCCTATTTTAACCAAGTCCTGCTGCTGAATGATCTTCAATTAATGTCCTACCTCCCTTCTTCCCCTTGTCTCTCAAATCCAAGAGCATGCTCTAATTGCCCTGACTTCCTCTCCTCCAGCTGTCTCCTTGATCCCATTGACTTGACACTCGCTCTCTCCTGCCTTCACAAACAGTCCTTACCTAAGGTCACGGCTGACCTTCTCTTAACTAAATTAAAAAGACTTTTCTGTTCTCATTCTTTGACAGGCCTGATCTATCTCCTCCTCTGTTTTCTCTCTAAACTTGATGTCCCTGACATAGGCACTCTTGGTGGTTTTACTTTTACTCCTGAGGGCATTCTGTGCCAAAAAGTTAAAAATTCTGCATACAACATTTTAAAATTCTGCAAGTTTTGTTTGTCAAATAAATGTGGAGGCGCCAGCATGGCATTGGAGAGCACAGGCCACTGGCTGCACAAACTGGGAGATTAGGGTGACCAGATGTCCTGATTTTATAGGGACAGTCCTGATTTTGGGGTCTATTTCTTATAGAGGGTCCTATTACCCCCCACCCTCTGTCCCGATTTTTCACATTTGCTGTCTGGTCACCCTACGGTGAGATCACTGAGCAGCTCCCCTCCTACTCCTCACCCCCAGGACACAGATTCAGTGCTGATGCTACACAGAACCCCAACGCAGCGCAAGGACTGGGCCTGCCAAGTAGCGTAACTAGGGGGGCATCTGGGGGAGCGGCCACTCCTCCTGAGGGCAAATTCCTAAAAGTTCCGCCTTTTTTGTACTCACTGGATGGCTGGAGCAGGAGGGACTCTTGGAGCTTCTGCCGAAACTCCACCGCCAAAGAAAGCATCGAAGCCTGTGAGTCCGCTGAAATGCTGCTGAGGTAGCTAGACTTCTTTCAGCAGCATTTCGACGGACTGACAGGCTTCGATGCTTTTTTCGGCAGCGGCATTTCGGCGGCAGCTCCACCGGTTACAATTTTCTTTCCACTGTTCGAAAGTTGAAGTGGCGCCTTTTTCTTGGTGGTTGCTGCCTCTGCTGGTCAAACCTGGCTACACGCCTGACTCTGCCCCAGAAACACCCCAAAACCCTATGCCTCAGTGCCAGATGCACCAGGCGTGGGCTGGCAGGCTCAGCAAGGCAGGATCCAAGTATGGAAGGGCTTAGTGTGGGGGGGATCCAAGTGCACATTGAGAGGGTTCTGTGTGGGGCAATCTGGATGCAGGCAGCTCAGTGGGGGATCCGAGTGTGGAGGGGATCTAGAATAGGGGCTTGTTGGAAGGTTCTGGGAGCAACGGTAATGGGACTCTGCGGAGGGGTCCAGGTGGAGGTGATTTGGGCTTAGTGTGTGTGCGGTTCCGGGATGTGGGGAGGATAGAGCTCAGAAGGAGAGCCTGAATGTGGGGGGCTCAGCGGAGGGAAGGGGTCCAGATGCTGGGGGGGTGGAGTTCGGGGGGTGGGGATCTGGGTGCGTGTGGTTTGTTGGGGTGGTCCAGGTGCAGGGGGAGTGGGGCTCGTTGGGGCGAAGGTTCTGGGAGCAGAGGCATCAGGCTTGGCAGGAGGATGTGGGTATGAGGGAGTCTGGATGAATGTGGGTTGGGTGGATGTGGGAGCAGCTCCCCATACAGGGATCCTTCCCCCTGCACCTGAGAAGCAATGGGTACAGGAAGTATGGGAGTGGGACTAGTTTGCAGAGCTTCCTAAAACTAGGGGAGAAATCTGGGGGTGGATCTGCCATGGCCCTGGATGCTGTGCAAGGAAAGAAGTCATCCCATCCTCACCCAGCTTAGCTGGGACTAGCAGCCAAGCCCAGTGCAGGGTAGGAGCCACCTGCAGGATCTTCCCCAGTCCCACCTCCTGCCCCATAGTGCTTTACATTTCAGCGGCTGCCCTGGGCCCCCGAAACATACTGCTGGGGAGGGTTGCATGACCGCTTCTGTGGCTTCCCTTTGCTTCCCCGTCAGGCAAAGAAATCTGCAGGGGACACAAATTCTGTGCATGTGCAGTGACGCAGACTTGCCTCAGGAGTATGACCACTCCCTCAGCGTCTCTTTTAAAATGGCTTTTCATTTTCCCTTTTCTCATCGCTTGATTTCATTAGGGACTTTGTCATCTGACCTTAACTCTTTTGTCTCGATACTTTCCTTGTCATTTGATTTTCTTATATGATTTCAGCTAGCACTTCTACACCAGCGATTCCCAAGTCCGTTTCTTATCTATATTATAAAATCATTGTGGATGTGAATTATTAACTTACAGGATCATATACATTTTTTTAATTTGACTGTGCACCTGGGCTACTAACAAATGGAAACAGATTAAAACATGACTACCAAATTCAGTCCACGTGACAGAAGTCTAAAATAGACTGGGGGAACTGGTTGCCCTACCTCCTCTCCACGATGTTATTCCCATGTATTCTAAAATTTTCTTTTTCTGAACTTGGAGGTTAAGTGGTAATGGTTATCCAGGTGTATGCTTCAGCATAGCTACTAGTTTCTCCACATTACATAGCAGTGGATACTGGGATATCTTGATAAATAGTCCAGTCATCTTCAATAATAATTCCAAATGCTGTCAGTACCTTAGAAGAATTTTACTACTCCTATATTGTAGTAAATTATCTTACTGTAGTTTTTCTAAAGTGTTTTGGACTTGTATTTTTTCTTTCTGGCAGGTTTAGGAATACAACTATAGTTAACCTAACTTGCATAGAAATTTTTTTTAAAAAACTCTTTTTCATGATAAAATCAACAAGGAACAGTTATGAAGAGGGCAGTGTTTGTGTCAGCCAAATAATTGTACAGACTTTGAAGGATGAGCAGTAAGATAACCTACATGATGACTCATTTAAAAACAGTATTTTTTGTGAAATGCACCAGACCAGTAGCTCTGGAGATGGAAATCTCCGTTTCCTAGAATAGAAAATGCATAGGCATAAACATGTTTCCCTGGATTGTCCTTCTAATGTCCCTTAATTCCTTTAGCTCAGACTCTTGCTCATTCAGTCATTGGCACCTCAGCTGAGACTGCAAACAGTTGTGGCATTTGATGTAGTTTTTGTGATAGGGACACCTACTTACCTGGAACTGTACTGAGGTTACTAGCTCATTTAACACAGACTTCTGAATCGCCTTCTCATCATCATAGTAATGACATCACTCACTTCCAGCTTGGGTTGGATTTGAACTGACAATATAAAGATGAAAAACTCTTCATTCCGTTATTGATACCCTGACCAACCCAAGACACTGTCTCCTCTGGGAACACACATGGTTTTTAATAATTTCGTAGGATAAACAATTTATAATTTGTTATAGATCAAAACGGTACAGCAGAAACCTATTTATCCGATCTGATTGGGACTTGGGCCGGATCTGATAATCACAAATCTGCATACACCAGAAAATGCAAAATTGCAATGCTGTAGCGCCACCTAGTGGCCCCAGGAGAGATCACCCTTTTCTGGGCCTGTATATGCTGGTCATTCCGTTAAAACAGAGAGCTGGATAATGGAGAGTCAGATAAACAGGGTTCTCCTGTACTTCTCTCCCTCACAAATCACTGTGGAGAAACTAGAGTTTTCATGAACCAAAGTGCATCATTTGTGCTCATGTTTTGCATTCCTAGCTTCTCTTCTGTTTTGAAAAGTAAAGTAGTTCTTTCTTAAAACAGCAGATTCTCTGGTTAGAATCACTGTAGAGCATGGCATAATCTTGCTATGGGATTATAATTAACATAAGGGAAACACTGGGCTTCCAGCTACCTTGGATCCGGTATAGGACAAATAAAAATCCAGATATAAGGATTTCTGAAAGACTGAAAGGGGTACATTCATTGCATGTGCCAAGACCTTGTTTTTTCAGATTGCACTGATAAAAGTTTATAAAAACTTTCACATGTTCTCATTTTTAATAAGGGAAACTAAACTTGGGACCACAAACTGTTCTCCATATGTTTTACAATCTGAACTACAAGGAACCACCAGGAAAACAAGGGCTCTGATTAATTGTTCTCTAACACAGTTGGCCTGTAGTTGTGCACATATGTTGTTTAGTGGTTCAGTGGTGAATGAGACTAATATTGTGTGAAGGTGACCTGAATAATTTAAAATCATGAAAATTTGTCATAATCTGGGCTGCCAAATTGAAATTAAAGCAACTTTCAGTTCGTGCCTGTACTGCACCAGCTTCAAGCAGAGTAAAAGGAGACTTCAGTTTTCCTTGCGTCATGCTTCCATTTATTATTACAGCAACATTTATACTTCTGAAATTTTAATTTACCCAGTTTGAGACTTCAACCCTTCAAGCTTTCTCCTGTTGACACTGCCTTAGGGAAAGATGGTTGTCATTTCATTCCTTTGATGTGAAAGGCTTTATCATGAGGGTTTTAAAAGTGGGTGGAATAATTGGCATAAAGTAATAACAGTTGTGTGCAATAATCAACAAAAGTGTCTTTCTCAAATGGCAAGTTTATTGTAGCTGTCGAATAAAATGACTAAAAGCTAGTAGAACTTCCCATTTTGGGTATGAGGAGAAATCATTTGCTCTTTTTGATGCGACATTTAATGCTTCAAGCCTAGTTTTCACTATGAGCAACAGAAAAGGAGGGACCAACTCACTCTGATCAAAACTGTGGCGAAAACTGAACAAGTCAATTTTGTATTCCCAGCCAGTACTCTAGAATCTGCTTTTACTTCACTTTACTTTGGAGAGAACCTAAACACAAGAGACACAACCTGGTGGCATCCAGTTAAATGATTTTGGATGAAATATGTTTGTAGCTAACAAGATTTTGTAAGGAACCACCAAGATGTAAATGTGAAAGCACATTGAAAATAAGTGATATTAAATTGACTTTCAAATTGCAGATCCTGATTTATTTAACAACCTGTACTTTCTAATGCACTTGTAGCAAGTTAGTTAATTATACGTTAAGCTTGGTGCACTAATTTTGATAGTTTCCTTTATTATTTGTTTGAATTTGTGAAGTTCCATGGTTTTGTGACATTGATGTACAAAATAAAAAAGCGATTATAGATTTTTATTTTATTAGTTATATGCCACTTTCTAGGACATTTTTCCCAAGGAGCATGCAGTTTAACCCAGCCAAAGTTAAAATGTACAGAGACACGGACACATCTGTGAGATCTGTATTTTGTTTATGCAGATGTATATGCATTTTTGGTGCTTTATAGTCAAATGGGAAAACAGGGTCTGACCGAATAAGATAGCAAGCTAAATAAGGGTTTACAGTATAAAGTAGCTTAAGAAGGTTTGTGGGGGTTGATTTGTGGTTTTCTGGTCAGGAGGAGAAAGAAATATGTTTTATGGAAGGAACAAACTGAGGCTGCATCTGTGCAGGAAACAGAGGGGGGGAGACTTGTCATTTGTTCCAGCTACTCAAAAGTTTCACTTGACTTTAGGGAAGGGGTTTGGTTTGCTGTGATTTTTTGGGGGGTGAGTAGGAGGGGGGAATAGTATGTTTTTGTTACAAGCTTGCATTGTTTTTGTTTAACATCTCTTCTCATTAGGAACTCTTCAAACTATAGTGCCTATTACAAAACAACCCTTTCCAGTCTGGACTATAGTATAGGGGCTTACTTTGCAAACAGAAACACTGTGTGTAGGCTACATCATACAGTCTGTCACAATAGTACAGGTAGGCCAGCCAATATTTCTAATATCTCATTTGAGTTTAAGTATCCGTTACTTTTTTAAAACTAGATTATCCGAGGAATTAATTCTGTTTTGGATGCTACATTATTTGTGTATAGTCTTGGGTCCTGATTCAGGAAACCACTCAAGCATGTATTTAAGTGCTGTCTTGAATGTAGATACATTCCTGAATTTGGGGATCTTCGTTATTGGTGGATACTATACGTAGCTAAAGGGAATTATATTTGCTCCCTGAACAATGACCATTTTAGAGAGAGAAGGGTGGGCCTGGCTATGACCTTTCACTTTCAGGGAGACTGCAGCCTGTAATGATTCTCCCCAGCCTCTCTGCCATTGGACAGTATTCTAAGGAATGGAGACTGTGGTATCTGATTCTGGGAACTCTGTGTTCCCGTAGTTACAAACAAATAATTGAAGATAAAGGGTAACACTTGGAATAGTAACACAAAAAATAAGTTTCAGTGTTGCATTTAAAATCCAGGTTATTTCTGAAGATGATGCTGTCATCGTCTATTTTTTTTTGCATAGACACAGTTTTGTTGCATATGTAGATTACTGTGTTAAGAAAGCATAGCAGGTAGAGTAGAATGTGATGATTAGTCTTGCTTTGACCATATTCTTTCTAAGAATTGCCCTTTCTTTCAAGTGGAAGGAATTATTTTGAGAGAGAGCTTCACCAAAATACATGTCATAACTGAGAAGTCCATGATTACCATAGGAAGAGGCAGATTTTTGTCAAAAGACCAAATAATGGTACCTCAGTGGTGTTTTTTGCAGTAGCCTTGTACCTTACTGGTTAGAAAACTGCAAAAATAACTAGTGCTAGTTGCTTCTGGTACTCTAGTACTCTTGCAAATAAATAGAAAGTGGTGGGAACTGTTTTTGGATATGAGGTTCAAAGGACAGATTCTTGCTGGCTCAGAGTAGCACAAACAAGAATATACAGCCAAATTAATTAATCTATCTTGATCTCATAAATACTTTTCCAGCAAGATAAATATTTAGCATTATGATTTACAGCGTTTTCTGCACCATGTTTTTGCAAATATTAACAGGATTTCCTTGATGAGTAATCTGGCTGCTCTTGTTTGTGATGGAAACCATTAGCAATGACTCTGCATGGCCTTCAATAGAAGACCTGCCCTAAATAATCTCTGTGGTAAAGCTGAAGAGAGTTACAATTCATTTTATGAGAAAGTGATGCCAGCTGTACTGTCAAGCACCAGTGGAAGAGGACATGTTTTTGTTTGAATTATTTTTCCTGCCTAAAAGCTTTGGAGTATTTTAACTGGTTCCACTGGGATTACTCCATACTGGTTAAAGAGTCTGATGAGAAACGTAAACTGAACAAGAAACCTATTTGTCCTTCCTAAATTTGTCCTATTCTGGTGTCTAGGTATTTGCACTTTCTGATATGCAGATCTCTCCAGTGAATTTCTAAACTCTGCCATATGTGTTTGCACATATGAATTATTGCTACACCTTCCTGTGCACTTCTCAAATATATTAGACTGGAAAATATTTTGATTTTTGGAGTGTATGCTGTGGAATTGTTAGCATTTGAAGCTCATAATGAAGGAAAATATAATGCATATCAGTTGATCTCTCTCGCCACGTGTTGCTGTATGCTATAGTCTGAC
The DNA here is from genome assembly GCA_007922305.1 of Dermatemys mawii. Lineage (NCBI taxonomy): Eukaryota > Metazoa > Chordata > Testudines > Dermatemydidae > Dermatemys > Dermatemys mawii. The sequence goes on from ML677353.1 coordinate 14,380,147, forward strand.
TTGGAATAGGAGGAAGTAGCAGAATAACTGTTTGCAGGTATGACAAATTTACCTTTGTGCACTGTGAAATATATGTTGGCTATATGCTTTTTACTTCTGCGGTTCATTCCAGAAGGCTAAGTGATGAAAACTAAAGAACAGTGACTAAAGATCTCAAAGTTTTCATCATTTGTAGATTTCTTGCTTTACCAGGAGCCTAATCATTGTTACTGCAGAATTTTCCTGTCCAGACAGGGAGCAGGGTCGGGGGCCGCTTCCTGTGGCTCCTGGAGGCAGCGGCATGGCCCCCCTTCAGTGCTCCAGCCGGGGGCCACACCACGCAGCTCCCGGAAGCAGTGGTATGGGCCCCACTCCGACTCCTAACGTAGGGGCAGTCAGGGGCCTGCATGCTGCCCCTGTCCCAAGAGCTGCCCTTGCAGCACCCATTGGTCGGGACCTGCAGCCAATGGGAGCTGCAGGGGCGGTGCCTGCGGATGCGACAGCGACAGCGTGCAGAGCTGCTTGGCTGCACCTCCGCGTAGGAGCCGGAAAGGGGACATGCCACTGTTTTCCGGGAGCCACTCAAAGTAAGCACCACCCGGAGCCTGCACCCCTGACCCTCTTCCTAAGCTCCAACCTCCTGCCCCAGTCCTGATCCCCCCTCCCACCCTCTGAAACTCTCAATCCCAGCCCAGAACACCCTCCTACATCCAAAACCCCTCATCCAGAGCCCGCACCCCAATCCCCAGGCAGATTCCTCACCCCATTTGTCTGCCCAGCCCTGAGCACCCTCCCTCACCCTGAACTCCTTGTTTCTGGCCCCTTTCCTGAGCCCGCACCCCCAAACAAAGCCCTCACCACCTTGTGCACCCCAACCCCAATTTTGTGAGCATTCATGGCCTGCCATACAATTTCTATTCCCAGATGTGGCCTTTGGGCCAAAATCTTTGCCCCACCCCTGCATTAGAGGAATGTATTATTTTCAGAAACAACTTTATCTTCTTCTACCTTTAAATAAAGGCTTCAAAACCATTTAAAAATCAGTAGGTTTTAGGTATTTCCCTCGCATTCATTTTACTGTCACATAGGGGGAAGTGCCCATCTGTTAAAATATAAAAAACGCACTAACTCTACATTATAACAAAATACTTTCATATTTTTGTTCCAGTACATTAAGCATCAAAATGAGGTGCTTTTCATTCTGGTTTTGTTTTCTTTGATTTAGAACATTAGTATTGCATGGTTTATTGAAGAAAGGAATTAAATTACTTAACCTTGAAGTATTCATATTTTTTGCTTGCAAAATGTCAGAATTGAAGGGCATAGTCTTAGAAGCATACAGAAGCTTGCATTGTCTTTGTTAGAAAAAAATATTTCACTGCTATAATATCAAACATTGGAAGGAGGAGGAAATCCACTTAATGCTACTAAAAAGTCCTCTTAAAAACATCAACTTGTGTATGATTATGTATTTTCCTACTTAAATCTTAGATCCTGTACTGAATTCTCTGTATAATCAATATATTTGGTTAAATTTCTCAAATTTATTAAGAATAATTTTCTAATATTTTCCTTCTGTACAGAAAACTAAAAGTTGCACAGAGTTATGGATGTCTATTTTCCAGACCATATTTCAAAAGAATTATATAAAGAAACAGACCTTAGATCTAGGAAAATTTAATTGACACAAGCCTTGTCTAGGCTATCAAGTTTTGTCTCCAAAAACTGCCTTCTGCCCCTATAAGAGACTTTTGTCTTTTCCCCTCTCTTCATTGTCGACAAAGAGCCAGTGTAGACACTGCTGATTGTTTTGTTAACAAAACTGGCTTCCATCAGTATCCCACAATGCCTGCCCTGATTGCTCTGCTCTGTGTTTTGATCTCTGCTGCCCTGCAGGTGTGCACCCCTTCCCTTTCAAAGCTCCGGGTAGTATCTGTGTGCTGCTCTCTTTGGGGAACAATGAAGGAGCAAATCATTGGAATGCTCCTGTTCTGCCCTGCGCTAGGAACACAGCAGCAGGCAGACTGTTGCTGCGGGGGGGCCAGTGGACAGACTGTTGTGCTGCTTTGCCATTCCTCAGCAGAGAGAGCTCACAGAGCTACTCATGATTCGTGCTGTTCTCGGCAGCTGAGAAGGCTATGGGAGGACTCAGAGAGAATCTCAAGATGCACAGTGATCAGCTCTTCCTTCCCAAAACACTGCACTGTGGGATACATACCCATGGTGCATTGCTCACCCTGTTGATGGTAGTGTCTCCAAGGGTGAACACGATCTGTTGACAGAGGGAGCAAGAGTGAACACCCTTTGGTGATTTTTCTTTTTTGGGTGTTGACATAAATTCTGTCAACAGAACTTGGTAGTGTAGACAAGCCCACAGGCAAAAAAAGAATACTTCCTCCATAGCAGAATAGAGTTAATTACTAATTCAGTTGGCAGGATATGAATAGAATAATTAAACAAATTAGAGAGACAGGTTCGGTGGGGTAATGCAAAAGCTTGTGTCTCACCCACAGAAGTTGGTCCAATAAAAAAAAAAATTACCTCACCCACCTTGTCTGTTTCATATCCTGGGACCTACACAGCTAAAACTGCACTGCATAAACAAATTGGACACATTTGGTGATTTTGAAGCCTGTTAATAAATATAGACATTCTGGCAGCATCAAGGAATGGTTTATATTTTATACAGTATCTTTCCTATTGCTTCTTTTGCCCTTTACAAGAATTTTTATTCTATATCCCACCTTTTTTCTTCTATTTTGTGGAGAAATTACTCATGTAGAGTTAAGAACATAAGAACCTAAGAATGGCCATACAGGGTCAGACCAAAGGTCCATCCAGCCCAGTATCCTGTCGACCAACAGTGGTCAATACCAGATGCCCCAGAGGGAGTGAACCTAACAGGTAATGATCAAGTGATCTCTCTCCTGCCATCCATCTCTACCCTCTGACAAACAGAGGCTAGGGACACCATTCCTTACCCATCCTGGCTAATAGCCATTAATGGACTTAACCTCCATGAATTTATCCAGTTCTCTTTTAAACCTGTTACATTACTAGTCTTCACAACCTCCTCAGGCAAGGAGTTCCACAGGTTGTGTGCTGTGTGAAGAAGAACTTCCTTTTGTTTGTTTTAAACTTGCTACCTATTAATTTCATTTGGGGGGCCCTAGTTCTTATATTATGAGAACAAGTAAATAACTTTTCCTTATTCACTTCCTCCACACCACTCATAATTTTATATACCTCTATCATATCCCCCTCCTTAGTCTTCTATTTTTCAAGCTGAAAAGTCCTAGCCTCTTTAATTTCTCCTCATACGAGACCTGTTCCAAACCCCTAATCATTTTAGTTGCCCTTCTCAGAACCTTTTCTAATGCCAATATATCCTCTTTGAGATGAGCCCACATCTGTACACAGTATTCAAGATGTGGGTGCACCATGGATTTATATAAGGACAATAAGATTCTCCATCTTATTCTCTATCCCTTTTTTAATGATTCCTAACATCCTGTTTGCTTTTTTGACTGCCACTTCACACTGCGTTGATGTCTTTAGAGAACTATCCACAATGACTCCAAGATCTTTTTCCTGATTAATTGTAGCTAAATTAGCCCCTATCATATTGTATGGACAGTTGGGGTTATTTTTTCCAGTGTGTATTACTTTACATTTATCCACATTAAATTTCATTTGCTATTTTGTTCCCCAATCACTTAGCTTTATGAGATCTTTTTGAAGTTCTTCATAGTCTGCTTTGGTCTTAACTATCTTGAGCAGTTTAGTATCATCTGCAAACTTTGCCACCTCACTGTTTATGCCTTCCTCCGAATCATTTATGAATAAGTTGAATAGGATTGGGCCTAGGACTGATCCTTGGGGAACATTAATGGACTTTACAATTTGTAGTTCTGCAACTTGAAAAGAAAAGGCTATATCAAAGGGCTCTCTGTTATCCACCTAAAAAAAACCCCAAAAAGCCCACTGTGAGCATTTTGACTAGTCAAGTTATTTTCTAGATGGTAGTATTCTTTTATTTCCAGGAAGCTTTTTTCATTTACCATGAGGCATATATCTGATCCTAAGTCCTATCTCACTTTTTAATTGTATATGAACACTAGGAATTTGGGGGTTTTATGTACTTGATTTAATTTCGAAGTCTGCATTTTTCAGATAGTATGGTAACATGTTCCTGTTAACAGCAGGTACTGGAAATCATGGTAGCAGGGACTGGAAATCCAAGCTCTTGGTTTCTGTTGCCTGCTTTTCCAATGATTTACTGCATGACCTTGGGCAAGTCACTTAACATCTCTCTGCTCAGTTTGCTCCTAATAGAAGGATAATACTTGAAGTGCCTTCCTCAGTGGAGCATGATGAGATTTAACTGTTTGCAAAGCATTTACTCTTGGAAGGCACTATGTTGAAAAATAAAGATCCTTTACAAATGAAAAACATAGTGTGAGAATAATAATATATGTCACAGGGTACAGCAAAGCACTTCATGTTATATTTTGTTGCTAGTCTAACCTAGTTGGCTTATCCCTGTGGTATTTTAAAGTACATAATTCACCTGAAGCTGTTATTTCCAAGCACTAAATATATTATTTGAGTTGCTAATAATACTACATATATAGCCTTAAGCTAGAACTATAAATGTCTAAAGAAATAAACTATACCAGTGCATTTTATTATAGCCAACTCTCTGTTTTATTTATCTCATAGTATCTTGCATGTATTGAAGGTTTTGTTTGTTCTTTTATGGGTCATTTATAAATAGCGTGTAGGGTTTTTTTCTTGCATGACCTAACTTCCAATGGGAGATAGGGTCCTGGAGCTTAGTTCTGCAGGTATTTAGGGTGATATTGGATGGCAAATTAGACATGAGTTTTCATCCAGTGTTGAAGGAAAAAGCCAAAATAATTTGGGGCTACACGCTCAGAGATGTTGCATTATATCACAGCCTCAAAAGAGAACATAGTCCATTTTGGAGGCCATTGGAATAGGACTTGAGATAAGAAAAAGCATCTACTATAAGCTCTTCCATTCACCTGTTGTTGTGACTGTGAGAAGGTCACTTCAGTTCTGTGCCTCTGTTTTTCTTCCAACCTTTTGTCTGTTTTGCTGCTTTAGATTGAAAGCAGTTCCATTAGGGACTGTTTCTTACTGTGTGTTCATTGCCATTCACAATGGAGCCCCAGCCTCAATTGGGGTGCTCTTGTAATACAAATAATAGAATACAGCTTTGGCATAATTGCTCCTAGCATGTCATGTTCAGTACTGGGAACCTCCTTACCAGAAATGTATTGAAAAATTTAAAGTTCAGAAAAGAACAACAAATGGATTCACTTGTGGGGTAAATGTAAAAGTCATTAAATATATACTGCTTAATTCAAAGATTGCTAAAGAGGGACATACATTTACAATTATTTGGAGGATGTGAATACCAATTAGAGGAATTATTTAGAACAGAACAGAGGATAGGAAAGGGCAATTTATAGGCATAATTTCAGGACAGCTGAGCATGGGTTTGAGAATTGAGAAGGGACTGAGTGTTCTAATCCTGACTTGGCCACTGACTTCCTGTATGCGCTTGGTTAAATCGTTTTGCCTCTATTTTCTCATTTTCCACATCTGTGAAAGGCCAGGAGTTATACAGTGTTTCATAATGGTCTTCCAAGGGAAGTGATGAAAACCTCATACCTTGAGACAAATATAGCTAGTAATATCAACCAAGAACCAGGGATGGAGAAGGACTGATAGTGTAGGTCCCTTCCACCTCTAATATCTGGGATCTTCTGAATTTCATGACTGAATTCGCAATGGGCTGAAGCATTAATCCACATTAGCTGATGAGCACTTGAATTGTGGCCAAGGCCTTGAGTAAGGGAAGGTGTCCTTTTTGAAATTAGACAAGACAGTGACCCTGCATTGCTTTGGTTTGAAACCCATTAAAGATTTCAGACCGCAGAGCAAGCCTGAATCAATAAAAGGGAGGAGATGCCTCAGGAGGGGTTAGGGAGAGGAGAAAGTGAGCTCCTGTGGGGAGTGGCAAGCCAGAATGTGCCCTCCCCAAAAGGGGTCAAATTTAAATTCCTGAACACATCTCTCAGAGAGCATCTCTGTGGTCCTTGCTCACAAACATACTACTGACTGTGAATACAATTTTAATCAATGAAGTTTAGATTTTTTTAGTGGGAATGTTTGCAGTCTGCATATCCTTAAAACTCAGGAAACATTATTAACAGGTGGTATTGAAAATTAAAATAGTTCTTGTTTGCAAATCAAGACAGTGCACTGTTGTGTTACTTGATTTAAAAATAGTCCTAGAAATACATTACTCTTCTAATGCCTTTTCGAAGCTCCTTTAAACTTCAGCAAGTGAGTGTAAATATTGGTAGAGGTCTCATGGGACCATTTATGTGCTTAAAGTTAAGCAATCATTAGTATGAGCCTTGGCAAGAATGGCACTAGGGAGATAAGATTAACTCCTTCCTTCTTCACAGTGAGGATGAGCCAAGGCCAATTATACTGAGTTCCTGACAGAAATACTCACAACTCTTCTAACCAGTTTGCAGGAAGCTATTTTTTTTAGGCCAAACTGTGCAACTGTTGTTTGTGCAACTGTGCAAAAGTGGTGACCACTTGCAGAAGTAGTCCAATGAAAGTGGAGTAAGCATCACGACTAGCGTGGGTTATAAAATTGGGTTTATGTGTAGAAATGTTTTCAGTTCAACTTTTGTCTTGTAAACATGTATAGTCTTAGTTACTATGTTTTGGGGACCTGATTGGGCCCCTTTGAAATTAATAGGAATTTTCCAATTGATTTCTGTGGAAAGGAGCAGGCTGTCTGTATTGCAAATTAGCACAAAACTTTTAGAAATTAAGACTTTAAAATGCTAATCATATAATACCTATCAAGTCTTATGTCAAAGACGTGGTTATGAAAGATGAGAACCACTGACCTTTCGTTTAGGGCTTTGGGGGGTGTTTAGGTAGATAACTGGTTCTGATTTGGACAATATCACTTAGTTTTTTTTGTAAAGACTAAAACAAATTTTGTTTCATTTTATAGGATAAGAAGGCTTATTTGGACATCATTCATACCTACATGGAAGTCCATGGAACCGTCCACGGGACAAGTACTGTCCATATGCCCAACTACGTGAAAAACCACGGCATCCTTAGTGGGCGGGATTTGCAGTTTCTGCTGAGAGAAACAAAAGTAAGTTTATTGCCAAGAGGGAAAAAATGCTAGAACCACTAAAAAATGACTATGCTTGAAGAATTCAAATGCCATCTGCCATTAGCTGACACCTACATTAGGGGATTTTAGAAACACACAGCCAAATAAAAGGGAATTTAACCTGTCCTTTGGGTATGTACAAGCACCTAAGAATGCCCTAACAAGTGTGCATATGCTTGATAAACTGGCAGCCACTTATAGAAAACTTGGCTCATGCCATCCAGCCTAGGCGAGAGATCTTAAAACGCATTTCGAAACATTATTTAACTCATTTTTCCGTTTTTGTAACTGATAAGCAGAGCAAAGAGATTATCATCCATGAGAATTTAGTTCATTTTTAAATCTGCAATTTAAAAGCTAGGTGCTATCTGATAACTGCACTGTAGGCTCTCGTATGCTGCCCTACCAATGACTTTAACCTGGGAAGACATCTCTCTGTAGTGATAAAAACATTTAATTCTCCATTCAATTACTTCCTCAGCTCCACATGAGCAGAGAGAGAGAGAGAGAGACAGAGAGAGACTTTTAGAGTGTTTTTTTGCCTATGGTTCCAGGGTCTGTGTCTGAATTAAAGTGAAGAGCAGTGTACACATTTAAATAAACTTTTTTCCCCAGAGATTAGAACACTTTTTTCAATTTGCCATCCAGTTCCCTTACCCTTGACAGGTTTATGCAGAATGTAATAAACACATTTTTAGGAGTATAATTTGAAGCATGGAAACTTGTTAGTGGATCAGGTTCAAATAAAATGTGTAATTTTCAGTCAGTGAGTTTGTGAAGGAAACATTTCGTGATTTTAAATTTGCAAAATGGAGTGTATGGAGCCTTTCCACCTTTTTCTCCACTGTTGATTATTTGTTGCTGTACACTGTTACAAAAGAAGCCATTAAAAAGTAAGCTTCTTTCAGTCATGCTATGCAGTTTACCACAGAAATCTCCTATTCAAAGTATAGGGGAAAACAATGGTAACCTTGCATTTCTGTGCACCAGCTATGGGAAAATTATGACTTTTTTTTTTTAAAGACAATCACTATGTATTTGTACTTTCTGCATACATACACCCTGTCACCATTTAAAAAGTCAGCATGTACTTATATTTGCCACACAGATGTACCTGAGATCACCACAGCTATTCCCTGTAGTTAGAATTTGAAATTACTGTGTTAATCATGGATTCCACCGTGGGTAAATATTGACATTTTAATAAAAACCTGAGCATAAATCTCTCCAGTTAAATTTGTTCTCTTCACTGATTAAAACAGAAATCCATGTTCAACTGCTTATTTAATTTCCAGGATGCTTATCACAATATTCATAGCACATGATACTGTTTATAATGTCTTATAACTAAATAATAGTTTTTACCTCTAATCATTCTTCAGTAACATGAGTCTTCCTAGACCTCTTTTTTTACTTGTATCACACTAAAAATCCTAGTTTTCATTATTAAACAGTTTTATATACCTATTATTGAATCATCCAACATAATGATAGCCTAGTACTATCAAAATGTAAGGTGGGAATTGGGTTTTGTTTTTATATGATTTGGCTTTTGATATTTTGATCCAAATTAGATTGATTAGTTACTGAATTTAATGGAAGGCACCATGGTTTGCAAAGTGCTCAAAAGAGTAATATAAAATGACACTGTCTTTGTGCCAAAGTATTGAAGTCTTTAAAAATGTTGGATCTCTGCAATGCGCCTTGCAAAAATCTACAAGGATTTGCGAGAGTTTGAAAGGATTTCTATGTTATTGCTGTGCTTTGATTCTTCCCTGACGCTGTAGTTTTGAGAATTCACCATATTTCTCAAATGATTGTGTTTAGCAGTTGTAGGTTCTCGAGAAACTGGTATTGAAATGCTAGCCTAATACATCTGCTTTTAAATAATCTCATCAAATAAAATCTTTGCTTCTTTAAATTGGATCTTTAAATGTATATTGGCAACATCTTTCAAATATATTAGTCTATTTTCCAATATTTTTCTGTTTGTTGTTTGATAATTATCAAAACTCTCTTAAAAGATTTGCTTGCTTGTACATAGCCAGGCTAACATTGAAAAACAAAACCAAAAAACTGATGACAGGTAGCTAAGACCTCAGATCTTGTTGTCCCAATTTTTAGGGTCTTGTCTCCTCAAGTCAATCAAAATGAAATGTCTTGCTGATGTCATGACCAAATGAGATCGCTTGTTGATTCTTTTATGGACTTTTATGGTGTGGGTTGTAATTTCTCTTACTTTTAGTATGTCTAACATTTAGTCATTCTGATATATTTAGCTTTACACTTGCTTTACTAAAAAATTAAAAATAGCCTGAGATTGAGCGTGGGAACTGAGATTTATGAAGTAGTCAGATTTGAATTAAAAAAAGCTAATATCTAGGATTAGTATCTCATCAATAATATATGACTGGTCACCTGACTTGAAATCTGTATATGATCTGATCACAGTACTAAATTACCACTTTTGCTGTTAGTGATCACTGTGACTGTGGATTTGAGTATTTTGTTTCTGGTTTTTCTGCAGGGCAGGAGAGAATAATTTGACATGATTATAAAACATCTTCATTTTGGCTGTTCACTTGTATCTGAACAGCTGGTTTGTTGCATCTTGGTGGGCTGGCTTATTTGTATCAAGTTAATCATGGAAACTTCACATTTTAACACTGCATTGCTGAAGGACAGCGTGGGTCGTATTTTCCCCAAAAGCAATATATCCTGAAAGACATGATCTGGTAGTTTAGCAAATCTTATAACATGCATGTGTACATTCCGTGGTTGTGACTCTAATCCTATTTAAGTGTAGGCGCTAGAAGAAGCCACTCTACTCATCTCTCCTTGTGCAATACCTGTATAAAGTAGTCTAGTAAATTATTCATGATTCAGTTGTTTCTCTGCTCACTAGGTCATAGTGTATTATCAGGACACCAAAAGCACTTAAATGATGACTGCTATAGCCAATGGTGAAGCTGGTATCTATATGTTCAATTGCAGCTTCGCGCACAAACCTGCTATTTTTCTTTCAGTTTTGCCTCTAAAATAATAATAAACTTTCAGAGACACTTTCACCTTCAAAAGTTCCATTTGTAAGTGTATTTCAGACATAAAGGGCCAACCACATTGTTTCATTGCTGTGAACTCCAGTATTTTACTTCCCAGTCAGTGCAAAGGCTCAAACAAGGATTCTGTCCTTGAAAAGTCAGAGATCAGTACAAATTATAATTACGTCCATCACGAAATATAGATGCCCACAAATGTGTCAGTATGGAGCACCCTCAAATTTTTTCCATCTCAAACTAGATCCAGTTTCTGCAACATTCCAAGAACCAGTAGATGACCACTAAATTGTGATTTTTGATCACTGCTGTGCAAGCCCCAAATATATGGTTGAAACATCTGAAATAGTTCTTAGTTGCTCACAGTCATCCTCAAGAGCTTGAAGTTTCCACTATACTGTGCGGCTTATAGATCAGAATTTGATAAAGGCTTTCAAAAGAGGCATTTTTCAAATAGGGAGTACTTACAAAATGGCTAGCTTAAGTGTGTGGTTGATGTAGTGCATAACAACAGCTAGACTTCAAATTTTCTGACTGAACAGTTTCCCTTTGGAAAATGCTGATTGGATGGAATTGAAATGTTTCTCTGGGAACATAGGGATTCTGTTGAAGCTCTCCTGCCTAACCCAGGCTCCTAGACTCCAGGAAGGCAGCTGGGGAGTTCAGCTTGGAAATTTTTTTACAAAATTCATTCTTTGTTCTTCCAAAACAGAATTCATTCAAAATGTTCATTGTGCATCTCTCACATCCACTCTACACCTGGTGTGGAAAATTTTGTGACTCCAACTTTTCATTTGGCTTGCGAATGGATTTTTTTTTTAGAAGTGAGAAATTTCTTGCAGAATAGAAATTGCAGTTTCCACACCGCTGCAATAACGTAAGGAGTATCTTGTTAACATTTCACTGCAGAGTGTGACAATCTCTAACACAGAAATCATGTTCAGCCATTGTGTAGGCAATGTTAAGAAAGCAGACTTAACTTTCTCATGCTGCGGTTTACACATCAGTATAGTTAAAAGAAGCTTATTGGGAGCACAGTGCTATATTTTCTGCTTCCATTTCACAGTGGAGGGAATCTATTCTAAAGGTGTTTTTCTCATTTCTAAGAGGCCTGAGCTTATCCAGTGAGCTTTTCACGTGGGTGAGAAAAATGTATCCGAGTTACACTCCATTGTTGTGAGCCTCTCAGCACTGGGCCATCTCTCTTTCTGCAGTTCAGAATAGAATGTATTATAAAATAGTTCAGTATTGATGCACACACATGTGGTGATAAATCTGTCAGTGCCAGAGAATAGATTAAACTTTCTAGGTAAGCAAAGGATATTAGTGAGAGTGAAGGACACAGAGCTTTGTAAAGTGTTTTGGTTTTATGGAACTGCTAACACTTGGAGTGTGATCTGATATATACCAGCTACATTTTTAAATATTCATCTTCATCTAGCTCAATAAATACAAACATTAACAAAGTAAGAATCTATTTTTGATTCCAGTTTCTTGCCGTTATTTGCAAAGTCTGCATGCGTGAGTTTTTCTGTAGTATTACGGGTTTTCACAGTAATGGTCTCTAGTACAATGGTCACCCATCAGTCGATCCTAGAGATCTCCCAGTCGATTGCAATCTCTGGTAGTGCAGCGTGGCTGCTGCTAAGACAGATTCCCTGCCTACTCTGGCCGCACGCTGCTCCCGGAGGCAGCCAGCGTGGCCCCACGGCCCTGGAGGTGGGAGAACAGGCATCTCCCTCTATGCGCTGCTTCTGCCTGCAAGCACCACCCCCGCAGCTCCCATTGGTCGGGAGAGCTACAGGGGCAGTGCTTGCAGAGAAGGGCAACGCGCAGAGCTACATCCCCCCATCCACCCTGCCCTTCCCAGAGCATCTAGCGTCCATCATTCGACCCGGATTCGGCTTGCGGGCCATAGTTTCCCCTCCCCTGGACTAGATGGTCACACTGGTCCCTTCTGGCCTTTGAATCTATAAATCTATTAATAAGGAAGCAAACATTCCTTGATCCTCTTCAGACTCTGCAAGGAACCTAAAGGGTGAGAGTAAGCAGTCTGAATTCCTAACCAAGTAGTTCAACACCATATTATATGGGGGGTAAGGAAGCCATCTCCCCCCACCCAGTTCAAAACTCTACCCAGGTTAATTGGGTGAGCATTTTCCAACCACACACTTAAGAATGCAGCCTTCAGTTTCCAGATGCTTGATTGCTTCTGTTGGACTTCTGATGCAATTTGACATGCAACATTTGTTACATACCTACACCTAGGAAGTACTTTGACAGATTGTTGTAGCATTTTCACAAATAATAAGCTGCCTGTAATGGAAAGGATTTATAAATTAGAGCAGTATGAGAATGAGTTAATGGAAATGTCACACTCCTTTTAGCTTTGCTTTTGAAACACATCAGATATCATTTTCATGAGTTAATGTAAATTTTATTTATTATTTTAAATTATACTATTATTCATTTGTTTGCAAGTTATACATTGATTTCCTGACTATTTGGGTTATGTTGAAGAACCATAGCTTAAGTATGGATAGAAAATACTTGCCATTAGAGTCCATAAGATTTTCAAATTAGTGCCCAACTGGTGATGGTGTATTTCATTAATTGTCTTGATGCTGTGCCCAGTGCTGCCAAAATATAAAGACATGGAGCTTACTCTAAATAAACAGATCACAGAACAGATGCAAATTTTTCAGCAGTGCATGGCATCAATTTAGGGCAGGTAATGAATTCCTTATCCATACAATGATACTGTTAGCCATATCTAACTGAAAACAAGGCACTGTAGAATTGTTAGTGACATTTCAAATCCTTTAATTAATGGTTGAGCCAGGTATCTGTTTAAGCTAATTATAAGGGTTCAGTTTAACTGTCAAAGTTTCTCAAAAATTATTATTTCCTGGATGTAATTTAATAAATGTAATGTATCCACAAGGCCCTATTTTCAGGAAGTTGTTTCTTGAAGTTGTTTCTGTTCAGGTGAAACTTAGAATGACAATTTTTCATCTAGAAGGAACTGTACTGTATGTTTTGTTTTATATATATATAAATTTTATTGTATACAACTTTAAACTAGTTTTTATGTATATGTAACTCGTTTAAAATTGTATAACCTAGTTTTTGTTGAGAATTATATCTATTTTTACATTTTCCCCATAACACTTGCTTGTAACCAAAAAAGGTTCTTTCAAATATTTGTTTGCTAGACATGTCTTAGAAGGAGCTGCTTGCAGTACACTTGCTATTTTGAAGGAGAAATTTGCTGCTATTTCCAATATCAACATTTAACTTTTATTGCCCAGACACAGAAGGGAGGAAAACTGACTTGGCGGCAGCACTGCTGAGAAGGATCTGGGAGTTGTGGTGGATCACAACCACAACATGAATCAGCAATGCAATGCTGCGGCAAACAAAGCAAATACGATTTTAGGTTCTATAAACAGAGGAGTAGCATGCAAGTCACAACAGGTGATAAAACCACTCTACTCAGCACTGGTTAGGCCCCAGCTGGAGTACTGCGTTAGGCTTTGGTCACCAATGCAGAGAAAGGATGTTGAGAAACTGGAAAGGATCCAGTGACAAAGATGATCAAAGGGAGGGAATACAAGCCATATGAGCAAAGGCCAAAGGAAATGGGTATGTTTGGTTTGGAAAACAGGTGATTCAAGTATGATAGCAGTCTTCGGAAAGGCTGCCATAAAAATGATGGAGAAAGGACAAGAGACAATGGGTTCAAATTACAGCATACCAGATTTAGATGAAATCTTAGGAAAAACTTCCTATTTGTAAGAACAGCAGGAAAATGGAACAGACTGTCTAGGGAGATTAAGGAAGCTTCTTCACTGGAAGTTTTCAAAAGGATGCTGGATAGTCATCTGCCTTGGATGATTTAGACGTAACAAAACCTGCATCTTGGCAGAGGGTTAGACTAGATGACCCCTGCAGTCCTTTCTAACCCTGTGCTTCTATGATTGCAGAGATTCAGTATCGTCAGAGCTGGGGAGGGATGTTAACATTTCAAGATGTTCTGCAGATTTCTTTTTTAGAGACAGTCAGCTCATAATGTTAAACTGCTAATGCCAGGGGCTAGAGCGGATTAAAGGCCTAATGCGACAATGCCTATATAGAACAGGGCTGATACTACAAATTTATGCTTCAAATTAAATTAAACTGTTTTTATATGTAGCCTGAAATAGGCTTCTGACTATAGTCACTTAGAATTTTTTTAATTCAAGAGTTCATTTTCCCTTGAAGTAAAAATTTTAATGGGGAGTGGAACTAATCAACGGTGTTGCTTAGAGATTTGTGGCAGATGTAGCTATCATAGCTCCGAGCTTTTTAACCAACCCATTGTATGTTAATTTTAAATTAGAGAAAATAAAAAGGCACAATATTTAATTCAATTTTCTCAGGTGTCAGGGCCGGGAAAGAGTGCTTCTAAATAGCTGTTACACAAGTGTGTGAATTCTTTGTGACAAAATGTTAAATATTTTTCAGTTGGATTTCCTATTGCCCAATAACTGTCTTTATTATAACATGTACTGTTTCCCTGTTAGTTTAGAATGGAGGAATTGAATTCTCGGCTTGTCACTGCAGTGCTGTTCCTGAGTAGTGGGTCTTTAACTGAAGTTTGCTGCCATCTACTGTTTTTTTAAATCAGAAGGCTTGTGCAGTTTGGCCTGAGTATCTTTATATTGGCAAAAACTACTAAGTTAGTCAGGGGAAAAAATAAAGTGGCATAGCTAGTCAGTGATGTAACTGTTGTAAAACCTGTACCTACTGGTCTACCAGAAAGCTCTAGCCGTTTTATTTGAACTGTAATCAAACCACCAAATGTCTTTTCCCCCAAAACATAACTGAAAGGGGCTGTTGTTCCATCAGTTTCATGAAAAACCTTCTGTTTAATTTAGAGTGGATTGGCATAGCTTCCTCTCCAGCCCCTTACAGGAAGATTGTTTTCCAGGACATTCCATTACTCTCTTTGTTTTGCAGAGAGGGAGAGAGAACAGCCAAATCCTTAGCAACATTTAGCATGAAACTTTATTTAAAAGTTCTGTCGGGAATGTTACTCATTTCCTTTCAAAACTGTTATGTTGACATATTTTGTAGGCTTGTAAATTAAAAATCTTTGTCATTGTTGTTCATTTAACTTAACTCTGACTTTTTATTGTCTTCTAAAGGGAAACAAAATTAATAGGTGCTAGGTGATGTATCTTTTCTATTTTGCAGTTGTTTGTTGGACTTGGATTTCCATATGAAGGGCCTGCTCCCCTAGAGGCTATTGCTAATGGATGTGCTTTTCTAAATCTAAAATTTAACCCACCAAAAAGCAGCAAAAATACAGACTTTTTCAAAGGCAAGCCAACACTCCGAGAGGTAAGCTTTACTACCACTGATGTTTCTAACATTGCAAAGTTTTGGGGCTGTGATATGTCCGAGTTGCTGATATTGTTTGTACTGTAATAGTTCTCTTTTTGAGGATTAAACAACAGAAATGTTATCACAAATAACTGCTTTCTTTGTAATATTACAATAAAAAACAGAATGGCAAACTAAGGTGCATAATTTACTGCAGACAGAGCAGTTTGTTCTTTTGCCTTAACGCAACAGTGGCCAGAATTGGTATAATTAGTCCTGTGTAAGAGCACAATTATGTTGTAACTGGCACTGTGATAACAAAATAATGAAATCCATGAAGTAATTCTAAGCTATAACTCTGTGATCTACGTTCTTCTAATTATTTTTGACAAAGCATATATACAGTGGAACCCCACAATACCATGATGGTTGGGGTCCAAATGTTGTGACCAGGGTAAACGCGGGGTCACGTGACATCAAAGTACCGCGCGTTGCCACCGTCAGAAGCCCCGCACGCCCCGCGTTATATGCGGATTTGCACTATTGCGGGGCGCGGTATTACGGGGTTCCACTGTACAAGTTCAAGATCTGAAATTTTATCCAGAGGAAACCTGAGCTGAGATCCCTATGACTTCTCTTAAGGATAGGCGCATCACTGGGCAATATGTCCTTGTTCAAATAAATATGAATGTTGTAGTTACTATTTTTTGCAGAGTTTTGATTAAGCCTTAATAGTAACACTAGCAATGAACTGTGTATATTTGAATGTGAAGACACTTGGAGAGCCAAACCAATTTTTGAAGAGTGCACAGGAAAAGCAAACTACAAGTCTCCAAATCATCCAGAATATTTTGTATTCTGAAGACAACCAAACAAACTGGTCTCCCATGCAAGGATTTACTGACTATTATTGTTCATCATGTTTTGCGTTATGATTGCAGCATATCTATGTATGAGTAAAGTTAGACCTATAACATACTGAAAACATTAAGCATTTTTCTGGTCATTTTTTGTTTTTGTTTTTTTGGCCTGACATTAACACACTTACTGTAACTTTGAATTGTTTTTGATTAAGTACCATGTATGTTAATCAAATGCAGAATTACCTTGCTTATGTAAAAGGGAATATGTAGATAAGAAACAGCTTGCATGATGACATTGGTCTGCTCGCAAATGGTGGTTCAGATAGATGAACTGCATATTGAACTGCCAATTAGTTGATGAGTGAAGCATTTCTACCATTTCTCATTTTAATTAAATAACATAGGTTGCCTGTGCCAAAGGGTTTGTGAGCAAGGTTTTATGCACCATTCTCAATCTGCTCTACAAATGGATATAATAGTCCAAATTCACCCTTTTCCTACAGTTTGACTTTATTAACAAAGAAAATAATAAAATAGAGGAAATGGACATTAAAAATTAGAAGAGCTTTAAAAAACCTTCCAATGTATCACAGTGGGTCTTCCTCAAAAATCTTCTTAATCTTACTAAGGCACCAGTCCTCTGGCGAGCTCTATGTGCATCCCCACTGAATTCACTGGGCCTGTGTAGAAGAGAGGCATCAGCCTCCATGAAGCTCATAGGCCCCATTTGGCCTATGTTATTTCAATCCAATTTTGGCTTATTTCCACTTTTGACGTAACTTTTTCATTTTAGCTTAATTTTTATGTGAACGTTCACTTTGACAATGTCATAAAATGTTAGTATCAATCTGCCAAATATGCTGGCTTCCTGTGCCCAGAAATTTAGAATGGGAGATAACTGATTGTTTGCTTGCACTGCCTTGCTGCTTTCATTTGCTTCAGCAAAGAATTCAAGTACAGTAGTTACTTATACTTAGAAGTCATTCTTCTTAAATGTAAAAGAAAAGGTTTTGCTCAGTGAAAGTACTTGAACACAAAAGGGGAATAAATCTTGTAATACATGCAGAGGCAGTTGTTTAAATACTTTCTTGCAATTTTCTTATGTTGGGGTTTATGTAGTTTAAAAATCGTTCCTTTTCAGGCAGTGTGAGGACACTTCAGTATGTGCTCTTCAACATCTCTTAACTACCGTGATGCCATCTCTTTCAGTGCCAAACTGTCAGTTCTGGCCATGGTCTGATTGATGCCAAGTGACTTCTTTGTTCTGGTTTGACCTGGCTGGTTTATTTTGTTTTCTTGCAAGCAGTGAGCAAGATGTCAGTTAGGTTCTAAAATGCACATTGGGAGGCAATGCACATGCAGACTCATTTTCAGGAGAGAGTCAAGGTTTGTTCTGGGGTGATCAAAGTATGGTTTAATTGTGCCATCTGTGTATGAGCTTAGAATTTTTGAACATGGAGACTGGATGACATGGGGAGCAATTAAGAGTACGTAGAGCCTTTTAACTCTAGGTTATGGTTTCAGACCGTTCAAAGCTAGTAGATGTGATGAACTGGGAAAAAAATCTTTTTTTATGAATATTATGTGTGACTGTTTCCCTGTTCAATTTTGTATTTCTGCTTGCCTGAATGCATGGAGTTAACTCAAATGAGACTGCAAATAGGTTATCAAAAACCAAGCAAGAAAGATAAAACAACGACATAGATAATATTATAGGGTGACCAGATGTCCCATTTTATAGGGACAGTCCCGATATTTGGGGCTTTTACTTATATAGGTGCCTATTGCCTCCCACTCTCATCTCAATTTTTCACATTTGCTGTCTGGTCACCCTAACACAGCATCAGGTACACAGTTTCAAAGGAATCAAGGTAACGACTGGACCACCAGTTGTGGGAGAAAATACCTATCTGGGTTGGTCCAAGCAAAGATATTTTACCCTTTCCAATGACAATGGTTATATGTGAGGATTGTAAAAGGAGTTCGATAGTCCAGTTCCCAGAGAATGCATATCTGCATGGCAATTGTATCATCAATATTTTCATAAGCACTCATTGGTAATCTTGCTAGCAGTCTGAGAATAGAAAATCAGAATCAAATGTGCACAGTAATAATCACTCATTTCTTACGTTTGTGTGAGAAAAAGAGGGAGAAATACTTACATTTCATCCTGAAGGGATGGAAAGATTTTAAGGAGATGCTTGAGATGGGGGGAGATGCAGGAATGGATAGTGGATGGAAGGCTATGGATAGAGAGAGAGATTTGGGAGTAGTTCATCTGCATGTGTGTGTTGATCTCAAAGAAGTAAATGAAATCACCCAGAGAGCAGAGTATAGAGAGAAAAATGGGAGAGGTTGGTATATAAAGCAAGACGGGGAAGCTTCCACTGCTGTTACCTGTGCAGCACCTGTTGTGTGGATAAATTAGAGGTCATTGGTCCCCATACTTATCAATCCAGTGAATTTCATATGCACCAAGTCCACCCAAAAGATTTAATGAGAAAAAATATAGAAAACCTAAAACAGAGGTAAAAGAAAAATTAAGCTGTCTTTATATTCCAGCTCTGGTATTGCATTATCTCTGTGTGTATTATATCCTGAGACCCAAACCAAGTGAAGGAGCCCAGGAAAGCTATCTTGACCCTTGATTTTTACCAGTGTATTGATTTTCTCTTTCAGTTGACATCTCAGCATCCGTATGCTGAGGTTTACATTGGAAAGCCTCATGTCTGGACTGTGAACATCAATGATCCTTCTGAGGTTGAGAATGCAGTGAAAGCAATTTTGAATCAAAAGGTTAATATTTATTCTGTTTGTAATCAGTACCTGGTGTCTGAGCTACTGCTGTGCAGAGCATCTCAAAATGTTAATTTCATTTACAGAGCTGAGTGCTGCAGTCTGGAAGGTTCTGTCCTTCTGAGGTCTTATGCTATACCCATCACTGTGTGATGTATATGTGGTATCTGAGCATCAGAGTTTAGTACTAGATCCTGCACATACTTATACATGTGCTTTACTTTACTCACATGAATGAAAATAAACATGTGTGTAAGCATAAAGAATTGGAGCTTTAGCATGCGTGTCAGTCCAAGTTACTAGATTTGTTATTGAGTCTTTGTAAGTTTTCTGTGCAGTTAGTAAATCAGTTGCCCTATTCTTAGCTCAGTTGAACCCATTAATTAGCTGTGACAGGAAAGCTATGAAGATATTTCTGCGTTTACATTATGAGCTCTTAGTGCAAGGATTAAAAAAATCAAGAGAGTCTGAAAACATTTTCAAAGAACATCTAATTATAGAATCATATTTTACTTTGTACTATTTAAATTTGGAAATTAAACAGAATTACAACAGGCAGCTATGAGATCCAGTAAAGTCTTGTGTTATGTTTATCTTTGCCACTGCTCAGTAAAGTCTTAATTTCCCTCATTTAACATCTCCACAAAGACAATTACTTATTAATTTTAGAATTGCCTTTGAGGGAGCAAAAATCAGTTTAATCTGGGGGCTGCATAAAACGGTGATTTGTTAATTATGTTCACTGCAAAAGCTGTAATATACTAAACAGTACACAGGCCACTAACATAACACACACCACAGGGATGCTTGCAGTAAAATGATTCCTTACAAATTCTAATCTAAACACACTATACTGTTTCAACAGATTGAACCTTATTTGCCCTATGAATTTACATGTGAGGGGATGCTACAAAGGATGAATGCATTCATTGAAAAGCAGGTATGACCTTTCAATGTTGATAAAATACATCTCTCTTAAGTGTGGTCTTTCTATTTAAAGAGTGCCTTAGTATTAAAACTGTTCTTGGAATTATTTTTTTTAAAGTTTGGAAGGACCCTCATGGGTGCAAAGGTCCAACTCTGCAAATCGAGTCTCAGGGCTTGTGGCTTTCTTCATAGGTCTTCTGGCAGCCATTCTACTGCTATAATGGTCTGGTGTATGACAAAAAAAAACTACATCATGGTTGTCTAACAGAGAAGGGTACTTGGTGTCAGGACTTAGTCTGGGCAAAATTTTTCAGACAAATAGTTTATTCAGCAAAAAAATAGAGTTTCAGTCAAACCAAAAGTATTTGTGACTTTGTCACAAAAATTTTCAGTCATTTGTAAAACAGCCAGAGGAGGAAAGAGACAGGAGAAGTGCTGCTGATGCTCTCTCCCTTATAGACTTTAGTCCAGTGGTTAGGGCTCTCACCTGGGATCTGGGAGACTCAAGATCAGGTGTTCCCTTGGAACAGACCTAATAGAAACTTTTTCAATTCACCAAAAACTCTGAAAAATTTCAGAGTTGGTTCAGCACAAACCTAACTCCTCCTCCTAACCATCCTGGAGCTGCCACCAAACTGAAGAATCAGTGTTCATCCAGCTCTAGTCAAGGCTACTGGCTTCTGTTACTGTTTTGGCACTTGGGTCCTTGGGCAATTAGCTCAAGTTTGCGACTCAATATACCACTCTTCCAAATGGATATAATAGTACTTATCTCTGTTGCAAAGGTGTTGCAATGTTTGTAAAGAACTCTGAGATCCTAAGAGGAAAGTTCACATAGAGGTAAGAAGTATTGATACTACTACTACTACCACAGGCAAAGCAATCTTTCATGTAAATGTAGCATCTTTTAAGAGCCCATTTGGTTTTATTTCTATATTTTAAAAGTCTTTGCGTCATGGAATACTACGTAAATATTCTGATACTGTTTGTGGAGATAGGGCATGGGTACCATTCCTTCCCAAAGGCTTGGCACAGTTGTAATTACATTTAGTCTTAACTTCTGGGTGAATTCAGTGTGTTGGTTTTAACTATAAATCCTTAAATAGTTGGGACCTGATTACCTGAGAGAGATGCCTCACTCCCCGTGAAATACTATCACAGGTGAGATTAGCAGAAGGATTTGAGCTGGAGTTCCCTCAATATAAACAAGAGGGAGCTGCTGGCAGGACTGTGTAAAGGGACTTCAATTTTGAAACTTGCTCCCCTTGGTTCACCAGTGCCCAGATTTAACCTTCCAGGCATACTACAAAGCCCAGCAAACCCACCCGTCCATCCCCCTTTCCCATTTCTTTGAGCTGTTAAGGGGGTTGTGGGCTGAGAGAGAAGTTTACAGGCAGTCCTTTTGTTCTGTTTTTTATTTTGCAGCATAGCTCCTCAATGCACGGTAATTGTATTTTCAAAACTGGAAGTGAATAAATTAACTAGTACATAGCTATTTCCGATTTACTGCCAATAAGCTCTTTGTTGTCTTTGCTGCTGTATTGATTAAAACGTCTATGCTGCATTTGATTCTCCTAGATGAGTTAACTGATTGACGGTAGTTTTCATTAATACAGAAAAATGTAGCTCATTATTCAATAGATATTCCAAGTGATGGGTATATGTAGGGTCTTCAGGGCAGGAACCAAGACCCTAGCACAATGGGGCCCTGCCATCTACCAGGCACTGTATCATTCTAACAGCAATACTTGTTTAGCACAGAATTGTTACTATGAGTAAGGTGACCAGATGTCCCGATTTTATAGGGACAGTCCCGATATTTGGGGCTTTGTCTTGTATAGACACCTATTTTTCCCTCCCTCTCCCCCCCACCCTTGTCCTGATTTTTCACATCTGCTATCTGGTCACCTTAGGTATGAGATATCACCGAACCAAAGAGGGAATCAAAAATGGATTAGATATGTATGGATAAAGAGAACGTCTATGATCACATTAAATCTCATGTTTACAAATTAGACACATAAGCCATCCTGCTTCAGGGCATAAGCCAACCACTAACTTAGAGATAGGAAGAAATTTCTCCTTGGAGGAAGAACAGTACTTTTGTCTGAAGCATCTGGTACTGGCTAGTGTCAATTTTTTGTTAGGAAACACTTTATGATATTTCCTCTTATTAAAACTCATAATCTGTCATCTGAATACAGGTAAAAAAAAAAGGTTTTCTAGGTTTTTGATTACCACTGCTCTTTGCCTAACCATAGAAAAGTTTATTCAAAGACTGTTTGTGTAATTCTGTACACTTTGTCACTGCAGGATTTCTGTCATGGGCAAGTGATGTGGCCCCCATTAAGTGCACTGCAGGTAAAAATTACTGAACCTGGAAAATCATGTAAACAAGTTTGTCAGGAAAACCAGCTCATCTGTGAGCCATCCTTCTTCCAGCACCTTAATAAAGACAAGGATTTGCTGAAGTAAGTATTGAGGAGCATGGAAATATAGTTGGGTACCTTATATAAAGTACATTCTACGAGGAGAGGAAATAGGGCTAATGCATCTGTATTGTAGAGTGGTCAAGTTCTCAACTCTGGAAAAACAGTTAAAATTGAAAATATAAATCTCAAATTTGCGACTTTGTACATATGCTGCCTTAAAATAGGCTCTTATAATACAAATGTTAATTAACAGCAATATAAATTCTAATTTAAATGCAGTATATTAAAATGCAAAGTTTAAGCCTCAAAAGTGTTCTAACCATTTTAAGAAATCTTAGTATTTCTTCTTTAAGTGCTGGTCCCTGTTTGTATTGCACTCTGGGTACACATGTGCTTAATGTGCCTGGAGCCAGAATATTCTCACAAGCAGATTCTGTTGGTCCACACACATGCCCCGTCTATCCTCGTGCTGTGTACCAAGGATATAAGGAGCAGGGGGAATCAACAGCCTCTTACCGCTGCGTGGCCTGCATCAGAATTTTCAGTGTCTGGAGCATCTTGTGTACTCACTTGATCTTCAATCTGTAAATGTTTGAAAGCTTTTTCTTAGTACATAATTTTATTGTAAATAATTGTAGAGAAGTGTTTTGATAACTTTGAGTCTCTGTAAGGTAGTTAGCTAGACTATCCCAATCACAGGACAGCTGCGCCCGCTTAATTCTCCAGTCTGATGTGCATTGTACCCACTTTGCTGCGTGAGTTGCCACTCGGCCCACTCATGCCAGCCTCTAGCACGCGAGTCACACGCAGGCATGTATAAGAGTGCTATGTTCAGCCACTCCTGAATTATATATATACAATATGTTCAGCCACTCCTGAATTATACATATACCTCATCCCAGTCTTGCACCCCAGAAGTGTACTGTCTTGTACTGCTCAGTAAATTACAGTAACTTACTGAGTGTCCATTTCCCCAGATGATGGAAGATTGGATGAGAAATATGTCAGCCCTCCTTCAGTGATTCACTGGTCAGTGCATTTTACAGTGGAGGGGGCAGCTGCTGTGCTCAGCTCTGTCCCACACTCAGCAATATACTCAAAACAGGAAGCTCAGCATTTAGGAGGGAGAGCAACAGTCTCTGTCTTCCTGCCTGCTTTGCGCAGTGCCTTTAAATGTTAGGATGTTTGCACTAGTTAAACCCCTGGGCTGAAGTTGCCACAGTTGCCAGATTATAGCCGTCCAGGATAGGTTTGCAACACCTGGGACGTTTAATAGGTAGAGTTCAGGAGTACTTTGTACCCTTTAAGATTGAATTTTTAATAAGTTTGTGTGTGAGACACTAAATGTTAATCTTAATTTTATCTGGGGGAGAGTGAAACATATGGAATGATGAAATTAACACTTCTGCAATATAAAATGAACTAAAATTCTATAATACAAGACCTGTTTTGAGGCAATTGTTCATGCAATTGTAAATAAAAATGTTTATAAAGCTGTATTTATCTTCATATTTTTTCATATTGCTCTGACTCTGGTTAATCCTGAAGCATCCATATTCACTGACAATTAACAATTAGCATTTCTGCAAACTCTTTCTCAGTAGTGTCCTAAATATGAAGGCTCCAAAACTCTCTTGCATTTGATAAGTTAGATTCAATTAAGAATGCTTACCACTTATGCATTAGGGAAATCGATATTACTTTCAGGTGTCTGCATGTATGTGTGTAAAATGATCACTTAACAATGTCAATCAAATGTATTCAGAAATTGCAGTGCAACAGATGACTAATAGCAAACCTAGACAGCAGACTTCCTATTTCCTACTGATTTTAACATAAATGTGCCTTTTATGTATTCAAGAAATGTTGAAGCTATGCAACTTCTATTGGAAACTGAAAAGAGCCACACAGATGTAAAACTTTTTTTTTCCTGTTTGACAGGCTGCTTCCATCTCTTATGGTTGCTTAAAACACTGAAGTGCTAGACCAAATAGTGAAGAGAATCGTTCTTTGTTGAATTCTGAAAATTAGCTGTCTTTCCAGAATGACTAAAAATGAACACTTAATGTGCTCCTTGTTTAAATAGTTAACATATAATCACAGTGGTATCTACCCTATCACAGTTATTCCTTGGCCTTAGCGTAGGAAAATACCAGCAATTACTACACAGTGGTATTTGAGAATAACTGACTTTTCAGTCGTAACGATGCTACTTCAGCTTCCAGCCAGAAAATAGGTGACTCGTCCTTCTTCTGTATTTTATGCACACACAGCTGAATGCTGCTAAATGCATATAATCCAGGCCTTTTCCTGTTTCACACATTAGGTACCAATCAGTATGGCATGATGAAAGATGGTTCAACCCCTCCACCCCTCTTAACGTGATAAAATATAATGGGAAAGGCCCTCTGTAAAGAAGTGACCCTGTACCAGGAATTTCTGGTCACATTGATTGGAAAGAGGCCATCATTTGAATTATGTGTTGCCAAAAACAAAATGAAAAAAGGACTTATGTTAATGTGTTAATGCTTGTGATACTTTTATGGACTAAGTAAGATGACAGTGGTTGGCTCGGGGTATTGGTAATGAGACACAAATGTTTTTATTTCTGGATCATTGGTCTGACTGAGACTTTATGGAGAGAGAATCCTAATTGCAGTTCTTCTGTATAGTTAATTCCGCAGAATGGCCCTATTACGGTGTTTATCCAGCTGTAATTGTTCTATACTGTGGTTAAATGAGGAAAAATTGCTCCCTTATAGATCTTTGTCTGCATGGAAGATGCAATATAAAGTTAATACATCTTTAATGTAAGCAAAATGTGTCCCCAATGGAAAAGTCAGATGATAAATTAGAAGAATAGCTTTTTACATTTCTGGATTAAATCAGAATCGGAACAGAGATAGGATTATGTTACAGGAAGTAACTGTGCATCCTGACTAGCATTTGATGTCTGCAATTGCTTGTTCTGACTAATTGTCCACTACTAATATTCCACCTTTTTGGTCCAGTCTTCAGTATGAGTTGAGATAGTAGGCAGACAGCATTTTCCCATCTTGGGTTATAGTATTTCATCTGACAAATAGCAAAAATTTGAGAGCATTTCATAGGTAATATAGTCTGAGTAGAAGGAGGTACAGTAATGATGTACTGTGTCCAGAGAAGGCTGCAGCAAATGAGACAGATTGATCTGTACTGAGAATAAGATGGCGAATGAGAAATGGAGAACTAGAGTGGCAGCCAAAGTCAAAGAAACTCTCTAGGAGGAATGTTAAACTGAATGTCTTCCAGTTCATACCACAAGATCAAAAATGTTGTTTGATTCTCTGTTGCATTGTCATTTCCACTCATTCTTGACTGTTTCCCAATTGAACACTCATACATTCTGCTACATGTACTGTTTACAAAAAGTTCTAGACTTCATGAAACAAGCCAGTCTCAGCTTCTCTGATCCCTGCACAATTCAGTGCACTAAATAGGTAGGGGGAGGCCCATCACAAAACCAGTCCCATTTCTACAGGACTCTGAGGCTTGTCAGTTTAACATAGTTTGAAACTTCTTTATTGTTTTTTAATACTCAACATTTCCAGCTTAACTTTCTGTAGGAAGAGAGCCAGACTCTTAATGGGATGAAAGCATTTTATGTTGCTACTTAGCATCATAAATATTGATCAATTTCCAGCACCAATAGGCAGAATAAGAGTTGCTATTATTGGAAACTTGGAAAGTAAAATGACTAATATTCTGTTTATGTCCATTGGCCTTTCCTATAAACCAGCAGTTGCTATATGATCTGTGTTAGCCTATTTTTGTTTGTCTGTTTACTTGAAAGCTATATAATGTAATATCATGGTATGATTTAATTACTGCTCTGGTTCAGGGTTTTATGAGCTTTTTATAATAAGGCTGTAGTTTTAGAAGTGTAGTCTTGGGGAGTGAAAATTATTTGCCTGAATTGCTATAAATGAAGGATAGGAATGTGATTTAGACAAGTGTGTTTTTCTTTATAGGTATAATGTGGAATGCCATACAGTTGAATCTGCAAATGATATCGTGGTCCCATCTTTTGATGAAAGGAGGAAACACTGCATTTTTCAGGGCGATCTTTTGCTGTTCAGCTGTGCAGGATCCCATCCAAACCACAAACGAATCTGCCCCTGCAGAGATTATAATAAGGGACAGGTTGCACTTTGTAAAGATTGTCTATAGCAGCAGCACCTTGCTTTAGTTTTGGGACAAACAATGTGGTTTTGAGAGAACTACTTATACTTCCTGCACTTTTGTCCAGTTTTCTTGCTGCAAGCCGAGCGAATGCTGCCAAGCGGAATTCTCTGGGAAGAGGGATTCATAACGAACATTTAAACAATTTTTATTTTTTTTTGTAAGTGAACACTTGCAATGGAGCTCTTTGAAATCTTCCACCTACTCAAGGAGAAGAGAAATGAAGTTCCATGCTTTGTAACAATTTGGAGATCATTGCGAAGGATAGTTTGTAGAAAATTCCCAGACCCATCAAACTTTTTTTGTTGTTGTTTTGGATGAAACAAGTGTTTTCTATTTTTTTCACAAGTTAAAACATCCTGTCATTGTAACCTAAGAATCTGAACATCATTCCAGTAAAAAATTGGGGAAAAAATGTGCTTGGGGGGTGGGGGAGAGGATTACATTTATTATTGGGGCACTATTTTGGGTGCTGCTGCAGCTTGAATGGCTATAAAATGGTGCATTTCACAAGAACTTGGAACCACAAGGTAACACAAATAAGCTCCCAGTCCTTTTTTAAATCCTCACGTACTACAAGGTATCATCTGCATCACTACTACTGTACCCCGAGCACTCTAAACAGGCAGCTCTGGGAATGCGAGGATCAGTGGCTGCCAGTGTGTGACAAAGCCTGTTGTTGCTTGAGAACTGATTATGATTGTGGTACTCTGGTGTGGAACAACCATGGAAGCATACAGCCATTTTAAAATGGACTTGTCGTCAGTTTACTGGGTCTGTTTAAAGAGTGATCCTTGGAATTTGCCCATGCTTCTGTTGTGGTCTGCATATTCAAAGTACTCCGTGAAGCAAAAAGTATTCTGCATCATGTGAGCAATATTGTTTGATCCTCAGTTTGCTGTACCTTACAGTAGTTAAAACATTACTGCAAGACAGAGAAAGGATCAACTAACTATAATTATTGTGTCATAGGAATTTGAACAGTCTTCATAACAAGCTCTGTTTTTAAAGAGGAAGATATTTTAAAGAGCAATTATGAGAGAAGGAAAACTTCTTAGGAAAAATATTGTTGATTGCTTTTCTGGATTCTTTGTCCTTTTTTTAAATAGGCGGGCCAGTGATATATTTAAAAACTACAGTTAATTACCAAGAGTTTGAATTGAAATTCAGACTTGTTTAGAACAGTGAACTCAATCTTTTTAAATAGTAACATGTATCTCTTTTTTTTTTTTAAGGGTAAATTTCTATTTTTTTGCAGCACAAGCTGACGTTTCAAAGCACTGTTTGTGGCTGGGAAAAGTTACGTTAAATTAGAGGTAAATTTAATTGCTTAGTCTGCAGTAGGATTTGAAAAAAGGCCATAGCTTGCAGGTTTAAGACAGTCATCACTGAAAAACCTCAATTTGATTTTTTCCCCTTTCTTTGTGAAGATTTAACAAGCACTACCCAGTCCCTCCATTAATGAAAGTATAGGCACTTTAATATTTTTCTGTAGAATATATCAGGTTCACTCATTTTTTATATCCATCACTCATTATTTGTGTGAGAGTACTGAAGTCTCTCATGACCTACCAAAGACCAAATAAGGGAAACACAACTGAAACTGTCAAATTATCAAGAGAAGTTAACAGAAAAGTAGAAGTTCAATTTCCAACTCGAGTGTAATTTCAAGTATGTTAAATTCCCTAATCAACATTCCCATTTCATTGTTACATGATGTAACAAGTACTGCAGACTAGATAGAAATTGGGGTCTAATGATTATTGAGTATCCAGAAAGCATATATGGCAGGTGCCTGTGTAGCAGTGTTCATCAATAATAACTGGGATGTAATGGTAGTAAAGCTTCTGTAATTGCAATAATTCTGCAAAAATGGAACACAACTAGTTACTTATTAGGCATAGTTTTGTATGAAAAGAAATTGAGCAGTTTTTTGGAGTGCCCCAGGCATTCCCTCAGTCAGCATGGATGCTGTTTGCATTGGCTTTTAGTATCTAGGGAACTCTGATTCTTGGCTTTTTTTAGGATTGGAATCTGAGGTGCCTCAACAGTTCATTTTAGGTGTTCTCCATATTCCTGTACATATGATATGAGTACAGCCAGAAGAATCCCAGGCTTTAAAGAAAATATGCGCACCAATTTGGGCCTTATATCTGGCATCAACTTATTGGTGACAACAGAATCTGCGTTTTTGTAATGCAACTTGAGTTTCTGTAATCAGAAATGTAGTAGGTTAGATGGAACATCACATCATACATTGGCAATAAAGACTTGTGCATGTGTGCTTAAACAATCCAAAGCACCATTGCCTACTGTAATATAACAATTAGAAAACATTTGCTGTTTTGTTTTTGTTCTTTTTAAAGGCACTAAGCTGTAAATATACCCTTGCTTGTTTCTTACCATTGAATGGAACACAGGGCATAATACAATTTGTTTTGCCTCTAAAAACTGAGAGGATTTCAGAGGATTTCTGCTAGTTTGTTGATACTGCCATCTCTGATGCACTATATTCAGTAACATAGTGCTGTCAGTGCAGTCTTTACCACAGCAGGGGGAATTATGATTTCTATAGTATTTATGTTTATTTCTGAGCTACTGAATTTTGTTACTGTATACTGGAGGAAAAGGGAGAGAAAACCATTAAGCTCCTTCCAGTAGCAGAAATCAATGCGATGGGGGTTTGGGGAGGGAGGATAATCAGTAAGGCTACATCCTACTCCTACTCCTACTCCTACTGAGAATTTTGAGAATTTTGCTGTTCCCTTCAAAAATCCTGCCCGATATGAGACATTTTTAAAGGACTTTGTTTTGTTGTTGTTGTGTCTAAACTTTGAAGATGCTGAGCTCTCTTTTCAAAAGGAAAAGTACTCTTACAATATGCAGCTTCAGATTTATTTTCTGAAAGTGAAAAGCATGTTAGATCATGGGAGATGACTTTCTGCATATGGCTATTCTTTGTTTTCAAATTCTGCGTTGCTTGCCTTGAAGACTTATTGGACAGAAAAAAACTGAAGTTGCTATCATCATTTTAATGGATAGCGATTCACTAAATCTGATACTTTGTTTTAGTTTTTTTTTCCTGTGGTAATAGTTTTAAAGTTTATGAGTAAGTGGGTTCTCGTACAACTGAACACTTCATTCTGCAAGTATGCAGTCAGGAAGATGCATACGTTATTTTAGAAATTATGAATCATTCACTAAAATTGTTGAACTAGATTGTTGCCAATTTTTTCTAAAATATGGACACACAATCTTCTGTCATAAACTCCATGATTAAGCTGAGTCTTTTCCCTCTTACTTAAATAATAATGTATAGTCCACATACTGCACTTGAATGATGGCTTTGTGGAAGAATGATTGCTTATAAGATGGGATTGCATTAATGTATGTATTTTACTTTATCACTGAAACTCACACTTCCTTTTTCAGACTTCAGGATTTGCAAGAATTAGTTTTGGATACACAGACCTGTTAATTGATGGAAATCAGGTGTGTCAAAACTGAAGTATGACAACCATATTATAAGCTCAGAAACATATCCATCATAAATCAAGAAATTCTTTTGTTTTAAACTTTTGTATTTTTTGTATGTGACCTGATTTTTGAAAAATCTTATTCCTATGAGATTAGAAAACTTGAGAAAATAATTTACATAATTTATTAAGGTTAACATAAAAGGCTTGCCTTTGAAAGGTAAAGTTGGTAAATATACACTGTTTAAAAATGCCAATAAAAACCTCATTTATTTCATATATGCAAGTTGATTTGCACATGTATACCTAGATACGCTTTTTGCATATTTGACTTAGTTTTCTTTATGGTTGTGTGTATTTTGTTTCTCTCTTTGTAATTTATTAGTTACAATTATGTGTTTTGCTTAATGTCAGATTAAGTTACTTCTGCAAATATTTAATGTTTATGTGCCTTTTTATTTTTGGATCGATGTTTGGAATGCGGGCACTGTGTGAACAAGTATAATGGAACACTGATAGGCCTTGTTGCTTTATATACTAAGTGTGACTTCTAAAATGTTTTTTAAATAGCAGAGAAAAGTTGTCTAGAAATATGAAGGAAAAGAAATTTGCAAAGAATCACCATTGTAAATGTAATATCCTTGTTGAAGATGTGTGGTCTGATGGGAAGGTAGTGCCGTGGGATTTAATATTTAAACATAGTTCTATTGTTTAATGACCTTGGAGCAAAATAGATTCACTATGTCCCACAAGAAGACAATGAAGAGCCAGAAATAGCTATTAAAATGGCCAAATGTGAGTTTGTTAAGGAAATGAGAGAGACGCATTAAAGATTGTGAAGCATTCAGATACTTCAGTAATGGGGATATGTAAGATAGACATGAGTCTGGGTGCCTGAAAATATTTTATTCATTTGCTGACACTACTAGCCAGAATACAATTGTTTGCTAGGTATCCGACTTTATGCTATTAGAGTCCATAATTGAGAGGGAACTCAGGGTACTCAGCACCTAAAAGGCTCTTGGCAAATTAGAAATGTTTGTATTTCCTGCAGGAAAGGGAGATTTTGAATAGCGTATGATCAAATTTCAGTGACAAAATTGGAATAATCTAGTGAACTGACCTTGGAAACGGGGGCCAGGAACTCCTAGATTCCAATTGCAGTTCCATCACTGACTTCTGCATCGTTTTGTTTGCCTGATTTTTTTTCAGAGGTACTTAGCCCCCACAGCTTCCATTGACTTCAAATGGAAAATCGGGTCACTAACCTATGTTTCTTTTCCCTATGTACAATACAGCTTCTACTACTTATTGTGCTTGTGTATCTCAACCTGGAATTGTGAGGATTTTAGTTTGTATTCCACTTTGAAAATGCACAGTACAGTGCAACATAACTGCCAATGTGCCCTGCCCCTTTACCCAAGTTACATAGATGATCTGGAAGCTTAGAGTTGTGTTTTTTAATATATACAAGCCGAAATTGCTTTCTAAAGTATGTCTGGCTCACAGTGCATTTAGGGCCATCTTCTGTTCCCGTCAAAGTCAGTGGTGGAATGGACTTGAAAGGCGGCTGGATCAGATACTGGTAGCTTTTCCATCTATTCACTCCATTCTGTTTTCGTCAAGTTAAGAAAGCACCTCCTACCTTTAATAAACAGGAGGCACAGTTTGTTTAACGGGTCTGATTCTAATGAGATAAAGGTTGCACATTTGAAATTACTTTTGATAGGCTCTTTTGTACAGTCATACTACCAGTCAGAAATGGTTCTGAATAGTTCACTGCTACGATGTATCTTTCTACCATGACACCTCATTTAATTAAAAATGTATATAATTTAATGTTTTAAATAGGTTGAGGTTTTGTTTAAATATCCATTCACGTGCGTGTGTTTCAGTTTCTAAATAAAAACGCAGCTTACAGATTCTTACTATGACGCTCTTCAGTGGGAAGTGAGTGATGAGTTGTTGCTGTAGCTCTGATCTTATTCAGATGTACTAGTTTTGTTGGCATGGCCACTGCTTAGAGATATTTGGGTCACAGCCACTTCACTTTTATCTCTTGATTAGCAGGGCTACATCCACTTCTAGTTCTCCTTTGTCCCACTGTCTTCGGGGTGGATCCAGTCAGTGAGATTTGCACTTGGCATCGGTCTGCTTGGAACAAGAACAGGAAAGGCTCACAAATGAGCCTTTAAATAAATGTATCACTGTTGCTGTAAATTCAACATTTAAATATATTTCTTTAAAATCTATTATTGAGGCAAATCTTTTCCTTCATATTTTTAAACTGCTTTATAGAAAAATAGTTTTTCTATTTGTTTGAAACTTTTCAGTATAATGCTATCTAATAAAATAAGAATGTGTCAACAAGATCAGCAAACTGGCTCCTGACCATGAGTTCAGACTGTAGGAAATGTATAGCAGATGCAAATGGCTGAAGCTTGGCTGTCTCCCATTGAGTTATCAATCCTATCCTTGTTCACAGAGCTAAATGTCTTAACACCGTTCAGCCACCACAAACCTCTTATTTATACTTGTACATGGCTTAATTTTAATTTGTCCTTTTCTGTTAGTACTGTTAAAAACAGCAATACTATTTTGAGTCGGCAGACCCATTCTAACCCTTCAGGAACTCATCATTAATTTAATGTAACATTGTTAAATCTTGTGTAGTTAAGACCCAGTATTTGCTCTGCTTAAAACTGTAATAAAATTGGAATAACCTCAATATTCCAAACACAGAACTTGCTTTAAAAATCCACTTACTATCTGTAATGGCCTCCCATCAGCTCTCTGCAGGAGAAATTAATACTAGCGGTGGTCTGGACTGACACTGTGTCTCCAACAATATTAAACTGGACTATCCATGTGCATAAAGCTACTCATGTGCACAAGTTCTTTAGGGTCAGGGGTGCATGTTGCAGCATTGCAATATTACGGACCCCTCCCTGTTCTGACTGATGTTAATGGCAATGTGTCCATTGACTTCTGTGAGAAGAGATGTTTACATCACACTGGAAGTGCTAACCCTCTGGTGTCACTGTTCAAAAGCATGGGGGCAAATCCAATCCAACCCTCCCCTGGCTGTGCATCAAGGGTTCAGTCTTTCAAGGTGCTGGACCCTGGCCCTGATCCAACAAAGCAATGGCTTAGCTTTAAGCAAGTGAATATCCTCATTGAGTTGGTTGGGCCTTACCCGTTTGCTTAAAGCTAAAGACATTAAATGTTCTGCTAGATCAGGGCAGAGTGTGCAGCACTCGAGAGATCAAGCCTCACAAAAGCACAAAACACAGGGCCAAATTCATCCCTGCTGCCACTCCGTTAGCTTCAGTAGGGTTATACCAGGAGTGAATTTGCTGCGTTCATTAACAAATTTTTGCTATAATCATTGAGGCTGGAGACCATAAAAGAAAGTAATCACCTTGGTTTGTTCTCCCAAAGAAATACAGAGAGGAACAAGGAAATGCAGTGTTTGCCAAATGGCAAAGGAAATTACCAGGGTCAGAAATGTTACCTGAAAGATTCTAAAACTATTCAAGAAAAGGTGGAGAGAGGGGGAATAAATTTTAAAACTATAATGAAGTATTTTGAGTTTTGAAAGGCCTAATTCTGCTGTCTTTGTTCACAAAAATTTTTGAAGTTAGTGAGAGATTTGAATGTACACAAGAACTTGAAAATTAGTTCTTTGCTTTTCAGAATGGCTGTGTTCCACTATATTAGGTTCAAGCAGTTTGATTCACATAGTACAAGTCACAATGGCTGGTAACATATTGTCAAATTATTGAAATTCATTAGGATGGGATTCTTTAAAAATATATAAATGTCTGAATGTGTATTTTAATGGCATAGAACTACACTTTGTTTTTGCTGTTGTAGAGAGAACTAGGGAGAACTTTATTTTTCAATAAACTTTTTCTTGTGTGATTTGGATTTGTGATTGTATATGTGCTTAAATGGGAATTCCACCAGCTGCAGTTTTGCAAGGATCATAGCAATGTGATTTGCATTGCAACAGTTAGTGGGCTGCCTATATTTCTGTCATGCAGAAAAGGACTTGGGGATTATAGTGGATGAGAAGCTGAATATGAGTCAACAGTGTGCCCTTGTTGCCAAGAAGGCTAGCAGCATATTGGACTGCATTAGTGGGAGTATTGCCAGCAGATGGAGGGAAGTGATTATTCCCCTCTATTTGGCACTGGTGAGGCCACATGTGGAGTACTGTGTCCAGTTTGGGGCTCCTTACTACAGAAAAGATGTGGACAAATTGGAGAGAGTCCAGCAGTGGGCAACGAAAATGATCGGGGGGCTGGAGCACATGAATTACAAGGAGAGGCTGAGGTAATTGGGCTTGTTTAGTCTGCAGAAGAGACAAGTGAGGGGGGATTTGATAGTAGCCTTCAACTACCTGAAGGCAGGTTCCAAAGAAGATGGAGGTTGGCTGTTCCCAATGGTGGCAGATGACTGAACAAGGAGCAATGGTCTCAAGTTGCAGCTGGGGAGATCTAGGTTGGATATTATGAAACTCTATTTCACTAGGAGGGTGGTGAAGCATTGGAATGGGTTACCTAAGGAGGTGGTGGAATCTCATCTTTAGAGGTTTTTAAGGCCCAACTTGACAGAGCCCTGGTTGGGATGATATAGGTGTGGTTGGTCCTGCTTTGAGCAAGGGATTGGACTAGATGGACCTCCTGGGGTCTCTTCCAACCCTAATCTTCTATGATTCTATGCCAAGTTTGGCCTCACAGAAGTGAGTTTAATTGGTGAGCAAAATGAGGAGGAAATGAACTATGCTGCACACTTTCACCTGATGTCCCATTTGGGGATTCTTAAAAGCAGACTTAGGAAAATATTTCTCATCTCACCTTCCCCGACACCAACACAGAAGGAGCAGACCACACCGAAGGATTTTCGTTTCTGGGGGAAGCCATCAGCCCTTGCTCTTGTTTGAGGAACTTTTCTCTTCACCTGTAGGTCCTGAAAGTCATCATGACAACCAGTCCTCAGCCCATGAGTGAGGATACCTGATGTCAGCACTGCAGAGGCTCCAGTCAGATGCATGTAAGATCCTGTTCTCTCTCCTTTCCTTTGTTGTGTTACTTTCTACCGCCTCCCTCCTTTCTGCTCACTCTCTCGGCTGGATCCTGAAAGCAACTGTGTTGCATGCATCAGCCCAGTGAGATGAGACAAGTCATCCAGCCCTGCTCTCTTTGAGGAGAACAGAGCCAACCAGATGATATTCCTGACCAAAATGTGAGCCAAAGTCCAGAGCAACTGGTAGTGTGGTCAACCTGCCAGCCTAAAGCATCCATTCATGACTGACTAGCAGCCCAGTTTTCCAAGAACATCAACAAAAGCTGCATTTTCTCCCACCTTTTTCTATCCTGTGTCTCCTCCACTTTGTGTCTGTGTAAAAAAACAGGAAAAGTAAATGTCCTTCACACATGAGAACTGGGAGTAAAATTAACCCTTTCCTTGTAATCAAAGAAGGGTTATTGGTAAAATAAGAGACTGATATTTTGCCTCCAAAAGGAGAGAGGCTTTAATACATTTTGGTTGTTATGCATAATTAATCAATTTCAGCTTTTTGTTTTGATTTCTAGTTCTTTGCTGTGTTTTGATCAATAAAATTCCAATTTTAGAACTTTGGGTGTTTGCCAAGAAACCACGGAAACCAGAAAAATCCTGAACGTTTGTATTACTTGTTTCATTATTGGATAGTGAAAGAGTTGTATAAAACCTTTAACTCCTTTGGCCTTTGAGATCAATAAAACAGTGTACACTGCTCATCCCTTGATTTGGCTAGACTGGGGAATGATTTTAATTCTTTCACATCTCATCCCCTCGCTGTTCATCTTTTTACATTATGGGAAGGCTTTTGTGAAATGGTTGGTTTTCAGACAGGACGTGATGTGAGTTAGATGGGCAGAGATGCAACCACATAAGAGAAAAATGTGCATAAGGTGGGACCTGGAGTGGACATATACATCTTGCTGCTGTACTGAAAATAATAGAGGGGTCAGGTGTAGGACAGATCTCTTTCCCCCCTCACTCCCGCCCCCCACCAGTGGTTTCACCTATAGGCCTGGTTTCAATAAGATCTCATTCAGTCAGGTGTAGATCCCTCCACCAAGTCCTCCCTCCCTGCAGATCCCAAAAGCCTCACCATGAACTCTGAAAGGATTGTCATCTCTATCGGTCAGGACTGAAGAGGTGAATCTGAGCTCCATCCGTCCTCCCCATGAGAGGACATTGCAATTCAGGCTGAGTCGTCCAAGTGCATTAGACCCCTATTCATTGTTTTTCCTTATGTCGAATACCTGAATTTGCTAATTTGGTTAACCTTTGAGTTACAGGTTTTGTATTAAAATCTTGGGGGGAGGGGTCAATATGCTATTGAAAATCGCATGCTAATTGCACTGGTTTAAACAGACATAGTGCAGCGGGCAGGGACTGTAGAGGCCTCATACATATAGGCATCAACTGCACTCCTGTTGTTTGTTCTACAGAGGCCTCCTGTCCAGCTGAGCTGTATGCTGTCTTCTGCTGTGAAAAAACGGGAACTCGTTCACTTCTGGAAATTGATTCGAGGCAGTTGCTGCAACAGGTAAACAAAAAAAAATTATTGAGCTGCTGACAATGTTCTGGAGAAGGGAGCGTTTGCAAGCTCCAGCCTAGGCTAGAAGTTGGTTGCTTCTGATGCTCTGACCATATTGGTGTTGCTCTGCTCCCATCACTGAGATGCTTGGAGAGAGGCACAGTCCAGCTGCAGTCCACTGCCTGCCAGACAGAAATACACCAATGCTGTAAAAAGGGTTTCTGCAGACCCTGTAGGGAAACGTTTCTGCAGACTTCAGGGCTTCTCTTAGTAGCCATTCTTGATTGTGGTATTAACAATTAGTACTTCATATTGTCAAAGCAATACTAGTACAAATGTTCACAGCATCCCCTTGAATCATCCCCATTCTACAGAGGGGAGAAACTGAAATTTGTGAATTGACTAAGGTCACACACGGTGGGATAAGATTCAAACATCATCACCACCCCCCATTCCCTCTGGGAGCAGGGCACTACAAATGGCCTGTTTGTGTCTTTAGGGTTAGCTGAGGCAGGGAGGTCACCTATCAAAACCCTTTCTCTGGATAGGCAGCTTCAATTTCTAGTTTGGGCTCCATAGGAATCCAAATGGCAGAGGCTACCAAGGAGACCTACTCCTACCCCTTCCTTTGTGGCCATGCAGAGCCCAGCGTGACCTGAGCTTCCCAGGCTGACTGAGTTGAGCAGAAGGTGAAGGCTGTTTCTGCTTCTGTGTCCACCAATACACACTCGTGATGCTCTGGAGACTCATTATATTTGGTGTTTTGCTAAAAGCCTGTTTGTGGTATCGTGACTGTGAGATCCCAGCTTTCTTTGTTTTGTTTTAATTTAAGTGTCCAGTCCTCATGGTTGAGGAGAAAAACTTTGAAATATGAAACCTAAAGTCTCAAAACCTAGAGGACAAATAAATACCTGCAATGTGCTCCCAAATTACTTAGACTCTTTTGAAAATCCTGCCTTCTATTATCTTCCCTGGGAGCAGGCTCAGGCTCTATGTTTTTTGTTCCCTGGACTCCAACTGAGTGTTTGACACGTAATTTTTCTAAGATCCAGATAACAGATGTGTAATGAACAAAACAAAATAACACTGGTGATTTTGCTAGTTGTTTCACTAGCATGGGAATTTTTTGTATATTAAATAAGCAATTATCTCTTTCACTACTGCAACATATAAAAATTACCCTTTAAGATGAAGCTCAGTCTGTCACAGAAGAAACTGTGATTGGTTTAGCTTCACTTCTGAATGCTAGAATGTCTCCATCACTGCTCTCTTGGCTTTTTCCTCTTCAGGAACAAAATATCATCACAAGTGTTTCAGGGGTTTTTTTGTATTTACATGCCAATGAATGACTGGCTCCTGGTTGATTGCAGATGACTTTTAAAGCACCTATGACAATTCAAAATCTGCTGGAATTAGTTCAATTTAAACAATGCTAAATAGGAATTAATTCCACTTTCTTGAGGGGTCAGTCACAGCTCATGTTTGTGAACCACACAGCCAAGGACGTAATCGTGTTCATGTCTACATATATCTTTTTGTCAGAAGCATTTCAAAGTTCTAATTCAGAGACCTCTCAATTGTTCACCTTTTAACATCTCTGCTTTTACAACAGCATATCTCCAGTCCTATGCTTCTCTTTACATCAAGCACTAGGCAAAGCTGACAAGTAAAACAACTTTCAAGTTAATCCTCAACTGAAAAGGTTAATTTTCTTCAGTGCATCCAAATGTTAATGACTTCCATACCAGAGGTAATCATGTCAGAAGCTAGGAAGAGTCTTGGCTAACCCTGATCTTCCTCTAGCACCTTACCTTGAAGTAGCTGGTGCTGGCCGTTGTTGAGTCTGGAAACGACTAGATGGACTTCAGGTCTGATCCACTACTAGTGCCATTCCTATGAAAAATAGTGAGGCTGAAGAGTGCAGGAGCATTCATGCCACTGAAGAGGCAGAAAAGGACCCTGCTAGCCATGATGAGTTCTCCAGCTCCATTCAGTCTCTGGTTCCACTGAAGAATATTTATGGGTAGGACACTTAAGTAATCTGCTCTTCTCAATCAGAGAAAAAGCATCTGCTTCATCAATATCTACAAGGATCTCCAAGTTACCAAAGGAAAAGGATGATGGAATAATAAGTGGGACTAAGCGAAAGTTTGATGAATGACTTCATTTAGTTTGTGCTTTGGAAAATAGTTTCTGGCACTACTCAAAATCAATGGGTTATTAAAAGCTCTGTCTTATGCCAAGTGAGTCTTTTATTCTTGGCATATCTAGAGATCATCAAGGGCAAGATAGTGTTTTGCTGAGGTTTTGCTAAGCTTTTATTAAAGCAATAAGTAAAAGTAACTCTTATAATTATTGCCTGATTGTTAAAGCTAACTGGGTACAGATATCTAAGAACGTTGGACAATAGGGGCAAACTACATGGGAAAGGAAAACTAGGGTATGTCATGAAATAAAGGAATGTGGAGATTTTCCTGATTAGGGTAACAGACTATGGAGTTGGGGGAGGCAGTATTTTTAGCAGTAAGTTAATATTTTTGGCACAGAATAGGCTGAATCTGCATCCCTGCCTTGGATAAATTAATCAACAAATGCATCCTAACACTGGGCAACTGTAAATGGACCACAGTACAAATTTGCATTGCTGTTTTAAGAAAATAAAATCCAACCAATGGCAAATGTCCTGTATATTCTACTGCTTTTGTGGAGGTTTGTCCTATACTTTACCTGGTGCTTAATTTGTTACGACTGTGCTCACATCTCCCTGTGATGCTGAAAAGTGCCGTATGTACTGCTGAATGTCCTGTCATGATCTTTAATATGTCCAGTGGCATTAGGGATATTACAACTACTACTTAGTGCTGAAAAACTTTGTTTACAAAGCACTGTACAAACCTGAACTAACCTAAAGTAAGTACAAAAGACTTAAATGCTAGAGGGTGAAAATGAGTTATTCTGCCCCATGCTTCCTCCATACAGAACAACAGAAGACTGTAAAGCTGCTCCTGTAGTAGCGGAGCAATATCAATTGGGTACAGTAGTCCTAGTCCTAAAGAGCTAGAGGAGTTTTGTGCTGTGTAGCAGCACATGTCCCATCCCAGAGGGAAGGGATGAACTGAGTAATTTATGTTTTCAGTTGTATGTGTGTACAGATCCATCTAAACCCTAAGATCTTAACTATGAAAGGGGCAAAAGTGGACATGCCAGGGGCTCTTGCAATTCCCAATGACTTCTTACAGATTTCCTGGGAAAGCATGGCCAGAAGCTACATTATTTGTCCATATCTGTCCTCTTAAGTAGGGGACATTTTGGCAGGGGAAGGTATTGCATCTGCTAAAGATTTCTGGGAATGGGCAAAGTAATGGGGCTGAGAGATGCTGTGAAGGCCTCTGTGGAGGTGGCCCTGTGTTCCCTTGCCAGAGATTCCCAAACTCTTACATTTGTGGGCCTGCCCCCTCTGTGTTTTCTAGGGATGAAGGGACCAGGCTCCACCATCCGCAAAGGAAGAATGCAGAAGAAACCGAGTGGAACCTCAAAAAAGCTTGACAGTGTTTTGGCTGATGGTGCATTGAGACCCACCCTGTCATGCTGACCACCAATTCTGTCTCATTGTTTCTTTGTACTCCACCGTCTGCCGGTCTGTCTACCCATCTGTTGTCTGTTAAATTGTAAGCACTTTGGGGTAGGGACTGTCTTTTTGTTGTGTATTTGTACATCTCCTAGTACCACAGTGTCCTGGTCCATGACTGAGGCTCCTTGGCACTACAGTAATAGAGATCATAACCTTGTTGAGTATTTTGGGTTTTATTTGGGCATAGAATTACCGCATAGTGAAACCATCAACCTGTCTGTTTTTACTCAGTTCCAGTGTGCCTGAGTAAGGATATCAGAATTTGGCCAACAGTTTGTAAGTGCTTTATGACTGGGAATCAGAGGTGCTATATAAACATAAAGTATCAAAAAAAATCTATTATTCATTCCTTGACTATTTGATTGTAGGTCTGTTGTAGAATGTGGATCTCCCTGCTTCTTGATGTATTATTCTGACCTCCAAGATAGCATAGCTGCTTTTCTCACATATGAGGGAACAAATGAAATACCCCAACACTGATTCACTTCGCCACACTGTGAAGCCAACCCAAAATATACAAAGTATGGAAGAAATTGCGGTGACCAGAGAATCTAGTTTAATGGATTGCTGTACAGGAAGACTTTGTTCTACGATACATTCTGGAAACAGCTGTCAAATGTTACTTACAGGTACTGTATAAAATAGATAAGTTTTATTGTGTACATCATGGTTCTTGGATATTATAAGTAGGATATTAAGAAATACATAGGAATGGGTGGTGAAGGGTGAACAGTATTTTTTTTTTTTTTTACAGAATAACCTAAATCTAATGAGTAGCTTTGTGTTTCACCGCAGTTCAAAGCCATCACTGCTGTACCTTCGTCAGGCAATAGAGCAACCACATAGTCACAAATACTGGTACATCTGTGTATGATACAATAAGAGTCATAATCACATTTCTCATACTGGTCCTTCTTGTGCTTCATTTTGGCTTTTATCTGTACAGTAATACTCTTTGTGCTTATTTGGTCCATGCAAAGCAATGTACTGTGTGTGTCACTTGTAAAATAAAAATTAAATTCAAATTAGAAGAGGATTTGGATTTTAGATCATTTAGGATTAATAAAATAGTATGAAATTAAACTCTGTTAATAGAAATGAGTGGGTCTTGTGCTGTTTTTTCAGTGGGGTCCATCCTCCTAACTTGAGACAAAAATCTTATTTACTTCAGTGCCTTTGCGTGATGGTAGTTAGCATCCATAATCTATGTACAGTACCTATGTTGAGCTGTGAGCTGAAGAGGTTGGCAATGGCTGTAATTCAAAGTTACAGCACAAATTTGGAAAGTTTGAGCCAACATTAAAAAAAAAAGACTGAAACTGGCATCTCCTATCCACATACGTCTATTATATCAGTAAAAACAATTTCACTCTAGAACACAACACTGCAGCTGGTTTGGAATTGCAAATTATGTATGGTTTCTACTGTCACAGGATTCAATAGCTTACTTGAAAGGAAAATGCTGCTCTTTTGCTGCATTGTAAGCAGTGCACACATTTGCCTGTTACACAGAGTGATTTCCCATTAAAATAAACTTTAAAAGAAAATGTAGCATGGGAAACAAACTGCATATTCAGTGAAATATCAGTGGCACCACTTGCCAAACGCACGATGCTGCAATTTCACAGTCCATCCATACAGAGGAGAGGGGATCTGTCTTCATTCAAACATTTCATAATGACGCGTTTGCCTTACACGTGGGACCATATCAATAAGCAACCTGCAAATAAAAGCACAAGTGAGTTTAGGTCCAGCTGTAAGGGGGAAGCATGCAGTGAGGGGAGTTGTTAGGCACTCTCATGAAGTAAGGTTTATCTCTTCACTGCTGATCAGAGTGAAACCAGGCCCAGAACCAGCCCTGCCCAAACTTTACGAAGCTGTGGAGAGGCACAAAGGGTGGAGAAGTGAGTTCTCCCTCAAAAGCACTTAAAATACCAGGTGCGCTTCTCGGTATTTTAGATGTAGTAAACACAAGGGACTTAGGTGGGGGGCTGGTGGGGCTGAACAGCAGGATAGTGCTGCAGTGAGAATCCCCTGGAAGAATTCTGGCTGAATCAGGGTTGGCTCTGCCAGCCTGGGAGAGGATGTATCCCCCTGCTGACACCAAGACTGCTTTGAAAAAAAATTGTTATGGTGGAGGAGAACGGCAGAGACTGCACCCTTAGTGCAATCTGCTCATTGGCCAGAACTCACAGCAAGGCTTATCCCTCAGTGGCTTTAATGCCCAAGAAGGACATGGGAGCTTGTTAGCACTTCCCTCCGGAAGTGAGAAAAACTGGGACCTGGCAAGGCATTGCCAGCAAGCTGTACAGATGGAATTGCTTGGAATGCTGACTCGCCATAGCAGATCCTGGCCACCCAAAGCAGTAGTGTGGATGTATAGGATATTCTGGGTTCTGTCATGTTTGCATTTCTCCTACTGTAATGTCCCCATCTCTCCTCTGCATTTGGCCAGACTATCCAGCCTCTGCTGTAAAATATAGAAGCCAATGATTTTACAAGAGTATATTCCTTCATTTATAGGAGTGGTGTTCCTAATTAAAATATTAATAACTTTCCAAAGTAGATTGCAAGCTAAAAATCATAGGTCTGGGCACTAGGGCTCTACAAAGGGAGTCTAATAAAATAGCTTTTATCATTTTTATAATTATTATTTTCCTACAATGTGTGTGGGGGGGAACCCTAAAAACCTTTATCACCCCGAACACCTGCAGTGAAATCCGGGCCTCAATGAAGTCAATGACAAAATGAGGCCAGGATTTCACCTCCAGTTTTAGCATCACCATGGAAGAATCCCTTATCCCATTCACTTAAGTTCTAGTAGAAAAATTCTTTGGGTCTAGGCTGACCTATCGATTTCCAAGCCAATATACAGTATATTTTGTAGTGCTCGAGAGGGAGGCCAACATCTAGTGTATAATTTAAACTCAGTTACAGCCTTCACTGTGGAGCAACTCACTTTTCCTTATATTTCACAGAAGAAAAAGAGGGCTTAGAAATGTGCCATAAAAATATTTTAGAGGAATTCTGCCCCCAGAATTATGCATCTGTCCTTCAGAGGTAAATATCCCAAAGCCATATTTGTGGTGGTTAAAAAAAATGCGCAAAAATAGAGTTTAGCTAAAACAAAGCAATACAAAAAGCCCTAAAATTATGATGTTTGTAGCTTCTCTGTAACAAACTAACGTGTTTTTAAATCCCACTGCCACCACACTGCATGCTGTGCTGACAGCTACTGTACTAATTTCCAGAGATATATAAGCCTCTGTCAGCTGACCCTTATATTTGAAACACCAACAATCCTTTTGTTAAAGGTGTTGTACTGGATAGCAAATACCTCTTAACAGAAGAGATGTGGTGTGTGAAGTGTAATTATTATATAAATGGGCTCCATTTTGTGTTATAACTATTCTGTTTTTGTTGCAGGATTAATGGAATATTGTTTTGTTCTGAAAGAAATAACCATTCTTACTGTGTTTTT
This sequence comes from Dermatemys mawii, assembly GCA_007922305.1. Classification (NCBI taxonomy): domain Eukaryota; kingdom Metazoa; phylum Chordata; order Testudines; family Dermatemydidae; genus Dermatemys; species Dermatemys mawii. Next base: position 14,424,214 of record ML677353.1, read on the forward strand.
TTTAAAAAAGGGGAATATTCTGAGAACAAATAAACCCTAAACATGTCCAAGTGACTAGATGTTCAGAGGGATGGTATAGAGATTTTTTTTTTTCACCACAAAGTCACCTATCAGTGACTAGAAACTTTCTGTTCTCCCACAGAGTGCTACAGAAACCATACCATGGCCTACCTAGAAATTAACCTCTCTTGCTCCCATCCACTTGAGAAGAGCAGGTTCCCAAACAATTAATAAACAGCATTTTTTTTCAGACAATATCTAACAAGATATGTGGTATGAGCTGCCATGCTGCAAGCTCCCAGTACAGAAGCTAGTAGCCAGAAATGTGCAGGTATGTACATACATTCCAGATGAAGAGAGAGACGTTCTAAATGAGGATTGCTCTTGTTCATGAACAGGCAAGGCATTTAGCACTGTAGATCATGAATGAATCATATCAATATACTTGCTAATGCATGCTGACAGAGCAAATTACAAGAGAGAAGTTTAACTTACTTGACTCCATAGGCAAGTATTGTAAGTCCCATTAAAATTCCTATACTGCCATCCAGGTACCAGACAGAAGCATTGTGCTTAAAAACTTCTGCACTTAGAAGGATGGAAAAGCCCATTATTCCACCTACAAGAGAGTTGAAACCTGGAAGAGCAAAAATAATCAATACAAATCAAGGGAAGTTCGCAACCTCTTTGGCATCAGCTTAATTGCCTCAACTGTGAAGAGACTCTGGGGATAAAAGCCATTATACTGCACCTAGTAGCACAGAGGGCAGAGAGTCTGCAGCTGTAGAGTAGAGGCCATTTAATGCTGTGCTCCACTGAGAAAGAAGGCACATGCTCAGCCACCGCTTACTATGAGGCTCTCACAGTGAAAAAAAAATATAAGAGTTGTAATGTTCAGTATCAGCCCTTTATATCCTAGGACCCACTGGTGCTTTTCATTTCCAGTATGAACGAGGTAACGTCCATCTCTTTCCATTGTCTCTCTTCTTCAGTCATCAGCTGCCACTTTACATTCCCCCATTCTAAATCCTATTCACTGAGTCTCTTTCCTTGAGCAGCTTTGCCACTTTCTTTTAAAGGCTGCCTTAGGGTTCTATATAGTTATTGTTTGCGTCTCATCGGTGTCCAGATTACTACTTGAAAAATGAATACACACATTCTTCTTTCTAACGTCACAACTTGCAAACTCAGTGTTTCAGGCTGGTATCTGTCTTTCTTTCATAATCCCATGGATTAAGGTTCTGCAGACCAAATAATACTCTGACAACTGTGTAGACCTGTTGCTATCTATTGGTGCCCTTAAAAACACCCATACAATTGCAATGTATTCAATGGGTGTGTGCCCATGTTAACTGGTAAGACATTAGTAAGTAACTTAACATGACTCCATCTCGCTCTCCCATAGTGTGTGCTGTATTTCTGTGACATAAAGGAAGCAATGAATACACACTAGGAGCAGATCTGATGAGTATGAAAGTGCCATTTTTTACATAAAAACTTCAGAGAACAGCACTTTAAGATTTGTTTTTCTTTTGATCCATATATCCTGCTTTAATGTATAGTGAGCTTCATCTGATACCTGAATACATTACTGGATGTAATAGAGAATGAGCCTGCTCAGACTATTCCCCATACATGTCAAAAGATCTGCATACCTGTCACTCCCAGTCAGCTGCTTGCAGGTTTGATAATGTTCTTTTCAATCCAAATTGTTTTCTTTCTTTTAATCTATCAGGTTGGCCCTTCCAAGACCTTTCCTCTTCTAAGGCATTTACTGTCACTCCTTGACATCCTGCTTTTTAAAAGAAAAAGTCCTTCCTGGTGCTGCATATTTGCAGTCATCTTTTCCTCCCAAACTCATGCTTCACTCTTTTACCCTTTCACGGTCCGTGGTGGTTTTCTGCCGAGCAATGGCCTTCCACCATCAGCCCTCAAAGGCCAACTCATTCTACGCCCTGCTGTTAACAAGGGTGTAGCTGCACTGGTGGTCAAGGTGTCTGTATAGACTGAGGGTGGCATCTGCCAGCGCTTTAGATATAATTTTAGGCCTGCTTGGAGCAAGATTAGGGTTACCATTCGTCCGGATTCTCCCAGACATGTCCGGCTTTTTTAGATAAAATAGCGTCCAGTGGGGATTTGTAAAAGTCTAGAAATGTCCGGGATTCCCCCTGGTGCAGACCACAGCGTTGGGCTCAGGCAGTCAAAGCCTCTTGACTGTCCCTCTCTCTCCCGCAGCTTCCAGCAGCTATAGCTCCCCTTCCCCCTCCTCCCCGCTGCATTCTCAGAGCTGCCACGGTCTGCCACTCGCTCCCCTGCTGCCGAGCACGTGGGGCCGAGCTGTGCAGCTGAGTTGAGTGTTGCAGCATGTCGGGCTCAGCGCAGAGTCCCACACACTTTCTTGAGCAAGGTAATGGGGGAGGTTAGAGAAGGGCCAGAGAATTTCTGGAGGGGGCAGTCAAGGGACAGGGAGTTGGGGGGTTAGATGGATTGGGGGTTCTGTGGGGGCAGTCGGGGCAAGGAGCAGGGAGGCTTAGGTAGGGAGTGGGGTCCTGGGGCAGTTAGGATTGGGGGGTCTCAGGAGGGGGCAGTCGGGACAAGGAGCAGGGAGGTTTAGGTAGGGGTGGAGTTCTGGGGGGCAGGGGTCCCAGGAGGGGGCATTCGGGATGCGGGGGAGTTGGAGATTCTGAGTGGGAGGGAAGTGGGAGGGAAGTGGCGGGGCTAGGCCACAGCCCCTGTCCTCTTTTTTGATTGGCAAAATATGGTAACCCTAAACAAGATTAGAAGATGTATTGCTCTAAAGGGCTCTAGTATTAGGAACAGTGGGAAACTGTAGGAAAAATAATTTAGTTTAAACATAGCCAAAGGCTCTAACTCTCTGCCTGCTGCGGCTCTTAGTCTAGTCTCTACCTGTTTTATATTGCACTAACTGCTATGAGATATGGGTGCCAACAGACTATAGCATCTAATATTTCCTGTCTATGGTCCCCATCTGGGTGCCTCTGAATCTTCCTTATATTTATCCTCAAAGCACCCTGAGGTAGGGAAGAACTAGTGTCTCTGTTTTATGAATGAGGAACTGAAGCTCTGGGGTCCTGATTTTCAAAAGTATTTGAGTGCCTATCTTTGGGCCTGAGACACTAAGGACATGTCTGCACTTCAATTAAAAAAATCCACAGAACCAAGTCTGATTGCCCGACTTGAGCTTGGCTGTGGGGCTAAAAATATCAGTGTAAGCATTTGGGCTTGACTGTAGCCTGGGCTCTGAGACCCAACCCATTCATGGTGTCTCAGATCCTGGGCTGCAGTCTGAGCCCAAATGTCTACACTGCAGTTTAGACCCGCAGCCTGAACCCTGCGAGCCTTGAGTCAGCCGACCTGGGCCACCCACATCTGTGCTGAGGGTCTTTTATTGCAGTGTAGACAATACCCTAAGTGACCTGCCCACATCACACAGGAATTCTCTGGCAGAGCAGCAAATTGACCCGGGTCTCAGGCTTGCCCCAGCAGTTAGGGACATCTTTCCTCACCTTAATTTTTTTTTGTTCTTGTTAATTTCCAAGGACAAAAGGAAGTTCTGATTAAAATTCCATGGCATGAGAGAGCCTTCCACTTGGAAATGCTGCTTCACTCTCAATAGTAAATAAACCCTGGTGCCTTGTATTTATCACTCAAAAGAACCTGAGCAGCATGGTTTTTAAGTGATGCTCTCTTGTATAACCCATGTTCCTAATAAAAAATGCTGTACAATGTAAAGTTTTCTCATTCCAGGATTTCTAAGCACTTTCAAACCATTGACTGGAGCCTCACAACACTCCTGTGACTGAGGTAAGTGTTCTAATCCACGTTTTACATATGGATAAACTAATGTATAAAGTATGACTTGCTCCACGGTCACACAGCAAGTCTGTGACTGAATCAGAAACAGAACTCAGGGGGAGCCAGCCCCGTTCTCCAAACACTAGATAATCCTGTTTGTCTTACTAATGGCCTTGCAATGACAGACCAATGCTGTCAAAGAAAAGAACTAGGATCTGGGAGGAGTTTAGCTTTTGGAAAAAAGGGTTTAGTAGTTCTTTTGAAGTTATAATTGCAGCCCTTTCCTGAGAAATGCAAGACTGTTCCCGACAGGCCATTTTCTAGGGTTTTGTCCAATCTATCTTTGAGTCCTAAGCAATTCAGCTTTCACCTGTTCCTTCTGGGAGACTGTGCCACAATCTCACACATCTCAGAGCTAGAGAGTTTTCTGTAAACATTCACATTCGAAATTTCATCTCATCCCCCAAGCCTACCATTCTATGTTCCATTCCGTCCTTGTTGACACCCTTCAAGTTAGGGCAAACTGTTAGGTTAATAGAAGACTGAAGAGAACATGACTACACATATTTAGCTCTTTAAGCTCCTCTAAATCAATCCTTTCTGCCACATAATCATTTTTGTTCTTCTCTGAGCTTTCTCTTATTTGTCAGTGTCTTGGATCTGGTAACGTGTGGAGAGGGAGGTGAGATGGAATAAGTCCTGAACTCTAATGTTCCTGAAGTTTGAGGTCTCACTAGAATACCATTTGTGCTAACTGTTGTTTATTTGGGTTTACACAGATTTCAGCAAAACTGTGCTAGGTAAAAAAAACTTCATTTCCTAGTTCTGAATGATGAGGTGGAATTTTCAAAAACACATAAGTGATTTAGGAGCACACACCCCACTGAATTTTTCCTCTCTGTGTCAGATGCTCTGAAGTCACTTAGGCACCTTTGAAAATGCCTCCCCTCATGTTTTTGAGAATATGTTTGATAATGCTGACCAGATCTAGCTTACCAACATTTGGGGTCTGGACAGGAAGACACAAGCTGGGAAAAAATGATTGTTAGAGAACATCAGTGATTGTTCTTCATGACTGTAGCCCATTTTGGCTTAGTAGAATTTACAATATGAACCTGGAGCTAAGGAACTTTTAGGCCCCAATTCTACCCGGAGATCTGTAAGCCTCCGAATGAAAGTTGTATGGATATCTGAGGAGATAGCTGGTTCCTTGGAATGTAATTGCACTTCAGATTTGGTCTGCTCTCTCAACCACAATGGCAAGGGCACTGGAAAATATTCACCTAAATGAAGGTCTGCATTACAGCCGGGATCGCGCTCTAAAATCAATCCAGGCGATTTAGCAGGTCTCATGAAGACCCGCCAAATCGACAGCAGATTGCTGTCCAGTTGACCCCTGTTCTCTACCCCCAACGATAAAGAGTAAGATATGTCGATGGGAGAATTTCTACCATAGACCCCGCAGTAACTCGACCTAAGGCATGTCGATGCCAGCTACATTATTCACATAGCTGGAGTTGTGTAGCATAGGTTGATTTACCTCAGTAGAGCAGATATAGTCAAGGACGCTTTTGCACAGACCTATATTGCCATGAACTCTATAGAGTGTACATAGAGTAAGAATTCTAATCACAAATTCCCCTCTGTTCATATCTGGACAGACTCATCCTACTGCAGAACACTGCTGCTCCTCCTGAATATACAGCAAATTTCTATCTCACAGAGAGCTGTGAGGGTGAATACTTCAGCCAGCTAAGTGCCATTCTGTTTGGCACACAATTTGCTCTAAGATGATGACATTGCTGACTACAGTTCTTGTGTTGGGTGGTTCAAGCTTTGTCATCTAACAGAAATAGATGGAGAAGGAACTTGCTTCTCCACATAAGGGAGAAATAACGATCCAAGGGCAGGATTCAAGGAACTGAAGATGTAAATAATTGAAACCACATAATAGAGAGAGTGACCTTTCAACATTAACACAGACAGGTTTTTGTTGCCTCCTCCACAGGTTGTAGCCTGAGTGTGATTCTTATATTACAGACAGTTAAGTACCTCTCTGAAGTACATTTAGTATATAGTGAAGAGACTCTTATAAGTCTTGAGAAGAACTTTGGAGTGTCCAATGATCAGCTGCCAGATCATGAAAGTTGTATGAAATACTTCCCTTGAAGCACATCACTAGTTCACAGCCTCCTCCTACTAATACCTTAGGCATTTGAAAAGTCAGGCCTTGAGCAAATTGGCTTGTTAAACTTGTTGAGAAATAGATTTTTTTTTCATGTAGACTCTTCAGCACAAATTTGCCATAGGAACGAACACTCTCTGTGCTCAGAACAAAGGTACTTCCTGTGGAGGTTTAATCTGACAGCCCTCACATGGATTCTTTTGATATTGGCATCTGGCTAGTGAGGTCTGAAGCTATCTGCGTGACCCCTGTATCTTGGGATTTCTGTGACTCAGGTGTACAATACTGGATGTGAGCCAACTGCAATATTTCATTGCACCTCTTGTGCTAGCATAGTTACTGGACAGACATCTTTTCTTAATTATAAACCAAACTGAGACACAGGACAGGCCTGCTGTATTTCCAGTGAATGGATCGGATTCATGTGGGGTTCTCCATATCCTCAGAACGCCTATATCATTGCATCTTAGAATCAGAGAAATCTTGCATTCCACTCACCCTATGAGAACTGGATCAAGTCCCACAGATACAGGTGGTATATAACGTATGCAAATACAATGAAAAAAGTCTATTCTACCACCTGTAGTCTGGAGCACTCTCCCTACTGGCTGCTCAAAGCCAGAAAGCAATGCTTTGGCTGACTCTTGATAGAAATAGTTGACATCCCTCAGATAACTGCTCTGCCTAGCATTATGAAAGACTGACAAGTCCAGCCTGTTCTCAGGGGGAAACCCAGCGTTTCGCACCAATGACTGCCGTTCATTCTCAAACTCTCCCTTCTGGGCAAGATAATTGTGATACTGGCAGCAGAAGCACCAGCTCGCCACTGACCGCTGAGGCAATTCTCATTCTAGCTTCAAGCCAGGCCATAGCACAGAAACTGTGTCAGTCACACGCCTTACCAGCAGCAAAACAAAAATGGGTGAGGTAGGAGGAGAACCAGAAATGAACAGACACACAAAAGCCAAAGGAGGACAGGATTTTTGAAAATACTTCTTACTGCCTGGAGTGGTGGGAGGGACTTTGACAGACAACAGAGTAGGACAGAAGTCCAAAACACGTGCCACAGGTCAGGGGCTCCTGCCCCTTCCGACTCCCTTTTGGTTCTCTGATTAGCTATTGGCTGGGCAAAGTGGAGTGGGGCTAGCTGATTGGAGCTGTGTGCCTCTCCTTGCCTATATAAGCTAAGCTAGGGCTTTTCAAAAGCCTCTTAGTGTATATTTACACTTCAGTAAAAGACCTGCTGCATGAGTACAGCTGACCCAAGTCAGCTGACTCAGGCCCATGGGGCTTGGGCTGAAAGGCTAAATATTGCAGTGTAGATATTTGGGCTTGGGCTGGAGTCCTGGACCTCAGCCCCCAGAACCGGGGGAGGCTCCCAGAGTTCAGGCTCCAGCCCAACCCCAAACGTCTACACTGCAGTTCTTGGCCCAGCCTAACTCAGTTAATGCAGGCTCTGAGACGCCATACCAGGGGTTTTTCATTGCTGTTGCTGTTTGGCTGTGCCTGGAGCAAACATACAACTGGGCAACGTTGCAAGAATCATGGGACCAGAGTCAGGACATGGACTCTTTTAGGTTCCCAGCTCCGGGGTGCCAGGAGAAGGAAGAATCGAGGTGGCTTCTACAACCAGGCAATGCAGGTAGGTGTTGTGGGACCATCCCTCCCCGCTTCTGGGAGTGCACTCTGGTGGAGAGGTCTCTAGCCTGCCATGGAGGTCAGACACGTGGTTCCCCCGCCGTTGTTGAACACAGTTGCCCCAACAATGGCCTGTGTGGTGTACCTTACTGAGTTCACAGAATCTAAAACTCAGGAAGGTCTCCAACATCTATGATCCATCCCTCAGCATCAGGTGATGAGAGATGCTATGTCCTCGGTGCACTACAGGTTAGCTCCCTCCACTATATCGAGTCGAATAATAGGACTGTCCTGTTGGTGTAAGCTAGCAGGTTTCTCAGGCCCATGTAGAGATTTTCTAGTCTGGACGCTCTTGGTCCAGAGGCCAAGGGCAGAGGAAGGGTGATAGGAACCACATAGTCACAGAAATTCTTACGGGGTTAATAAATGGTCTGCTCAGGATATGCAGTGCTGTGATGGAGACCATTTCATTCAAGGCAGCATTTCTTGTGGCCGCCTTTGTTGCTTTCAGGGCAACAGTGCCGCAGGCAACCACGAACAGGTCCGTGTGGGCAGTTCAGTTACCGAATGTAGTGTCACTTGTGCAGTGTTCCTGCATTTAAGGTTCTCTGAAATAGGTGAGAATGGGAATAAGGTGATATAGATATGTGCAAATGAATGCCTGTGCTCTGTAAGGGCACTCAAAGTTTTCCTAGCCAGATGGAATCAGGAGCCAGTCCAACTGTTTATGCACGTGATGGTAGCTTCCTGACAAGACACCAGTTTGTGCGGTAATTTAAAAAAGCTTTGGCCTGCTGCAGTCTCAACTCAGATAACTTGAGCTCATATTCTTTCAGAACTGGGGCAGTGACACCAGCAGCATCGGAGGGCTTTGACTTTTGCTAGGTTCAGACTATAGAACACAAGAAATCAATTTGTCACAGAACTTGTGTCCACCCCAGGGGAAAGGAGTTTACTGGCATTAAATGTAACTAATCCTGTCCGTTTCTGAACCCAGGAGATAGCCAAAGCATAGTCGATGTTTGAATTTGCAGACACTCCATAGTGCAATGGGCCTGAAAGAAGGTAGCCAGGTCAGCAGATGGATCACTGCTGGGCTTCCAGTCCAAAGCTGTACATGTGCAGTGGGTTCGGCAGGATAGGCATGCTGTGGGAGCAAGCTGCTTTTGGTATGGCAGATGGGATATGAGCTGGTCTTGGCACTCATTGATTCTACTCATTGATGATGGGTTGATTAAGCATTTGGGGCTGAATACTGGCCAGGAAGGAGAGCTATTGCACTGCAAGACTGAAGACATTGGCCCTTGATGGTATGGCCAATAAGGTATGAGCTGGTTCCATCACTTGTTGATGTTGGATTAAGCAATTGTGGCTGGACGTTGGCCAAGTCAGCAAGTGGACTGAAACTAAGCTGCAAGGCTGAAGTCATTTTCCTCAATGATGTGACAGATGATGAAGCATGAGCTAGTCTCAGCACTCAATAGCTAAGCTACAGCCACTTGATGTCCTGATTATTCACCTGGGCAGAAATGGTCCTGGGAACTGCATAGGATTAAATTTAAGGACTAGGATACAGAGGGATGTGAAGGTCTTCCTGAACTCAATGTGTCTGGTCAGAGATGCTTGCAAAATGAGCCAGGTTGTCAACAGAGCAAGAAAAAATTTGAACCATGAGGTAGCTGCAATCATTTTGAGAGTTTGGAAGTGGTGTGGTGCTGCTTGGGGATAGCAACTAGTGATATCAGGTACAATAGACCTGAGCTCTCTAGGAAGGGGATGGAGTTCATCTGTCAGATGCTGGGGCTGACATTTGGCTCCATGACCTCAGGGACTGGGCCAGGCAGAAGATGCACACCAAGAAGGAATATACGTTCTGAGACACAGACAGGAAGAGGTCATTAGGGATCTTTGATAGAGTGGTTTTGGTTAACAGAAGAGAGAATCCAAATTAGATAACATCAGTAGACTTTTATCCTCTACACAGGCAGCTTCTACAAAAAAGAAATCCTAGCATAATGGTAATTAAGGGTGCCATATCAAACACTCAAGTCAACAAACTACTCCAAATGCTAAGGTAGCTCTAGCACTGTATATTTCCTATTAATTAATATGATTAAATATACAAGGTGTGTGAGGTGGATGAGTTAATATTGAGGATGAATCCTAACATTTGCCTTTTGAGTGCTTGATCTCACCACACTGAATTAATACTAGTTTTGCATTTAATAAAACACAATAATTACAAACATTTTTGTACATGTTCAACTTCAAGGGCTTGGTCTTGCCCTCAGAAATATGAATATGACTCTAACTGTAGTCAATGAGAACTGTGTGTGAGTATTTGTGGGAAGAATTTTATTCAAAAAGTTTGCTTGGAGAGGTTCCTGGCATATCCTATTTAGATAGTTGTGATGGTAGAATGCCCACGGTGGTGCTACATTTTGCATTATAATTTAGAAGAAAAGAATGCGCTCTTGACTGGTGATACCGCATGGTAGATATTAAGTCTGAGTCTTCTGCTTTAGAAAAGTACCATCCATGTACTGTCCCACATGAAATGTAGACCTCTGAGTTATTTTCCTGAGCTGGCCACAAGATGTCAGTCTTATTCCACAAAAATCCTATACAACTGCATTAGTTTGGTGGTTGCATATAATATTTACCTGTTGAAGAATGAATTTTGATCTTAAAATGTCTCATTGTTTTCATTCTGTATTTTGCTATGTGATTTATCTCTGAAAAGAAAGAAATGAACTGTTTAAAAGTCTGCTGGTGTTTTGTTTGTTCTGTCCTAGTCTTTGGATTTAGGAGTTGTTACTGTGGGAGGATGGCGTTGTTTGTACGAGCTGGGGAAAGAAATGTTTTCAGTATGTGTCAGTGTTTCTTGGTAATATGTTCTGTAGTTCAAGATCTTTAATAAATACTAATAGGAAAAAATTACCACCTGAGAATGAGTTTCCCAGAGCTCCGTAGTAGAAGTGTTATTTCCAAAGTCTCTGGGATGAAGCCTTCACAAACTATATAGCACATACCATGTTTTCTCTACACATCATTTGTATTCCACTGCATGGTAATAAGAAAATCAATCCCCCATCATTCATCACCAGTGCAACATCCTGTGACAGTTAGGAGCTGATGATAAGAACTTCCCTCATATTGAGAGTGCTGAAGATATGGATAATTTGTAATAATACTCCTATCGTGTCTTATGGCATTTCTATCACATCCATCACCATAGGGTCTCTAGCTGCTATATTTTTTGCACTAATACAATAATGCCATAAATGGTGAGCTGCCTTCCTCTATATCTGTAACATGGGTGTCATCTTTGACCCAGTCCTCTCTGTAGATCATCACATCCAGGCTGTGTCTAAATCTTAGATTCCTTCTGCGTGGCACCTCTAAAATTTGGGCTTTCCTGTCCACCCATGTAGCTAAAACTCTTATCTAGGTCCCTCATCATTTTGCATCTTGGCTACTGCAACGTTTTCTTCTCTGGCCTTGACAAATGCAACCTTGAGACACTTATATTCATTCAAAATCTGCTATAAAGATCATTTTTCTGGCTCCTCATGTAGATCATGTCAACCCTCTTTGCATCCTGAGCAGGTTCCCCTTTCTCCACCACCTCAAACATAAGCTACTTGTCTTCACTTACAAGGCCCTTCTCAGCGTATCTCCATCCTACCTAGCATCTCTCATACCTGTTAAACTTTCAAACAAATATATTAGTGTTTCCTCCCATACTGCCCCTTATGCTCGGGAGGGGCAAAGTCACCTTGCTGTCGTCCTCCAAATCTCATCCTCTGTCATGATGCTAACTGAATCTTGGTATAGCCTAGCGGCTGGTATGCTGAGGCAACTGCCTATCTTACTGAGAGATACTGTCTTTCTTTCCTTGTGCTCCCCCGTCTGTCATATCCAGCTGTTGTCATGTACATAGATTGTAAACTTGGGGGGGCAGCGTTCGTCTTTTTATTGTGTTCATACAGCAGCTAGCACAATGGGGTCCTAATCCATGCGTAGGGCTCAGAGGCATTGCTGCTATTCAAATAATAATTACAAGGTAGAACCATTCACCAGAGGATCCCAACACATTTTACGAACAATCATTTATGCTCAAAAGAGTCACTCTAGAAATGGCATTGAGGAGTACATGTTTCTCAATGACTCAGTAGCCAATTACTGAGTTTACTGTTGTAAAGCTGCTACCGGCACTGAACGCATGTTACTGAGATCTGAAAGTCAAACTCTGTTCTTTCTGGCTCACACATATGCCTTGGTGATAAAGATTCTGCTGTTAGAACTTTGTTAAAAATTCAGATGATGTGCAAGCCAGACAAGAACACTCTCCTATTGTTATGCTGGCTAAGCAGTGTCAAGGGGAGTTTTAAAAAAAGGCAGTAAAAATTTTATATATGTAACTAATTTAAACAGATGTGACTCAAGAAACAGAAGATTTGTGGACGAAAATGGGGTTATTTTTACGTACTCCCTTTTTTCTCATTATAATTGTACCTTAAGATTCATGGGATATCTGTATTAAATCCTTTTCACAGATAAGAAAACTAAACCATGAGAGGATATATAACTTGCACACACTATTTCAGCAGCAGATCTCAGAATACAAGCAAATTTCTTGTTTCAGTCTACAAATAGGAGTCAAAGGAACACAGTTAATTGTTTGGTGGTAGAATCCAGAGGCCTCAATTTGCATCAGGCCCCCACTGTGCTACTTGCTATACAAATATAGAAGCAGAAATGCAGTTTGCTTTGCTAAATTTACAGTGTAAGAGCCTGTCTTGTCTACATGGGAAAGTTTCACCGTTACACAGGTATAATTACACTGATATAGTTAAACCTCTGTAGTTACATTGGTATAACTCCCGATGTGAACATTCTTCTTATAGAATAAAAGTGGCTTTTTTCAGTTTAGTTTAAACTCCTTCCATGAGACAAGCTAAACTGAAAAAAACACTCATACTAGAATAAGAGTATCTACTGGTAAGTAATACTATAACAATTTAAAGTCACACTTCAGCTTATATTGGTATAACTTCCCATGTAGACAAGCCCTAATTTGAAACAAGATCTATCAACAGCACGTAAGACACAACAGGATGGAAATGGGTAGGGAGCAGGGAGAACATAATACCTTGCAGTTAGTAGTTAGATGGTTCCAAATCTGTTTAGGAAAATGAAACCCTCTGCCCCTGACTATCATTCAGCCAAAGCATCCTCCAGTGCCTGATTTCTACAGGCATCACCGCAAAAGTGGGTGTTGAGGGTGAAAATGGCAGTGGCCTTGTGTATTAATTCAGAAAGATCATTCCATGCAGCATGACAGTGAGCGCCCAATCCAGAGAGGTCACAGGCTAGGATCATCTTGGTATATATCACCAAATCAGTTCCCTGCCATTGCAGGGCCCTCAGGCACTGGTGGCAGATCACTGTGTGTGGTACTCTACAGTGTAGTCTCCAAAGAGCTGTAGTACTTTGGTCTCATTACGGTTGTTGGGCTTGTGCAGGGGTGTTTTGTGGCCTGTGATATATGGAAGGTTGGACTAGATGATCTAGTGGTCCCTTCTGGCCTTATACTCTGACTCTATAAGGTATCAGGCCACTGGAATGCAAAAAGAAGTCAGCTGGAGTTGAACATCTGAGTTTGGCCCATGGCATTTAAGCTTTTCAGAAAAGGCATTAACATCCTATTTGTTTTTAGTCTGAAAAGGGCTGTGCACACCTACAACATTTTGCTGGGTAAATAGTAATCGTTTGTCTTGCTGGCATTGAATGAATTTAGATTTTAAAGAGCTATGATTATCAAATCTTGCGGTAAAGCAAAAGCATCTAAACAATTAGCCTTAATAAGGAGCTACGCATCTGAGAGAGATTTTGCTGTTTTGGAAAAAAAAATGGTTTCAGAAAGGAAATGATAGGTTCCCTTTGCTCTAATAAAGATGCTTGTGGTTCTACAGCCTGTCACAGCAGGAAGTAAATTAGTAGGAAACAGAAAAGTGCTAACAACTAACAACCAAGGAAAGTGCTAAATCAGTGTCTCGATTGATGGCTAGCACTGTCTCCCCCTCATTATTTATAAACTAAAAATAAAATCATCCTGCTGAAGATGCAATTTCACCACACCCACAATATCAACCTGCTACATTTTCTAAAATCCCACTGCAAGAGAGAAGGAAAGAAAGATTTAGGAAATTATCGTTTGATCCCCAATTCTTCTAATCAAAAGGTGAGAAGGCTCCAAATGAGAAGTAATACAACTAACATAAGGATGTACTTTGGGGTAAGAGAGACTTCTGTGCCATTTCTGCCAAGCAAAGGATTCATTCAAAACCAGAGCTTCACAACAAGAAGGTTTTGTGTGAAAGGGTCAGTTTCAATGAATTTCCCATTTTGAATTTTAAAAAAGAAAAGTTTCCAAATTCTCAAAACATCCCATTTTAACATTTTTCAAATCAAAATGTTCCATTTTTGGTTTGAAATAACTTTTCATCTTGGAAAATTAAGTTCATTTATGCCAAAAAAAATTTAAAATGAAGTCAAAATTTAAATGAAATATTTCAGATTATTGAAACAAAATGTTTTGATCCAATCCCCAAAATTTGGAGGATTACTGATTCATTAATTTTTTTGAGATTTTGACTAATTCAGAATAGGATATTTTCCCCTAAATCTCAAATTCTCACAGGACAGGAAAACCGTTTCTAGCCCAACTCTGTTCAGGACACTACCTGTAAGGATCCAAATTAAAGAGAGAGAAAATGTTGCCTTTATATATGTGTACAGGAAGTTCTGAATGCCTATAGCTATGTGACTGATCCCAGAGACTTTATGGAATGAATTCCATTGGTTTTAAAGGCTCTGAATCAGACTCTGTATCTCCTCCTGTTTTAAAGTCTGTTCTGTATCTGGGTGAGGCACTTCTGTGAACGTCTACACTGCAAAAAAAGAAAACCCGTGACTATGAATCAGTTGCTTTGGGCTTGTGGGTCTTGCACTACAGGGCTAAAATAACAGTGTAGATGTTCCCTCTCAGGCTCTGAAACCCACAGAGGGGAGTGGTTAAAAATACCCCTGCATCAAGTCCACACTAATGCTTACACCATTGCTAGCATTACTGAGCCTCCACAATGCTAGGCCATTGACAGGAGAATTTTTTTTATATACACTTTGTGTCATGGCCTGCTCATGGGCAGTCACACCCAGTAGTGGGAGTCAAAGTCCACAGTCATGAGACAGGAGTCAAGAGTCTTCTGGGTGAGGATACGAGAGGATCAAAGGCAGGAGACAAATTGAAGATCAGAACCACAAGTCAGATGCCAGTACACAAGCTGGGACTGTATGCCAGGAAATCAAGCCAGGGAAGAGGGAGCAGGAGCAAATATAAGGGAACACAAGGCACACCCTCCAAAGCAGAGTGGAGCCCAGTTGTTCAGAGAATTTCCTGTTCCTGCTGCCAGTTTAGGGGGGCCCAGCAGGCCAATCAGCTGCCCCAGGACTCTCCCTAGGTTTAACTGGCATGGAGCTTCTAAACTACATCTCCCTTGCTGAAGAGTAATCCCATTACTTCTTGTCCTACCTTCAGTGGACAGGGAGAACAATTGATCACTATCCTCTTTATAACATCCCTTAGCATATTGGAAGGTTTTTTATCAGGTCCTCCCTCTTTGTCTTTTTTCAAAATTATACATGCTCAATTTTTTTAACCTTTCCTCAGAGGTCAGGTTTTCTAAATGTTTTATCATTTTTGTTGCTTTCCTCTGGGCTCGCTACAAGTTTTCCACATCTTTTCTAAAGTGTAGCACCTAGAACTCAACACAATATTCCAGTACACCTCAACAGTGCCAAATACAATGGAACAGTTACCTACTGTTACTTACATTTGATGCTCCTGTTAATTCACCCCAGAATTATATTACAACTGCATGACGTTGGCTCATATTTAATTTGTGATCCATTTACTTTGACTCCCAGACCTTTTCAGCCTCCCAGTCATTCCCCATTTTGAATTTGTGCATTTGATTATTCTGTTCTATGTGTAGTACTTTGCACTTGTTTTTAATGAATTTCATCTTGTTAATTTTGGACCAGTTCCCTAATTTGTCAAAGCATTTTGAATTCTAATCCTACTAGCCAAAGTGCTTGTAACCCTTCCCATCTTGGTGTCAACAGCAAATTTTATATGCATTATCCATTACCCAAGTCATTCATGAAAATATTGAACAGTACTGGACCCAGGATAGACCCCTGCTGGACTCCATGAGATATATCTCACAGTTTGACAATGCACTATTGACATTTCACAGAGAACTGCTATGTGAGTCTGGTGGTTCAACCAGTTACACACCCACCAAACCACATTTCCCTCATTTGCCTATGAGAATGTCTGTGTCCCCTATGAGGGACTGTGTCAACTACAGATTCCCTCCTATCTACGAGATCAGTAACCCTCTCAAAGAAGGCAATTAGGATGGTTTGGCATGATTTGTTCTTGACAAATCCATGATGGCTATTCCTCATACTCCTATTATTCTCTAGCTCCACACAAATTAATTGTTTAATAATTTATTCCACTATTTTTACGAATATTGAAGTTAAACGGACTGGTCTATAATTCCCTGGTTCTCTTTGTTCCCCTTTTTTAATGATAGGTTCTATGTTTGCCCTTCACTGGTCCTTTGGGATCTCATCTGTCTTCCAGGAGTTCTTGAAGATAATTGCTAGTGATTCCAAAATTGCTTCACCTAGTTCCTTGAAAACCCAAGGATGAATTTCATCAGGCTCTGTTGATTTGAATACATTTAGCATATCTAAATAGTCTTTAACCTGTTCATTACCCATTTTGGCTTGTGTTTCATTAATATTAATTGTGTTAAGTACCTGGTCCCCATTAACCTTTTTAGCGAAGACTGAAGCACATTAAACACTTTAGCCTTCTTGAAGTCAACTGTTCCATATTGTATAAGATACTAAATAATACCAGTGAATAGTGTTAGACTTCAGGTATCCCATTAGCCACATGTTCTCATCTCAATATTTTGCCATGCACAGTTGCCCTTTGTTCCTGAGTCTTCAGCTAGTTCTCAATCCATGTGATATTATCTGAATGATTTTGTATGAGGAATGAGATATCTTCCTACTCACCATCAGTTACCAGTGCTCTGCTTGTAAGGACCTTTCCCAGCATAAATTTGATCACTGCCAAGATAGAGCAAAGGATTCCACTTAGAATGGAGACACTAAACAGAAAGTCACCCTGCAAGAGAAGAGAGTAGATATATTAGTATGTCTTCCACACTTAGTTGTCCTGTACATTAAATGCCAAATTCTAGTTTGAAATAGCTGACTTATCTAACAAAGGAAAAGGTATAATTTCTAAGGTATAATTTCCATTCCATCCTTTTCTCACTCTATGCCTAGTTGCTTCAACACACATGGTTAGTGATGGGCCCAAGCACATACTTTTGGCTCTTGAGCCAAACTTCTTAGAGCTAGGGGATATTTTGATCTGCGTTTGACTGGAGGCTACTACTCATGCAATGGTTAGACAAAGAAGCAATCTGTTAATGGAGTTACAAAGTCATCCTGCCAGAGCTTTGGAGCGGTGCTCCTGCTCCAGCCAAAAATCTGCAGCTTTGCTGCTCTGCTCTCCAGCTCTGGGCTCCGCTCCAAAGCCCTGAATCTGACTTCCTTACTTTGGTTGATTTTGATCTGATTTATATTATTTTAACATCATTTCTAGGTGTACAATTTCCTATTAGTTAGAAAGGAGGGGGAGGGAAAGTACTAAGATCAAACTCAGGTGCCAGTGAAGTCGATAGGAGTTTTGCTATCAATTATTGTTTTCTGCAGCCGAAATCCTGGTATCAAAATCTGCCATTGACTTTGCTTTGGCACTTAGTTT
Organism: Dermatemys mawii; assembly: GCA_007922305.1. Lineage (NCBI taxonomy): Eukaryota > Metazoa > Chordata > Testudines > Dermatemydidae > Dermatemys > Dermatemys mawii. The sequence goes on from ML677353.1 coordinate 14,441,775, forward strand.
AAGCTGTTATAACATCAATATAAATAAATGAGAAACTTCTACTCTGCACCACAAACAAATGTAATCCTTGTGATGTATGACTCCTGTAGTACATTTATAACTGCAACATAGTGTTAATAGAACTGTTTTGATTCGTGAGAGTGTCTGTGTTGATGTCCTCTCATTTCTGCAGCTTCTAGAAGTTCAATGTCAATGAGACCCTGGTATGATAAAAATATTCTGGCACAAACCCTTATTGACAGCGACAGGATTTGGAATCAACTTGACACATTTCACCCATGTTATCAGCATAGGTAACTACCATAATAGAAAACATAAAGAAAGGGAAAAGACGCTTTGGAAGGTACTATGAGCATTGGGAACAAAAGAGAATTACATGTTTAAGTAACTCACTAAGGGTATTTGGGAATCATATAAATTTCTATTCTATTTAGACTTATAGCTTTTAGGGCCAGAAGGGACCATCGTGATCATCAGGTGTGACCACCTGCACATTGCAAGCCACAGAACTTCACCCACCCTGTTCAGTTATATACCCCTAACCTCTGGCTGAGTTACTCACTCCTCAGATCATGATTTACAGACTTTGAGAATTCACCATTTACTCTAGTTTAAACCAGCAAGTGACCTGTGCCCCAGGCTGCTCCACCTCCACGCTGGCCTGAGTAGCAGCAGTGGCAGCTCCAACTCCCAGGACCACCTGCTGCTTTGTCACTATAAATAAGGTACACTTGTAACAGCTGTCAAAGTATACACTGGACAGGGACTGGAGTGGAAATAACTGTTTTGTGATTTGTGCCTCACTGGTCACCACAAATCCCACTGCCTCCCATTGATCGTTGTCAGTGGAAATCCTTGTAGGGCTTATATCATAAAATAGGCGTGGGTGTATGTGAAGGTGGTCTGGCTATATGACTAGCAGCATATGATCAGCTCTCAAGTATCACGACTCCACCAGTGGGAGTGTAGATTGGCCACTGGTATTGGACCCACTAGGCTGACATCTGTCTTTTCTCAAAGTAAGATTAGACACGATGTAAAATGCCAGCGGGTGTCTGCATGAGAACTCTCACGGTTGCCACTGGTGGGAAAAGTGTAAAGAGGACAAGGCCTGCCAGGGTTTCAGCACTTCTCCCGGGTCAGTGTGATACGGGGTCTTTTCTGTCAGAACTACATATGCTACAGTCTACAGCGTGGTTTGACTGACATCGGTCTCCAACTACCATCCCTATCCAGGGCAGTCAGGGAAGCATGTTTAAATAGTTCTGATCCCCATGTGGGCACAACCTAATTAGTTCTAAATGTTAAATGTAATCAAATGAAAGTGGGGCTAGGAGAGTACTTATGGTATGCCTTGGATTTCTTTATAGATGAAGGCAATTTTCCTTATATACTCAGAGAGAGAGAAAAACCCTTCAGCTGCTGATCCTAAATATAGATTGATATTTTCACCTCTAGATAGGTGCATTAATTCATTCATTCTTTGATGAATTTCATCAATTGTCCTGATGCCCAAGAAAAGAGTAAACTAGATCTTATTTCTCCATTAAGGAATCTACATTCTTCAGAGCACAAAATGTGCCCTAGTTTTGCGAAACTTCATCTACAAATGCAAGGAAACAATTCATTAAGCACTCAGTGGAGCAAATGCTGTGTTCACCAAGGTAAGACCTAGGTCTGAGATGAGACAACCCTGTGTAACTGGAATTTTTTGAGATGGGATTTAAGTTTAGTTCTTTGCTCAAGCCTAGAGCATCATAGAGTTTTAGGAAGCTAAATCACATGGGAATGGCTTTGGGACACAAGACAGAACTTTAAGGGGTTAAGAAATGGAAGGTGTTTATTTTCCTGGATTGGGGCTGAGATCTCCAAAGTCCAATAGCCCTACATAGTCATTTTAAAAATCTTCTCATAATTTTAAGAGCTCTTCCTCTGTGTAGCTCTAAAGCTGCTCTTTCTCTCACCAACAGAAGTTGGTCCAATAAAAGATTACCTCACCCATCTTGTATCTCTAATATCCTGGGACATGGCTGACAATTGAAGATATCATAATTTTAAGGACAGTTGCAACTTTTTCCCCCTATAGGCGCGTGTTTCACAAGTGATAGATTTACTTGAACTGTCAGTAAAATATTTCAGTTACATTGTGGATTTCACGATCACCAGCTGTGCTCCTTTTGTAAACAAAGTCAAATGTATATAATAATTTGCCACTGTATAATCAGTGACATGGCATAGGTTGCTGTATTTATACTGTTGCTGCCTTATTCTGCCAATTAGAGGGAAATATGAAAAGACATTTTTCTCACTTCAACCAAAATTTCTTCAATCTTCTAGTCAGAGCTAGCCATGGTTTGGTACTATGACTCCAAAGGATTGTGGGATGTGACTGCAAAGAATTCTTGATCTAGGAGATATTCAAGTCTAACAATTCATTCAGAATCTTGAAAAAGTGTCTCTGATTCCTTCTATTATAGTGTTTGTTTTGTTCCTTCTGTGTCAGACCTGTTTTGAGAGAGGCTATGATTTGATGCTATATGTGTTTTGCAACATGAGAATGTGTAGCAAAGGTTTTTGTTCTGAATTCAATTTCCTTTTTGTATGTTTTGTCATATCCCTGGTGCCTAAAATGTATTTTGCCATTTGTTATGGCTGCCCTGTTGTGAGTTACTAATGTGATTGGAGTCCAGTGTCAGAGAGATAGCCGTGTTAATCTGGATCTGCAAAAGCAACAAAGAGTCTTGTAGCACCTTATAGACTAACAGATGTTTGGGAGCATGCTCCAAAACATCTATTAGTCTGTAAGGTGCTACAAGACTCTGTTGCTAATGTGATTGGAATTTGTCTAGCCAGTTTATTGGAATCCATGGATAACATATAAGTGTAATGCAGGTTTCTCAATAGATACAACTTTTACAAACTCCTAAACTGAATACATGAATGTATTATTTCTAGGGGTTTCAGAAAAAAAATTTCTACATACTTTATTTTTGTCATTGAACTATAGAACACAGCTTTATGTGTCATTATAATTATTCACGTAGTGCAGTAGGGGGTCTGATGATGAAGAAGAATTAGGATGTGGACTACATGACCAGATATGTTCTTCCAGCTCTTATTTTTATGGCAGATGTACAAATCAGTGCATCTGCCAGTGAAAAATAAAAAACAGAGTTTCTGTCCCAAAGAGCTTAGTTTAAACCCATTAAGACAGTAGGGACCAGATTTTCAAAAGAGCACAGTTTGCATGTCAGTACCTAAGTAAATATGATAGTAGATGAAAGTTTTAAACAATATCCACAAAGCGGAATTAGATACTGTGGCAACTGAGTACTTTATAGATTAAATAGGTAAACTAGAGAGAGAGAACAATTTTTAAAAGTAAAAGGGTTTCCAATTCTAAATCCACTTTCCTTAATCCCTTTAAATGCTCCCTGATTTTCCAGGTGCACCAAACCTGGAAATAGGAAGAATGAGGCATCTCGTGGCTCAGAGCTAGCAGGAGGGCTTGGCCAGTGGAAGAGGAGTCAGCTTGGGGCACCTGTCTTGTGGATAAGACTGAGGAAGAGTTTGGCTAGGATGGGAGATGAGAGTGCCCGCTTTGGGGCAATCGGTGAGAAGGGAGGATGAGGGGAGTCAGCTGAAGTTGCTTGCTGGGAGGTAGGTTGCAGTAACATTTAGAAGCTGAGATAAGGTGGGTTAAGACAGTTGGCAGAGGATGGCAGGGGGGTTATGCAGCTGCTTTATGGGTCAGGGATATTGTGGTAGGGTTTGGCAGTTGGGAGACGTCCAGTGGAGTGATTTTTGTGGGGTTAAAATGTTTGGAGTTATTGGCACAACGAGCGGTTCTTGCAGGGATAGGGCTATTAAACTGATACATACGCTAATAGGTAGTATCACAGGGACCTAAGAGTTAAATGTGTCATTCCATGGCTGTGAAATAATTCCCTCGCTAAACTAACTCGTCCTTCTCAGAATTGACTAGAAGAGAGACCATAATGGAGATTTAAATTTAATAAAATAAGCCTGACTATCTGAGGCTGAGGGAAGGTCCCTTGGGACCTTCCCTCAGCCCCTCCTTCTTTGTACCTCTTGCCTTAGCATCTGAAAATCACAAAAGGGGGAGCATATCTATGCAGTCTCACTGTTAATTTTCTCTCTGTGTTATGTTAATTAAAGCAATAGCAGTGAATTGTAACTGATTAAATTTTAGATGCTGAACATTCTCCATACAATGGAATCTTGTCATCATGGTGAATAGAAGCTCTTTCCTTTTCCTTTTTCCTCTCCCCTTGCTCCTATGTTGCTCTCCATTTTGTGTCTGTACCTACATCTCTCATATTGATTTAGAGAGTGAGAGAGTGCATATCATTTCATATATAAAATATCAGTGCGCATTTAGTCTGGTTCAGTGCTGGACGGCCATTCTCCAAACCCCACAGGGGCAAGCCGCACTGAGCACATTATAACAAATGTGTACAGAACAATCTTGTGCTAGTGCATAATTGGAGTGACCCGGTGGCTGCATTATTATTATTATTAGGGCATGGTTAGAACACTGATTCAAGGCTGGTTCATAAGGTTCATATCTGAGTGCATTTCTTAGGGTACAACTACGCTATAGCTGGGATCATGCTTCCCAGCACAGACACATGCTACCTCTACTCAAACTAGTGCACTAAAAATGCAGCTGTGTGGCCAGGGGTATGGATGACGGCTCCGACTAGCCACTAGGGTACATTCCCTGGGGATCTGGAAGGTGAACCCAAACTACCATGCTACGTCCCCCTCCACTGACACTACTATTTTTAGTGTGCTACTTGAGCACACATCTATCTGTCCACTCATGCTTGGGAAGCATGATCCCAGCTGCAGTGCCGCTGGACTGTAATTTCTGCATGTTAGAGTTAATATTTAACTTCTTTTAAAACATTGTGCTCTTTAAGTTGTCAGAGAGAAATTATTTCTAGGAAAGGGGAGCATTCTATCCTTGGCCCTTGATAAAGCCATCCAGCAGTCCTCTATACTTTAACCAAGTGCACTTTGACCACCAGAGTAGGTGAGAATAGGATGATGACAGTTGTGTGTCCATGCTGCATTTAGTTAAACTCAAACAACCTTTCCAAGCAGAGCAGTGATCATCTGTTAATTAGCTTAGTCCCTGCAAGGTAAGCAGGTTTGCCTGGTTGGGGGTTATCAGTACCTTTATTCCTATGAGAAGGGAAGAGTCTGAAGGGGGGAATAGATATAGCCTCAAGATTTCATTTCATTGTTGTCTGTCACTAGAGGGATCTTGTCCAAATTTTTTCAGTTGGTCCGACCAATAAGTCACCTCAGATGTTTCACTTCTAAGTAGCCTTTGGATTAGTAATTTGAAGAAACTCCAATACAAACCGCTCCTCCCCAACCTGTTGCTAAATTTAAGCTATTATTTCTTTTTAATATTTATCTTTTCTGCTTCTCTCTAATTCCAGGCTACAGAATTTCTGCCGGTTACTAGTTGCTCATATCTGCATAATGGAGCAATACAGTAGCTGCCTTGCAGGCCACAGGTTTTTCTCTCCACTTCATTTTCAGTCTCTCCCACTCATTCCTATCTTTGAGGTGTGGTGAGAAACTTCCAAGATCCTCATTTAACTCTCTGCTTATTAGTGTTGGGCAAACAGACAATTATTTGTATTTGCTTGATATTTATATTGGGGGGAAAGGTGTTCCTCTTGTTTGGATAACGTACAGACTGCCTCCCTCTCACCTCCCCAAATAACATTATCGTCCAAATGGTGGAAGAACAGCTTCTTCCCTCTAGCCCCTCCAGCAGTTGGGTGTCTCATCATATGGAAAAAGAGAGTCAGGAGCAGGACAATCTTCCCTAGCCCCTCTGGGATAGGTCAGATACACTGGGCCTTGAATCACCTTTCGTCAGTTCCTCCTGCAGTTGGAGTGCCAAGACCAGAATTGTCTTTACTGTCCCTCCCCACACACGTCTGCACACACCCACACAGAACAGTGAAGCTATTTCTTCTTTCTCCTTCTTTGTCTTCTATTTTCTTTTTCCCTCTTCATGAGGAGAGGAAAGGGAGTAAGACCCATCCCAGAAAGGGCACTGGGAATGCTGCTGGCAGCACCAGTGGGGCAAACAACCTGAACTGAACTGAATTTGTGGCATTTGTTCATTCAAAATTCAGTTTGCCCATCACCACTGCTTATACACACACCCCTACTCTGCCTGGTTGGCCTTCCCACACCTGAAGGGGGTTGGACATGGCTCCTTTGGGGGCCTGCCAATACAAGACAGCAGGACTGTTACAGATACAGCAATTTCCTTATGTGTTTGTATTATTTTAGGCATGAATGGTACATAAGCTTTCCAGCAGGGAGATGTGATGGGTAGGAGTGCAAAAGACTGTACTGAAAATGTGCCAAACAAGTTTGAACTTCTGGCACAATAAGTGCTAAATGAATTTCTTGGGGAATTCCTAGGCAGAGATTTTAATGCAGATTTCCCCACCCTCTGGTTATGCAAAAACCCAGCCTCTTGAAGCCTAAGGCAAGGGTGATTATCTGTTACAGAAAGTCAAGATCAAAGGCCTGATATAAAGAAACAGCTGATAAAGAATATAGAATATATATCAAAGGCCTGTATAAAGAAACAGCTGATCTACCCACCCTTCTTTCTGGTCTGAGATGGATATGAACTTGTAACCACTGGAAAACTCCAGCTGTGGGTTTTGACGGACTGTAAACTTCCAGAACTCTAGGTCAGAGTTAGGGTGATGGTAGCTTTTTAGCATGCATGTGACTTCTTTTATTGTTTTAATGCTTTCCCCTTAACAATAAACGTGCTTGTTCAGAAGGAGTTATGTGGTAATTTATAGCTATGGACAATACACCGGTCATAGCCCTTAGAGGGAAAGCAAACTGCAGGCACTGGCCTTTTTAGGCTGTCTGGTTTGCTGGGGATAGCACAGTATAGATAAGGGAGCTGTGCAGCCTTAAAATCCCCAGTCAAGACAGAGTGTGAGCAAGTTGCTGCCCAGGAAAAGTGATGGTTGGGACTCAGAAGCCTAAAATAAATGCCCTTTGTGGACTATGGTAATGCAGGTGCAGTTGCTCTGAAACTGTGACAAGGATCATCACACTGTCCCCCACCTCATCCTTTCCCTTTGTCCCATCCCCTTCCAGTTTTCTTTACTGATAGCCCTAACCCCCTATTATCTGTAGATCTGACACCATTGCACAACTAATAACCACTCCATGTAGAGTACCAAGAAATAAAAACACTACTGTTTCCATTTCAAAGACCTGTGAGTTTTTATGCAAAAATAGTCATCTGTTTTCAATGCAAACATAAAAAAAACGCCAAATGGTTTCCACAAGCTCTCGCTAATCAGTTTGGAGGGAGCTGCTGAGCATCCAGAGGGTCTATCTTGCAAGCTAGGAATTTTAATCACTTGTGTTGTCAGAAAACAATCTGACAATCTAGTATCTGATTCGAGTATTCGATCTCTGTGTGCATTCTCTTCACACAGAGATCGAATAATCTATTATTACTACAAATATTATCCTGAGACTGTCTAGACTTGCATATGTACTGCTGAAGTGCTGAGATGGCAATTCCATAGAATCAGAATATTCATAAGAAATTATACATACACAATGTTCTGAATGCTGCTTTGAAGAGATTCTGTGGCCTAAGCCATAAATTTAGCAGCTATGAAGTCAAGAAATACATTTTTTAACGTGAATTTAGAACTCATGAAAAGGGCCTGCTTAAAATACCTAGAGAAAAAAACTTCAGTTCATGAGACATGGTGCTCCAAGCTTCCCCACTCTGCCAGTGTAACTCACCCATGTTCTATACCTTTTGACTTCAAATGAATATAAAACACCATTTGAATTAATGTTTGTCTTTATATAAAGGGTTAGCTAGTTGTCCAGCTGAAAGTGGACTGAGACCATCAAGTCATTTTACACAAGCCACTAAACAAATGCAGCATGGATCAGATTAGATCTGAAATGCAAGTCTCCATACGTTATTATCAATCACTTGAGCCATCCAGTAATCAACATCTAGGAGAAAACTAAACCAGTCATGATTTTTTGCTTAAATATATATTGTCAATAATGTTCTCAGTGCTTTACAGACATGTAAGACGTTACAGTCCCCAAAAGCTTAAAATCTACATAGAATACTTCCAGAAATTTACTTGTGTCAAAAAAAAGGGAAATTTAACCTAATAGGCCAGACTTCTCTGTCAATCAAGAAATTTCTTCCCTAACTTCTATCCCAAACCTGGGGAATTTCTTGCCATCACGTTTTTTTTGGTTGAACCTATGCTGACAACCACCCATCTTGCTATTGGCCTTTGACAAGCTTAAATATGTCAGTCTCTCAATGTTCAGGAAATGTTTAGGTTAATCTGTTATCTGGCTGTAGACACAGATCATTTTTGGATTTTCTCAAGGAGAAAGTTAACTTGAGAGGGAAGTACTAAATGCTACAGGAAGCCAGATCCTCCATGATTGAATGCTATTTTCCTCAATGAAGAAAAGGCACCAATTCAAGAGGCTGTTCTGAGGGAAACCAACTCATGGACTGACTATAAAAAGAATTTGTCATACATCAGCTAGGAACTGGATAATTTGATCCTACATCTTCCTAAGACTCCTTTGGAGACTCAAAAAACACCCCCTAACCCTCCTCCCAAACCGACCAAAAAACCCACAGGTAGCTGAGAGGACTTAAAAATTAACAGGGAACTGATGTGTTTCTGTTCCAATGTGAGGATTTTAGTAATGATGTGTGATCCTAGTTGTTGTTATATACAAATGGTCTGGACTTGTTCAGCCAAATAAAATGTATTTGTCAGATGCAAGAACAGGAGAGGACACGTTATTAACCTTTTTCAGAAAACTACTTTGAGATCTATGGATGAAAAACAATATATAAAGGGCAGGCAAACCAGTCCCCAAAAACATAAACCCAAAAGCTCAGATTGGTTACTATAAAGACCTTCCCACTCCAATCTTAAACCACACACACACTTTCCCCTCACTCCTCCAATACCTCTAGAACCTCTTCCACCCATCTCACCCTCCAACAGACTCCACTGTCTTAGTTCTCTCTGTGCTTCTCCATATTTCTGGAAGTGCTGAAATGCCACAAGAAAAGCATTTATATATATCAGGCTGGAAACTTAACTCACTCATTCTCTCTCGATTTAGACACTCTTTTATGACCAGCACCACAGCAGCTATATGCTTTCCAAACATAAACAACGTTGTCACCACACCCTCAATGAACTGGGGAAATTTTATCATTGTACCACTTGGGCAGCCGTTTGAAGTTCACCAGTCATTGTTTTGAGAACTAGTCCCTGGGGATAGGTGTTAGGATTTTAGTTTTGTAACAATATTTGTTAGTTACCATGATACAAAATATACCTTGAAACTTCTGTCATTTTTTAATGACAATCCACACTTTTATCTAGTACAGTGTATTTTCCAAGCACATTACAAATATTATCTAATTCACCTTCATACCAACTGTATGAGGAAGAGTAACTGTACTCTGGATTTTACAAATGGAGACATTTAGAAAGAGTGAATCAAATTCAGCCCTAGCATAAGGAAGTACAATTCTCATTAGCCCAGAAAACATTGCTTCGACTTCTGCAACAGCTGAATTCACCCCACAGAGATTAAGTGACTTTCCCGAGGCCACAGAGCAAATAAGTAGAAGAGTCAGAATTAGAACTCAGGAACTGCAGGCCTTTAGTCTACTATATTATACTAACTCCTGTTCGTCTTTCGTTTTTTGTTCAGCAGTATAAAGCATAGTTAGGGGTTAACTACTCCTACAAATGAATATTCATCTACTAAAATATAGAGGAAGAAATCAATTCTGATATGATTTACGTGCCTTTTATGTACAGACTGGATTATTTCTCCAATGTGCTATTGCACATGACAGAAATATTGACTGATGATTGCTTACTCCTGCAAGAAGTTGTCCTTTGCCATGCTGATAAGGGCAAACACTAAACTTCATTGACACTACATGTGTTACACTATTATCTGGGGAAATGCAAACACTGACAAGTAGTAAATGTAAATTGATTTACAATCCCAGGTGAAATTAAAACAGTCTCTTCACTAGTCCTTTTAGCCTTCTTAACAGACAAAAGTGTGTGGTATCAGGTCAAGTGATAACCCACCATTTTCTTTATTATTGCATTTTATTTAATTATAAAAACAGGGTGAAACCTCGCCCCCCAAAAAGGAATAATTTCCATCAGAGAAGCCCTAAGGTTAAGTGTGAACACATTCAGAGACAGTGTTTGACAGCTCAGATTTTGTTGAGTTCTGATGTTTCTCATCTCATACTTTCAGTTCTAGTAATTCAAGATCAATAAATTGCTGCAAACTGAATAGGATTCCAGATACCATGACATCAAAAGAATGGAGTGTTAATATTTCTCCAAACACATAAATGAACACAGCTACTGAATTTTCTTCTATTTCTTAGAGAGAAACATGGGCCATGTAGGATCTTTCCTAAAGCTTTGAGATGTTACCCTTCTTTCATTAATATGACACATGGATGATCACACTTCTACAGTGAGACACAAAAGCTAAAGCCCAAAGTAGAACTAATGCCAATAAAAGTTAAACAGGCAGTGAAAATCTTTAGGTCTAAACATACGTATTAATTAAAATGCTGTTGAAAGAGTGTGTGTGTGTAAATTATATTTATATAGATACAGTAGACTCCCGATTATCCGGGATGATAGGGAAAAAAATTAATCCTGGTTAATAAAATCCCAGATAATCACCATCCATAGGAAACATGGTGGGGAACGGGGAGGGGACTGGTTCACCAGACACCATGCACCTGGGGAAGGAGGTGTTGGTTCACTGGCTGCCCTGCACCCTGATGAGTTGTTTTTGTGTGTGTGTGCGCGTGTGCTTGGCAACAAAGCCAGAGCGGGGCCTGCAAGTTACGCATATTTTTTTTGACATCCTGGTTAATCCACAACCCGGTTAACCTGATCCTGGATAATCGAGAGTCTATTGTATATAACATGTCAAGTTAATATCCATGTGATAAATTACATAACTACTCACATTATATATGTGGAGGTGTTAGCACTGGATAAACTGCAAAGCTACATGATAAATTACAGAACTATAAGATGTTACCACTTTGTTGCACCTTCAGCAATGACCAGTTTCAGTGTCTTAGGAAGGATGTCACACGGACTATCTGGTAAGAGCCACATTAGCACAGAACAAAACATAACGTTTCATATTGTGGTAACTCCAAAAATGAAAATACAGCAGCACAGGACTAAAAGGATGCACCAATGAGCAGATTAAAAATAAATCATACCTTTTAATAAGCAGCATAAACATCTGTATGCTTGTATGTATATATAGGATTGGAAGGATTACATTTTTATTGGTAAATGTCAATTTTACTATACTCTCTCAACCCGATGAAAAAATAATCAGTGTACCAACAAGCAATGTAATAAAAATGCTGCTTAAGAACTTTAGAGTTTGATTTAAGTATATTTGCTTTGTGTATTTTGACATGAGATGCTAATTTGTATTTTATCAGTGATAAAACTTTAACTTTTTAAATCTGTCTACTGTCATTAAATAATTGTCTGACTCCCCCATGTAACTTTGAAAATTTAAACTGATAATCAAAAAAAGCTAAAAAAATAAGCATCTTCAAAATTATCAAAAAATCAAATTCTGCCAATCCTCTGTGTGTGTATGTATGTGCACGTGCCCCACACAAGCTATGTATACATACACAAAAACAATCTCTAAATCTGCAAACATAACTCATGCCTTTTCAAAACATTTATTAGAGCTATAAACGCAAATGAAGAGTGGATGAAAAACATGTAGTAGGATCTGCTCTGGACAGGATTCTCATCAACTTACTGTGTCCTGCAAGCAGGGGAAGAGACCCCAAGCACACTTTCTGGTGCTCAGCAAATTTAAAACAGTAACACAAGGGGCAAATGTCCATTTTGAGGCCATCTGTCCCTCACAATTGTACCGTAGTGCTCCATTGATTGTGCCTAGGCCCACCACACTCAAAGCTTCCATTGACTGTGATGGGAGGTTCAGCTGCAGGTTTCTGCCTGTTACTTATACCACAATAACCATTCATTATGCCACTCACTAGATTTACTCTATAACACAGTCCTTGCAAATAGCCCTGGAGTGCAAGTGCTTATGTTCTTAACACTTGAGACAAATTCATTTCTGAATCACTTTTAAACAAACTTCTGTTTCCCAGAATAGTAACAACTTATACATAATTAATTTACTACCCAACCTTCCCAAAGTGCTATATCATTGTTCAGTGCAGGCTTTTTCGTATTCTATCTAGAGTAACATAAATTGCCAAACATCTGAGACACACACACACAAACACACACAAATTCTGCCCTTCAGGCATTTCCTAAGTAATCAGCCCACAGTCCCAGGCACACTAGGTAAGGGAACTGAAAAAAGGAAATATTACATTTACCAAAGCTTTCAAATGTTAAAAGTATTGCAAAAAGCCATGACATCCATGGAGAGCATTTCACTGCAAGGTACTTCGTAGGGTTTGTTATTTATTTATCTGCTTTTGAAATCTCTAAATGTGTTTAGGAGCCTCAAAATATGAGTATAAAAATGGGGCCAGATCATCCCCCACTGTAAATCAAGCTAAGCTGAGTATGTGACACTCAGCACTTTACAAGAGGGATCCTGAAACAGGATATTTGCATTAGCCCAGGGGTCGGCAACCTTTCAGAAGTGATGTGCCGAGTCTTCATTTATTCACTCTAATTTAAGGTTTCGCGTGCCAGTAATACATTATCTTTTTAGAAGGTCTCTTTCTATAAGTTTAATATATAAACAAACTATTGTTGTATGTAAAGTAAATAACATTTTAAAAATGTTTAAGAAGCTTCATTTAAAATTAAACTACAATGCAGAGCCCCCCAGACCGGTGGCCAGGACCCAGGCAGTGTGAGTGCCACTGAAAATCAGCTCACGTGCCGCCTTCGGCACTTGTGCCATAGGTTGCCTACCCCTGCATTAGTCTATAAGTCTGTCATTCTCCATGGACTCATTTAATCTTGGTTAGAATTAGCAAAGCAATAACTGAACTCTATGGCAGAAATCCATCATGTAACATGGCTAAAAAAAATCAAGGTTACATTTCCACCTAATCCAAAGCAAAATGCCATTTCTACACAGAACATTTCTGCATGCAGCTATGACAAGGAACTGAGGGATGATTCCTTAGTCATTGATACTTTGAAATCCATTTGTTTTTCTTTTTACTTAAAGCACACTATTAATTTTTCCCTTTCTGAAAAATTTCGAGAACAGGTCAATCCTTCGATGAAGGATCTTGCATATTCTGAGGAAATGCCTTATCTGTTATAGCACATTAAAAATTGATGAATGAAATAACCCCTATTATACATGGCAGGAAATGCAATAAGGTTAGTGTAATTATTTCAGAACAATTCAGAGGAGGCTGACTATCCTTTGAGGCATTTAACCAAGACAGCTTATAATTAACAAATGGATACGTAATTATTTGATACATTTCTCATTCAAGACTTGTTCCTATCTTAAGTTACTTGTTCTAAAATTATGCAAATTAGAGTTGAGCTCAAAGAAATTGTATCTGCCCCCTCCGCTTTGTATATATAATCCTGACAAAGTCCATGTAATTTACCGTGTAGATCAAAGATGAAAAATGAAACTTTGTACTTCTGGCAATGGTTCAATCCATCATTTTGTTCCACACAAACAGCTGTGCAAATTGTGCCCAGATGAAGAGTAGGGCTGCACATTCTGAACCTTCCCTGTCTTAAAACAAACTGACAATGCTAGTTTTGTGCTCAAAATCTGAATGTGAAGGGCTGCATCTTCCAGTGGTGATATGGGGTTTTAGCCATGTGATTCCCCTTGAAATCAGAGTCATGCTGCTAAAATTTCACACAACGTTTTGAAGTTACCCTCTGCTCTGTATGACTTAGGCTCCTGGAAAGGCAGCTCTGAGTATAAATTACACACAAAAAAAGTCATACATATTGGCTCCCCTGTGTAATTTGCATTGGATTATATAGGCTGGATCAAATTTAGACCTCTTTACACTGGTGAAAAAGTGGTATAATGCCTCTGGTTTTTTTGTGGCATTGTGTTTTGCTCTCGCTCCACCACCATAACTCCACTGACATCAATGGAATGCCAGTGTGAGATTAGAATCAGCCCCAGATATTGTATTCACAGTCACCATCTTGATGTGAAATTGGATACTGTGTTGCTGTGCATGAAGGACAAGGGCAGATTATGCTGTACCTCTCAACACATTTACCTCTAGAGCTGAGTGAATAAGAGAACATTGTGGTTTGATGGCTAAACAGAAAAATCTGAGAAAACATACATTTCAACTCAAATTGGAAATTTCTCAGGGTTTTTTTGCTGAAATTTAAAAAGGTAATTTCATTTTGGGTCAAACAAAACATTTAGTTTGAACCAAAATGCATTTATTTGGGGGGTTGGTAGTTTCATTTCATTTTCAGGTGTTTTTTAACCTTTTTTTCTTTGTTTTTAAATAAATTTAGCCATATTTCAAAGTGAAGCATCATTTTGAAACAAAAAGTTGAAATATTTCATTTTTTAAAAGTCTAAAGAAAACATTTTGACTTTTTTTTTTAAAAAAAAAACAACACAATTTTTGGCCAAAACTGTTTGCCAAATTTGACCCTAATTCTCTAATTTGCATCAACCCAAAATTGCGTTTTTCAACAAATAAATTTTGCCCCCCAAATTCACCCAGATCTTGTTGCCATGTAGTTCCATATTTCATAGCTATATTAGGTGATAATATAGCCACAAAATATAATAATATTAATATTATAAATCAGTAATATAAACTACACATATTTTTGCATTGGAGTGCATTAGTGCTCCAAGGAAGAGCAAACAAAACCTCCTCCTCCTCAGCCATCACTATAGAGATACCAATATAGAACAATCCTCCTCATCAGGACATGCTGGTGGTGATATTTCATTCCATTTAAGCTGGTTTTCCATTAATGGAAGACACTGCTTCATTGTTAATTATATTGTTTTTGGAGCTGTAGAAAACATTTGTTCCTTAAAAAGGTCTATGCAGTTGGGAGGAGGAACTGTGCATTGGGATAGGGCCTGAGCAGTTAAAGCAGAGGTATTAATATGAGCAAACAGACAGAATCAGCATTAGATTCAGGCACAGAAGAGCTAAGCAACACTAGATCACCTGAAGGGGTTCCTGTTACAGAGTAGCAATTGCCACTAAGTATTTTGAGTCCTGCAGCCTTTAGGCAAATCTTCTCACTGGAGATAATGGGCAGCAATATCTCTATTATAATGTTCTCTCAATCTCCATACTTTCCATTTTATTTCCTGGGTTGTCCATATATTCACTTGACTCCTATTGCCACGTAAATTCTCAGTGAATTGGCTGCATATGAAGAGCTTGAAATATGAAAAGACGTGCAAAGGAGAACGCCTACCATATATTATAAATGACCCTGAACAGTAAGAGATAAATATCAACAGTATAATTTTTTGCATTTTAACAGCAACAGCTGTCCAGGTAAAATTCTTTGGTCTCTCACATTCTGAAAACTCCTATGTGTGTGTGTGGTGCTTCCCATATTATTAGGTGGCCGCACACTAGACCAGCCCAGCTACACGTTCCTGTTGTCACTCTTATCTGTGTGTGTACGTAAATGCAGCATTCGTGAAAGGCATCAGACTAATATCTCTGAAGACTAGAATTCTTCAATGAAACATCTTTCATCAGAAAATGCCAACTCCCTGAAACAGAGACAGAGCAACTGATTCCCCTGCCAATAGCAGGTGATCTGGATGCTCAGCCTTAGGCACAGCAGGGACTTGAACCTGGATCTCCTAAATCTTAGGTGAGTGCCCTAACCGAGCTACTAGCTATCCTGGGGTAGGTGTGGTTCTCATGTTTTCACTCCAATGCAAAACAAATTTCAAAACATCGCGTCCTCAAATGTTGGGAAATTCATCCCTTTAGGGCACAAACATTTTACAACCCCACTTTCAAACTTCTTTATTTGAGATATAAAGAAGCTTCAAAAATAAAAGCCATTAGACACCAAATTTGTATGAATCGTAAGGAACTTAGAAACTAAAATGAATGACATCTTTTGAATTGAGGCTCATTTGAGAGAGATGACCCTAATCTAAAGGCATTACTTCTAGTCACTGTGATGTCCATGCCAGTTCACTATTTGGGCTCTCTTATCTAACTGGTTTTTATTCTATGGACATTTGCCCACAGAGAAATATGCTAAACCTTCCAAATTCATTTGCCATAGACCACTATACAGCCATAGAATGGTAATTTTGCCTCTTACAGAAACCTCCCTCCATGGATTGCTGCTGTTATGTATATCCAGAAGCATATGTTTAGATGTGAATATGCTTGCTAATTAAAGGAAATATAATACTTAAGCCCACTAGGGCTTGCTCTACTCTTGATGAGCATATAACTCCCAATAAAGTATTGCATGTAGACTTCTAATTTAGTGGTCTTTGCTCAACCACAAAGAAGTTTCCATAGACTAAAACCCCACGTAAACCACTTGTGTTTTTAAAAGTGTGGAGAATAGTTTGAAATTGTATTTTGTAGTTTCCAGGCCTGCCTCCATCTACTAGTTAAAGCAGGTGGCCAGGGTGCTGACCTGATGATGGGGCAGGGCAAAGTTGGCAAAGAAGCGCCTCAAGGGAAGATTTTCCGAGTAACATTGCACATGCCTATGTGCACATCCGTGTTGCATGTGTGAGGGGTTGGAAGCACCCAAATCAGGTGTGTCAGAGAGCTCTGTGCACACCCAATCCTGAATTGAGCATGTGCTGTGGGCATGTTGAGCTGTAAATATTTGGGCTACCAAAGACTAGAAAAGCTCTTCTGGTGATAAAAATGGTGCTCTCTGGCTGTTCCCATTGAGCAGCTAGTTTGGACAGACAGGGGTGTGTGGGACTGACTCTGAGGGCAGTTGGAAGGGAGAAAGCACAGAGCCGACAGAGAGGCTGCTGGCAAAGGTTGCTTTGATAGGCTGGGCAGGCTTCTGTAGCTGCACTGAAAGCAGGGGGAAGGAAAAAAGCCTTTGTGATGCCCATGGTGGGACAGCTAGAAGAGCCAGCTCTTTCTCCCAGCAGAAGCAAAAGCATGCTCCCCTCACCTGTTTCTCTCCTGCCACCTGCACGTGTCTCTGGATGTGGAGGCAGGAGCTGCAAAACAAAAAATGCAATCCCCAAATATTTTTCCACATTAAAAACAAAATACCCAAGTTTGTAGGGTCTTGCTCTGTGGAAACATCCTCCAGGTAAAAAATATACCTGGGCTGGAGAGATCTCTCCGAAACACCATCATTAAGGCCCAAACCTGCTCACTTTACACCGCCCTCAACAGGAGCTTTAGGCGATTAAGGTGAGCAGGATTTGGTGAGTAATGTTAATGTGGGTCATACTTGTACCTCAACAAGAGATTATACCTTACAGTGTGGAAAAAGTATAACTCTAAGACCATGACCCTGCAATGATGTGTACACAGGCAGGCCCCTTCCCCTGCTGGAGCTCCACTAAATATAACAGAGCTTCATGAGGCTACAGGATCCGCCTTCCTGAAGCCCACTGCAGGACTGGGGACCAGGAGAGCATCATAAAGCAAAGAATGGTCTTACCACTTCTGGGAGCAACTTCATCGCAAGGTCATGGATGGCTTTGACCACTATACATACAGCTGAAAGAAGAAATATCACACCCAAAATGACACAGGCTCTGAAAAGAAAGGAAAAGTGAGAGGTTATTTGGAGCTTTCAGACCTTTTGATTAACAACACAATGGAAATTAATTATCATTTATACGGAGGAGCTAAAGAATAGGGGTTTTGATTAAAGGCTAGAACCAGAAGACAATCCTAATTCCCTTTTTGCTTCTTAAATGCTGGACAATAGTTGGAAAAGATTTGGCAAGAATAGCTCTGTCTTTGTGTGCACCAGCCTCTCCAGTCTAAATCCCCTTTCTTTACTAGAGGATGATGGGAAGATATTTGGAGGCCGTAGATGGTCATGTCACAGGAACCTGACACCTGAGCTGCAGTTCTCTTCCCCAACTTGAAGGAAGGGAAGATTATGAATCGCAATTGGTAACCAGAAGAGCTACATTTCTGGTTTTAATATCATCTTACAGGATGTCCATGGATCTAGTAATGCCTAGAGGCCCCAAACAGGGATCAGAGCCCTTTTATACTAGGTGATGCTCAGAACTAAAGTACAAAGACAGTCCCTACCCTAAAAAGATACAATCTTGCTGTATGCCAAAACAAAACCGGTGAAGAAGGCAAACAGAGTGGGCTATGGGGACGGAGAGAGAATGAGGCAACAGTGAAACAAGCAGGTTTTGAACAGGAAATAATCATATTTCAGCCTTACAATGCACACAATGGCCACTCCCAATTTCAAAGCAAGAGCAGAGATAAAATTCCTATTTCTGACCCCAAAACACAGGGCCCTACTTCTCTGAACTGGAAGAGACTCGTCTTCTGCAGTTAGTAGTGTAGGGCATGGAGACACAGCTGATTCCTTCCAGTAGAAGAAAGTGGAGCACTGAAATACTAGTCCATCCATTACAGTATCAATACATTTATAGCAATATTCAGTTTGAGTCTCTTGGTAAATCTACTTTATTAAAAGTATTCTATAGTCAGTACATATGTATATCAAATACAGAAACAGCACATTTAAAACAGTACAGTATTTTAAACACTAAATATTTGTAGAAATCAGATTGCTACAAATATATTTTTCCTTAAACTTTGTTAAAAGAAAGTAACAATTTTCTTTGGTATCCAATGTCTTGGCACCTATGTGTAGAACAATCTGAGGATGCTATAATTAGAACAGCACTGTGCTACTATTTTCAACAATTTAGACATCAGCCCATCTGGCAGTTTGGCAGAGCATGTTACATTCACATCAAGCTCGGATATGGACTGCAGTGTGATTGCTTTGCTCTGCTAAGGTCAAGACGTGCAGGTGCAGCATTCCAGCATTTCATCCTCTAACATAAGCAGAGGGCCAGATCTTGAAGTGCTCTGAGGCCACATTCCATCACCCCCTTGACAACCTCTGGCCACTGAAACTTTGAGTAAAGGGCACAGTGAGGATCACCTTTATGCCAGGATGCTCCTGCAGTGGTCCAGCACCAATAGAGGCTGCTATGTCACGCATCCTTCTTGCTGATGGGGTAACAAGGACTTGGTTGCTGGAAAGGAGGCCACAACTTTGCTACACTAGTCCGGGAGTAGGTGTTCAGCTTTTTAAGGTGTTTGCAACCTGGGGTAAGTTGAGCAGGCCCTCTTAACGTGCTCTATCACAGTACATGGTGGAAGGTGCACAACTGGGAACTTTACCCTGCCTTTGCACACCACACCCACATGTCTACTTGGTGCCTTTTGAGAGTACCCAAGCTCTGCCAGTAACCTCTAGGTAGAGGAATAAGCAAGTAGGATGAATTCTGTGCAGATCTGGAGCACTAGGTCATCATCAGCCTACATGGTTTTACACTGACAATCCTGCTTTCCAGAGGAGTTGCAATAATGAAGGCAAAGTAGATCCTTTCTGAAGGGGAGTGAAGTCTTGTAAAGGAGAAAACAGAGGGACAATGAGACATCTTATCACACTTTTCTAAAAGCTCCTGGTTCAACAGTTGATTAATTTTCCTAGATTGATAACTTCACTTCATCAGAATGAATCAGTGAAAGGGAATATAATCAGAGCCTTCTCCACTCAGTATGAGGTGGAAAGATTTTTTTATTTTCAATATCACTTTCATGTGTAGTTTTAGATATTTTATTTCATAATTTACCATTGATATAGTGTCTCGCATTAAATAAATCCAGGAGGTAGGTACCATAAGTGTGATTGTTCCCATTTTATGGATGAGGAAGCCAAGACCTGGGACCAAATGCTACTCAAATATGTCTAAAGAAAGAATGGTGCCATTTATGGAGAGCAGATTTGGCCCACAGAGATTGAAAAACTTGCCTAAGGCCACTCACTGAGTCAGTGGCAGAGCCAGGATGGCACATCTTCATTTCATGCAGGATCATGCTGCTGACTTTTTATTTAAAACAAAAGTTAGGGGAAAACTTTTATGGTCATTCCTGATGGGCAAAACCCCACCCAATACGCATGTGCTGGAATCAATTTGCCCCTGCTAGACTAGACTGTAAATTACACTTCTCCGTATCAATCGGCACTGCTCCACCCAAGGGGATTCTCCCTCAGGGAAGGGGAGATATTGTTTCTGCCATACCTTCCCTTAGTATTTCTGGGGAAGGCACTTTTTGACACCAAGTGCTTCACAGGGCAGAGACTGCCTTGCTCGTTCACTGAATGATTGCATGCCTTGATCACATTAGCTGCATCTTTTTCTTGGCCAGTGTTGCCCAGTTTGGGGTTGTTCTGACCCCCTGCAAGTGCTCTCACCCCAACTCAGCAACAACTCCCACTGACTTGTACCATTGACTATACCAGCAGAAGCAAACAGAATGTACTCTATCCTTGAGCTGTTGTCTTGCTCCCTGGAAAACCACTGGTAAGTGGTGCAAGACTTAGGGATCTTAACCAAACTGTTTTGAACATATATAAAGGTTCTATGGAAATTGTGGCTAAAGATTTAAGTTGGTTCTGACTGTGTCATAAAAGATCCCCCCGCTGCTACTTAAATTGAGACAGTAAAAAAAAAAATGAATGCAAGGGAGAAATAGTGGGACAAAATGGGTAAGAAATGTTAACATAATTAAAATGTTAATAACTGGGAGAAATTTAGTTATATCTGTTGGCTTGAGTCAGCATTCAGCCATCTTATTTTGCAAAGCTAATATACCGGCTGTGAGAATCTGCAGCCATGCAAAATTCATGAGTATCTTTACGTGTACAGTGCAATATTTAATGCCTAAAGTACACCTCTCTCTTCTTCCTGAGCTCATTAATTTACCTGCAACAAAGCTAAAACAAAGTACCATATATCATCTTCTCTGAACTACCAATATGCCAGGAAAGAAAATCTTGTGTAGACTAGAAATCACACAAAATTCCACTTAAAGGAAAAAATGTGCAAAATGAAGAAGCCTTGAAAAATAACACAATTTTTAACTGTAATACAAAATAATAGTACTGTAATTTTACTCATTTGTTTACTTGTTTTACATTTATTTTCAAACCATCCGAACTATAAAAACTATAGTAAAAGTATGTTAACTCCCTTCTGCTAAAAATTATTTTACTACTTTGCAAGTAAACAAAATGTTTCCAGATACTAGTGCAGTCTGTTACTACTAAGGTGCAAGGCAAATGCAATTTCTTTAGTTCTCTATTATGAGTCTGGATGAGCCAGCTCACATTACTAAATAATTGCAAGCCAGATGGGAAGTTGTCCACAGAATTGCACATAAAAGGGTACGTCCACATGGCATTCTCTTTTTGGTGGTGTGCAGAGTACATATATGGCTAGACCCACTAGCATGGATATAAATAGAAGGTGAGGCATTGTTTAGGTAAGTAAAGCCTCTCCTGAACCCTCTGGGTGTATGTACCCCACCAGGGTTCTCTACTCACATAAGTACAGCCTCCTGCAACTATACTGATATTTTTAGCGGTATAGCGGCACATGCCTCCTAGCTGCTGGAGTCTTTCCCCACCACAGGGAAACACTCCAGCAGCTGGAAAGACGCCATCACCAGGGAGATAGCAAGGAAAGACAAGCAGTGAACCTTTCCCCACTACAGGGAACTGCTGGGGCTCCTCCCTGCCACAGTGAAAGACTGGCAGAAGAGAAAGGCTCCAAAAGCTCCCTGCAGTGCGGAGTTACACACCACGCTGTGGACAAAGTCTGCATTTCACTGTAGCATGTAATTATCCATACCCTACCCACTGCCGCAAGAGGCATGCAGTCTAGACATAGCCAAAATGTACCAAGGAGGATCACTGCAGTTATGAGGCTTGATTCAAAACCTGCT
This sequence comes from Dermatemys mawii, assembly GCA_007922305.1. NCBI lineage: Eukaryota > Metazoa > Chordata > Testudines > Dermatemydidae > Dermatemys > Dermatemys mawii. Next base: position 14,463,907 of record ML677353.1, read on the forward strand.
GAAGACTTTTCATGGGTGTCTTTCCACTGAATACAATGGGAATTGAACTGGGTCCACAGCAAATAGTACCGCTCTCTCTTTCTCTCGATGGCCTGGTCTACGCTAGCAGGGAGGGTCCACCTAAGATACGCAATTTCAGCTACCTGAATAGCGTAGCTGAAGTCGATGCATCTTAGGTTGATTTACCTGCCGTCCTCACGGCAGCAGCAGTCAGCGGCAGACTCTCCTGTCGACTCCAGCTTGCACCTTTTGGCGAGCTGGAGTTCCACAGTTGACTTTGGGGACCGATTTATTGCATCTTGACTAGACGCAATAAATTGATCCCCAATAGATCGATCTCTACCTGCCAATCCAGCGGATAGTGTAGACACGGCCTATGTGAATGTTCAAAGAAATGAGTATACGGCATAGTGCTATTACCCAATGAATATCATCCATAGCTACTATGTATATTCCCCAGATAAAACAACTTGAAGAGTGTGCAGAAGTTCTGAAGAACTATTGGTTACTTCAGAGAATCACCTAATTTATAAAATTGGGTTTAAAAAAACCTTTCCAACTATGTGAAAGGCAGGAAATTCAGATTTAAAGGTCATTTTTTAAAAAAAATGTTGGAAAGTCACAACATTCAAGATCACCACCACACTCTGTTGCTGACGTAGCTTTATCTGTGTTGCATCTGATTTTTTGAATCTTTGAATCGTATACATGCCATCTCCCCTTCTTCGGGTTTGTTGAGCTAAATGTTTAACCGTGCTCTGTGATATGTAAGAACCACTTTACTCATAACTGATCAGTGTAGTCACCCTGGAGAAGGAGCACAGCACACACGGCACACCACTTGATGGAAGTGCAGTGAACAAGCATACCATATCCAGCTAAATTGCCAGGAGAGTTGAAGAATTGAGTGTAATGAATTAGCCATGCTGAAATTCTGCCCTGTTACTGGGATTAATGCTGCTACCCTTCTTGCTGACATTAATGCTGCTACTGTTCTCAAGAGTGTCATGGCATTTATAAGGACCTTAGTTTTCTCTCTCTTCTGTAATAAACTACCAGCAGCATAGTGCCCTGCTACCACATTCAGGCATTAGTTCTGAACAGTAGACACTCAGAGGAAAGAGTTCAATTTACTGAATTGCTAACATTGCGTCTTACAGCACCTATTTTTCCTTAGAAATCTTCCATCCAAATATTAACCAGACATGAATCTGCTTAGCTTTCGATCTGACAAAGGATTTTTAGAACAGAGACATTTTTTAAAAGTAGCAAAAAACATTGCTCTAAACATTCTTCCACCTGTCTGCTAATCAAACCAACAGCTCTGTAGTGGGAAATGACTCGAGTGTAACAAAGGCAGTGGCATATTGTGATATTTAAATATATCAGATGTGAATAGTGATTGAAAAGCATCTTCTTTCTTGTAAAAAGTCCTTTACCATATATAGACGAGAGAGATTCATGGAAGTCCAAGGAAACTATTAAGATCATTTGAATCAATAGGATACAATTTTACAAATTCTTTAAGTATTTAGATTAAAAGTCAATGAAGAATGATTTTATTTGTTCCTTTTAAACAAATACATAAAGGAAATTCCCACAAGGCAAATTAAATTTAAAAATACATTTAAGGCCAAAAAAACCAGGGTGACTATTGTGAATTGTACCATTAAAATATGGGCACAATCCATGTGTATGTGCATGTTACACTGTGTGAAATCTATAACTGGCCCCACAAATGGGCACTTATGTTTACAATTCCCAGTTTAGGAACTGATCCTGCATATATTTTCTTGAGCAGATTTCCTATTGATGTCAACAGAGGACCAGTCCTTTCATAGGTGTTGCATAAGCATAGCTGCATTTTAAGAGGTCAAGTCTGATAACTGGATCCTAGAAGATCTACTTAGCTGGATAAAAGTCTGGACATTCAAAGGTAAGTCTGGGAATTCTGTTTTTAATGTGCTGCATTATCCTTAAGTATTGCAGTTGTCTACAAACAAGAAGTGATGCTCAATACCTTATGCAGGAGTTAGAATACTAGGATATAATGGAATATATTGAGGATGGAATTTCATCCTTAACTCTGATTTTGGAGGGTTTTATTTGCTATGCTTAATTTGTTTTAAAATAATACTATTTGTTTTGGACTGGCAAAGTTACAATATTGCTCTATAACATGGGTCAGCAACCTTTCAGAAGTGGTGTGCCAAGTCTTCATTTATTCACTCAAATTTAAGGTTTCGTGTTCTAGTAATACATTTTAACATTTTTAGATGGTCTCTTTCTATAAGTCTTTAATATATGAATAAACTACTGTTGTATGTAAAGTAAATAAGGTTTTTTAAATGTTTAATTTCATTTCAAATTAACTTCATTTAAAATTTAACTTCAGTTAAAGTTACATTAAAATTCAGTGCCCCCCCAGACCAGTGGCCAGGATCCGGGCAGTGTGAGTGCCACTGAAAATCAGCTCGTGTGCATCCTTCAGCACCCGTGCCATAGGTTGCCTACCCCTGCTCTATATTAATAACTGGATCAAGTCTTATGTTTGTTCAGAAAGGCTGGATTGCTAAATATTTTCCTTTCCCCTTATTTTTAAGTCTCCCGAAAAGAAATTAAAATCTAAATGCACTGTATTAAATGGTGGAAAAAACAAACAAAAGTGCATTTCTTGTGAAGTACGGGAGTAAATCGGATTTCTTATTTGGTATGTTAAAATTTAAATTCTTCACTTCCTTTTATCCCAAAATAAAGGTGCTATCACATTGACCCAACCTAAGTAGAGAGAATTCGCTGTGTTTATTCTGCAGCCCCTTGTGTGAAAGTTAATATATGAGCATCTCACTGAGCAGTCAACCAATCATTATGAGCTCAGGATAATTTATCACTGCAGCTGTGTCAGGTAACGGCAAAGATCTAATGAAAAACTCATAAAGCTGAGTTATCCTCATCCGGTCTCTATGGCCTATAGAATGTATTATTCTGAAAGGCTTGGATATGTTAAATTGGGGATACAGAGTGCAGAGACACAGAGACAATTTAAAAGAAAATGCACATTCATAGTTTGCCACGCTGGTTTGCTAAAATGACAGAAAGATAAGTTTGTTGGAGTCTTTTAGGAAACAAAACGATTTACAAAATAATATAGTTCAGAAAAAACAAGCCAATAACTACTCCCTGAAATGCCAATTTATGGTCAGTTTTTCTGCCAATTACAGCTCAAGAGAGATTGAAGTTAGGCTGTCAAGCAATTTAAAAATGAATTGTGATTAATCACACTGTTAAACAATAGAATACCATTTATTTAAATATTTTTGGATGTTTTCTACATTTTCAAATATTTTGATTACAATTATAACACAGAATACAAAGTGTACAGTGCTCACTTTATATTTTTCACTAAAAATATTTGCACTGTAAAAAACGAAAGAAATAATTTTTTCAATTCACCTAATAAGTACTGAAAGTTGAACTTACATACGTAGAATTATGTAGAAAAAATAACTGCATTCAAAAATAAAACAAATGTCAAACTTTAGAGCCTACAAGCCCACTCAGTCCTACTTCAGCCAATTGCTCAGACAAACAAATTTGTTTACATTTTCAGGAGATAATGCTGACCACTTCTTGTTTACAATATCACCTGAAAGTGAGAACAGGCATTCACATGGCATTGTTGTAACTGGTGTCACAACATATTTACATGCCAGATGCGCTAAAGATTCATATGTCCTTTCATGCTTCAACCGCCATTCCAGAGGACGTGCATCCATGCTGATGATGGGTTCTGCTCGATCACAATCCAAAGTAGAGCGGACCAATGCATGTTCACTTTCATCATCTGAGTCAGATGCCACCAGCAGAAGGTTGATTTTTCTTTTTGGATGGTTCGGGTTCTGTAGTTTCTGCACCTGAGTGTTGTTCTTTTAAGATTTCTGAAAGCATGCTCCACACCTCATCCCTCTAAGATTTTGGAAGGCACTTCAGAGTCTTAAACCTTGGGTTGAGTGCTGTAGCTATTTTTAGAAATCTCACATTGGTACATTCTTTGCATTTTGTCAGATCTACAGTGACAGTGTTCGTAAATCAAACAACATGTGCTGGGTCATCAACCGAGACTGCTATAACATGAAATATATGGCAGAATGTGGGTAAAACAGAGCAGGGAACATACAATTTTCCCCCAAGGAATTCAGTCACAAATTTAATTAATGCACTGTTTTTTTTAACAATCATCATCAACTTGGAAGCATGTCCTCCAGAATGTGGCTGAAATATGAAGGGGCATACGAATGTTTAGCATATCTGGCATGTAAATACCTTGCAACGCTAGCTACAAAAGTGCCATGCGAATGCCTGTTCTCACTTTCAAGTGATATTGTAAATAAGAAGCTGGCAGCATTACCTCCCGTAAATGTAAACAAACTTGTTTGTCTTAGTGATTGGCTGAACAAGAAATAAGACTGAGTGGACTTATAGACGCTAAAGTTTTACATTGTTTTGGTTTTTTGAGTGCAGTTATGTAACAAAAAAAATCTACCCTTTTATGACAGAGGTTGCACTACAGTGCTTGTATGAGGTGAATTGAAAAATACTATTTCTTTTGATTACAAATATTTGCACTGTAAAATGATAATCAAAAATAACAAAGTGAGCACTGTACGTGTTGATTTCTGTGTTGTAATAGAAAGCAATATATTTGAAAATGTAGAAAAACATCCAAAAATATTTAATAAATGTCAATTGACATTCTGTTGTTTAACAGTGAGATTAATTTTTTAATCACAGTTAATTTTTTTGTTAATCATGTGAGTTAACTGTGATTAATTGACAGCCCTAGTTTTTTTTCCTCTTGCAATGGCATCTGACGTGAAACTAAACCTATTAGTTATCTTTAGCTCTCAAAAATAGCACAATGTTGCAGATAAATGATGAAAACACCAAGACTTCCTTGGCTTGTCCATTGACATATGACTCTGTGGTAAGTCTTTAGCTGTGGCAGATATTTCTTGAAGAAATGTTGATTGCAGTAGTTCCATGAAAATCCAGATGTTGTGGCTCATTTTGTCAGGTTAGAAATATTATATTGTGATTTGGGTTGATGCATTATGTTGCATCCTCCAGATATCAAGAATGTAAATATTTAGATTTCTGCAAATTGCCAAAGGGTTTATGTTACTTGTGAGTTTCCAAGAACCCCTGTTCCCTTCCAAGTAACACAGGAGCTAAACTGTGTCTTTAAAGCTCAGCCTTGAGTTGAGGGTGCTGCAGAATTACACAGCCTCCCCAGATAGCTCCCTTGGGTGCAGGAATTGCAATTATCCACAGTCCTCACATGTAACCTCACTCATGCGCACCTGCATAAAAGCTCAGCCACAATCTGGCACTAAATTAAATGACATCGTACTAGCACCTCATTTTCCACAGCACATTCCCTCTACCTAACTCTACCAAGAGATCTTCTTAGTCTTGTTAATAAATCTCTCATAACTCACAAAGAGAATAGAGAAAGCAAATCTCTAAGTGATACATGGTGTCCTTTGCCTGTATCAATCATCTGACATTCCATACAAATTGACAATTTATCAATAGGCAGCTTTGAATGCCACTGAGATTCACAGGCAATACCCACAGAGCTTGTCAATTCTAGAACAGGTCTGAGAAATTTAACAATTATGGCATTCTTTTCTCCCTGATCCCATTGGTTAATTGCCTAAGAAAACGATAATCAAAACACTCAAGGTGTTTGCTTCTTAACTCAAGTGGTAAAGCAGTCATGTGATTCAGGGATGTATCTTACATTTAACTACATTGTTCAGATTTTCCTAGATAATGAGAAGAATAAAATCATGAATTATCTCAGTCATGGAATGACATTTCTGACTAGCCTAGATCTCTGGGGTCATTAATCTTCAAGATAATATAGCAATTTTCCCTTCTAAAGTACCTTGTTATTTGTTTATCACTTACTCAAATGAGTAGTCACAGCCAATGGAATTGCTCACTTACATTAATAGAGTTCAGTGAGATCTGCAATTATTTGCCACAGTTTTGTAATTAATACTTGTACATACCCCTACAAGGAAACAGGCAAAGCCTGCTATAAATTACATGAGCGTAAATTTGGAGTAACTACTCCAGTGTAAGTGAGGGCACAATTTATCTGATATAGTCTGAGTGCTGTGAAACACCCATTGCAAGACTTTTCCCTGCCTAATTATCATCCCACTGGCTTTTTGGCAAATGGGATGCACTGACACAGTGCTTAACAGGGTATAAAATGAAGCCCTTGGTAATTACTATTCACAACACAATTTGCTTTGATAGCAGCAGAGGTGGTGCAATACCATTAAGATTTCAGAAAAAATGTAGTGATGCATATGAATGCAATCTGTATAAATGTTTTAGCTTAAACTTGCCAGTCCACGGATACTGCTTTGGGGTTTGTTTGTTTTTTCCTCATGTAAGATGCTTTCATATTCAGGAATCAATTTTATCAGCATTCTTTAGGTTCATTAAAATAGTTACCGAACCGTGATGACACCATACGGAATAAAACAAGACTGTCAATATCAGTCAAATTACTCTCTGGCTTAGTTAACATACAAAGTGCCTAAAATGTGATTTTAAAATCTGGCAGAAGTACACAATTTTTTTCTACATTTATCAAATGTGTATATGTAAGAGTTACTGCTGTACACAGAAATGTAGTTCATACAAAACATAATAACTAAAATGCTCATCAGAATTTCTTCTGTTCTCTACCAGTTTCAGATATTTGTGTTGTATCCTTAGCATTAAATAAAATGAGGAATACTTGTGGCACCTTAGAGACTAACCAGTTTATTTCAGCATAAGCTTTCGTGGGCTATTGCCCACTTCATCAGATGCATGAAAGCTTATGCTGAAATAAATTGATTGGTCTCTAAGGTGCCACAAGTATTCCTCGTTTTATTTACGGATACAGACTAACACGGATGCTAATCTTAAAATTAGCATTAAGGTAATTCACAGCCTTAAAGACATATCCTAGCCAGTTTTGTAGAGCTTAATCCTGGAAATGCAATTTGTTGTGCTTATTATCAGGCTAAGACTCATGGAAATTAAATAACTGTTAGTAAATAATGCTCAGTATTTTCTTTATTTCACACACAAAACCATAAAAGCTGCACATTCATCATATATAGGAAAGCAGTTGTGAAGAAATAGCCACACTGGATGCATAACCTTGGTGATATCTGATCAATGTGACCATTACATGTTCACTGGAACTGTTGATGGTAAGTCTGCTTCTGCTCAGTACTAGGCACCACTTGGAGTTCTGGTGTGATTTACCCCTAATTTTCCTGTCCTATGAGAGCCAAAACTTACTTGCCTTCAGTGAGCAGTTCTATTAACTTTAATAGTACTACTCAAGTGGATATGACAAGCACAATTTGACTCCAAGTAATTATGAACCATTAATGTTTCAGATAGTAGTATTCTTATATTACAAGCCCCTTAGGATAGAGACTTTATCTGACATGTTTGCACGGTGCCTGGAACAATGGAGTCCAGTTCCCAGGCTAGAGCCTCCCCAATGGCTGCTGTAATACAAACAAGAGAGAAGTCTTAATTCCACAAGTACTCTTCTTTTTTTTTTAACTTTCACCAGATTGATTTATTCCTCCTTATTTTTAATTCTGTCTCCTCTCTTGTTTGTAAGGATATTCACATTATGTACTTTCCAGAGAAAAAAATTGTATTTCTAAAACATTGATCTTGCTTTTGCTCATGCAGCACAGCCTTGCTACCTCTCCAGGTTACATCAAGAGGATCTTTCAGTAGTCAAGGTTGATAGCCCAAAGAAAGAGAACTGTTACGATCCTTATGGTGCTGTTTGCTTTGCTGGCATTAAGGATATTGTGTTAAAACTATTACTTTGCAGGTAACTGCAGTAAAAATGTGCTCCAAGCCAAAGCAGTGAATCTGAGGTCTATGCCCAAGAGAAATGTGGGCTTTTTTCAGCAAAGCTGACCAGATCATCTTTATGTTGAAGGAGTGCAAAAAGGTAAGATGCAGGATTCTAGCTCTCTTAAACCCATTAAAAGAGGCCATGAGTAGTAAGAGGAGGAAAAAATGAGTTAAATGATGGAACTAATTAATTCAGAAAACAACTAGTATGTATGTATGCTAACTCCTATTTCCATACATGTTACAAGGACTTCCATTTTATTTTTCAGATTGACTGAGTGAACATGTGCATAAGCTGCACTAACAGAGCAGACTGTTGAAAAGTTGTTGCCAAACAGATTTTCATTGGGTCAGTCATCATGAAGACCTTTCTTTTGTGTGTCTCCATTTCTGTACTCATTTCTCTTTCCACTTCTGTATCTTTCTCTGTTTTTCCCATTTGTCTTCCCTGGTTACCCTTGCTGCAGGAGAAGCAATCTGAATCTCGGGTATTCTGGCAGTGGGAAGTATGTCAGGTTAAAATCATCTTGGTGATAGTGGGCCAAATTGTCTGCTGACACAACTCTAAAGATGTCATTGGAGCAAAACCAGCAATGGTCCAATGTTGTCTCTATATCAGCTGCAACACTGAGGCAACTGAGCTGAAGTGTTAGTATACATCCTGGCTGGCTTTCAATTACCCAGAATATGGAGCTGGAATATCATCTAGCCCCAGCTCAAACACCTTCCCATCCCCGTGTGTTTTTCCTCTTCTCTCTTATCATTCCTACTGGTTGATGCATTGCAGCTCTTCACAGACCTTTTTTAGGCCTTATGTCCATAAAGACACAATTGTGCAACAAGTTGAATTATCATTTGCAAAGTGTTGAGCAGCTTCAGCTTCCACTGAAGCAATGGAAGTTGAGGATGGTCAAAATTTCAAAGAATTGGGCACTAAATTTGCATCAGCTGCTCCATTGCTGGGCCCTGTGTCCATCTGAACTATTACTGAATGCTGTGTCTGTTTCTCCTTAATGTGCCATTGCCTAGGTGCCGCTAATAGGATGAATCATGGTACTCAGCAAAAAAATAGTCAATTCAAGGTGCATATGTTTGACATCAAATGTGAAGGTGCTTATAGATGGGTATTGGCTGTTTGTAACACACACAGTGACATTAAAAATGAATTATGTGAGAGGCAGCCAGTCAGCCAGTTTAAAAGACAATGAACCAGTCCTGCGATTATTATTTAATCTTAATATAACAGTAGTGCCTAGAAGCTTCAGAAAAGATAGTAAGGTATGTAATTCCTGCCATGAAAAACTTATATTAGGCTTTTGTTAATTGGCTATAGACGCTGCATGTGATATTGCCAATTATTTTTAAAATAGACGTGAAAACATGATGGAGCTGTTAATTAATATTCAGTCTCAGCTACTAGTTCTGTAATACTGCATATTGTCTCTATGCAGAGATGATCTATTGCTAGCTATGCTCTCTTAGTATGGCTCTTGCAACTGTGAAGGCTGTGGAGTCAGTCTTTCAAGCCCAGTTACTCTGCTAAAGACTTACACATCACGGTAATGTGTGTGCACAAGAAGATGAAATGTTTGCTTGACCCTGGGTTTCCTTGCTTTTTTCTAGTTGTGTCTCTAAACCTTTATGTCTTTAACATGTTTTTGTCTGTTTAATTATACAAATATACTGCTCGGTTATGTCTGTGATTTATATTACCTTATTGGATTTAGTTACCAATGATGGTTTGAAAACCAACCTATGCAGAATCACAGCTATTCAGAATTTTTGCACCTGCACAGGGAAGTGTGATTAGGGAATAATTCATTTTAAAGTGCATAGGAAATATGTGGGCTTACTGTTCACTGTAAACATTCCAGCATCTAGATCCAACCGTCAGCGTCTGGTTCAGCAGTGCTTCCAATCACCACCACCACTCATTAAAAAATAAAAGTCATGAATTAACATGAACCCACTTAAGTAATTTTAGAATTAATATTGAAAACATAGAGCTGAAGAGTGTCTTTTTAAAAAACACACCTTCCTGGACATAAAACAGAGCGTCTAACTCGTATTATAAAATGGAGTCAGTATAATCTATGGTGCTGGCAAAATGCTTTTACAGCATCCTTTAGAATGTTATGGGGAGGGGGATGGTATTAATATCTGGGGAATCCAAGTTAGAGATTGGCCATGTTGGAAATATTATAGGCTGTATGCACTTGATTTTTTTATTGGCTTTGTGTTTCTATATTCCTCATGAAAATGGAGATGAAATAGGGCCATCAAGGACCATAAATTATTAGACTTTTCAGCTATTTATTATCCACTGATAAAAGCAGAGAAACATTTCTATAACTTACTAAATTTTGAAAAAATCTGTACCGTGGTTGCTCATGCCAGATTTGTGCTCTGTATTGTTCTAGCTATGGCTAGACTGCCTTACAATCAGCTGCGAGGCATATGAACATCTGCTCATTATGCCTAATCTTACTGCAGCTGAAAGGGGCCCCAAGGGGTTCCTTTCAGACCCTGGAAATTGAATAAGAGCCTCATCAGAATTTTTGTTAGATTCTCTTTCACTGAAGGTTATCAAAGCCACATATATATGAGAGAGCAATGAAATAACAATAAAACAAACACAGCAGACCCTGATCCAAACCCTGGTAAACTCAAAGGAAAGACTTCAGTGGGCTTTGGATCAGGCCCCAGTAAATTCCTAGCCAAGTTTACAAGATTTCTAATGCTTCACTTTTTTAAAAATAGAGTCTTAGGATATATAAAATATTTAGTGTGTGTTTGGCTTCTGTAGCTCTGTGTGTGTGTGTGTGTGTGTGTGTGTGTGTATACACGCACACACATATTACACATGTATCTCTGTATATGAGAGTAATTACATGATGGCTTAGAGGTTTTTATTGGCATGAGTATGAAATAGTAGATTAATGCATGAGTGATAAAACAGGTGATCCAAAGAAGCGCCAATAAAACCTGTGTATACCATTGTGCACCATCATGTATTTTTATGCCACCTATTTTACAGGAAAGTTAGAAACTGTGAATAAGGTTTAAAAATTTGATATTGCTTAAGTTAGGTTGAGTCCAACTGTCCAAAAGTGAGAGAAAGGAAAAAGTTATAACTAATATTGTTATATCTCTAATGATTTATAATACATCTTCTGTGAATCAAAGTTTGGTGATTTTAAAGCTCACTATGTTATACCCCCAGTAGTGTTAATAATAGGTGCTCAGTATAGATATAAAGCTCCCCAATTGAATAAGATGAGTCTCTAGTACAACTATGCTGGGAAATATCCTGCTTTTAAGATAACTATGACATTTGTCAAGAAACGAAAGAGAGGGAATAATGAAGAGTGGGTAGGTAGGAACTTCTGATTTTGTATTTGTGGGTGCTGATTCTTCAATCCTTGCATATAAATTGGTCCGCATTACCAGGGCATACCATCCATGAGAAGTCCATTAACATCAGGTGGTCTGTTCATAGTGGTAAGCACTACTTAGTGCTACTGTTTGCAATTGTGGGTCATTAGACTTTAAGTCAAAGCCCCGTTCATAGCAATTAAGAACTGGGCAAGAAATGAGGAATCTGGATGTCTCTTGTTAGCTATTCTGTTTTGTAGAAAATCTTCATAAATTCAGTACTTTTCCAGGTGATCATTCAGCCAGTGTATTAGCTCATTATAAGGTGTTACTCTTTTATACACAGAGATGTGCTCTTATTCGTGGGTGGGTGTGGATTTTCCCATCTGTGCATCACTTGTTTCTCACATGTACATTATAGCTAAAATAGCTCATATTTTCTGTGGATGTGACAGATATTGTAAACGTTATGATTGAATTTAAATGATTCCTTTCATACAATAATATATATGAACATAACAGTGCTCATTTGTTAAAACTGACACATCTATGATAGACCCAATTTACAGGTTAAATATTACACAAATTGCAGGGTCGTTGGAAACTTTATACTATAGAGCTAGGCATATTTTATCTCCTCCTAGGCAGAATATGATCCACGAATTCTGAATGTGTCCTGGCCTCTCTGATGTTTTGGGATATTTATTATTTGTGATTTGATTCATCACATCATTTAAGCCAGTTTTCAGTTCCCTGAACATTAAACTGAAAATATAATTGGATCATTTTTAACAACTTGTCTCCAATTATGTACTGTCACAAACCTCTGCTCCTCTACCTCATATAAAGTCCTAGTAGACTGTCAGAATAATATCCGTTTTTCTTCCTAGCACAATAAGCAGGAAGCCAATGGAAAGAGAAATCAGAGAAACAGAAAGCTATTTCTTTGCATATAGGTTGTAGCAGAGTGGGGCCATTGGGGAAAAAATTCTCTCAAGATCAACCAGAAGTGGGCCCCAGGGACTTGGGATTCTCATTGGTGACTGCCAATAGTAGATAGCTCTTCTGTGCAGCACAAGAAAGGCATAACAAAATCCAATGGCTGGAAGTTGAAGCTAGATAAAGTCAGACTAAAGATACGGTGCAGATTTTTAACGGTGAAGGTAATTAATTATTGGAACAGCTTACCTTGGGATCAAGTGAATTCTCCATTTCTTGCAGTCTTTAAATCAAGATGGGTCATCTTTCTAAACAATGTGCTATAGCTCAAACAGAAGTTATGGGCTTAATACAGAAATTACTGGGAGGGTTTCTTTGCCCTGTATTACATAGGAGATTAAAACAGATGAATATTAGTAGTTCCTTCTGTCCACAAAAACCATAACCCTACCTGTTCTCTAAAGAAAATCCCTGGGGTAAAGATTTGTTCCAGTGCTTAACTACCCTGAGACTTAGGGAGTGTTTCCTAATGTTCAACCTAAATCTCCCTCACTGCAATTTAAGCCCATTGCTTCTTGTCCTGTCCTCAGTGATTAAAGAAAACAACTTATCACCCTCCTTTTTATAACAGCTTTTCACATACTTGAAGACTATTGTCATGTTCCCCCTCACTCTTCTCCATACAAACAAACCCAATTTTTTCACTCTCCTCACAGGCTTTTAATCATTTTTGTTGCTCTCCTCTGGACTTTCTCCAATTTGTCCACATCCTTCCTGAAATGTGGCGTCCAGAACTGGACACAGCATGCCTGTTGGGGCTTTATCAGTGCTGAGTAGAGTGGAAGAATTACTTCTTGTGGCTTGTTTACAGCAGTCCTGCTCATATAGGACTTTATTAGGATTACTTACCCAAAACCACAATGGTAAAATCTTTAAAACGTGACAATGTCATGATAATGCTAGGGAGTCATAGATATTTACAATCCCAACAGATGATTGTGCTCATCTAAGCTTACATCCTACATAACATGGGCCATAGACTCAGGACACCACTGCTTCTTTTGGCGGCGTTTCGGCAGCCATACCCAAGCCGCCGCTACCTTTTTCAGCGGCATTTCATTGGTAGGTCCACGATTTCAGGTTTGGGGGTTTTTTCGCTGCTTGGGGCAGCAAAAAAGTTGGAGCCGGCCCTGCACAGAATGTCACCAAATGATTCCTGTATCAAGCCTACAACTTCTGGTTGAGCTACAGGATATATTTTAGAAAGATGTCCAGTCTTCCTTAAAGACTTCAAGTGACAGCAAAGCCACCACACATCCCTTGGAAAGGGGTTCCAGTGATTGATTAGTCTCACTTGACAAGAGATCTAGATCACTTTGTGGAACTGACTTGTTATTATTTACCACTCTACCAATTTTTTTTATCTTCTGCAAATTTTACCAGCAATGATTTTACATTTTCTTCCAGCTCAGTGTTAGAGATATTAGATGACAAAGAAAATGACTCCACTTGGTGATGGTTCCCCATTTATAATAACTTTTCTGAGATCTATCACTTAACCAGCTTTTAATCTATTTCATATATGCTACATTGATTTTGAATATAATTGAATGCTGGGTGGTACAAAGGCAAATACCTTACGTAAGTCTAATATGTATAAGTATGTTATGGCAACATATTTAGCTTTTCCTATCTCTGTCTGAAAAGATGTCATTCAGTTTGACCACAGTTGTGACAATCTGTCTCAAGAAAGAGGTTTTCATTTTGGGAAATAAGCTGGTATCATGCTTACAAATGAACAAATCTGAGTCTCCCAAAGTATTATATCATCCACTCGGGTCTTATATACAGGGTGATCAGAATGCCAAGTAGTTGTATATATGCCTCTGAAACTGTTTAGGAAATGAGATATTGAAGATCATTCAAATTGTGTTTTCTTTGTTTCATTGTCTTCTGAATCTCTCTGTCTCCTAGCTTTCCACTTTAAATATCCTCCTTTACATCATGCGTATTTCCATGTGGGAGCTGCTAACACCTTCTCTTGGCCTAATACTAAATAGCTTTTTTTAGCCTAGATCAAGCTGTATGGGAAACATTTTTGTTTTATGGAACTAAAGGGATTTTTCTGCCCAATCGTTCATAGCACCTCAGTCTGAATCACTAAGGGTACATCTACACAAAACAAAAAACTCACAGCAGCAAGTCCGAGAGCCCAGATCAACTGATTTGGGTTCACAGGGCTTGAGCTGCAGGGCTAAAAATAGCAATATAGGTGCTTCCACTTGGGCTGGAGCCCAAGTGCACTGGTAGTGGTGGGAGTAAGGCTCTTGGTGCTGTGGGATTTCGCAAGGAGCTCTGGAACATAAACTCCCACATCTTTTACATTTTAAAATGTCAAAACAGAACGATATAATAATTGCTTTGTGCCATTTGTAAAATGGGAACAATGGTACTTCCCTACCTCAAAGAGATACAGTAAAGACTGTGAAGTGCTCAAATAATACAGTAAAGGGAGCCAAAGACCAAAGATAGGAGCTAGATACACAGTAAGTAGCTTGGAAGGAGCAAAACTAATAAACCATTTCCCAAAGAAACTGGCTGTTAATGAGGAAGTGGACAGCACTGGCGCAGGAGATCATGGAAAATAGCAAGCTGGTGCTCTGCCTCTTTCCCCCCGCAGACGTCCTACCATTTCAGGTGAGGAGGAGCAATAATGGGAAAATGTGGAGCCTGTGGAGTGAGGTCAAACATTTCCAATGTCAAGAGAAGCGTTTGCTTTGAGTCATGGCCGTGTGCGTGAGTTTCACTGAGTGGGTTGTAAATTCCTGGGTTTTTTTAAAGTATTTATTCAATTACTTGGTTGCATTGTAATAATTTTTTTCTGCTATTGCTTCAGCTTACATAGGCTAGTGCTGCCCGAACTGCTAGTGCAGCTTTCTAGGTGCATAGTCATTCAAGTGTCTGGATGGAATTGCAGGCTTCTTGCAGTTCTTTACAGGTGTTCAGCTGTACGATATTGGGTCTGTCAGCAGAGCATTGCACATAAATCCCCTTATCACAAAGCCTATAAGCTAAAGTTCGCAAATGGCTTCATTATATTTGTACTGTCTCTGCCTTAGTTGGCTAGAGTTTGAAAGAAAAAAAAACCTCTTCATTTTATTTCCTGATCCTCATTTTATTAACTGATCCTGAGAGATGCTGAGCACCCTCCATTTCTAGGAATAGAGGGTGCTCAGCATTTCCCAGGATCAAGCCCATTCTCCTGAAGTCAATTAATATGAATTGTTGAAGAAGTGGGACATGCATTGTATGAAAGGTATCATTTAGAGTGTCCCATAGGGAATATAAATAGGAATGATGGACTGAAATTAAGAAAAGGGGAATTTAGAAAACCTAAGAAAGGAAAAGGCTTCTCTTGTGGTGAAATCAAGACAGTAAAACAGTCTAGAGAGGAAATGGTGGAAGCTTCATCACCTGAATCATTTACAGCTAGTACAGACACAACGCTGGAAAATATATTGTACGAAGTAATCATAAACGGCCAGAGGATGGAGTAATGACTTCTGGGTCATTTCTCTCCCTTACATCTATAATCCTTCAAAGGTTTATAACTATAGATTAGTATGTTCTAAGTGAGTTCCTCTTCCTTTCCCTTTTTCCTGTCATAAAGAAAACGCAGGGAATTGCAACAACCCTTCTCTATCAGTGCTTTCAGTCTTTAGATTACTAATCTTTTCCCAGTTAACCTAGTTATTTCGGTCCACTTTTTTTCTGTCTTTGACTTCCTGATCATTTGCTTTCTTGATGACTTTTTTCAGCAGCTCTAATTTTCCTTGTACATTTATATGCAGCCCAGCAGGTCATGCTAAGCAAATCAAGAGCTAAATGAATCACATATTCAGAATAATTCTAAGACACTCTTCCCAGCTGTCTAACCTTTGCAGTGCTTGTATCTCTTCAAGATCTATCACTTCTTCAATTAAAGCCTAGAGCCTAATTAACAGGCTATTTTATTTGATTGACAAACTGGAAAAATGATAAAATAACTAAGCAGCAAAAATGTACCAATCACAGACCCAGCAGCTATGCATTTTTCCCCAGTAGTGTGCTGGACAGACTAAAATTGAGTGGCTGATATGGCTTAGAAACTCATAAATTTAAATCTTTTGGGAAAGACTCCATTTCTGAGGATACTCACCATATGTGCAAGGTCCCCTGATAGAATTAGAAAATAACTGTAATTTTTTCATTATAATTTACCAGACACCCAATGTACCCATCCATGCTTTCCCATGAAAAAACCCCAAAATAAACAAACAAAAACACCTTAATGATATTTTATAAGAGTCAATTTATCAGGCCATCTCTATCACAGCATCTTTAGAAAAAGTAAAATCCAACCGGTAAGTTATACTGCATTAAGCAGCAACTACACATGAATGACTGAGAGAATCAGCAAAGATGTGAAGTATCCATTTCTATTCACCTGTATATCTAACCATTGTTACAAGAGGTTTTTCTTACCTTCAGAGAGGAAGTGAACACTGTAGTGGAAAGTGTGAAATCTTCTGAACTAAACTCTGTAGGTCAAATTCTAACATCAGTTATAAAACTACAACCCCATTTAAATCAACAGGATTGCATAGGTTTAACACAAAGCAGAATTTGGCTCACTAAACAGAAGAAAAATTACAGCCTGCTATTGTTTTTGTTTTGTGCTGTGCTATGAAATGCTTTAAAATTTCAGTAGGCATTGCTTTTCATCTGTCTATATTTCTGGATTCTTTGATTACACAGTTCTTTCATGTGTAACTGTTTTAATATATTTATTGAATTCCTTCTGAATCATGGCTGGAAGCTGAAGATATGATACATTCAAATTAGAAATCAGGGAAAAAATATTTAACAGTGAGAGTGCCTAACTTCTGGAACAAAATATCCAGGTAAGTGGTAGATTCTCCATCTCATGATGTCTTCAGATAAAGACTGGAGGCCTTTCTAGAAGGTTTTAACCAAGTTACGGAGCTCAATACAGGAGTAACTGGATGAAATTTAATGGCCTGGGATATATAGGTGGTCAGACTAGACAATTTAATGATTCCTTTTGGCCTCATAATCGATGAATCTATAAATATTTGCAGGGCTCTTTTCCCTCAGGATTTTTTTCTTATGCTTTTTAATCCTTTGTGTCTTTAATTTGTCTCTCACTAAACAAAGTCAGCAAATGTGGACAGTTAAGACTGGATCTGCCAAGCGCTAACCACTTGGGTTTGATCCAACACCTGCTGAAGTCAATGGGTTGATTAGAGTGGACTTTGGCTCAGCCCCTTGGTGCAACGCTCAAAAACAAGATTTAGAATACACCAAACTGTTTTCTAGCTGCTGCCAAGAAATGCAAGTGAGTGAAGAAAAATCTTCAATGAGGTTAATACACATACACACACACACATTCACCAATGTGTATTTAATTCGATCACTTACAAGAGTAGGTGGAGGTACCAATGGAGGCATGCCAATAAAGGGCTGAATCCTTCTCACTTTACTCAGGAAACTAGCATCGATTCCTTCAAAATATATGCATCCGTATGGCGGTCAGAATTAGTGCAAAAATAGTCAAAGATGTTCTGTGTAGGCAAATGCCACCCTGATGAGAGACACCTGTGGCTAAGCATGCTTGAACATGAATAATGAGCCTTATAACTTGAGCACTCACATGAATTTCCAACATTCCTCAGAGGGCAGGGGGATCAACTAGCAGAAGGACATACCTTACAAAACTCAGGAGCCAAATTTCCCCATTGGCACATGGACACAGAGGAAAACAATTGCTACTGCTTTTCACAATGGAAAAAGAACAAGAGCCATTATGAGCGTATGATGCAAGGGCTATTTACAATACAATAAATAACCTGCAGGGCTCAAACAACGTACAAGACCCCTTTTTCCCCTAATGTGGAGGAAAAATCATTTCATACATAATCTTTCAAGATTAAATACAAAAATAAATTAAAGATGTTCCTCCCAGGAAAACCTGACACCCTAGGAGTTGCCTTTGTGATTTACAGTTGCAATTGCCCCTCCTGCGTGGCTATAATATTATGATTTTCTGCCAGTTCTAGGAGCTACCGAAGGAAATTGCAGATATAACCAGATCACTCATCCAACATTAAAAATGTTCAAGCCATGGCATTGTTCTTTTGCTTAATATTGATACCATCATGTTAACAGTAGATGTCTTGCTTTAAAAGACATGACCAATAATCCCATCCCATTAGTTTGGTTTTATCTAAAGCATGGGAGTTCCCTGAAGGCGAATTAAAAATAAGTATTAAAGAAGCAAAATACATTTGCTATTTTGCCTGTATATATCCCTAGCTTGAAGACATGTTGATTGTTGTTTCATATTGAAGCTTATTTATTTTACAAAGCATGTTATAAGGCATACTACACTCCTACCAAAAAAGCCCAGCAGACCGTAATTTCTTAGATATATTAACTAAAAACTGGGACTTGCTGAGGATTCCATAAAACCAAGGCATGCCGGAAATGTCTGGGCAATAAGTCCAAATGTACGCAGGAAGATTAATTTTAGTCACCTGTTTCTGAACGTAGCATCTCAGGACAAAACTCTGTAAGGCTTTTCAACTGAAGAACTCAGTGTTTACATCTAGAGTCCTATGCTAAGAAGCTTCTGGGGCTCCCAAAAGCCCATCAAGGAGAATAACTAAATAGGATCCAAAGAGGATAACTGAGATTTGTCTAAGGCCCACTGAAGTGGGGTTTAAATTTTTATCACTTTTTACAGACTGAGGCCTTTGCAAAATGGGGGAAGAAGAGCCAATATATATATACACACACAAAATGCTCTGGCAAAAAAAACCCAATAATTTTGTTCCATTTTCAGATGATCATCTTTCCCTCTCCAGAATATTGCGTATGAATAATGTTTTGTGTTGCTCTGTTGACACTAAACCAAATTCAATCCTGGTTTAAGTGGGTGTTGATTTTTATGAATAAGTACTGCAGCCCCTTGTGGCCTTTAGTTGCAAAAAGGCAACACTGCCCAGT
The DNA here is from genome assembly GCA_007922305.1 of Dermatemys mawii. Lineage (NCBI taxonomy): Eukaryota > Metazoa > Chordata > Testudines > Dermatemydidae > Dermatemys > Dermatemys mawii. The sequence continues at coordinate 14,483,245 of ML677353.1, forward strand.
TTAGACTTTACAGCTTCCTTTTTGCTCTGGTAACCTGTCATTTAAACTGGAGTTTGTGTATTTAAAGAACACTGGACAATACTTATTTAAATGCCTAAATATGGAGTTAGAAGCCTAACTTTAGGCACCCATTTTTAAAAGAAATGTGCACTATAACTAGTCCACAGGGTGAAATTCCCAATGATGTGCTGGGTCATACCATAATTACTTTGCTAATCTTTACTAAATCTTCTGCAATTGTTACATGCATTGACAATGGGACTTCCAGATGGTCAGCCAGTGCTCAAGACACAGTGGGAATTGTCACTGTGACTGGGAGCACTGCAGATTGGAGAAAGGAATTTTGTCCATATTATTCATGCCAGAACATTACATATGCACACTTCAGATCCTTAAAATTAGCAACTGCAAATATGCAGGTGCTAATTTTTTGTTAAAATTACGTGTAGACGATAAAAAACACTTGTTGTCACATCAGCAATGATGCTGCTAAAAACAGTTTGCATGTGAGTTTGCACAGGGTACAGTAGTTAGATTACATAGTTATCCATCTATCATTTTGCTAACCCAGACACAATCCCATCAGTGGTTATGCAACCTCAACTTCTATTGATATTAATGAGAGCTGAGAGTGCTCAGTACCTGAAAGATCAGACCCCAGATTTGTTATGGTGAAAAACTAGTATAACACAAGCATCAAATATTAGAAACGCATCTTAGTGTGAATAATGAGTTGAGATGTGAAACAAAAGATTTGCAAATTCAGTGCTGGTTCCAATTACAGATCATCTCACATGATACAGAATCCTTAGCATCTTAAATGAAATGATGATGTGGAACCATTTTCATGGTGGGAGGTAGGTTTGAGTTAGGGCTGCAAGTTTGTGACCATAAACTGAATGAAAATAAAATGAAAATTCATTGGCATCTTAGAATTTTTTCCTTGCGACTGCTATAACATTATGGCTTCATTGCAAAGGCTCTGCAGTTGTCTGTCATAGTGAAAAACAGGTACCTTACTTACATGTATTCCCTGTGTGCAGAATGTACAGCAGCTGCATTGTTGTAACGCCACAGAACTATCGCCGATGACAAAACGTCCAGGACAGCATCAAACTGAAAAGGACACAGAGTCAATTGCTTTTGTGGGTTATTGAGGTGTTCTGTAGTTGAAGCAATGCATCTATAATCATGCTGCAAGGCACAAAACAGCTCCAACTAAATCATTTTAATGAAAGCAGGATTTACATTCATTTAAATGATCTTTATTTTGTTTACTGTATATCATTACACAACAGTGTATATCAGACTTCAGCCAGTCAATCATGGAAAGAGCTTTGTCTATAATCCACCGGCACACAAAGTTACTTGGCTAAAAAAATAATTCTTGCAATAATGTGGTCACCACAATATTTACAATACTAACATATGTCTTATATGATGTCTTAAAAAAAAGAGCCCCTGTCTTTCAGTGACTTGGCCTACAAATTCACAATTTTTGTTCAATAGAACTTTGCCAAGGAACTTCATTTAATTTCATTTTACACCACATCTTTGGCAAAATCTTCACATTCACAACACTTAAAAACATGAATTTTTTACAAGTTTTTGATACAGTGCCATCTCAGCTCAATACTGGCCCATTAAGCATTTCCTCACTTTCTGATGTAGAAAATGCTGGACACTATATATGCAGTATATACTGCATTTTAGTGGTGAGTTAATTGATCTTTCTATTCTAGGCCCAGAATAATTCACACACCCAACACAAATTTTTCACAGAAACAGTCCCACTTTGAAGTTCACAATAAAATACAAAACATTTGACTTTCAATTTATTTTTCATTTAATTAGGAATGTTCTCTCTACAGATAATCTCTGCTGAGAATATATTAGTGTTCAACTACAAATTGAAAAATAGTAGTGATTTTTAGAGACCAAAGATGACATCCTGGCCCCAGTGAAGTCAATGGAAATTTGACATTGACTTTGATGGGGACAGGATTTCGCAAATGAAGTTGGGACCTCAGATCTATGCCTGCGCGGGGGATGAATTTGTTGCAGGACCTTGCAATGGAAAATTGGTTCTGGTTTGTAATTCCTCTCCCGCTTAGCTCTTTCTATAGCGTCCATCAGCATGAGATTTTAGCATTGATACAAATGCCTTCGTCTGCTGAGACCTGAAAGTAGACCATCCTCACACTTTTACCTATTACTTCTGTGATCAGGTTTAAACAATGATCTTTTTGGTAAGTCACTGATTTTCTTTTACTACACCAGGATGCGCTCCTTCGCTAAGAAAAATTGGGGTGAGCATTCAGAAATAGCATGCAACATAACATCTTACTGTGAAACATATTTAAATTGTAAGATTACTTACAGCAAATCCAAATGATGATGCACTGTACCTCATTATGGAGACAGCTAAAAGAAAGAAAAAATATTATTTAGCATAATTTAAAACGTCTCTTGGATATTTTCTTTCATCTAAGAGGAGAGTTGCACTTTGAAAAGAAGAAAAATGCACACGTATGTAGAAAACAAGTTAGAGCATTAATTAGCTGCAAAACCAGCTTGCAGGTATGGGCTGTGCTTATTTCAATTCGCATACCAAGACACAGGGGAGGCCTACAAGGAAAGTGCAACATGCTACAGGGAACCATGTGGTGAGCCAGTAAGTGGCTCTCTTTCTTCCAAAATGGTACTGGGCCAATGCCCAAGCATGGTATTTCTGTCCCATAAAAACTTTTGCATTTGAATTATTTTTAGTTCCAGATCAGAATGAAAAGCCCAAATTTAGAAATTTTGGCAAAAAAATCCATTTAAGAGCCAAAATAGAATTGTTCCAAAATTTCTGGGCTGTCTGGTAAGCTAGCTTCCCAGTTGGCTGCCAGACCAGCTTGTTGGCAGAAAAACCATGGAGCCAGGCAACTTAGCAGGCCACCAGGGAGCTGGCCAAGATGGAAACTAGTTGCCCTGCTCCCTACGTGTTCTGAGGAGTCCAGGAGTCACCCAGTTCCCTCCAGTTCCTACACAGAGATATGGCCAGGGGACTCCCGGCAGCGCTACCTCAGGCAGCTCCCGGGGAAGTGGCTACATGTCCCTTCGGCTCCTACACAGAGGGGTGACCAGGGGACTCACCTGCCTGCCTTTTGGCACTGCAGCCAACCAGACTTTTAGTGGTCTAATCAGTTGTGCTGACCGGAGCCACCAAGATCCCCTTTTGACTGAGCATTTTGAAAACCAGACGCCTGGCAACCCTAACTGACAAAAAAAAGTATCTGCTGCATTTCAGTGATCAGGTTTAAACAATACCCAACTATTCTTCTATTCTATAGTTTATAAAATGTTTCTGGGATCCTTCTGGATGAAATGGAGTACATAAATATGAAGTACTGTATCATTATTATATACTAGTTATACTCTATAACTAAACTCTATATTCTACTTCCTGCAAACCAGTATGCTAATTTCTATGGGCCTGATTCTGCCATGCTTACGCCCACTGAATAGCACCATTGATTCCTATTTGCAGAGTAAGGTCAATACAAATTAACAGGAGAAAGGGCAGCAGTAGGGATCCTATGTTAAAAGAAAGTTCCTTTATTCTTTCTAGTTAACATTAACAATAAACCTAAACAGTGGGACAAAATTACTATTTTTTTCCTAAACTCCAGTAATAAATAGAATATATCCCTAGAACCATGGGCAGGAATTTACACTCATAATTACCATTAACTCTAATGAGTCGTCTTATGTTGCTGCATGAATATCTAGTGTAAGTGATGATACCTCTATGAGAAGTGTGGGATTAATGGACTGAGCCCAGGCCTAACCCCAGCACTGACTGTGACTTCCCCTCAGCCTGGGACAAATCCCTTGACTTCTCTGCCTCAGCTTTCATATCTGTAACATAGTGTTTTTATTTTTTTATTTATTTAGGATTTTATCACAAGTTTCACCATATCTTGCATTTGTATGGCATGTTGTTTGTAAGCTTGGAGGTGGCACTTACAGTGTAATACTTCTTGATCTCCCAGAGGGGTCTCAAGGAAAGTTTGTGAAATATTTTGAAGATTTTAAGTTATAACTATCAACAGTATTAGGAGAGTTAATATAATTTAAATGATAATACATTTTATAGAAATACTATGCATAATAGTTTTAGCAAACTAGAGGCACTAGATGATTGGTTTTAGCTGCATTTGTAAATTACCAAGTCAACAGTCAGAAAAATGGACATCAGCATAGAAAAGAAACTTTATTGATTTGAAATGTTAACATTTTTTGCGTCAAACATCACGTATGTTTTCTGATCACCATGAGTTTTAGCAAGGTTATGAAGAGCTCTACTGATACTTTAAAGTCAACGTCACTCCACTTGAAATGTGCCTTGACTTGAAAGTTCAGTGAACTTGTTGTGAGCTATGCATGTGAATGTTCAGCAATCATAGTCTTTAGTCATTTTCACAGTTTAGAAGAAGGCAAACCTCTCCCTCAGATGACTGGCTTGCCTCGTTCTTAGATCAGGCCCTGGGTACAACATCATGGTGTATTTACGGTAAGAAGGGAATTGCCCTGAGGCTTGCTGGAGGTAGGAAAAGAATAGAGGGTTTGGCCTGCTGTAGAGGGTGGGCAGTTGATTGAGGAAGAAGTAGACAGCTGTGGGAGGGTTCCCACTATAGCTCTGAGCTTATCAAACTTGAACCTGCAACAGGCCCTGCAAGCTAATTTGCAGCATCCACTGATGAACCAGATCGTGCAGCATTTGTATAGTCCTCGTTTTCTTCTGCCATGATCTCTTTAAAACAAGTGTCTGTAGCATGAAAAGGTGGCTAATTACCCTTCTGCTATCTGGTCAACCATCAGGAAAGAGTTCTAATTTGTCCAACAGTTCTGAATGGAGTGAAACAAGCTTAAAATGTGCTTATTCATAAACTGACTAAGCTAATTTCCTTTAGGGGGAGGAAAACTTCTCAGGATTGTGTGGGGAATAAAATTACTCTGAAGAGCTGTAAACCCAGCCTTATCAATGACATTTCCACTCCGTGACTTGACACAAAAGCAATACCTAATTTTCAGTATGTCATTAAAACAAGCACTCATTAGAGCAGCACCTGGAAGGGCACAGATACTTTTAACTATTCCTCCTACTAAATATGAACTGCAATTCAGTGGGTGTAGGGCGGTATTTGTAAACACCAATCTGGGTGACTTTTAAAATGAATAAATAGCCACTATTTTTAGATCATAATTTCTCCCTCTACATACTCTATTTCACTTCCTAATTGAAAACAGGGGCTTCATCTCTCTATTATGAGTGTTGAGCTAGAACCAGACCAGACAAACAGGGCTGACATGCAGTGGGACATGGTACTGGCAACAAATACCCTCTTTATTTAATGGTTTTTCCTGCCCATGGATATAACCTGTATAATGCCAGGGCTTAGGTTACATGAACAAAATATGGGCATAGACACACACACACACACACAGAGTTTTGTAGATAATTGTGTTTATATTATTCAGCCCCAAGACACATTCATTTCTTTTCTCTGTGCAGTTTTCTCTAACACTGCTCTATGCCTGCAATGATCTTCCTATCCCAAGCAGGCACCTTCTTATTCTAAATCAAATTTAAAACTCATCCATTCCAAGATGCACCCAAAAAATGATTTTAGGAATTCTACCCGCTATTATCCCCACCTCTGGGATGCTCTGTGGATCCCTTCTTGTGATCTAGATACAAAGGACATCTTCAGGACAAGAAATGTCTTTGTTTTTGTTTAGTGTACAGCAATAAGCTCATCATGACAACCAGTTTCCTCCAGGTGCACCAAGCTCTAGGCACATAACAAAGACATAGTATGGCATAAAATACCTCGCCCTTAAGAAAAATTCTTAATAATTTGGATCTTATAAAAATATTAAAAGTAGACCTCCTCACAACCTTCCTTGACGCAAAATAGCTTCTATTCCATTTATCGCTTAATGTCCTGCCCACTGATACAAGAAAACCCTTGGAGAACAGGTAAGTCTTGTAGTGTGTTTTGAAGATCAAATTCAGGCTTTCATGGCAGAAGAAGAGAATTATTTCCAGAGGCAAGAGGTCCTCACCAAGAATGCCCCTCTGTCTGCATCTTCAGGTTAAAGCAGGGAGCTGTCAATTCAAGATCAAACGATCCTCATTGCAGTGTGCTATTGTACACAGAAAGGTGTGGCTGGAACCTGAAGAGGGTGAGCGAGTGTGGGTAGGTGAGCACCTGCCTGCCCACCTGTGCATACATGCTTACAAACACATCACCATCAAACTTTAGCAACACACTTCACTTTAGAAACATGAAACCATACGCAAATGAAAACAAACTAACTCAGGGATGACAGTGTTAAGAGCTCCCCTGGCTTGTCTGCTGGAGCCAGAGATTGATATACTTCCAGATTTTGGCAGACTCTGAGGTGCTAAAATGCAGCTGGAGGGTGGAATGCCAGAATGATAAAAGTAGCAATCAACATTTTAAACAGCTGAAAATTTTTTTTTTATTTTCTTTAATTACTTATTGGTTTTCTAATAGTAATAAAGGCCCATTTGTTATTCTTTCTGAGCCAAGCAATCAATTAAAGCTAAAGCACCCTCAGCTTTGCCTCAGGCCTATTACTACCTTCAGCTGATAAGTAATGTGACCAATAAAGCTCAGCTTAGTTAAATCATTGTTGCTTAGTTAAAATGCATGTCAGAGAGTTTAGTGGCTATGGCATGAATGGTAACTATTGTATTTCCATCCTGTACATCCAGTAGCAAAGGTAGCTACTTCTATAAAATGGCACAGATCAGATGATGGGTCCCGTTCTGTGCAATGAGGAAGAAAATCATACATAAACATCAAGTGAAGTGCTTGTCAGCTGTGTATTGCAATGGACTGCTGGCTGGGTCATCTCTGACCCCATGCCACCAAAGCACAAAGCTCATTTGCATTTTCATGCCACAGGAGCATGTTTACAGAATTGTAGGTATGGATGTAGAGCAGGGGTTCTCAAACTGGTGGTTGGGACCCCTGAGGGGATGATGAGGTTATTACATGGCGGGGAGGGAGCTGTCAGCCTCCATCCCAAAGCCTCCAGCATTTATAATAGTGTTAAATAAATATATAAAAAAGTGTTTTTCATTCATAAGGGAGATTTCACTCAGAGGCATGCTGTGTGAAAGAGTCACCAGTACAAAAGTCTGAGAACCACGGATGTAGTCTCATCCAGCTTCTCTTACCCTCCGACTCCCCTCCTCTGCAACACATGTTTAACTACATGCCCAACTAGTCTAGGGCAGCCCTTTAATAGGGAACCACAACTATACTGATTTTCATCAAGAGATGAGCACTAAGAAAATAACAGGGCAGATATGTTAAAAATCCTGCAGAGTCATTCAGAGTGTCCACTATCTCAAGGTGGGGGGAGTTTTGCATTTAGCGTCCAGCTGAGAGAGTCCTTCACCAGCACTACATCTTAATGTGTTTGCCTGACTCTTGCTTACTGAATGTGCAAGCAGTCAGAAAGTAAAAATAAAGACAGTGCAGTAAGCCACAAATCTGTCATTGCCGCCAAAGAACCTGTACAGTACAATTTATTCACTGTTTGCCAAGCTATGGACTAGATTTTGCCCTCCCACCATCCTTCTCCTCTAAAGGGATGCTTAGCAAAGAAATCTGGAGTTTTTTACAAATTCTACAGTGAACAGAGCAAGGTTCTTTCCCTGCCATTTACCCTGGAAGAAAACAGTTCAGCTCCCCAACCCCACAGATCACACAGAATCCATGGGCGACACAAGGCCATTCTTACAGAGGTCTTGTGTACCCATATTGATTCTGGTCCCCTTTAACGCCACTCTTACAGAGGTCTTGTGTATCCATATTGATTCTGATCCCCTTTAACTCCACATTTTTCCTGGCAACACAGCTCTTATTGAACTGCAGCAATTGCCCCCTCCTCTCTTCTGAGAAGCTCCCTCACAAGAAGGAGCTTCACACAAAATCAGTCTGCTTAGGGCTGTTATTTTTTAGCACAAATAGCCCACGAGGTGAGGTGCGGCACAATGAAAGTATCATGCACCCGGCCCTCCTGGATAGACTTCCATGAGATCTGGGAAGATAGGAGGATGGTGTCAGAGAGGTGACTGATTTCCTCCTGCCACACAGGATTGTGGAGATCTACCTACAGCAGTTTTCCCTCCGTATGTGGATTCTGACAGGACAATCCCCCCCACTATGATTTCTTTCGAATTAGCCTTCATGGGAGAAACATGAAAGTGTCAGGTAAGATAGGTCCAAAATATAGATTCTTGCAAAAAGATTTTACTACACCTAATGTTCTTAGAAATGGGGAGTGTAGCTCTAGCAAGGCTGTTGCAGGTAACCCCTGCCCAAGGAAGGTAGGGAACTACTTCAGTAAACTTTATGGGCTTCTTCACCCTACTCAAGTCTGCCCTGTAGTTTGGCTTCGACCTTGAAGAGCAGGGTCACACTTGTCTATATTGATTATAAATTCCTCAGAGCAATCACCACCTCTTGCTATGTATTTGTACACTGCCTAGCAGCCCTACTGTAATGCAAACAACAGTCAAGATCAAGCATCCAAAAACCAAACAAATTGGTGTGTAAATTCATTTTAAAAAGTCTTCTTGTTTTTGATACATTTTTGGGAATCTATCTAGTATTTAATAGTAAATTCAAATCTCTTTTCCAGGGCAAACAAGAAAAGAGCCCAGTATATCCTCAAGAGGTTTGCAGACTCAAGTTGCTGATGAGAAATAAGTGAGCTTTTGTGAGTGCTGTTAAGTTTCTCAGGACCATCTTTCATTCCTGGTCTTTTCCACTGTTAATAGAAATCTGAAAAAAATATTAAAAATATAAATTGTATGGGGCAAATCATCAGCTGATATAAGTTATCATAGCTCCACTAAAGTCAAAGGAACTATAGCAATTGACAGTTTGACATCAGCTGAAAATCTGTCCCATCTTCATTACCGAAGCAGTGAACGTTCTGGAATCGGTGCAAAGCTTTTCCTTGAGTCATCCAAATAATTCTTTTCAATCTCCTCATATATTAACAAAAAGGGATAATTATCTTTCACTCTAGGATTTTATCTCCTAAATCATTCATTTGCATTCCTATTGCACTTTTTTATGACTCTAGTTTTCTTGTTTCTTATAGTTGAACATAAATCCTCATCTAATCCAGTTTGAGCAGTATTTTTGCAAATTTTCAATTTGCTAAATTTGTAGCTGTTGCAGTGAGTGACGGTGAAGTAATAGCCCTAGGGATTGAAGTCTAGTCGTCCACAGAATAGTCATCACACAGGTAGCAACAGTGCATTGACTCTCACCACTATACCTGGGGGCTGACCTGGAGTGCCACCTTACAGACTGGCAGGATAGTTCAGTCTGCATATGCCCAGTCAGGTTTAGGTCTCTCTTCTGAGTCTGCTATAAAGAGTGCCAACTGGGATGGAGATTTTTGTGATGTTGATGACTGAAATGAAGTCACCTGCCAAAACTCTTACTATTCTTACTTGCAATTTATATAGCACCAGTTCAGTGATAGGCACTCTAATCTATTTCCTCTTGATGAAGATAGGTTTAGAATCTTTATACTAAAAGGTGAAATGTTAAGGATATATTCTGAATTTTGTTTTTGCATTAACTCTGCTTTCTTTTTTACGACAGCAATGGACACCAACAGCACTGATTAAGGGCAGGCATAGCTCTGACAGGTGCAATCTTCCATCACCTAGGTCTGCCACTAGACCTTAATCTTTGCTAATAAAATCCTGGTCTTCTTTCAGACAGAGTGTGCAAAGCATCAGATAACATACTGGCTTTGTGATGTGGACTGTTTATTTGACTGAAACCAACAAACTAATTTAATTTGTGATCTAAATATGGACCAATATTCAGAGGCAAAAGGCTAATGATTAACCTCATTGTTCCATCTAATACCTGGACTGCTAACGTATCTAATCATGACAACAACGACTTCTTTAAATAACAGGGGGGATGTTATTGAAATTGTTACCAATCTTGGGGAAAGTGACTAATATAAGTATCTACACATCAGTAGGTAGCTGTTTCTCACAAGAGACAAACAACAAAGGTCACTGAAATGTTACTATTTATCATGGTAACCGAAAAAGGTCAAGTATTTCCCCATCTTAACCATAGACTTTATTTTTCAAAGAAACTAAAGGCTGTCTAAATATATAATTAATCCATTATTATGACATGTTCATTTCTCAATGAATTAAATAACCTAAGCAAAATGCCCAACACACACGCTTCACGCCTAGAGGCAAGTTCCACTGCAGTCAGACCCCTACAATGACCCTTCATACAGATGCCTTCATAAAATGTAGTAATTAGATCTAATAAGATAGTAAACAAGATCAGTGCTGATTTGTGAATAAATATGGATTTAGGTGCTTAATTTCTGGCACTCAAGTTGAAAAATTTTGGCCTAGGTCTTCTGATTTCCATCTTATTCCTTAACCACAAGATCATCCTCCCTCTTTCTAAAGTGAATGTAGAGTTCTTTGTTAAAATTTAAGGGCTGTGAGTTAAAATAATATGATTTACTCAACAAATCTTGTTTATTTTATTTGAGAGCTACCTGCTTATGGTGCACTTTTCTCTAACTGCTTATTTAAAATGTTCAAATCAGAGGTTCCTTGCCTCTCCTTGTCTTTCAAGCTGCTATATTTCCATGAGAGAATTTTGCAAACTTGAACAATGCATTACTATATTTTGGTTTTGTGCTTAACAGTTTGAACAACATATTTTCAATTGTCAGGTATTTCGAAGGCTCTAAACTAGATTCATCCCTGGTGTAATTCACTAGGTACAATACAGCTGTACTATAAATGAATTTAGCCCGTCACCTGAGCCTACGGTTAGCTGGCAGACATATGCTGTTAAGCATTTAAAAATGACCATTGATTTAATGGACATTCAAACTGTCAGGGAGCAGGGAGATGACACAGCAATGGGATAAACCTTCAGCCCAGTCAGCAAGAGACAAGCAAACATCACGTACAGTTTTGTACACAGTACATCATCACGTACACTTTTCCCCTCATTCTACATTTTACATTCTACATTTTCCTCTCCTTTCAATCTTTGTGTGGTTCTTTCACTCTTGTTTTCCCTTTCTCTTTCACTACTTCCTTTTGTTTGTTTTAAACCTCTGCCTAGTAATTTCATTTGGTGACCCCTAGTTCTTGTGTTACTTTTCTCCTCATCCTTTCTTTTATCTGGATATCGCTCTCCTCTTTCTCTCTTCACACCCCAAAAGAGGATGATGTATGTGCAACATAAAGGCCTGGTCCACACTGCTGCTTAAGTCAAGGTAAGTTACGTCACTCCGGGGTGTGAAAAAATCATCGACCTAATGCAGTATCTGAAGATGCTCTCCCACTGACTTAGCTTCTGCCTCTTGGAGAAGCAGAGTACTGAAGTTGACAGGAGAGTGCTCTGCCATCGACTTATGTCTTATGATGATCGCAGCGGTGCCAATTTAGTTTGCCAGCATAGATGAGGCCAAAGATTGTATCTGGTGGTGGGGATTGTAGGAGGCTTGCTGCAAACTGGTCAGGAATTTTTTTGATGAACTGTACTTTTCAGTGAAGAATGTTGATTTGTTGAAATCAAAACTGTTAGCAAAACAGAGTCGGTTCCAATGTATCTCCAACTTGGACATTGCCTGTCAATTTCAAACCAGAAAGCTTGGTTTTTGAGTCGCACAGACTTTTCATTTTGAAATGTTAGAGAATTTAAGCTAAAAAAGGTTAAAGAAAAACAAGTCTAAATTGAAACGTAGTGTTTTAATATTATTGAAATAACATTTTGATTGAGATGAATTAAAAATAATGGATTTTGGTTTCAAATATATTTGAGATTTTGACTTTTTTTATCCAATTCAGGATGGGGGACTTTTTTTTGCTTTTGCTTTTTTTGACATCTCAAACATTTTCAGATGGGAAAATTACTCCTTATCCAGATCTAGTGTCCTGAAAAATGGGAGGCTGCCAAAGGAAGCAGAGCTGGGTAGAAGTGGAGTGGTTTTAATTACTACTCATCCTCTACTGTGCTGCCCTCGTAGGCCATCCCTGCATCGGCACATCCCGTAGGGGGAACAAAACAAATGTGGCAGCAGAGTGGGATGGTGCATTCAAGGTGCAGATCGCTGTACAAGTCAATATCCAGCAATGTAAAAACAAGTTAGTGGATGTGTGCCTGGAAGGTAAATCAATGGCCTGATACAGAAAATATAATGTTAAAGGTCTCATCAATCTGCATTCCAGAACTCCATATATACAAAAGACTTCTTCTAAGACACTTCAGCAGATGCAACATTGAAAAATATGAAGCTGAGTACAGGAGAACAGTAAAGCCTGCATATCAGTCTCACCAGCACAGCTAGTCTCAGCTACATGAAAAGCCATGTGTCTAAAGGAAACCTATTTGAAATGGGACAAACACAAGGCAGACTGCCCCAAGGCAGCTGTGTCAATAGCAATCTCCAGGGCCACTCGAGTTCATATTTGATGGAGCCAGAGCTGAAACTATTATAGTATGTACAGGTACAATGAGTGAACTGTATAAGTGATTCTGAGGAAGAGGATGAGCACCTCCTGCTCAAGTCTGCTGAGTTTTTTCCCTCACAAAATGCTGGTCTTCCAGTCTTATAAACCATTCTTCTGTTTTCAAGTGATGGCTACTGGGAAGGGGAGGGGAGAAAGGTTCAGAGGAAAGACAAGAAGATGGATCACGTATACCCTTCAGAAAAGGGCAACAAAAATGATTAGGTGTAGATTAGCTTCCACATAAGGAGAGATTCATAAGACTGGGACTTTTGGGCTTGGAACAGAAACAACTAAGAGTGGATATGATAGCGGTCTATAAAATCATGACTGGTGTGGAGAAAGTAAATAAGGAAGTGCTATTTACTCCTTCTCATAAACAAGAACTAGGGGTCATCAAATGAAATTAATAGGCAGCAGGTTTAAAAGCAAACAAAAGGAAGTATTTTTTCACACAATGTACAGTCAACCCGTGGAACTCCTTGCCAGAGGATGTTGTGAAGCCCAAGACTATAACAGAGTTCAAAAAAGGGCTAGATAGGTTCATGGAGGATAAGTCCACCAATGGCTATTAGCCAGGATAGGCAGGGATAGTGTTCTTAGCCTCTGTTTGACAGAAGTTGGGAACAGGCAACAGGGGATGGATCACTTAATGATTACCTGTTCTGTTCATTCCATCTGGGGCACCTGGCATTGTCCACTGTCATAAAATAGGATATTGGGCTAGATGGACCTTTGGTCTGACCCAGTATGGCCATTCTAATGTCTTATGAATGGCTCAGTCTTCTTATTCCTCAGTTGAATGTCATCTGAAACTGAATACTGGATACTGAAAGCATGACTGCTTACCTTCCCTGTCCTGTGCCCTGTGAGACTGGTTTCTGAAGAACTACATGAAGGATATATATTTCTAAATGGATCTATTAGAGCCATCTCATCCTCAACTCTCAGAAAGTAGAAGCCTTAATGCTGGGTGGAGAGCTACCCCTAGAGAAGGCTCTCACTGCCCTTTGGGATCCTTGTTCACTGAAGAGTTGCTCTAGAAGTAGCAAATCAGGTTCAGAACTGTGGCATAACTTCTGACTAGGTCTTGCCCCACTAAAAGCCCCACGTGTTTGGACATGGAACAAAAGTGCTTTATTTTAATTTGCACCAGCTGCAGTATCATTTCATCCAGTGACGTGCCTAAAAACCACCAGGCTTGATTGATTCCCTCTGCTCAGATCTGCCTCGTCACTTGCAGCTTGTTCACAATACAGAATCATACAAGTGTTGGACTGGAAGGGACTACGTAACAACTAGAACTTTTTCTGACCGGTGTTTGTCTAACCTATTCTTAAAAGTCTCCAATGAGGGAGATTCCAAAATCTCCCCAGACAACTTGTTCCAATGCTTAACCACCCTGACAGTTAGGACCTTTTTCCTAATGTCCAACCTAAACCTCCCTTGCTGCAATTTAAGCCCACTGCTTCTTGTCCTGTCCTCAGAGGTTAAGGAGGACAGGACAAGAAGCAGTCTCCTCCTTAAAACAACCTTTTTTGTATTTGAAAACTGTTCTCATTTCATCCCTGTCTTTTCGCTTCCAGACTAAACAAACCCATTTTTTTCCAATCTTCTCTCATAGTTCATGTTATCTAGACCTTTAATCATTTTAGTTGCTCTTCTTTGGACTTTCTCCAATTTGTCCACATCTTTCTGAAATGTAGCACCCAGAACTGGACACAATATTCTAGTTGAGGCCTTATCAGTGACTGCTCATTGCTTCAAGCTATCATGGTCATATTATGAAGCATTTAATATGGACTGACTTTAAATCAACACACTAGTTTTTAAATCCTGATGGGTTTGAATGCTACGTGCATTCAAGGCTCACTCCTTGATTCCCTTCCGGGCGGTTATGTGCACTCATCCTCTAGTTGCTGTTTCAGATCCCTCCACTGTGTTTGAAGTCAACAGGCAATCACAGTTTGCTACAGTGTGCACTCTGGTGTAAAATGTCTCTCCTTCTTGTAATCTCATTTTATTCTTCATTACTTTTAAAATAAAATCTTAAAGCATTTTTACCTCCAAAGGTGTTTCAAGAAAAAAACACAGTTGGACTTGTATTTATTACCTTCCTTTTCAGTATATCTTTCTTTCCAATTTTGACATAGGACCCTATCACTTCTTTTTATATTTGTGTTTTAGAAGAGAAGTACTCTATTACATCCTCTGTTGTTCAGCACCCCAGCCTCGTGGTAGAGAAGTGTTCTACAAATAACATTATTACTATTATTTTCCATCTCCATTTTTTTTTCTTTTCATGATACAGGAACAAATGGACAGAAGTTGATTCTCTGCAAGATAACAGAACTGGTCCCAGAGTAATGGATGTTTATATATTAGGCACGTGCGACAATTTGTGTGAGAGAAATATTGTGCTAATGACTTGTACAGGGATGAACATGGTCTGCATCTCAGAGCCAGTATTTCTTGAATGAGATGGCCAGTAAATATGCTTTATATATATTAAATGTACACACACACAGAGAGAGAACATGAAAAGGTGGAGATGGTTGCCATACCAACTTTAAGTGGCTAATCAATTAAAGTGAGCTACTATCAGGAGAAAAAAAAACTTTTGTAATGATAATCAGGATGGCCTATTTCAAATAGTTGACAAGAAAGTATGAGTAACAGTAGGGGAAAAAATTAGTATGGGGAAATAGTTTTAGTTTGTATAATAACCCATCCACTCCCAGTCTTTATTCAAGCCTAATGTAATGGTATTCAGTTTGCAAATTAATTCCAGTTCAGCAGTTTCTCACTGGAGTCTGTTTTTGAAGTTTTTTTGTTGAAGAATTGCCACTTTTAAGTCTGTTATTGAGTGACTAGAAAGACTGAAGTGTTCTCCTACTGGTTTTTGAATGTTATGATTCCTGATGTCAGATTTGTGTCCATTTATTCTTTTGCGTAGAGACCATCCAGTTTAGCCAATGTACATGGCAGAGGTGTATCATATTGGTAGACATGCAGGTGAATGAGCCCCTGATGGCATGGCTGATATGATTAGGACCTATGATGGTGTCCCTGAATAGATATCTGGACAGATTTGGCACCGGGCTTTGTTGCAAGGACAGATTCCTGGGTTAGTGGTGTGTGTTGCTGGTGAGAATTTGCTTCAGGTTGGGAGGCTGTCTGTATGTGAGAATTGATCTGTCTCCCAAGATCTGTGAAAGTGAGGGACTGTCCTTCAAGAAGAGTCCTTTGCTGTTGAAAGGATTCATGTAACAGTAGTCCCTACTACCACATAAAGGCTGATGGCTGTTTGGACATCATGGTGAAAAATGCACTGAGTTAAATTTACATTTCTCCACAATGCTTTGAGGAACACACAAAGAGTGAAACACAACTCACTAAGAAAGGACCAGAGGAAATTCACTTTCACGACATTTAGCTTCATATTACATGTTGGCTCTCTATGCATTTTAATGACTTTAGGAATAAATAAAACAAGGATGATTTGAGCCAGAATACTTTCGTGGTTGAAAATAATTAGTCTTCTTTACAGCCTTTGGAATCATCCTCTTCAATTCAGAAGACATACCAGTGTACCCAGATTTTAATTAGATGGCAGGCAAGCTGCTTCAGAACCAAAACAAGCTGCCAAACCCAGTTATGCAGGCTGAAAGAATACAGCACAATATATTACAGGGATTTTCTTTTTACAAAGCAAGATATGCAATGTAAACCCACAAACAGAACTTAGATGGCTAGCAAGGAAAGTACAAAGCTTAGCCTTAAATATACATTTAAATAACAGGATTTCAATTTATAACTGCTCTCCACTGAAGAGAGCTTTAAATCTCCCCACTGATTATGGGAAAGAAAATATCTCAAGCTTGTACTCTTCCCCTAAATGTCAGTGTCTCTTCTTTCACCTAATCACAAGCTAAAACAGAAAATGCAGCCTGTATTCACACACTACACGCTATTGTAATAATCTTTGTACAGAATATGCCTTGTAAGATATCTTTGAAAACTAATAATGTGCTGGTCAATAACATCATGGTGAAAAATTTGTGGCAACAGCATATGCAAGGTTATGAATATAACCTAGAATCAGGACTGAACTTTGTTTACTAGACAAGTCTGGGGAGTGAGTAAACATGTTTCTCAAAGACAAAGACAAGTTAACACTTCTAACCAGGTGCCATAAAAGCTGGTGGGCCATCAACTATTAAGTGGCCATTCTTTGGCATGGAAGGGGATTGGGAACAAACAGATCTGCATTTTAGCAAACAGCAGCATGAAATCTCTTTCACCAACAGCCTCCTTGTCTCTGTCCTCACTGTGGGAATGAACTTGAACTAGGGGTAAGCGTCAGAAAAATACATTTCAAAGAGTGACTTAGCTATAAATGTGAGGGGAAAACTCACCCCAAGTTCTCTTTCTCTAATGATCTCTCTTGTCACCTAAGACAAAGGAGCTGATCCTGGCCTGAGAGTTTGGTCAGCAATGTTACTGGAAACATATGGTAAGGGTCTTCACCTTTAACCAAGTCTAGTTTAAGTTTAGAAAGCAGTTTGTCTTTATTTTTCTTGTAACCATTTCTGACTATAATTTCTGAGTATAATGTCTTGTACTCACTTAAAATCTCTTTGCAGGTAAATTAACTTGTTATATTCTTTAATCCAGTGTTGTGAATTGTTTGGGTAACTCCATTTAAGGTAGCAGAGTGTTCTATGTTGATACCCCTAGAGGGGCAATGGACCTAATATGTCTGGATTGTCCAGCAGAGAACTGGACAGTGCAGAACACATGTTTTGGGGACAAAATCTGGGACTGTGTGTTGGGGTCACCCTGCAAGTAGTAACCAGGGCTGCTAAAAGCCAGAAGGTGGCCAGTGTTTGCCGACAGGCTTCTGGGGTCAGAGCTGCCAGAACAGAGCTGGGGCTACACACAGACACTCAGGGTATGGCCTTCATGCTACATGGCCATTGGTGAGCAGCTTAAATTGGGAGCTATAGCAGCAGAGCACTGGGAGTTATCCAGGTTGCAGGGCAGTTGGTGACACGGCTCCTGGCTGGTCTTGATTGCACCCCAGAATGTCACACAAGTTAATCCTTTTATTTTTTTTCCAAAATAGAGATTTTCTTTGTTAAATATTAAGTATTTTTTAGCTATTGAAAGTGTTTCCACAATCCCGAAGAGTTTTAAAACAGTATTTCCTTCATATAATAACCTTCACACAGAACAAGACAGACTTTACAACTAGCCTTGAGGTAAGGGCGCACCACAAGCCCCCCAAGGAAGAAACTGTCGTGTTTAAAGAGCTCAGACAGTCAAGAATCTGGTCCAGGCACTTCAGTGTCCTTGAGATTGTCTGTGGTCTTAGTAAATCACTGGATCCTCAGTTTCCTCATCGATGACATAAGTATATTACTACAATAATAGATAACCAACTTTTAAAGAGAGTTTCCCTCCTTCTATGGATCAGTGTCTTGGCACAACCCAGGTCAGTTGCAATTCATTTATTAAAAGGCTTCATTGGCCTCTGTATTAATGGGCTTGATTACATGATGAAGTTGAATGGCATTGCTACAGTGGTATACAGGCAGTCCTTGGATTTTCAACACAATTGGTTCCTTACAATTGCGTCGTAAGTCAGAACGTTGTAATTCAGAACCACAATCTACTCCATTGTGGGATCAAGTGTCATAAGTCGAATCAAAGTGTCAATGTAGAAGCATCATAAGTGCCATTCATTGGGACTCAAATGTCGCAAAGTTGATTACTGCCTGTAATTCAAAAGCAGAGACACTTTTATTCCAGAATAAAGTGTCCACATGGGGAGTTATTCCAGCACAGATTTAGCAGTATAATTATACCACTACAATTCTGCCAGTCAACTTCTCCATGTAGACAAACCCAGAGAAAAATGATATATTATGGTTCTAAGTCAGTTGGTAATTTTATATTTCCATACTATTTCTATACTAGCTGACCAAAAATTTCTAATATTTATGGCATTGCAGAAGCATAGTTCACTGTCCAGTGGGTCACATTTGAACAGCAGTGCAGGGATCTAATACATGCTTGGAATGATTTTAAATTGCCATAATTTCACTTTGAACTCAAATGGCATATCTTGTGGCCCAGTCCAATATATTTACTGTTATCTTTTATCAAATCACACCTTTGTTTTACATTTCTATTTCAGAAATTAAAATGTACTAATAAGATTATATAGCCCAGGTAATATCATGTAAAATGTACAGATAAGTGTAAAGGAAGATTCAAGTTTAAATATGTAGGCATCAACCCTGCAATTTACATGTGATCAGATTACTAAACCTGCACATAGGGCTCTGTGTGGCCACAGCAGTCCACTTATGTGTTGTAAATTGTAGGATTGGAGTATTATACATTAAGACGTTTACTCTGCTGCTCTAGGCAAACTGGCATTCAGACAATTTACAGCCGCATAAAATATTTGTTGCTGATCGCTTCCCAGATGAAGCGCATTCTGTAAGGATGCAAAGGTAGCTGGCAAACGCTCCAGATATAAATCTCCAAGAGGAACTATCCTTGACAGTTCCCACTCCTCAAACAAAGCAACCTTCATTTTTATTGTAGTATTGTTCCTAATGGAAGAAGTGTAGGATAATTCTTGTAAAACAATTATCACTTTTTGTGCCCTACTATACTACAAAGGTGTCTGCAAATGATTTTTGATCTACTGGACTTGTTCCCTCTTTTGCTTCTTTATCATTTATCTTTAAAATATCCAAAAGATGGGTTTTTTTGTTTGGTTGGTTTGGTATTGGTATTGGTATTATTTTAGCTTGTGTTTTACCTTAGGGCTTGGTTACACTTACAAGTTTATGGTGGTATTGGTTATAGCTGTCCTCGTATACAACTATAGGTATAGCGCTATAGCGTGGCCACACTGACACCCATCAGCGGTATAGCGTGGCCACAGTTGCAGCATTTCAGGCAGCACTGGGAGCAGCGCATTAGGGCAGGTATCCCAGCATTCAGCTGGGTGCAACGTGCTTTTCAAACGAGAGGGGTGTGGGGGGAACGTGTAGTGTGTATGCGGAGGGAGAGAGCGAGTGGTTTTTCCATCCTTCTGAGAGCCTGTCAGCGTGTGTCCTTTCACAGAGAAGACTAGCAGGCTTTGTTTTCACACAGGCTCCCTCCTTAAACATTTGCATTGCTTATCTGCCGAGTTGAGAGAAACTCCGAAAAGGTACTTCCGCATTCCTCAAGCCGAATTCAAAAGAAAGGGAAGAGACGTCAATTGCCTTAAATGGCTCCAGGCATCTCAACAGATCACTTGTAGCGCAGTGGGTGTCCACATTCTCGCCGTAGCGCTACAGCGGGAGCGCTACAGCCCTTATTCCTCGTGTGGAGGTAGATTACCAGTAGCGCTATAACTCTGAGGTTATAGCGCTCTACGTGTCTCACCAGTGTGGAGGGGTAGGAGGTTATAGCGCTCCTGGCGGCTTCATAGCGCTATAAAGTGCCAGTGTAACCAAGGCCTTAGAAATATCAAGAATGTCAACTCTAGCTTCCTTATTTTTTAGCAGAGCTGCAATAATGCAGGAAGTGAACACTTCCAGTTTGCGCAAGGTAATAATGCGTTTGTAGACATTATTCATTTAACTAATCCCTGGCACCTTCTATGGAGATAATTAAACAAAAAATTGCTATTCCTAGCCATTTCTGCTAAATCAGTCAAAAGAATGAGAAGGAAAAAAAAGAAATTGCCTGTATAGCCATTTTTATCCATATACAATGAAATATAACTTAGCTGTCAGGAAAACAGAAATAATCTATCTGGTAGTTGTCAGTTAAGTACAACTGCCGGAAGCAACTGCAAGCCCTTCAGAGATATCTCTCTCTCCAACAATGTTCTAATCTCAGTCATTTATTGGTAAGGGCTGAAATACAGCAACCTGACATCAATCCTATCTTACACATTATAATGCAGAGATACTCTGCTAACCAGGATCACATTGACGAAATAGGCACCTGTAAAAGATAGCTTACAACATTAGAACCAAGGTAGTGCAATGAGTTAGCCTAGAGCACTTAGCCCGTTATGAAAAATTTAGGACAGAATGGAAACCTTCACTCTGAATTTAGTTTGTTCTGCAGCTTTAAATTAGACTTTGGTCAAAGTTTCAAAAACATCCTCTAATTTTCAACGTGAGTCTCTTTGAATAAGCCCATCTACAAATCAGATAAACCAAGTATCTAATCTACTAGGTTAAAGCAAGCAAATGTAGGTTTTGTGTACATGTAATGAGAGGCTGGATGCAAATGTACTGTTTAAGATTTTTGTGTGTGTTAATAGTTTCGTAATAGCACAGTAATAATTAAAAAATGGAAGACCTCCATGGAAAAGTGTAAGACTTGTCTGTGATCATTTATGCACTGTAATGGCTGTCTTGCAGCTATTCAGTCATGACAATGTCTATTAGTAGGAATCTTTAATATGCAGATCACAAGACACCACAGGCCATAACTGCTTCAGTGACTCAATTACATTTTCCATAACTAAAAGATAAGCCAAATGAACCATATATCAAAATGAACCACGTATCAAACTATACTGTATACTCTAGCTGTCCAATTTAAGCGTGCATTCTAAAACAAGCTGTAATTGCCTGTGTGTTCCATAGTAACTTTGAAAACAAAAGTTAGTTAGGGACCTCATTTACTATGTTTGAAATCCTCTCACAGGAGGAGTCCCTTTATGTAAAGCATCACCATTTTTCTGAATATGCCGAGATTTCTTTGCTAGACAAACCTGTTATTAGCAGAAAAGTGGATGAAGATAAAAATAACCTTATAAATTGCAGGCCACTGGGAATTTTAACTCAGAATCGGAACTTAAATGAACTAAAGTTGCAATTAAACCAGTCTTTCAGTAGCGTAGAGCATCTACCATTAATACTAATGGAAAATACATCACTGCTCTATCCAAAATATCCTGGCTTAAATTTTTTAAGGTGAATTTGGGTGCTCAACTTAAAATACTTTTCAGGTGGCTGATCTTCAAAAAGTTTTGAGGACCCATCATCTGAAAATTTGATCTCTTTAGGTGTCTTAAGTTGGGCACCCAAAATCACTAGAAACTTTTGAAAAAGTAGGCCTCTGACCACCAATTTGAAAAAGATTTTTGCCAAATAATTAATTCTAAAGTCAGATGGACACGTTTAGTAGTGCTTCGCTGCACACACAAGCCTGAACAGATCTTCATACTTTTGTTGTCAATCATGTATTTTTAAAAATCAGATTATTTTCTCTGGATATTAACACTCTAGATTGTTAAAAGTGAAAAAAAAAATCTAATTTTACTTTCCTCTGCTTGTGCTGCTTATTTGTTCTCTGCATTTCTCTCTACTTGCAAATGAGACAGTGACTAGAAGCAATCTAGTCTAGTCACTTCCTGGTTCCATGCATTAAGGCAATGTTGCAATGTTTCATTTGTAAACACTGCAGGGAGATGTTTCTTGATTTATTTTTTAAAAAGAAACCATTTACAGTGGAATTTTTGGAAAAGTTTTATAAAGCTTGCATTTACAAAACTTAATTTGGGGGCCTGTCAGTGTCCCCTTAAAATAGTTATGGTCTAGAAGTGCGATATTGTCATAGTTTTTCATATTAACCAAACGTGTTGCTATTCCCATTGTGCCAGGTTTGCTGCTTTCCTTTCTCAGTGATGAAAGACTTTGAACTGGCTCGGTCTGATGCACCAATGAGGCTTCAGCCTGCATCCCTCAATGACGTAAACACTACCACCTCTAGTGATTTCAGCTGCCTGCTGCTTGATGAAGAAAAGATGGGGTTGGGTTTTTTTTCTTCAAATCCTTCTGTGTCAAAAGAGGTATATTATATTCAGTTACAGCTCTAATTACATTTATTTATTCACTGTTTGGTGACCCCACATCCCCCAGGTAAGCAGCTCTTAATTGTTAACAAGTTATTATCTGTTTTCCTTTTCTTTTTGCTAAGACTTCATTTTCTTTCAGTTGCATGATACCCTGAGCCCTGGGAATTCTACAGCACTTAAAGAACAGTTTTTCAGCAAAGGAAAGAAAATACTGACACAAATTCAGTGAGCCTGATTCTCCTCACACATACACCAGAGAAAATCAGGAATAACGCCACTGAATTCACCTGTGTAAAACCAGTGTTAGTGATTGGAATATTAGATCTATCAGTAATTCTTCACAGGGTCATGGGATTTAACCCTTTCAATTTACACTTCGCTATATGGATCCAAATCTTCAGTCTTTGCTCATGCAAAATCTCTACTGAATTCATCCCAACATTCCCAAGAAGGGAAAAACACCATGCAGTACACTTTTCTATACCTTCAAATGCTACTTGTTCTGGAGTTCACATAGCAGGTCTTTAAAAAAATAATTTAGACACAGTACATAAGATTTTTTTCAGTGGCCAGAAACTCTTGGTTCCAGGATATTATCCAGTCTATCAAGAACTACCATAATATTACTCAGCCTACTAACATAAAGCCAAACAAACAAAAAATAAACAAAGCACCAGATCTGCAGTCCTTATGCACACAAAACTTCCCTTGGTTTCGGTGGGAATTTTTTGGTATTTTTGGGGAGATGGTATTATTTTCACAAGCTTCTTAAAATTGTTACTAAATGATTTTAAAGCTGAATCTTGGATAGTTTTTAGACACAACAAATCCTGTATCTTGGCAGTGGGGGTAGACTAGATGACCCTTGTGGTTCCTTCTAACCTGATTCTATTATTTATAACAAATAACATACAAGGTAAGAGGCCAGAATCTCAACTGCTGTAAATCAGCATAGTGCTCTCTAATTCTGGTGGGATTCTGTGCCATTGTGCATGTGCAGAAAGTATGTCCCCCTCAGATTTCTTTGCTTCCCAGCAGAAAAATGACTTTCTGATGGGGAAGCAAAGAGAAGCCATAAGAGCAGTCATGCAACTCTCTCCAGCAGTATGTTTCGGGTGCCCAGGGCAGCTGGCAGAGAAATGAGACAGGAGGTGAAAAACCTGGTGGTGGCTCCTTCCCTGTGCCAGGCTCAGCTGCTAGCCCCGGCTGGGCTGGGGAGGATGGGATTTCCCCTTCCCTCGTACGTCATTTGAGGTTGGCTAAGATCGCCTCCAGATTTCTCCCCTGGCTGCAGGAAGCTGAGCAAACTCCCTCTCCCAGCTTCCTGCACCCATCAATCCTCAGCTTCAGGGGGAGGAATCCCCATTCAGGGAGCTGCTCCGCCATCCACCCAAGCCTTCTACATCCAGACCCCCACAATACCCAGACCCTCACCCCACCCTCCCCCACACACAGAATCCCCTTAATAAGCCCCACTCCCCTGCACCTGGACCACTCCGATGAACCACCTGCATCCAGATCCCCATCCCACCGAGCCCCAACCAGTTGCACCTGGATTCCAACCCCCACTGTGCCCCCCACACCCAGCATCTGGGCTCCCTGCTAAGCCCCCGACACCGAGACCACCCTGCAGAGCTCTGTTCCCTCCAGCCCCTTCCCTGCTGAGCCAACCACCTTCACTTGGATCCCCCTGCAGAGTTCCATTGCCATTACACTCAAAAAACCCCAGCAAGATCCCTGATGCACCTGGATCCCCCACTGAGCCTCCCACATCCAGATTGCCCCACACAGAACCCTCTCAACCCACATCTGGATCCCACCCCCTCCACCCACACTAAGCCACTCCACACTCAGATCATGCCTTGCTGTGCCTGTCTGCTCACACTTGGCATGGAGGGGCAGGACCCTGGGGTGTTTCTGAGGCAGGCCCAGTCCTTGCACTGTGTCAGGGTTGTGTGCAGCCTTACTGCTGAGTCCATGTCCCAGAAAGGGAAGCTGCACAGTGATCTCCCACCTCTGTGACGCCAGTGGCCTGTGCTCCCCAATGCCCTGCCGCAGAATTTTAAAATATTGTGCACAGAATTTTTATTTTTTGGCACAGAATGCCCACAGGAGTATCTCTTGAAGCCAAATGGAACTGTGCTGACTGAAGTCACTTGAGCTCTGGTCCACAGTTTCTGTGCTGTAACTGACTGTGTATGTAAGATGGTCTAAATTTCCAAATTTCAAATTTTCATCACAGGGGAAAAAAATCTCTAAAAAATTCCATAGAAAAATTATTTGGGGGAGGGGAAGAGATTTGACCAGTTCCAGATTTAGTTGACATTTTTCAGTGATCAAAAAACTCCATTAATATTTCAACATTTTTTTGACATTTTAAAAACACAGACATTTTTGAAAAGTAACAATGAAAATTTTTTTTTACTGGCTTTTCAAAAATACCAGAAATTACCATGTAATAAAACTACTAACCACTGTGTGATAACACTTCCTTTTCCATAATATCTCTCATACAGCTGCATCCCAAACACCTTATAGAAATAATAATAAAGCTACATAGTCAAAGTAAAAAATGAAAGTGGGGAGAGAGAAATTAAGAGGCTTGGCAATGGAGAAAAGATCTGTTTGCAGTGGATGTGCTGATGTAATCTGTCCTGGACAGAAGGAGTTACATGAGCTGAGGTATGAGAGTAAGGTTGTAAGGGCAACTTTTAACCAGATCCTGAGATGAACTGTGGGAGACTCCTTTGAAAACAGGGGTGACATGGTGGTGTTTCTTTGTACATGTGAGAAGCTGGGCAGCTGTATCAGTGCAAATGGAATGAGGGGAGCTGGGACTAATGGAGACTAAACAGAGAAGGGATTTGCAAAAGCTAAGACAAGACAAAAATATCACTCCTGTGAAAGCCCTTAACATAAAGAAGGAAAATGTCTATATAGTTTATATTTAGTATGACTAGGATTTTCAAAAGCACCTAAGTGAGTCTTCATCCTTTCCCCATCCCTTACGTTCCTTACAAAATTGCAGACTTAGTTTATTTTGTGCGGCGCTGACAAAAAAGAGAACTGTCTGTCTCTTCCTAGTTTGTGTAACTACTCAGAGCCAATCACCGAATGGACTAGAACGTACCCATCTTCCTCATAGCTGTGCATCTTTCCTTTGTAGTAAGCTACTACACTAGCTAGCTAGCCATCAGGCTGGCTAGCACAAAGTCTATCAAATGAATATGGACATGAGAAACCCCGATGGCAACAGATCTCTCATCTGTGCTATTCAGAATTCTGGCCCACAAGCGATATTGCTTCTAGTTCAGATAATTGAGGTGATGGTATATTGACTACAGAAACCCCACTCTGACAGCTAGCTCACAATAAAATTCTGCAAATGACCTCAGCTGCTACTGAGAAAATTGGTTCAAAATGTCTAAGAACCTGAATTTTTTAAAAAAAATTAAAGGACCCCTTTGATGATAAGGATTTTTATTTGTTATTTGATTGTTTCATATACACTACTTTGCTTAGAAAAGTAAATTCTCTTCTCCTGTGTATAAGTGACCAGGCATTTGGATTTGGAATTTTTTTTTTATCCATATTCAATAACAGAAAGAGAATGACAGTCTGGGACATGGCTTGCTATGAAGTGTAAGTAATACTGACACTGCTTCCTCTTCACAATATGGGACTTGTTCTGGTCTAAATGGCCAGCTGGTTCCAAATCTTACAGCTCAAACATGGTAAGCTTGCTCACTCAGATGATTCTTGCTAAGGAAACTACACTATACATATAAAATGATGGTGTCTAAATTAGCTGTTACCAATCAAGAAAGATCTTGGAGTCATTGTGGATAGTTCTCTGAAAACATCCACTCAATGTGCAGCGGCAGTCAAAATCATGAATCAGAGGGGTAGCTGTGTTAGTCTGGAATTGCAGAAGTGACAAAGAGTCCTGTGGCACCTTAAAGACTAACTAAAGTTTTAGTTAAGACTTTAGTTAGTCTTTAAGGTGCCACAGGACTCTCAGTCAAAATCATGAACAGAATGTTGGGAATCATTAAGAAAGGGATAGATAATAAAACAGAAAATAGCATATTGCTTCTATCTAAACCCATGGTACTCCCACATCTTGAATAGTGCATGCAGATGTGGTCGCCCCATCTCAAAAAAAGATGAATTGGAAAAGAAATGGGCAACAAAAATTATTAGGGGTATGGGAACAGCTTCCATATGAGGAAAGATTAATAAGACTGGGACTTTTCAGTTTGGAAAAGAGACGACTAAGGGGGGATATGATTGATGGCTATAAAATCATGACTAGTATGGAGAAAGTTAATAAGGAAGTGTTATTTACTCCTCATAATACAAAAACTAGGGGTCACCAAATGAAAGGAATAGGCAGCATGTTTAAAACAAACAAAAGGAAGTATTTCTTCACACAACACGCAGTCAACCTGTGGAACTCTTTGCCAGAGGATGTTGTGAAGACAGACTATAAAAGGGTTCCAAAAAGAACTAGATAAATTCCTGGAGGATAGGTCCATAGATGGCTATTAACCAGGATGGACAGGGATGGTGTCCCTAGCCTCTGTTTGCAAGAAGCTGCAAATGAATGACAGGGAATGGATCACTTGATTACCTGTTCTGTTCATTCCCTCTAGGACATCTGGCATTGGCCATTGTTGGAAGACAGGATACTGGGCTAGATGGACCTCTGGTCTGACTCAGTAAGGCCATTCTTATTAAACTATCCCCCCTTTCTATCGTTTTTGTTATATTATGTTTCAGTCATTTTAGGTCAGAATTCCACAAACAAGCCCATATGGTTGGACCCTAACTTTCATAGCACTCAGCTTTGCACAGATCTAATTGTAGGATTGCAGCCTTAGTGTTTATTCAAAGTCTACAGTTCGTTTTCTTTCTAAAAACAAGGTGACTTATGATTCTTTAAGAGAGATATAACCGTGCAATGCAAAAGAGCTACTTGCCCTTTTTTCCAAGAATCCAAGCAGGGTTTCAAGAAAATCTCAGTCAAGAGAAATCAGTAGCTCCCCAGTTATAAAGTCATCTCAAGAATTCATTTTACAATTTGTCAGATCAGCTGAAAAGTCAATGTTCAGTATTGGACTGTTCTGTACACTTGGTATTTCTCCAATTCTGTTGACATTCCCATTTCATAATCTAGTTTTGCCCCAGTCCTTTCATAAAGAAAGAAAGAAAGAATTAAGATTGTCAAGAATATTCAATAGAAAATTAATTTTATTTTAATCAAGATTGCTTATTATTTGTACTGCAGTGTCATGATTCAGGGTTAGTTGCACCTTTTACTCCTTTTTTGGTCAGTCGTGGGGTGTGAATACAGCTGACAATCTAGCAAGCTCACATCCTGGAGCCATGAAAGCCGCAGGATGTACAAGCCTATCTGGAACCCTGGGTTAGTCTCATGGAACTAGTCTATACTGCAGCATATCATAGAATATCAGGTTTAGAAGGGACCTCAGGAGATCATCTAGTCTAACCTCCTGCTCAAAGCAGGTGTGGCGGATCCGGCCCCACGGCGCCCCTCTGAGGCCGGTGTGGGTCGTGGCGGTGGACTCTATGGCCCCCAATTACAGGGCCGTGTGGCCCAATGGCCCAAGTCAGCGAGGTCCCCTTCTCTTAAGGGTAGCACGGTCCAATGACCAGAGTCACTGGGGCCCCCTTCTCTCAGGGGTAGTGTGGCCTAATGGCTGGAGTCACTGAGGTTCCCCTCCCTCAGGGGTAGCATGGCCCAATGGCCAGAGTCACTGAGGTGCCCCTCTCTCGGAGGTAGCACGGCCCAATGGCCAGAGTCACTGAGGTGCCCCTCTCTCGGAGGTAGCACGGCCCAATGGCCAGAGTCACTGAGGCGCCCCTCTCTCAGGGGTAGCATAGCCCTATGGCCAGAGTCACTGAGGTTCCCCCCTCTCAGGGGTAGCGCGGCCTAGGGCCAGCAGGGGTAGGGGGGCCCAGGCCCGTCCTCTCCACCAGGTCCTGACCCAGGGCTCACCTGTTTGTGGGGCTTCCCTGCCCCTAGCTTGGCGGGGATCCACCCGCAACATGCCGAGCGTGCGTGTCCCTTTAAAAGTTCCCTGGGTCACTTCCTACCCTTTACCGCTGGGTCTTTCGGCATCCAGGGGTCTCCTGCAGCGTTCCCCTTCTGGGCCAACGTCCGGCTGGGCTTCCGGCTGCGTCTCTGCTGGGCTGGCCTCTGGGTCCCTGGATCCTGGCTGCACCTCCGTGGGAGCTGGCAGTACACATCCTTCCCCTCCGGCGGTCAGCCCTAACTGAACAGCTCTTCAGGCTTTTATACTGCTCCTCCAGTTGGAACATGCGCAGCAGGGCTTCCGGGGCGTGGCTTCCTCAGCCCAGAGGGAAGGGTTAACCCCTGCAGTGCCAGTGCGGGGCAACTCCGCCCCATCACACAGGACAATCCCCAGTTAAATCATCCAACACATTTTTGCCCTTTATCCCTAAATGGCCACCTCAAGGATTGACCTCACAACCCTGGGTTTAGTAGGCCAATGCTCAAACAGTTTCTTTACCTTGTTAAATCTTTTTTTAACCCCCTCCCCACTTTTTAGTAGTTTAAATTTAACACTGTACTGTATTTGCATTTTTGTTTGTTTGTTTGGTCTCAGCTGCAGCCTGACTGCATACTTCTGGTTCCAAATGAGGTGTGTGGTTGATTAGTCAGTTCATAACTTTGGAGGTTGTAGCCTGTAACTGTGAGGTTCTACTATACAGACAAAGTCCTTTGTTATCTTGTGTTCTCTGAGGCTGGTTAAACTGGTTTGGGCAGCACAAGGGAAAGTCAGGAGAAGCAAGGTTAACATCACTACTCCTGTGTGTTAATGGAGCTATTGTCTTCATTCCCACCTGTAGACAGGCCCTTACTGAATTAACTCAGCATATGCATACAGTAAACATTACTACACCCAGACCAAGATGGTGTATTCATAAGTCATCACAGACAGCTGCAAATACATCCTGTGCCTAGAAACCCCAGTCATGGACTATTAGGACCCCATTATCCTAGACACTGGGTATGTCTTCATTACCTGCCGGATCAAAAACATCAATCCCCAAAGGTGCACCCCATCGACTCCCAGAATTCCAGCTCACTAACAGGCACAAGCGGAGTTGACGGGGGAGCCTGCTGCTGCCGTCAGGACGCCAAGTAAGTTGACCTAAGATGCGCCAACTTCACGTAGCTGAAGTTGCGTATATTAGGTCGAACCCTCCACCCCCAGTGTAGACCAATCCACTGACTTCATTCTATTTATCTAACCAACCAACCCTTTACTATGAGATGGATACTACAAAATCTTACATGCTTCCTGGGAATAGAACAGTTGAGAATGACTTGCTTCAACCTATTGTTTCATATTAAATGCCAACCATATTTTTGTTTTACTACTGTCAGCCAAAAGATAACTTGGACTCTACCCAATCCTTACTCAGGAAAATTTCTCACCGAAGTAAAATTTTGAAGGGATTTGGACTATTGTGTGAGAAATCACGAAGGACCCAACTCTATCACCCTTACTCACAGTGAGTAGTAACTTAATCCACAAGCAGTACCACAAATGCTCACAAATTAAGGTATTTCTCAATATGAATAAAGGCAGAAGAATCTGGCCATTGATGTCAGTGGGAGTTTTCTGTAGAGATAAAAGATACAGACCTTTTAGTCTTAATAAACATAGGTGATAGTTATCTATGTTCAAAATTACCCACTTTCATAACAGTTTCATATTATTCATATGGCACATTATTCCTTTTGTTAAAAACATGGTATGTTGCCATCAAAAAATTAAAGAGAAAAATGCACTTTAAAATATTATCATTAGTAATACAAGCTAAACAGGATGCTAAAGTTCAAAGAAAGTTATGAATGATGTTTGATGGAAACACTATATAGCAATCAATGGAAATGATTTTCACTTCTTTATGTTATCATTAGTCTTTGTCATGAAACATGCTGCAGTAATTATTTGACGGATAGCTTTTCTTTTCTTTAATAAATTCTGCATTAAATATTATCAACTTTATGCTGACACAAAGGAATTAGATGAATTCCTAGGTTTTTCTTTTGAGAGAAATTGTAAAAACAGGTGTTGACATTTGCGAGCTATAATACTAAATATAAACCAGATGATTAATTTCAGAGCTGTCAGCTCAGCTGCTATATAATACAATCCCAAACATAACACTTCATTAAGACAGATCGAAGGCTAAGAAAATATATGTATGAAACAAATAAAAAGAACTTCATTGATGTTCACCAAAACTAAACGTGCAATTAACACAAATCAAATTTCACTTTCACCATGTATTCCAATCCAGCTTCCAGAAACTTCCTCATTCCAGCCTAACCTACAAGAATAATTGCCTTTATATGTCCAATAAAAGCTGCAGACATCCGCTCAGTCAGGCCCTTGAAGAAACACAGCACTATAGATTTCAAATTCTACAACAGGTAATTAATAGTACAACTGTTTTGTTTGTTGCAATGTTGCATCTAACTGCCACATCAAGATACACTATAGGAATCAATCAGATATATGCACAGATCTCAGAAAAGTCATTTCAGTGTAGTTGTAATTTTTAAAAGTTCTCTCTTGCAGCCACTCTGCAGATGGGTTTTATGAATCAAAGCTGTTTTCACGTCCAACAACATTCACGCCATTCAGAAAAAAATATACCTTACATTTTAAAAAAAGCACAGTTGAAAAACTTTTGACTTTATAATAACGGGGTTATTTTTACAGTCAAGATATGGGGGTGGGACGGAACCTGTGTATAACTAGTCAGACCGATCTGTTGGGATTTCTTTATAAAATATGACCCAATCACCACCACCTTCTCTAGGTCACTAGCAAAGCAAGCCATGTCAAACAGTGACCGTGAAAGATCGGTCACCCTATGCTGCATCATGATATTTGTGTCATGAAGTTGCATCAGTATCTAATCATGTGGAGTTACAGTGACTCGGTTTCCTAGCTTATGGTTGCAATATTAAGGCATGGAACTGCCATTATTTGGCGACTCTGCTATTCCATTCAGTGACAAAGTGGCTCTCCTCAAGGATGAGTATCACGTCTCTAGCTTATTATGCCTGGTAAAGCAGTACACTTTGTCAGTGCATTCAGAGCCTTCTCCAATACACATTTAAATCAATGTGACTATTTCCATTCAATTCAGAGGGCATTTGGACCAGACACACAGCATACACCACAAGAATTTTTTTAAAAATTTTAAATTTGGAAATATACTCTCCAGGTCTGACTTGATTCTATATACTTTTCAAAAATGTATTAAAAACCCTTGCACAGTGAATTAACAGTTTAATTCATAGCTGAAGGCAATTCACTTTGAAGCCCAAAGCTTAACGGTCTCCAGTTGAAGAGTCATCACTGATGTGATGGAATTCCATAACAATGTGGGCGCACTTGTACTCTTTCAGTATTACCCAACCGCTGTGTGTGGGTGAAATAAATGTTTTAGTTATTTACCACAATCAGAACATTCACAAATAATAAATTAATGATAATAATTTATAAAATGACACCCGATAAGGCAGTTGAAGTGCTGTACGATATAGAGATTGTAAAAACTTTACAAAACAGTAAGACAGAGAAATATGGGTAAAAAGCTGTTACGTAGAGGAAAGGCAAAAATATTTTCCAAAGACCTTTCAGGATTAATAATATGCCTATTATGTCATGCTAAATATGACTGTCTCTTTTTTTTCTGCTTTAATGTAAATTAAACCTATGCAGATGCAACTATGTAATTAAAGATATGTTAAGACTGAGGCTGCCTGCAGAGTTTGTCACAGTACATACATCATTTCCAAAGCCATTCAGTAAAGCCAGGCCAGCCAAGTTCTTTCAGTCACACCAGCGCAAATCCTACTGTCCCAATGGCTTTAGTAGGAACATAAATTGTCTGAAGAAAATACAGCAAAATGAACTTCACACCAAATTGTAACAAGGTCAGGTTAATCCTTTGTGTGAATCTTGTGAATCTCTCAAGAAAAAGCCCAGTTTAGAGAGTTAGAGAGAGAGAGAGAAAGTGAGTGTATTGTGTTAGGAGCAGATGCAAAGAACAAAACTAAAGAGAAGTTGATATTTGTTCAAGGACACACAACCTCATTTTTAAGTGACATCTCTGCCATGTCCTACATGAGACCGCATATACAATAAAAAAGGGCTAATCCTGCAGCGGATTGTATGGCACACCAAGAACCAAAGGAGTGGACCCATCACAGCAGATGTGAAAGGAGACAGTGCAGGATCAGACTTGTTAATCTTCATCCTGTCAAAATTATGCATTCTCCTTTTTTACCATCCTTCATTTCCCAGGTCTGAGCCTTGTGCCCTTAGGAGGAAGGTGCTAGTTGTGGACAGAAAGCAGAGGTGGCTCTGGGCAGGCCTCATTGCACCTAAACATAGTCCTCAAACTCTATCGGGCAAAAGCCATCTTGGGCAAAAGCAGTACCACCTGGCCAGTTATATAGAAAAATATAAGATAGGCACCAGACCCAACTAGTAACAAGAAAGATGGGGGAACAGTACTGTCAGCTGCTTGGATGGGTCTCCTTTGCCTTCTTCCCATGCATATTTCCTCCAGATTTTTAAATAAAAAAGTCTCTCTGAATGAAATGAAGACATGAGCAGGTGATTAAGACATTCCTAGCTCTGACTCACTGAAAAACACGACAAAATAATACAGTAGATGTCAGCTCAAGCTTGGGCAGACCTAAGACTTCAGTTCTGTCCATTTATTACAGATCTCCAACAGTTGCCATGACTACACTGTGTTAAATGACATTTGAGCACATTCTGAACTGCTCTTCATTTAAATTTGTATAAATCTTTTATATTCTTCATGCAGCTATTGTTAGTGTGTTGGGGCCAGGGTTCCTGTCACAAAGGTTCTATCAGACAAATACAATAAGATTCATCTGTGCTGTATTAATAAAAAAATTTAAAGATTTCAACATACATGCTCCGATTAATGTCAATGTTTTAATGAATAGTAGAAATGGCCAGAATTGATAGAGTGTGATATTGAGTCAGGGAAGGAAAATCATGGCAGGTTCAAGTTCAAGCTTGAGTCACGGAGGGCACATTGTTGAGCTGGGAAAGTGAGGAGACAGCTTAAGAACAACATTGCTGGAGATAAATAGCACCTGCACTGAAGGAAAATGTGTCATCAGCTAGCGTAGAGCACTTTGCACTGCTGAGAAGCCAAAGGAGGCATTACCAATGAGAAGTGGAGTGGTGGTGACTCAGAAGAATAAAAATAATAAAGAGGATGACTGGTCTTGGGCCCTTCATTTCACAAAACTTATCGGGCTACATTTTTAACTCCATTGTGCTCATGTTGGCCTTGTTTTGCACTAGGAGTGGTGAGACCAGAATCTGCTCCTCTAGCTAACAGTTTGCTCTTACACTTATTACTGGATGAGCTTTAGGTAAAATTAAAAGTCACAGAAGTAGAACAAAAAATCTGATTCTTCAGCAGTTACAAAAAGAGCAACTTACAATTCAACACTATTGAAATTCTACTTGCTGTATCACAGGCTCATTTGGAACAGTGCTGTAAACAGCTCAGAAGCAAGGCAGAAGTTGTACTCATTTACACTCCTTGGAGCAAACTTGGAAAGCAGTTTGGCTGTTCAGATAACCCTTTCTCTGCAGGAGCCAGTGTGTACAGTAGTAGGGTAGTTCCAAAACTTCTTTAACCAAATACTGTAAAAATAAAAATTTTAAAATTCAGATCTCTTTATAGTGAGATCTCAAATGCCATTTGAAATGGAGAAGTGAAGTCAGCGACGTTACTCCAGATTTACACTGGTATAAATAAGATCAGAATCTGTATCATAGTTCTCAAGGTTTCTACAGATTCTTAAAAACATGAAATGTCAAGAGAACAGCATGCCTTCCCACATTACTTTTTAAACTGCAACCTGCTACATCATCAGATTTCCATTGAAATCAAGCTATTGAGTACTAGGAAGATTCTTGGCAAATTCCAACCTCAGATACACCCATGCAATCCCAATGACTTCACTGAAGTGACCCAGCATAACTAAGGACAGAATTGGGCTCATTGTTGGTACAGAACCATCAGAGGTCATCTCATCCTCAACATTCTTCTATACAAATAGGCACTGGATTTAACAAGTGCACATAAAGACTCCATTTGATTTCCTTTTGTTTTTTCATAATCTGAGTCCAAAGTTAATCACAACATTTCTCATGAGCATGAAGGAGATTGCAGTCATCTGCATGACAGAGAACCCCCCACAACATTCTTTGTAGGAGAGGATGGAGCACTTGCTCCCTACAGCATAGACCACAGCTCTGCTTCCAAACTTGGCAGATCCCTGTGGATCCATGGATGGATTCATCCATAAAGAAACTGTGTCTCCATAAGTCTCCTTGTTGCTCCCTGGCACCTCACTAGCCCCCTACTCCCCAAACCTTTCACCAGAACAGACCCCAGACCTGCAGGACACTTTTTGTAGGCTTCAGTTGGGCTTCACTCTCTGTGGTAGAGGAGGGAGACCCACATATGGAGGGTCCTGTCTATATGCACACTTTGGGGGAAACAATCTGAGCCAATAATATTTGACACTAACATAACACATGACATCTGACAATTCAATGTCCTTTAAAACATTATGGGTCAAATCCTGCAAGGTTCCCCCCCCACACACACTCCCATTGAAAAGAATGGGAATTTAGGATATGGTTGGGAGAATGACCGATATTTTATTTGTTAGTAATTCCAAAAATAAAACAAAATTAAAAATTAATTTCAGATCAAATTTAAATTGAATTTTTTCTAAATTTTAGTGAATCAAAAAGTTTTAAAAAATTTTTTTTGGGGTTGAACACGTTTTCTTTGACCCACAATTAAAAATATAAACAATTATTCATTTTCATCTCTTAAAATAAAAGGAAATGTCAAAACAAAAAGCTAATCTGAATAGAAAAATAGAAGCATTTATTTTTAAAAACTGTCAAAGCAAAGTATTTCAATTTTTTCAGACTTTTTTAAACCAAAACAATTTTGCAAAATCAACACAAATTGCAAAATGTCTGAGTGGCTGAATTTACATTTTTTTCCAAAAAAAACTTTGTTGAAAAATTGAACTCAGCTCTAGTCTAGCATTCTTAGCATCTTACAGGAAATTCTTCACACCTTGCAGAGAACTCTGGACCTATTTAATTAATTAAGCCCCTCAACACCCAGAAGATTGGAGTATTTTATTGCTTTTCTTTCAGGAAATTATTCACTCCACAAACCAAACAATGAGCTGAAAGTTGTGATGGGAGAGAAATGTTTCCTGAACATATTCTGTTTGATCTTTGCCTGCAGAGCAGTAAGATATATTGATATCCTTGGCAGTTTTCAGCATATTTGCACTTTCTGGCATTGGCAATCAACTAAAGAAAGCTGGAGATTCATTTAGATGCTATGTATGATACCGAACTATGCACTTTGTAGTACAGTGAATGCTCTGGGGAATATTCTCATCATATCAAATCAGATTTATTCTTGTAGGTATCAACAAAAGAATATGCAGGGAGACTGGAGAGGAGTGTGAATCAGCTGGGGTGTGGGAAGAATACCCATGCAAAAGCACTACCCAAAAAGAACACCAGAGGTTCACCTCCTCTCTTTGTTATAGAACTGTTCACATTGATGAGTTGGAAGGGGGCTGCCCAATCCCACTGTTAGCAGATCCAGACTTTGGAGCAAGTCAGTCTCTAACCCTTTTGCCTGCAGATATAACCTTGGAAACATAATGTAATACACACCAAGTGAAGACTGAAAGGAATATGATACTAGGCTACACTTCCTCAGGAGAAGCCTGGAGAGACTCAAAGATTCCCACACACACACACACACTAGAACATAAAATCAGCTTCTGGTTAGTGTTGTCAGCACAACATGTCACTGACTGTGTGCACCAGCTCTGATCAGCTATAGCAAATCCAAATTTAGTATCAAAAAGAAAGGTAAATGCAAAATGTATATTTGAAGTCCCAGAAAACAAAAAGTTTTACTTCTAATCAGCCTTTTCTTGTCATTTCCAAAACAAATGAGGATTCAGATGGCTGATGGGTCTGCTCAAAGGAGGGTTATTCCTGAAAAAGCAAGGTTGGTGTATGGAATGCTGTGAACTCAGATACTGGTAGCAGTGACAGCAAGTTATTATCAGAAACAGTTCTCTAAGCTGTAAGGCAACAGGACATGAATGAGTTTTGAATTGGTATGGTCTTTTCTTCACCCCAGTAAAAATGATAAAGTATAATACCTGACTTCTATGTATATTTAGGTACATACTAATGTCCACTGGGTTAACATATTGATCCTCTGATCTGACTTTGTGCTTCAAATTTTCCTTAAATGGTTTCATGGTTCTTAAATTCTAGAAATGACTGTAACTGATAAAAAAAAAAGTGATTAAACACTGATGAGGGGTTTCCATTGATTTTGCTTATACTTCTCCAGATATAATTTTGGATTTAATTTAAGCCATTATTCAATAAATATATTTGGGTAAACATTTCCTCTCAGGCATGTGGAATTTCCATTGAAATGAATCAGGGTAATCTGGGGCTTGAGGTATGCAAACAACACCATATTGCCATGTTCAAAAATTAGTTAGAATAAGGCCCAAATCACAGTCACTGCACCAAGGTCAAGGAAAGCTAAGATAAGAGGCCTTGCAGCTGTAAATAAGAGGGTAATGGAATGGAATGCTCCCTTCACGGCTTGCAAGGGCCAGCCTGAAGAATGCAGTATCATCTATCAGAGTTTCTCCCACAAGCTGGGTTAGCTGGTGGATCTATGAAGCCATAGATACACTGACCACAGACCACAAATTTCTACTGTGTGCCAGTGAGAAAAGAGAATGGTTTCATAGTGCACAGAGCATGTAGTCTTGCAGTGTGGACTCCCGGTGCCATAGCCTTTTCCTTCCCCATAGAGCAGAACTGCATCAGCTGTCTCTCAGGTGGTGATTGTCTGCAGACAGAGGGAGCCGGCTATGCCTCCAAATGCATTATACTTAATTATGTCTCATGCTGAATATGTGCATCTTCTGCTATATGATCCACAGTAAAAGGCAGTGTACGATGATGCATTTTTAGTTAGCAAATATAAAGTAATGCTTGTCGTAAAACTTCAAAGAAATACATCAGGTAAGATTATGATTATGTTTAATTCTTCGCTGTATTTTTTCATTCTGTTTTCCTTCCAAACTTGCTTTTGATAGCTGCTGTAGCATTTTAAGTAGACACAATCAATTCCCTCCGGAGGAAAGGCAACTACTAGAAACAGCACTCCATGGCTCAAGGGATGTTCAGCAAATGTGTTCAATCAACACTTGCTCCTCCTGGAATAAAGAGGATGTGTCTTTGCATCATATTCAGTCATTGTCCAGTGTTTGAGCAGCATGGTAGGCTCTTGCTATGCCACATGGTGGTTTAAGGGTTAGAGGTGAGGGGCAGACACATTTTAAACCATATTGTGATATCCAGTTTTCCTACTACTTAGTTTACATTAGAAAACTTATAGCTACTTTAAATGTGCAAGTTACAGATAGGCAACTTTAATTTCCTGTGCCAGAGCTCTTAATTCTATAAAATTAAGTTAATTATTCTAAATGGCATAAAGTTTTCACTGATTAAATGAATAAATTTTTCTATTTCATAACATGATCTCTTCTTCCTGTGGATGAATAAAATATCAAACTTAATTTAAGTATAATTGAAAATACCAAGCTGCTTATATGCATAAAATTAATTAGTACATGGACACACACACTGCTTAAAAAGGTAATGTATCAGCATAGTACATACAGTTCCAAGTATGCATGAAAGATTAGGATCCTTGTGAATGTGGCCAAAAATATATATTTCAGAGCTATGATCCAGATCATGCAAACCTTCACATGTATTAGTAATTTTATTCATGTGAGTGGTCCTATAGACTTCAGTGAGACTACTGAAGTGTGTAAGCATTTGTAGGATTGAGCTCTTAAATTGTAAAAGTAAATACCCACTTCAGTAATGAGTGTGACAAAAAAGAAAGATGAGAAAGGCAGTGGTTTATTGTCTGTATTGTGTTAATAATTGAATTATTTGGATCAGTTATAATAAACTGATAAAATGAGCCCAAAACTAAACCCCAGATCCAAATATCCCTTTACATTTGCAGAAGTTTGAAATCTAAATCAAAATTTACAAATGTTAGGAGAAATATAATAGTGCCCATATCAGCTAGTCTAAATGATCTGTATCCTATAGAATTAAGGGAATTAGCCAGTGAATTTACTGTACCACTCACAAAGATTTTTGAAATAGATAACATTTAGATACCATAATGACAAATGCCTTAGATTAGAAAAACAGATATGAAGAACTGGGGAGATATCAAAAGACTGAAGAAAACCAAATGTAATACTTATTATTAATTTTAAAATAAAATTATTAATACCTAGATCTTATATAGGATTTTCAGCCATAAATCTCAAAGCACTTTACAAGGGAGGTCAGTATCAATATCCCCACTGATTTTAGCGATGAAAAAACGGAGGCACAGAGAGTTGAAATGACTTGCCAAAGGTCACCCTGAGGCCAGCAATACCCATCTAATGCTAACATTGCAATGTTCAAAATAATGAAACAAATATTAAGAAGAAGGGAAAAAAACACAAACCCTCAGAGGTTTCTGAATCCGGAGCTGATATATAAGGAGAACAGAAGTTCTTTTTCACCAGAAATTTTGAGTTTTGAAATTTGGCTTTATTCCAAATCTGAACAAAAATCTAAAATTTCAAAATCCTCTGAAAAATTAAAAAAAAAGAAATATCAAAACATTTTGTTTAAAATTTCATCATTTAAAAATAAAACATTGAAAGCTTGCATTTCCAAAATGTCAAAACAGAACATTTTGATATTGTTGTAACTTTTTACTTCCTGACCCTAAGTTTTTTCCTCAAACAAAATTTTAGCAAAATGAACTCAATTTCCCAAAGCTTTCTGATTTCTGGAATATGGCTTCCATTGAATTTTCTTTGACCAACTCTAACCATGAGCAATAAACTGTAAAGGTTATAAGGAATATGTCTGTTTGGTTTTTTTTACATAAAAAACTGTCTACCGACAGTGGCCAATGCCAGGTGCCCCGCTGTGAGTGGACCTAACAGGTAAAGATCAAGTGATCTCTCTCCTGCCATCCATCACCCCCCTCTGACAAACAGAGGCTAGGGACACCATTCCTTACCCAGCCTGGCTAATAGTCATTAATGGACAACCTCCATGAATTTATCCAGTTCTCCTTTAAACCCTGTTATAGTCCTAGCGTTCACAGCCGCCTCAGGCAAGGAGTTCCACAGGTTGACTGTGCACTGTGTGAAGAAGAACTTCCTTTTATTTGTTTTAAACCTGCTGCCCACTAATTTCAATGGGTGGCCCCTAGTTCTTCTATTATGGGAACAAGTAAATAACTTTTCCTTATTTACTTACTCCACGCCACTCATAATTTTATATACCTCTATCATATCCCCCCTTAGTCTCCTTTTTTCCAAGCTAAAAAGTCCTAGCCTCTTTAATCTCTCCTCATATGGGACTCGTTCCAATCCCCTAATCATTTTAGTTGCCCTTCTCTGAACTTTTTCTAATGCCAGTATATCCTTTTTGAGAAGAGGAGACCACATTTGTACACAGTACTCAAGATGTGGGTGCACCATGGATTTGTATAAGGGCAATAAGATACTCTCTGTCTTATTCTCTATCCCTTTTTTAATGATTCCTAACATCCTGTTTGCTTTTTTGACTGCCGCTGCACACTGCATGGACATCTTCAGAGAACTATCCACGATGACTCCAAGATCTTTTTCCTGATTAGTTGTGGCTAAATTACCCCCCATCATATTGTATGTATAGTTGGGGTTATTTTTTCCAAAGTGCATTACTTTACATTTATCCACATTAAATTTCATTTGCCATTTTGTTGCCCAATCATTTAGTTTCGTGAGATCTTTTTGAAGTTCTTCACAATCTGCTTGGGTCTTAACTATTTTGAGCAGTTTAGTATCATCTGCAAACTTTGCCACCTCACTGTTCACCCCTTCCTCCAAATCATTGATGAATAAGTTGAATAGGATTGGTCCTAGGACTGAACCTTGGGGAACACCAGTAGTTACCCCTCTCCATTCTGAAAATTTACCATTTATTCCTACCCTTTGTTCCCTGTCTTTTAACCAGTTCTCAATCCATGAAAGGATCTTCCCTCTTATCCCATGGCCATTTAATTTACATAAGAGCCTTTGGTGAGGGATCTTGTCAAAGGCTTTCTGGAAATCTAAGTACACTACCTCCACTGGATCCCCCTTGTCCACATGTTTGTTGACCCCTTCAAAGAACTCTAATAGATTAGTAAGACATGATTTCCCTTTACATAAATCATGCTGACTTTTGCCCAATAATTTATGTTCTTCTATGTGCCTGACAATTTTATTCTTT
The DNA here is from genome assembly GCA_007922305.1 of Dermatemys mawii. Taxonomy (NCBI): domain Eukaryota; kingdom Metazoa; phylum Chordata; order Testudines; family Dermatemydidae; genus Dermatemys; species Dermatemys mawii. Next base: position 14,524,322 of record ML677353.1, read on the forward strand.
ACTATTGTTTCAACTAATTTGCCCGGTACGGACGTTAGACTTACCGGTCTGTAGTTACTGGGATCACCTCTAGAGCCCTTTTTATATATTGGTGTTACATTAGCTATCTTCCAGTCATTGGGTACAGAAGCCGATTTAAAGGACAGGTTACAAACCCTAGTTAATAGTTCCGCAATTTCACATTTGAGTTCTTTCAGAACTCTTGGGTGAATGCCATCTGGTCCCGGGGACTTGTTACAGTTAAGTTTATCAATTAGTTCCAAAACCTCCTCTAGTGACACTTCAATCTATGACAATTCCTCAGATTTGTCACCTACAAAAGAAGGCTCAGGTTGGGGAATCTCCTTAATGTCCTCCACCGTGAAGACCGAAGCAAAGAATTCATGTAGTTTCTCCACAATGACTTTATCATCTTTAAGTGCTCCTTTTGTATCTCTATCATCCTGGGGCCCCACTGGTTGTTTGGCAGGCTTCCTGCTTCGGACATATTTAAAAAACATTTTATTATTACCTTTTGAATTTCTGGCTAGCTGTTCTTCAGATTCCATTCTGGCTTTTCTTATTACATTTTTACACTTAATTTGGCAGTGTTTATGCTCCTCTCTAGTTACCTCAGTAGGATTTGACTTCCACTTTTTAAAAGATGCTTTTTTATCTCTCACTGCTTCTTTTACATGGTTTTTAAGCCATGGTGGCTCTTTTCTTTGTTTTAGTTCTTTGACTAAAGATTTATGGCAGGTAAATTGGCCGAAGATGCGCCGACTTCAGCTACCTTATTCACGTAGCTGAAGTTGCATATCTTCAGTCAATCCCTCCCCCTACTGTAGACTAGCCCTTAGAAAATAGGCTGTATAGTGAGACACTCAAGGAACTCAATCTATTTAGCTTAACAAAGAGAAGGTTAAAGGATGTCTTGACCACAATGCCTGAGGGACAAAAGTGTGATAATCATCTCTTCAGTCTAACAGACAAAGATATAACAAGTCCCAGAGACTGGAAGTTGAAACTAGGCTGTCATATGGTATATAGACCCCATTCTACCATAGCCACTAAAGGGTTAACAGGTAAACTAGCTATCTTGTCAGCTGTGGTTAATTGCTGGACCAACAACAGTTGGAGGATAAGAACCTGCAGATCAGAGAAGAGAGATGGCTGCTAGAAAGACTGAAGGACTATTTAGAAAAAACTTCTTCAGAAGCAGACTTCCTGGTCAGCTTCTGTTCAATCAGACTTCCAGTCTTACCTGATATCTTTACTAATAACTTTGAAGGTCAACTGGCAGATGATAAACTGGGAGGCATTACAGCCTCCACTGAGAATGAAGAAACAATACAGAGGGGACGGAGAGATTAGAAACATGGGCTGAAAATAACAAAATGAGATTTGATTTGGAAAAATTAAAACTAACATCTGAGAAAAAATCAGCTGCAATTCAGATATTCAATAGGAGAAAGGAACTTGGGGAGCAGTAACACTGAAAGGGACCTAGAGAGATACTAGAGAGTAACTCAGACACAAGTTTGCAGCGTGACGTGGCTGACAAAAAGCCAATGTAATTTTAGGTTGCATAGGCAAAGACATCATGTCAGGAAGCAGAGATAATAGCTCCTCTACAGATCTTGTGTGAGTGCAACTGGAATATTGTGCGCAGTTCTGGGCATCACATTTCCAGCAAGATCAAATCAATGGTGAGAGCTCAGAGAACAGCAACAAAAATGAATTGGAGGGAGTGACCTATAAGGAACTAAATACGTACTGCTTCACTAAACTGCAGCTACGGAGAATTCATTTTAAAAGTCTACAAATAACAACTGAAGGGGTTACCATCAAAGACAGAGAAGAATTTAATGTGGTACAGGTAACTATAGGAGAAATGGGATGAAATTTCAAAAAGGGGAAATCTGTATGACATAGCACTCCACATGCTTTATGGAAATATGCTTATGAATCTGACATAACTGGAATATGCTTTACGCTAAATACCCCTTGTATTGTGTCATTAGAAAGCTTGTAACCTACTAAGTGTGTTCATCCTATTTGTTTACATGTATTATTTCTATATCTGGAGTTAGGAGAATAAGATATAAACTTGTATCACTGATGTAAACTTATTAAGTGGAGGCATTAAGGGTGCTCCAGAAACAGTCAATTGTAAATGGCCTTAATTAATTGAAAGCCTGCCTGTGTATATACGGGCCAGCCCATAGGGAATGGAGACTAGGGGTCTTACAGTGACATGTGACCATGTCACCTGATAATGAAATCCATCTTAAATCTGATACTTTTCTATTTAGAAGGACGGGTGGGGACCCAGAGAGACAAAAGATTCCCGCCTTGTGCCAAAGCTATAAAAGGGTCTGGAACAGGACCAAAAGGGCTGCCAGTCATGAGAAAACCCCTGCTTACCACCTGAAATGTCTGCTGGATCTAACAAAGACCATACCAGGGGAAAGGATTGTGCTCAGACTAGGAAGGAGTCTAGTCTGTCTATAAAAAACTTACTGGAACATCTTTAAGGGTGAGATATTACCTGTAATCAGTTTCTTAACGTATTAGGCTTAGCCTTGCATGTTTTGTTTTATTTTGCTTTGTGACTTATTTTGTTCTGGCTGTTATTACTTGAAACCCCTTAAATCCTACTTTTAATACTTAATAAAATCACCTTTGTTTATTAATAAACTCAGAGTACGTGATTAATGCCTGGTGCAGCAAACAGCTGGCATTTCTCTCTATCAATGATATAGAGGGCAAACAATTTACATATTTACCCTGTATAAGCTTTATACAGAGTAAAACAGATTTATTTGGGGTTTGGATCGCATTAGGAGCTGGGTGTTTGGGTGCTGGAGACAGATAACGTATTTAACTAAAAACAGCTGAAGTCGGCAGCTTTGGGGGCATGCCCCAGATCCTAGGTGTGTGTTGCAGCAGGTTAGCATGTCTTGCTCAACAAGGCAGGGTTCTGAAGTCCCAAGCTGGCAAGGAAAATTGGCTCGGAAGTAATTTCAGCACATTAGGTGACAGTCCCAAGGGGATCTCTGTGACTGAACGCGTCACAAGCTGGGCTTATAATCAAGAAAATCTTCCTGACAATTAGATATATTAAGTTGTAGGATAGTCTCCTTATAGAAGTAGTGAAAGACTGATCACAGAAGATTCCAAAGAAACCAATATGTTTTCTTCCCCACACCCATTTCCAACTTCTGTTTCTATAGCTGACATGGGACTCCATTCTACATATACCATCATTCACATATTTTTTTAAATCTAAACAAAGTCTCCACTATAAGGAGATATGACAAAATAGTTTATACTTCCCTTTAAACTGGCAACAGCTTCTTCCCAAAATGCTGCCTGTATTCCCCAATACCATCCCAACACGAAAACAAAACTGATAGGTCATTTTTCTTCATTCATCTTGTAATTGTTCAACTACCTTTCTCTGTCTCATTATTTTAGTGGGTTAGGGATTAATTATAACAGGGTCTGAGCCCTGTTGACCTATCACTTTACATCCTTGAAATCCATTAACGAAAGTTGGCACAGGGCCATTCTTACACCCAGGTACTTACGCTGCTTTCATTTCTCAGAGCTGAGTCTCATTTATCTCTCACATTTCTCATTTCTCTGGTAAACTTCCACATTTGCAGAAGATATTTGTTGCTAATCACCAGTAGTATTTCAATAAAAAAGAAAAGTACACGACAAAAACCAGTAGACTACATAATGCTACTCTTTTGGTCACCTCTCCACACACGCCAGGTGTCTGGCAGTACAAATGCACAGAGATTTCTCATTTCCACGGTAGCAATAATTCAGCTACTTAAGCAGATATATAGAGAGAGAGATGTGAACACATGATTCAGAGTAACTCTTCTGCTAAAATCTAAGGCATGCTTACTTTGATTCCTTTGCTATAAATGAAGTAGTATCTCTTCTACTGTAAATGTAACAATGTAATTGTGAACTTATTAAGTCTGATATTTAAAGATACAAAAGCTTATCTTCGATGGAGCTACAGCAAACTTCTCCAACATGTTTATAATATGGTGTGGTATATAGCACAATAACTTGAGAGATCTGAGCAACTAAATCTGAAGTCATAGACATCGAAGTCAATGGCAGTTGCAGGTACTCTTCCCCTTTCACAATCAGACCAGTAGGGCCTAATTGAAAACTCATTGAGGTCAATGGAAAGAATGAATCGGGCCTGGGGAAGCATACTGCAGTCCTGAAAAGCTTACTTCATTCTGTGCATTCAGCCAGCTCCACTGGCCAGCACACCACGGTGGGAGGAGTGATGGCTTTGCCTGCTCCCAATACTTGACTGCTCCATATTGCCCATTTCCTCCATAGTCTCACTGGAGTCAACAAACCACTCATAGTACGTAATGTTAAGCTTGTGCTAAAGTCTGTGGACAGCTGGGGCCAAAGATTTCACTGACTTCAATGGGAAACTGTGTTTTAAGAATATGTCAGGAATTCGAAAAACCCAAAATTCTGTATATTCATCTGGAAGGAGAAATGTTTGGCTGGGAGGGAGGGAGGGAGGCTGACTTCAAAATGAGGGGGAAATAGCCCTACAAATAATAGATTAATAAGTTTCTGGTAAAAACTGTTGATTTATTGAGTTATTATACACTTGCTTTTAGAAGTATCATGATTCATGAATCTGAGGCTATACTTGTTAACTGAAGGAAGTAAACATTTGTGTTTTATACAGGCACTTTATAGCAGTCTCCTGCCGGGATTACAAAGAATATTATTCATTTTAACAGAAAGAAAAGAAAAAATAGTAAAAGGATCTACATTAGCTGGTGGTTTACAAGTAAAACAGGCTTGCTCAATGCCCTGCAAAAACATTTGGACTGAATGGATAGGTCACAATGCTGGTTTAAACCCTCTAGGGAACTTGCTTCTGGAAAAAGGTAAGACGCCTCATTTTGAAGCTTAAAAAAATTGAAATAATTAATATTTCACATTTATGTTCCTTATATTATCAGACCAGTCATGACTGTTTTAATTATTCTTCTTCATGTTTTTTTTAATTGTCTACAAACCCAACATTTAAGAGCCACATAAATTATTCAACAAATTGGTCCTCATGATACGAAGACTGTAACATATCTCAGGTATTTTGTTATTAAAATCTTAATGGTTTCAAAGACATAGTAAATGCAACTACTCTACTAAAATATCATTGAGTCAACATGCAGGGTTTTTTTTAAAAAAAGTTCATTAATCAAAATTATTCTCATTCACACAGACATCTCAGAATTTACATCAGAAAAAAACTAATCGGTTGATATTAAATGCTGAAATTTTAAAGTCACTTTGCCTACAAAATTTTGCAAGTGTACCCTGTTGTGCATGCCACGCCTGGCTGCACAAAATTTGTGTGTGCAAAGACTACTATTTACATGCATCAAGCAGGTGGTGAGGAACATAACTATGCTATTTAAGCATGGAAATAGACTCACTAATGAGTTTCCTGGGTGCATTTTTAGGGGCTCACCTAAACATCAAATACTGTGGGTTTTATCTACACTTATATCGGTCATATTTGTATTCTTCAAAACTTTTCATAGTCCAAATGCAGGACACAATTGTAGAATGCTCACCAAAAGTGGCAAATCCTATCTGCTTTACACAAGCAAGTAATACCACTGGCTTCAGCAGGTTACTACAAGCACGATTTGTCCAAAAATGGAGAAAAAAAAATATTAATGCAGGAAGCTTAAAATGATGCTGGTTTTATTTCTTGACAATTATTTTTTTCGATTGCCTCTGTTTCATTATTTAATATATGAGATGTAAATAATGACCAACAGAAGAGAACTCTACATTTGCAGGGACAGAGACAGAGGTAAATTTCAATCTAAATTGCAGGGGGTCCCTTTAATAAGTGACATTTGAGAAGTATAAACCTGGACAATTTGGTATATGCAGCAGGTATAGGTAAGTTCTACAAAGACTTACACAAATGCTTAACTTTTTGCACCAGGAGTAGTATTGTGACAGCAGTGCACACATTTGATAATGCATAAACTATAGTAAGTGTGTAAGTCTTTGTAGTATTCGAGCCCTTTCTATTATCTCTTATTATGTTATTCAGCCAGACTCCACAACCAACATTATAATAAATAATACCTTACTCTGCAAGTACTTCTACTGAACAGGACCACTTTCAGAGTGAGGTAATTCTCATTGTGAACAAGGGTGGCAGATTGGCTCCTCCCTTACATTTCTAAGGTTTTATCTACACTTAAAAATTAGATCAACCTAGGTACACTGCTCAGAGCTATAAAATATTTTGCACTATGTGCAGCATAGTTAGGTCAATATAACCCTGATGTAGATACAGCTAGGTCAACAGAAAAAATTTCTTCAGTTGTCCTACATACCGCCTCTTGAAGAAGTGGCTTAACTACGTCAACTGAAAAGCCCCCTCCATGATGTACAAAGCATCTACACTACCACACTACTGCAGCACATCTGCAGTATCATAGCTCTCTTGATCTCATGTAGACATATACTAGGAGTCTGCTCTTTGCAGAAGCAGGTGCCATTTTGTAAAGCAAAATTAATGCAACATGTTACAGGAAAAATGCACAGTTCGTTCTCTCTCAAAGAAACTTTTCTTTGTCCTTTCTCAACTGGTTGTTTTTCCTTAATCTAATATAAAAATCCTTTCAGACAGAATGTATGTTGTTGTTCATTTTCATATGGGAAAATGTAACAGGAATAATGTGTAAATTAAACATAGATTTTCAATCTAAACTTTCCATATCTTAGTTTTGGCTTGAAGCAGACTCTTAGAATTTATTGTAGCTATAATTTCCCATCTTTAGAAAAGCAATAACCAAAAAAGTACAATAGTTCTAAAAATGTTTAAAAGTAAATTATTTATATTATAATGAATTTTTTAGAAAAGTTGTAGCTTATTATGCAAATATATATTTACATAATGTTCCAAAGCATCTATTATTTACATGTAGACTATAATGGCTTATTTTGAGCCATTAGAGTGCACTCTCTAGACCAGATCCTGCCTCAAATACCACAGCCCTACAATTCCCACCCTTAGCACTGATATTGGTGTACAAATAGCCAAAAGCGTGAGTGTTTACCCAACAAAAGGACAGTGGCTCCTTCAGAGCCAATCATTGCACACACATGAAATATTGTAACCATTTTTTCATTCCAATGTCTTAATAGATCAAACAGATTTCTGTAATTTTTATATTGTATATATTTTTCGGGCCACATTGTCATCTGGAGCAAATGATAAACCATGGAAAAGAGGAGTTTAAAAATGGAAATGCTAACAGACATTCAAGGACTTGCAGCACTAAGGCTTATATAGTGTGCATAAGGGAACACAAAGGTGAATGGGGTAGGAGGATTACAATAAATTAAACACTAGGCATGGGCTTGTCTATGTGAGGACACTTAAGGTACATCTACACAGGCATAAAAAACACACAGCACGGCCACTGCTGCTTGGGTCGGTTCACTTTGACTCACAGGGCTTGGGCTGCGGAACTAAAAATCACTGTGTAGAAATTTGGGCTCTGGCTGTCTACACAGCTATTGATTTCCAGCCGCTGAGCAGAGTTCTGTGAGCCTGAATCAGCTGACCCAGGCCACCTGTGCGTTTTTGAATCATGTGTAGGCATAGCCTTAGGAAACTTAATCCAAATTAATTAAAGGTGTGCATTTAAAGTGGATTAGTTAAACTGGTTTCAACCTGTGTGGACACTCTCATTCAGAATTAAAGTGGCCTTAATTAAATTTAGCTACATGTGAATTAAGCAAAACTTGAAGCCACTTTAATTCTGAATGAGAGTGTCCACACAAGGGTTCAATGTAGTTAATTTGGATTAATTTTCCTAAATCCCCATGTAGACAAGCTGTTGTCCTTTGCAGTGAACAGAGTAAATCTTGAGAGTGTCATTCTTGTACTCAAGTTTTAAAAGTTGGGATGGGGAGAGAATGAGTATATCAAATAAAAATGTCAGGCATAAGCATGATACATGTCACGCTAATAAGTGCTTACTCAGGTATTTTCTTCTTACATCTTAATCCTGCTGCTGAGTAGAAATAACTGGGTAGCTGCTCCAAAGCATGCTTATTAATGCAGGACTCCATAAAGCTTAAGTATATTGACCAAAGGGTGCCTGCTTTTAAATAAGCTTTTCCCTAATTGCTTGAGTTAGTTTTGGGAATCCTGTAAATACACCAATGTATCTGCTAGGTGCTTAGCTAGTTCTGCAATTTGGTATGACTCTAGTAAGCCTTGCACCTTGGCCCTGCAGCAGGCAAAGCAAATCTGCAGAAAACGAATTGCTTTGAAAGAGAAATTTCCTCCCTCCCCAAGATGTAAAAGATGATCCCAAAAAAGCCAACAGGGAGTCAGGGGGTGGAGGACATCATGTGAATTTGCTGATCAATACCCTACTCTTCTTTTGACTTTTATAAATGTTTCTTTTGTGGGTCTCTCAAGTGTTATTGCCAAGGACTGATGGCAATCATCCTGAACATCATCTCCACACTCAAAGTGGACAGCACTAGACTGACTCCTGAACATATTTAGTTGAACCCTAGATGTCACAGAAAATAAATTCATTGTCACACATGGTTACAAATGGTTTTGTAAATTCACTGCCTATGGTGCCAGGGAGAAACCTGTCAGTTTTCTACATTTCACAGAACCAGTGCAGGGGTTTCTGAACACAGTCTCAGGACTAGTAGCAAGAGCACTGAGTCACACATTCCAGCCATCAGCAGTAAAAGCTCTAGAGCCTATTGCTGAGTAGGGGACAAAACTGTCCCCTCAAGTCCACAGTATGTCATTAGTGCTCCTCTGTACTAGTCTCCTAATTTCCTGGACTGTCCCTTAGGATTCAATACTTTTGATGATCACATCTGCTAGTAATAACAGAGAGATTCCATTAAACATGGAACAGTACAGAAGATGGATTCTTCAAAGATAATACGAGGCTAGACTTCAACCAAACATCCACATAGAAACCTTAAAGGACATTCAACATCAGGAACTTGGAAGGAGGAGGAAAAGGGGAGCATAAATCTTAAACATGGGACCCTAGCTAGCCAAAACAAAAGATTTCCTATTTTACTGCAGTAATTGAGCATGGTCACAACTGTGGTCTTAAAAACCAAGTGTGACATTCTTACCCCATTTAAGTCAATGGAAAACTCCCACTGACTTCCATGAGGCCAGAATACTTGCCAGCATTTGAGCACTTCTGTCCTCCTGGCAAAGTCTTTGAAAAGTTCGTTGAGTGAGAGGAATGAATTAAAAAGACATTTTCATGAGTTCCCACGTCTGGCCATTTCTCCATAACATATGTCAACAGAGCTCAGATAAAAGCCCTTCCGCAAACCATCCCAGTTTTTCTGGATGAATAATTTACTCTTTTTGCTAAACCAAGGTCTATAGCACTCAATGTTCTCAGCAGTGCTTAAGGCAGAAACTCTTATGGTGGTGAACATAACCCTCAATGTGGAAAAATAAAGCTTAGAGGGAACATTTGCCTTTCAATAATCGTATTTGCGTCTTTTGCATAAGCTGCCAAACCTCAAACTATTGCAAACAACAGATAGAGAAGTTTGGGTTGTTTTACACAAACAATGCATCAGGTCTGTGCAATGAATATAATACAAATTATTTTCTAAATATAAATGGGTGTCAGTCCTTCATAGTTTTAGCTTCAGCATAAATTAAAACAGACTGATGGGCGAAATATTCTGTAGGGAGATAGTAAAGGATTCTGTTTTTATTGGTTAGACTGTTGGCTAGAGGTTAGGACTCTTAGGTTCTATTGCCAGTCCTTTCACTGACTCACTGTATAACTTTGGGTATTATCGATATAAAATTTAAACCTTAACGGATCCCTACAAAGCTTAATTAAGTAAGGTTAAGGAATCACCCCCTTCTCACATGACATTACAAGGGAGGGAAGAGGAGTAAGGAATATTCCCCTCCCCCCTGGAAAGACTGCATAAAAGGGAGACCAAAATTGCAGCCACTACAATTAGGGGAGTGCAGGAGCTATTATCAAGTTGCTCCGCACAGAAGCTACTTGGTGAAAAGAGGGTTGGTGGGGTGGAAGATATGTAAAACTGGTCTGCTATATGTGTGCAGTGGGGAGGGGAGTATATATTGTAAGCCTTAAAGAACAGTTGCATATTTCACTCAGCGCAGTGCAAATGGGGAGTTTCCAGGACACATTGTGTGATTCAGCAGCTTCCCCCCCACCAGGTTTGTCACTTAATGCCACAGTTTAGTCCAATGATTATAAAGTACTTGGAGGTCTCTCCAATTGCTGGTGCATTGCATTTTTGTTCATTGTTGTACAGTAATTGAGTTATTTTGGGAGAGTTAGAGATTGTGTGTATGTATACAAAGTAGTGCGCACATGCATACACACGCAGAGGCTTGGCAAGGTTTATTTTTTATATATATAATGGGTACTACTGAGGTTTATTTTAAAACATTTTTTCAATTTAAATTTTCACACTTGTGCAAAATTATGCAGGGCAGGTCAGACAATTATTTAATGACAGTAGACATTCAAATGTAAAAAGTTAAAGCTTCATTATCATCAATAAACTGTCAGCATCCAAGAGCAAAAAAATTAAATATACTTAAATCAAACTAGTAAGTTCTCAAACAGCATTTTTCTTACTTTGTTTATCTATACATTTTGATTATTATTGATGGAAATATTTTTGTTGATTTGTGTGTGTATGGTGAAAACAACATTCATCTAATATTTACTGATAAAAAAATTAATCCTTCCAAACCTATAAGTACAGCAGTGGCCATTCTGTTTGATGTCTACTGAAATAAATATAAATGGATTTGTGAGTCTATTTCTAAGATTTTTTTTTAAATTAACAATAATAAAATGAACAGTGAAATGAAATAATGAAGTGTAGACATGAGGAGAATAAAATCAAAATAAGTTTCAGCTGTAATCCTTTCCAACAGGTCGGATCACTTTAGCCGTTCCATGTCCTCCTTTAACAGAGCAGTTTTCAGTTTCGCTGGTTTACTAATTGCTAGTCTCACTGCAAGATGCTGACAAACTGAAACCTAGAAATAACAGTAAGATAGCACTAGTGTCTCAGAGGACCAATATGTGTGTTGATGCATGATTCCAATATGAATAATTCAGAATCTTCCTGTCTGAAAACACTTCTAAGATAACTAAGAACTAAGGAAGATTTTATTAACTAAACAGGATTAATCAGGACAACCGTAAATTCTGGGGTTTGTTATCCTGATTAGAACATGAATTAATTTTAACTAAGGAAGGATGGTCATGTGCTTAAAGGAAAGGGTTGGAAGATCTGGGTTTTGTTTCCAGCTGTGCAAGAGACTTTTGGGTAAATCACTCACTGTCTCAGTGCCTCCATTTCCTAAACTGTAGAAGGGGGACAATGGCTGTTCTGATGATTAAATAAAGCAGTTAGGAAAACAGCAACTCAACAGACTAAAAAGGCAGTTTGTTGTAAGTGCAAGTCTAAACTATCAGCTAGACCTTCCAATGTGGTGCTCCATTTTGTGCCACTCCATCGGTGAATGTGGCCATATAACTGGCATATCTGACTCTGGGAGAATGGCTCCAGTCCAAGAGAAAACATCTGGGAATGAGGAGTCAGGGCAGGAACTCTTGCAATAGCTGGTTCACATAAGTGCAGCCCTGTGGCCCCTTTGACTTAATGCAGAGGAGGGGTCCTGCTCATAATGGCCCCAGGGTCATGGGATTGCAAAAGGGAGCTTTCCACCACCTTTACTACACACTTTTCTCTGCCTGCAGTTCTACTAGACCCCACATTCTGACCCTGTACTATGAAATTATCTACTATTTACTGTCAGCCGGGTGTTGGAAGATTGCAGTTTTCTTCTTTAATTAGTTTTGTTTAGGACTGAAGGCACTTCAGAGCGTCCAGAGAATGACCTCATCTATGGAAACTACATTAATGATAGTCAACGCACTTTAAACTGGAAAATAAATATCCTACAGACTTTTATAAGTGATTTCTTTAATGTTATCATGAGACTAAATCAGCCTTACTAAAATGATTGCTGTGCCTTGGCTGGCTCTTTTTCCTACAATTTATTTGTTTTTTAATCACTATTTAATGGTCATATAAACCAGTGTAAGACACCTCAAAGGAACTTACTGTGATATTCTTGTTGTTTCAACAACAAACGCGTTTTACCCAGTTGACATGTGAGGTATGAAGTCTGCCTATGCAGAATTCGACAGTGGTAGCAATATTATGCAAAACACCTTTAGGTGCTGACACAAGCAAAGCATTACCCAATATAATATATTCGTTTATGCAGCTCACTGCTATATTAAAATAGCCTGGTGTTTTGAGATGGCATAAACTGAATTCAGGGTGATGTGTGAACGAATGTTTGATTTTTCTAGTTAGATTGTTTCAAAGCAGGTCTATAAATATTTGTAATATTACTCCTGAATTAGTGAAAGAAATACTTGTTTTAAATTATTTTCCTACTGTATTTTTCCTTATTCTTTTTCAGAAGTGATTCATGTAGAGGACTAATATTCAGTGAACTCAATTACATTTCTTATTGGAGAGGCCCATGAGGGCTATTTTCAGCCTCTAGGTCTTTTTTTTCTTTTATAAATTACTGTTTCATTACACTCTTTAATCAAACAAATATGTGCATAAGTCAGAGTGCAAAGGAGACAGTGTGCATAAATATAATATTTCTATAAATGGATTCACCCTTTTTTTTCAGGTGCACAACCAGCTTCTTATCTTATATTATAATAGGAGGTGCTAAATATAATACTTTGCTCTTCTCTAGCACACTTTATCCAAGGACATAAAAGCATTTTACAAATATTTGTTAAATAAATAAGCTCCTGATCTTGCACATAGCATTTGCTAGAATTCATACCAAAGTTCTACATGTAGAACACTTACAGGCTAAACTGCAAGTCTCACAACACACACCTGTGGTAAAAATAGGCACCTTGACACACATTTACTCAATATTCCCAGAACCAAATCTTCAAAAATCATAAGACTGGCTTAATCATATTTTTAAAACAAAAAATTTTTTGGTTGTTTTTTATATGTCTTCTGGCTTTAATCTTTAGGACTCATGCTTTTCTCCACAACTATTAGGGAAAGAAGGAAAGACTTGTTTCTTATATAATCACATGACTCCAGCAGATGAGGCTTTCAGGAAAACACCAAATATTGAGAATCACGATAAAACTCATGAATTGGCTTGAGGCACAGAGAGAGGTAGAGAGTTATTAACCACAAAGTGGTGGCAGAACCATGACTAGGTCTCAAGAATCATTATTCCCAATGCACTTTCTATAATACACCCTTCCCAATGGCACTGAATAGTGTATATAATCTGAGTCCTGAAGGAACTCACTCACTCACTACACAACAAATGAAAACATAAGGACAAACAGAGAAGACATAATATAGACTTAAAACCTGATTCTGTAACTTCTGCATGCAAATTCCTGTCCCTGAGAGCTCCCCAAACGAAGCAGCTGCAGAGTCAGCTGCCAAAGGAACAACAAAAACAAAAACTAAGCGATTAATTTGCCATTAAATGGAGATTATCAGTGCTCAGTCTCTGGCCTCAGGTACGCACATGTGCTACTCCACTGACGTCAATGGGAGTTGTGTATGTATACTAGAGGGCAGGATTTGACCCTAAGAATGGTGGAAATGGAATAAAACGTACTATAGAGGGGTTATACATAAGCATTTGAATAAGGTGAAGACTCGAAAAATGGAAATTGCAAGTCTGAGACAATGTAAATACTTTGTGAAGGAAAATAAGAGATAGTTGGAAATAACATGCCAGGCAAGTACGGAAGGAGAGAAAAAGAGAGATTATACAGGCTTTTGTGGTTTGGGCTTGTTTTTGTTTTGTTTTGCTTCTAAAATAGTTTTGCTTCTAAAAACCCTGAATGATTAAGAATGTAACTTGACTCTAATGGAATTCTTACTCTAAAAGGATATTCCTTCCCAAGGGAAAAATCTTTTCATACACAGAGAAAAAGATTTAGGCCCCAAGAAAAGAGCCAGTGGGTCTGTCTATACAGCAACTGAGAGAGTGATTTCAGCAGGGTACACAGACACATGCTAGTGCACTAAAAATAGCAATGTGGCCATGAGGGCACAGGCTGCTTGAGAGCATACCAGAGGGGGTTGATGGGATTGAACTCAGGAAGCTGGCCCGAGCCACTACCCATCCTGCCACAGTTACAGTGCAAAAATAGCTCAAGCAGACATATGGTGTATGGCTGTCTACCTGCACTGGGAAATGCTCTCCCAGCTGCAATGCAGATATCCCTTAGTGCCTCTGCGCCTCAGTCCCCCATTTGTAAAAGGAGGATACTAACACTTCCCTATCTCACGGGGTGACGGGGGCAAATGTGCCGAGTTTCTAATATGCCGGGCAGTGGTGGGGGAAGTATGCTCCCCCCATTCCTGCCACAGACTCCACCCCCATTCCATCCCTTCCCCCAAGGCACCACTCTCGCCCTGCCTCTTCCCTCTTCCTCTCCCAACAGTGTCCAGCCCTCGCTCCTCCCACCAGCCAGCTGATCTGCGGTGGGTGGGAAGCCCTGGGGGGAGGGGAGAGAGAGGCACTAACCAGCAGTGCTGCCAGCAGAAGGGAGGCACTGGTAGGAGGGCTGCTGTTGGGTTCTAAGCACCCTCCTTTTTTTTCCATGGTTGCTCCAGCCCCGGAGCACCCACGGATTTGGCACCTATGCAACAGGGTAGTGTTAGGATAAATATATTAAAGGTTGTGAGATGCGCAGATACTAGTGTCAACAAGCATTCTTCTAATTAAATTCACTGTTAGAGACAAGACTTTGATATCTGGATGAAAGGAGTTAACCAGACCGAGGAAGTCTTTTGTTAGTAGGCTGGGATACAAAGACCCCAATATTAGTATTGTAGTATGTTTGTTATCCTGTATGTTTACTGGTTTCATTTTATTTTGTAACATCTATGCAACAGTGAACTGGAAGACATAGCCTCACCAGATATGTTTTATGCATTTTTTTATCATTAGTTATATAGTGTGTGGATATTTTTCAAGCCTAACACTATAAGCAAAATAAAATCTTCTTTGTCATTGATCTATCCTGCCTGCAAGGAATTCCTATTGATTTCAGTGAGGATTTTGCATGCTGGGCAGATACCAGCTTGAGTCCTTGATCAACAACTCTTGCAGAACCAGTACGTTGACCTTGCCTATCTTGATTTTTTTTTTCATTGTCCTAAGACTTATACTGTAGAATGTGACATGAATGTAATTAAATATTGAAACCAAGCACTGAGAATAAAGCCCAGTTCTGACTTAAGGAACACCAGTGTAAATCATGAGTAACACCACTCAAGTCAAGGCATTTCCACCACACTAAGATCAGAATCAGACCTAAAGACCAGCATGAATGAAATACATTTTATTAATCTATTCTAGAATTTGGCTGCATCTTGCCAAAAACTTTAACTACATTCAATCTGAACAAGCCAAGAATTAAAATAATGCTGTATTAAAGTTTACACATGCAGGAAGTAAGAGAATATGTACTACAGTAATTGTTCTTTCATAAACAGGTCTCATGGAAGCAGATATTCAGGCTAAATACCACGCTTCTGCTGCCTCTTTAAAATAAAGATGCAGTGTGACTGTGACAACGCACAGGTGCCAATATTGCTTTTTAAATTACATTTAACTGTGAAATCTATCAGTTGGGTAACAGTTAAAGAGATTCATTACAAGCAAAGGTCAGGTCTTTATGTATCCTATACCGCATGATGAATAACCTATTTATACTAGCATGAGAAATTCTAGAATAGGACAAAGGCTGAACAAAATCAAAAGCAACTGGAAAATGCAGCACTTTGCCCTTCTACAGGGTCTTTACTCTGAAGACCTCAGAGCACCGTTCAAATGTTAATAATGCTTGGAAACATATATGCCACACTACAGAATAGATTCTGTCCTGCATTGGGGCAGCTTTGTGCCTCTCCACTGGCCTTCAAGTTCACTTACCCAGCCCCTTGCTCCCTTACTTAGGTGGAGTAGAGCCACTGCAGTTCCTCCGACCCACCCCTGCCACAGCAGCCATTGTACCGGGGGAAAGAGGCCAGGGCGCTCCCCGCACAGTCTCTTGCATTGTGCGGAAGTGCAAAGCCCCTTTTGTGCCCTTCTTCCCTGAGCTGCCCAACCACTCCTAGGTGCAATTCAGGATCTAGTCATGTACCTCCAAATATTAACTACTGTAAATTAATCCTCACACAACCCATATTGGTGGGGCAGCTAAATATTATTATCCTGGTTTTACAAATGGAGAACAGACTTACAGTGGTAAAGTGTCTTGCCCAAGGCTACAGAGAAATACAGTGACACAAACAGGATTAGAACTCAAGTTCTGGGAACAAATTCACAGGTAAAGCCATAGGCAGCAGATGGCAAGGGTTAGAGGGGACCCAGCTAATCTCAGTCAACCTGCCACCGATGCACACAGCCCAGCTCCACAGGTGATGCCCTGCCCCCGGCACTGCCAAGGCCATCTTGGCATCACGTTACCTGGCTGTCCAGCAGCAGGACAAGCAGGGAGAGTCCCTGGCAGCGAGCAGTGGTGGCACATGTCGACAGGGCCACAGCATGGTGCTGTGAGCAGAGTCTGTCCCAAGAGTGGCTCCACACCCAGCCCCATTCCTAGTGCAGTGGCAGCAAGTCCATCCTTTTCTGATGCCTGTGAGCAGGGCTGGGACACGGGGACTGTGGAGAGAGCAAGACACCAGGAGGGGAGAAGAGGGCTCTGGAGGAAGGGGCTATACTCAGCCACAGCCAACTATAGACACCAGCACCGCCACACAGCTCCCTGTGCTCCTCTCCCTCCCACCCCTCAAATAGTCCCCAAACTTCTGCTACCCCCATAGCCTACCACTCATCTAACCTCCCCACCACACCAATTCCCTTCTCCCCAAACAAACCCACCCCCGTCACAAAAACCCCAGGAAACATCACCCTGTCTAAACCCTTCCTCCACTTGCCAAACCCCCACCATTGTCACCAAATCCACTCCCACCACTGCTCGCCATTCCCCCAAGTCACCTTCCCCCAAGAATAAACCAACCCCTTAAACCTCACTTACTCCCCCATCCCTTCACCCCCACTATCTTCAAACCACTTCCCTCCCCCAGCCGCCCTCTCCTCCCTACCCACCCCACTGCTCCACCATCTCTCCTCCCTGCAGAGCTGTTCTGCTGCCCCCTACACCCAAGTCCATCTACCCTACAGATCAGTTCAAAAGACCCCCAACTCCTGGCCACAGCAACTCCTCTTTCCCTTCTTCCATTGCTCCAGTCCCCTAGGAACCTCTCACCCCTTCAGCCCTGACATCAGCATCCCATCTTCATTCTGAAGTATTATGTGGGGCTGCTTTGGATCGTTATCAAGCGGAACCAATCATCAGCATGGACGCATGTCCTCTGGAATGGTGGTTGAAGCATAAAGAGATATATGTATCTTTAGCACATCTGGCACAGAAATATCTTTCAATACCAGCTGCAACAGTGCTATCAGAATGCCTGTTCTCACTTTAAGGTGACACTGCAAACAAGAAGCAGGCAGTATTATCTCCTGCAAATTGTAACCAGCTTTGTTTGTCTGAGTGACTGGCTGACCAAGAAGTAGGACTGAGTGGACTTCTAGGCCCTAAAGTTTTACATGGTTTTATTTTTGAATGCACAGTTTGTTTGTTTTTTACATAATTCTACATTTGTAAGTTCAACTTTCATGAGAAAGAGATTGTATGAACACAGTAATGCAACATTGTATTGAAAAATACGTTTTGTTTTTTACAGTGCAAATATTTGTAATTAAAAATAAAGCAAGTACTGTACACTCTGTATTGTGTTGTAATTGAAATTAATATATTTGAAAGTGTAGTGAACATCCAAAATATTTAAAATAAATGGTAGTCTATTGTTGTTTAATCACGATTAATTTTTTAAATCACTTAACAGCCCTAATTACAACCATTAACTAAGGTGTCAAAATTTATCTTGTTGGCCTGTTTCTTGATTCTGGGGATTTTTTGATATTTCTCTTTCTTATTTTACTTTCTTATGCATGGAAATATCAAGTCATTTTAAGTAAAAAGATATTGAGTTTATTATTCCTATCTAATGTCCCACACAGAAAAGCAAACAAATATGTTCCTTTGTGTACTATTAGTTGAACATCACAGTCTGATAAATGTTGGCTGCTTCAGCAAGTCATGATACAGTGAGGCCTATCCAGTCAGGAGGTAGACATTAATTCTCTGAGTATCAACAGCCCTCATTCATTATCTACTTATGAAAAACAATGGTAGGACTGAAACCTTTTATCCATTCCTTCCTTCCCCATACAGGCACAAACTAATTGATTACTTATGGAACAGTGCTGGTAAAGGATTTCTTATTCCCTAATGTACTGCTTAGTGGCTTTCTTCTAATAACTCAGCCATTCACTTAGTCTTAGAGCCTGATTCTACACCATTCTGTCAGTGGGATTTGGGTCATTGATTTCAGTGGAGCTGGACTGGATCCTCAATGGTGGTTAAAAGGTAGACCTACTTTACTCTGAATCAGAATGTCCACCTCTAAAGAGGAGATCATTTTTCTAAGCGCTGAAGAATATGTTCCTATGATGAATCCAGCTCTCTCTTGAATATGAACTGTAGCAACATTCAAACAGCATAGCCCTGCTACTAAATACCCCAAACCATTGGTTGCCGTGGAAAGGCAATGTTAACCTAGTGGATCAGAAATAATTCTTCTGACCAAAGCACATAGTATGTTCTAAATAAACAGTTTAGAAAAAAAAATTCCAGACAGGCACTTCCCTTTCTAATACCAGATTCTTCCATTTCTAACTGCATTTTAACAAAGCTTTTTATGGGCCCTGTACAATGGTAAAACATGCAAATACTTATGATTTCCCCGACTGCATTTCCTAGCTGACACTGCAAGCTGCATTTGCATTCTGTTAAATCTCCCACAGACTGACAATAAATCTCTTTTCCCTTAAACTTGCAGAAATTAATATTTTTTCCAGGCTTGGGGAGGTATTTTCATTCTTCATACACAAGATGTTTAATGAAAATCATGAGCCCCCAGAAAAGGAAATTAAATGGAATGAGGAGATTGAAGGTAGGCCCACATTTTCTTCACCTTGCTATATTTAAAAAGAGACATTACACTTAATAGTTCACTGATGCACAAACCTTAATATCTGGAGGAGAGATTTCTTGTTTAGAATATGGAAGGGGGGTTTTGTTCTGCAATAGTTCTTCTCAGTACTCGTGGCCTTAGTGTCGTTTTCTGCATTGAAGCAGCCAATATAAGCTTTCAAAAAAGGTAATATTGTGCATGCTGCAATCCGCAAAAGTGACTTTTGCGAACACTGAGCCTTCTGCAGCTGTAACTGATAAAAGCATTGCTCCTTGACTGGCCATTTGTTAGACTAAACTCCCCCAATAGCTCCAGTCTATCCAATTGAAAGGATAGCTGGCTTACTCCACTCACTGGTTACCCAGTTCACCCCTTTCAGGCTGAGGGCTGGTTGGTCTGCTTCTCAGCATTGTGGGAGTAACTACTTATTCCCTTTCTTCCCTGCTTTTAGAGAAGAGAAAAAAGGAAGGGGACTCTCTTGGGAAGATAGAGGAGGAGAATGGTGTCCCTTGTTGTTTGCACTGGGAATTTGCCTTGCAAGTGAAAGCGAAAATTAGTGATTAATAGAAGTTCTCATCTTTTCAAAAATCCAGAGATTGCTTCACATTTTGGTCAGTGGTTTATGATTGTTCTTATCTGATACATATCCATTTGCCCAGTCTTATTGGCCCAGTGGTGAGACAGCCTGAGATCATGCTACCTTGTATCGTAAAGGACTGCCTATGTGGTTATTTCATAAGTGGGAAATTTTGAGTATATAATGAGGATCACATCCTTAGAAGCTTATATTGGGTACCATCACCCCAGAATGAAAAGTTAATACTTTTGTCTATTTTATTATAATGATCTTACATTTATGTAAAATATTTCATCCTGATGAGTTCCATATGTTTTATAAATATTTAGTAACTGATTGCATAATCTATATATACAGATTACTGCACAACCCCAAAGAAATGTGCCTACCACTAGGGTGGAATGCAGCATTTGTTCACCAGTGTATAGCACTGTATAAGAGCTTAGTATGTGTAATGATGAAGAATAACTTATTCAACTGAAATAATCAAGGGTGAATTTATATAGATGGATTATAACTTGCCAAATTGTACTCTGCCACAAGACCACTCTTAATATGCTTGCTCTTCCAAAGAGTGCCATAATATGTAATGAATACAAGCGGCCAGGACAGCAGTTGTTTTGTGTTTCTATGGAGAGAGAGAACTTCTGGTAGCACAGTGATCTTGAATAGAATGTCAGGACATTAGACTCAGAAGAAAGAATGCCACCTATGGAACCAGCACCAATCCTTGCTACAGCATCTAGTTTTTTCTCTACGATTATTGCTGTAGCATTGGCGCAGCTTCATTGGTCTTGGCAACAGTGGGAGCACAGTTTAGACCAACTACCAGTATTTTTACCACTGCCATCTAAATCTGCTTGAACCGCATGACATTTTAAAGAGGCATATAATATTTTCCTGAATCCTTACTTGGTACCAAAATTCCTCTACTATTCATGTGTACTCCACATACAAAAAAACTGTTTAGCTTGCAAATGAAATACTGTGCAGGGCCAGAACTTCTGAAATACTGTGCAGGGTCTATTTGGCCAGAACTTCAATTGAAAGAGAAGTTAATTCAGTATCAGAATTGAAGAAATTACATCAGTGTCAAATTATATAATGAATGTTCTCAACAGTCTCTTACGCAAAACAGCTACAATGTTGTTATTAAATTCATAATGGTCTTTGCATCTGAGGGTCTAATAAGTTCAGCTAAATCAATTAATATTTTAAAATTCCTGGCATATTTTAAGGAAAGTAAATTAAAAGACAGCCAGGACTTTCATTTCCATCATTTTTAACACTGCACTTTTCAAAAGTTTCAGTTATACAGGGTATACAATTTGGTTCAATGGCTTTCAGCACCCCCCATTATACAAACTGTTTCAGCACCCCTGTTTGCTAGACACCTTGCAGACATATAGTAAGGGACAGTTCCCCAAACAGCTTACAATCTAAATAGATAAGATAGGCAAAGGGTGGAAGAAGGTATTATTGTTCATCTTCTAGACAGCACACGACAGCTGTGCTCCAGAATGTGCACTGGTTATAAGCATTGGTTTTGATCTAAACAATCATAAAGGGACTAGGACCAATTACCTAAGATTCATTCCCTATGATATATCATATTGCATTTGTGACCAATAAAAGTGCTAATGTTAGATTTCCCTCAATATTCAATGTACATCTTAGCTGCAAAATTCCTTGGGACAAATTCTTGTAATCCGTGAGGTTTTAAGGGCTGTAATATTATTGCAGAATTTGGCCCAGAGAATGACTGACGTTCCATTTTCTATGTAAAGACACATGGGGGAGGCTGGCATTTGCATGTAAAATTTGTTTGTTTTAATAAGTTCCTGCCACAACCATAAACTTTCAACTTAATTTTTGTTTTCATTTTAAGAACATAAAATCACATGCATCATGATGTGCCCTTTTTTCTATTTCACACACTAGATTACCTGATACCAACTCACTATATTTTATTAGACAACTTCAAGAACTTCAAGCAGAATTTAGCCCCATGTTTCTGTTTAGCTCCTACCATTGTGAGTCTGCAATATTTACACATTTTTCCTCTCCAACTAAAGTCACATAGAGTTTTGTATGCATAATGGCTGTGGGCCCTTACTGGCCTGTCATTTTATTTTCACATGAATGAAAACTAAATTTTGCTGTTACTAAAAAGAGCCTCACTCTGTTGTAAGGTCATCTTCTGCTGGCGCTGTACTTGTAATTGGTTTGTCCTTTAAACCCTTCGTGTAATATGGTTGGAACCAAATTACACTCAGCTACACCAATGTACCCACACTGAGGCCAGCAGGGTTGTATTGGTATCACTGGCCATAGAATTTAGCCCTTGGAGTTTAATTTTGCTATTTCATTAACACTTTTGTGAGACTGCACCCTCTGTCTTTTTATTTTAGATGTAATTAAATGTCCTGTGCAATATGTAAAATCAGATGTTTAAACACTCAAGGGATTTCTGTTCACTTCTTAACTTTTATATGGTTGGGAAGGATCCTGAATATTAAACGTCAGTTTGCGTCAAATGGCTCTTTGCCAATATAAATCCAGGCCCTTAACAATGAGAGAGGCCAAGGGGTTTGGTATAGCACCTGGAAAAGAAGATAGGAAGGCTAAGATTTTCAACAACTAATGAATGTGGATGGCCTCCATTTTTGTTTACCTATATTGAGACATCTTAAAAGGGCCTGATTTTCAGTAAGTGCTGAGAACCCACCTCTGAAAATAAGTCTTCTTTAAAAGACTCTTGAGTTGGGCACCTAAAAATGGAGGCACCAACAATCACTGGTCACTTTTGAAAGATCTTGGCCTACATTATAATGAATTTCCACTGTTGCTGCCATGTAACTAGTGAAAAATTATATCAACACATCAGTGTAAATACTTAGAGAGCCTGATTCTCTTTTCATTTACCCCATTGTAAATCAGGAATCACTCCATTTTTAAGTCAATGGCAGTTACAATGGAATAAAAATAACGTAAGAGGAGAATCAGGCCCACATTTCCTGTCATTAGTCAGAAATGAAATTCTGTCACTTGCTTTCTAGTCATTCTGATCAACAGATTGGATCTAAATCCAGACCTCCCATAGTTTGCAGGTATTTGGGTGTGGGGCTGGACTAATATGAAGTTCTGATGCAGCACTGAGCTATCCTGGGATTTGAGAGTATTAAGAATGAGGGGTTTAGTTTGAGCCCATCTCTAATCCAAATGTATGAAAGCTCACATTGTCTATGTCATTTTCACTATTTAATGTGGAAAATCAGAATGATCTGATATGGTTACATATGCATATGTCAGTTTCTTTCATATTTACATACTGGAGCTAATCTATGAAATCCTGTATCAATAGCCTAGTCTGATAAAAATCCTACCAGCTGCAGAATTACCTCTATTAAGGTCATATGCAAAGAACTTCTCAAATAGAATTTGACTTGTCAGAATAGCAGCACATTTCACAAACTGGATTGGCTGATTACCAGTGAAAGACCTCAGAGGATTTGTTATCAGTTATACTTTATTTTATAGCTGTTTCTACAATGCCAAATCCCTAAATCCTCATTCAGTCCTTGTCTGCAAAGGGACCTTCAGCTTCAGAATTTTAACTATACATTATGTTTATGTATTAATATCTCTGCTCTGTTTATTATAACCATCTTGGCTAATCTAATCAGGAAGACAAATTAACAGACTTTGTATTCTTTGACTCATGGTATTAAATTAGACAAATGCACGCCTGCTAAAATAAGAGTTTTGTTTTCTGGCTTTGATGATATTCTAAGAGATCTTGGTCTGCTTGGCAGGAATTAAGCTATTACCACAAAAATCTGTATTTGTGCACTTTAGGAATGAGATTTTAATAGCACAAAAAGGAAAGGAAAAAAGCTATCGTTTTCCACAGCCACAGTCTCATTACAAACGTAGTATTTCCTGTTCTTACATACTACGGTCCATGGCTTAATGTGCACCTACAATGGGGCAACTACCTTAGTGAATAATATCAAGTGAGTTACATCAAGGATGAAATTCACCCAAGATGGCCAAGTTGCAGTTGCTGTTATGAAATAACTTTGACTTCCTTGTTGTTTGTGCAATCAATCTCACCAGTAAGTAAAAAACACTATGTTGATGCAATGCAATGGTATTTGCCTTTTTTATTATTATTTTAAAAGGCAAGAAACAATTATGAGTAAAATAATTTTTAAAATACAGATTCTATAAGTATTTTGAAAAGAAACTGAATGTAATTTTACTTATTTGTATTGTGCCCAGGGTCCATTTCTGGGAGTATATTACAAAACTTAAAACCAGCTCTTGACAAACTGAACCCACTACCATCTAAATTAAAAAATGAAGAGAAAGGCAGGTGAACATATTCATCTGGCATTGCTTGGTCTCCAATGGAAGCAAGAGCATTCCAGAAAAACAAATGCCACAATGGGCATAAATAGTCTTAAAATAATCTGGTCTTTAGACACTAAGGGCCTTGTAGATTTGCACCTTAAGTCTTCATTGATCTCAAGGGTTTTATAAATTAAACGTAGGGTGACCATATTTCCCAAAGAGAAAACAGGACATACCCAGACACTCGCCCAAGTCCCTGCCACCATTAGTGGCAGATTTATCAGCCTCGTTTAAGAATGCTATCATATCAAAGAGTATGCAAATTCTGCAGGGACAACAAGCTCAGCCCACTGGAAAGGAATGTCTCACATCACAGTGACCATTCCAGCTGATTAAAGAGCTGCACAATTAGTTCCAAATGAAGCTCTAGCTAATCCTGGATGGAAGGATGGGGACTGCATTACAGCACCAAAAGATGGGGATTAGAGATTATTTTAGTTGCAACCACTGTAAGCATGAAGGGAAGAAATCTCAACTTCAACCTCCAAACACACACCTCTCTCCCACAATTTTACTATCCTTCTCATGTCTCTATTTTTACAGATGCAGATCTCATGCAGTCTCCCTGCAGGTCTCCCTCTATAACAGGTTTTTCATGTGCTACTGCACTAGTGGTGTAATAAGGACGTACAAGATTGCCCTGGGGAGAAAATATTATGAAGACTGAAAGAGAAGTGTTATGTTATGTTATTGTTATGTTAACAATGTAATACACAAAGTGACCTATTGTTCATTCATTGTAGGGTAGCCAACTTAACAATGAAAATGAATGGTGTATACATTTGGTACAGTCTGTAAAAATTAGGCCATTACAATTTTAAGTCTTTTCCTGAGATTATGTATGCTGAATATTTACCATAACTTCTTTTATATATCTTTTAAAAAATCACTCTTATATGTACATTGCTATAGACAACTGCTCAGTGACTATGTGAAATGAATGCCCTGAAAAGCTTACACTTTAAGACCCCAATCCTGTAAACATTTACTCACCTCCTATGCACGAGACATTAAGAAGGTGCTTATTTTCAGGATCAGTGCCTCATTTATGCATCATTAAATACTTTAACTAGTCATCTCCTTTTTTTACTTTGGAAACAGGTGATTAGATGAGACTTCATCTTTTATGGAAAACTTTGTTTTAGTGTTATAACCTCAGTCCCCCATGCTGAACCCCATTTGTTTTTGTCCAACTGATGTGTCCTATCTGACAACAAGGGCCAATTTCTCAGCTGGTATAAATAGGCATAACTCCAGTGAATCTATGCTTATTTATACCAGCTGAAGAACTGGCTCCCCAATTGTGAGCTATGTCTTTTTTGTTACTTGCCCATACATTGCCTAGCATAATGAGGCCCTGATACCTAATTGGGGTTCCTAGGTGTTACCATAATCATCATCATCTTCTCATCCCAAAGCATGGTTCTAGGTCTGAGTGTCCTTAGTTGTGTTTGCATTGTTTTCTCTGGCATCCTATCATCTGCTTGTCTTCTAGAATGTCCCCACCATCATAATCATACCCAGCTTTCACATCCTACTCCACCATAACACAAAGAAGAATGATAACGACCAGGTAAGATTTCAAATAATCTAATTATTCAGACAAAAAGAACATGGGGTCCTTGTGACACCTTACAGACAAACACATTTATTTGGACATAAGCTTTCGTGAGGTAAAACCCACTTCATCAGATGCACGGTACAGACTAACACGGCCACCACTCTGAAACATAATTATTCAGACTAACTTTAAAATCATAATATTTCACAGAAAAATTGATATTTATAGTAATCTGGTTTTGTACTTATGAATGTCTTGCAACTTTAATAAATGAAAGCTATTTTCAGTGAAACAAAACAACTTCTTGGCATTTCCTAAAATTAAATCTCTGAAAATAAGTGACTAACAATAATTTTATTAGCTTTATTGGCTATAAGTAAGTCTGAATTACCATAATTATTTAATCACATGATCTATTACCTTTATAACACTTTCATAACAAAACTCTTTGGAAGGAACAATAATCAGTCTTGTTCTTACAGTGCCAGAATGAAAAAGAAATTACTGAATTTTCATGAATCAGAACAAAATGTAAACTCAGTTGTCCTACTTTCTAATAAAATGTTTATATTCTATAATGCATTAGATGCTGCTTTTAAATGTTCCTTCTCTCTCTTTTTTTTTTTATAAGTCAAACTATTGTACTTGGTTTTCATATAAATAGGTTTGAGTAATATATGCTGAATTTTGCAGAGACCATTCGGTCAGATTCTAATAATCCCCCTTGGGAGCCGACACCGACTTCCAGCAGCAGGTCCAACACTGCAGATTGGAATAATAAAACACATGCTGCTGCAGCTCCCAGAAAAAACAAGTCTGTCTTTTCCAAAATGAAGAATGACATTCTGAGGATCTCAGAAGCCTCTTGTCTCCTAGCTAGAAACATGGAGTTTTTCCTTTTTAATGAGCAGTAAACATTCTGGGCTCTAAATAAACAAACAAAGGGAACTATGGGGTTTTTTTTATTCACTGCAAAATTCAGGGTCTTGTTTTCCCCATCAAATTAAATAAAGATCACTGTATTATTAGGATAAAAAACTGGTAGTAAATGTGTTATTTTAAAACAGAAAAAAGTGCTGTTCAGTGCATTAAATAAAGGCACTTTTACTCCACAAAAAAAATTAAAAAATAAGAGAAAACTATAACCCAGTTTTTCACACAATGAAAATGTTGAATTATTTTTTAATTCTCCATATGAAAATTATTACTAGATAGATATCATTAAATTTGCCTCCAGGAAAATAGTCTTATTAAAACGATTGGGATTTCACTCTCAAAAATTAGCTTTGCGTTAGGGTATTTGTCAGCCCAAGACAAATTATATATCTCCCCTCTACATTTCATCTTCTATCTTCAGAGCATTCCAAATATAAACCTCAGGTAGGTCTAGACTTCTTGCGTTTGACCTCCTTGGTTGAAAGCAATCCACTGTATAATGATTTTTTTACTACTAGTCTGAAAAATGAATAGATTTCCACATGCACAAATGCTAACAGAAATCAAAATATCCTATATCTTCCTCTGACCTTCAGCAACCCTCTCTGCTGAAGAAAAAGCTATTTTACTAATTTATAAGCACCATGCAGACTCAAGCGGTAGACAAAGAAATCACTCCAACAGTAATACAGATATAAAAGCACAAAGCATCCTGTAGGATTTTGAGAAATTCTGATAGCCAAGAAAAAGGCTTAAAGAGTTTAAAATATTCCCAATACTCACTGAAGGCAGCCACTGCAAGAGCCAGTGTGACAACGATGGAGACCCATGAAACCCACAATGCCTTTTTTCTGTAGCTCTGAGCTTCATGAGGTTTCAGCCTTGTACTGCTTTCTAGTAAACCTGATAAAGGCAATACACAAAGCGGTGCAAACATTACATTACTCCTTTTAAAAAAAAAAAAACACACACACACCCATTGTGTCAATTCAGGACCAAACTGATAATTTTATATACCATATATGGTACATTGAGCCAAATTCTACCCACCTCACTGAATTCAGGTGAATGATGCTAATAGGAGTGCTTGAATGAGCAAGGAGAACATGTTTTGGGTCATTTCACCGGACAGAGTATTAA
This sequence comes from Dermatemys mawii, assembly GCA_007922305.1. Classification (NCBI taxonomy): domain Eukaryota; kingdom Metazoa; phylum Chordata; order Testudines; family Dermatemydidae; genus Dermatemys; species Dermatemys mawii. The sequence goes on from ML677353.1 coordinate 14,552,236, forward strand.
TGCACTCATCACCCCAACAGAGCACTGCAATCTTCAGGCAACTAAAGAAAGGCTCACAGTAATTTCACTCAGTATGTCTACATGAGGATAAAAGCCCCACGAGCATGGTGACAGCTGGTCCCGGGTTAGCTGAATCGAGCTTGTGGAGCTCAAACTGCAGGGCTAAAAACTGCTGTGTAGACAGTCAGGTTAGGGCTGGAGCCCGAGCTCTGGAACCCTCCACCCTCACAGAGTCCTAGAGGAGTGTCTATCCAGCAATTTTTCAGCCACACAGTGACCATACCAGCTAACCTGGGCCAGCCGCAGGTTTTTATCTCCACTTAAACACTGCTCACTGATACAGGTACACAAGAGGGACTTGATCCTGCACCTATTTAGGTCAATCATAAAACTTTAATTGACTTTAGTGGTTCAGGATTTGGCCTTAGTTCCAGAAGAGAGCTATAAGAACATGGGGAAAAACTTGTTTTGGAGTGTCAAGTTCACAGGCTCACCCACCTGAGAATTTAACTTGCTGATCCATTAAAATACAGTGCTCGAATGGAGTATCAAAGCAGGAGCATAAGTATTTTAGGATCACACCACCCAGAGATGAGAAAAGACCTATTAAACCTAAAGAAGAGCCCTATGTAGCTCAAAAGATTGTCTCGCTCATTAACAGAAGTTGGTCCAATAAAAGATATTACCTCACCCACCTTGTCTCTCTTTTAGAGCATAATGTCCATTCTCCTGCAAAGGCATACAATCCCCACATAGAGGGACATGAGAGAGGAATTTAGGACCTGATCCTGCTTTTACTGAAATCAGTGCAGTAGGTGCAGAATTGGGTCCTAGGTCTTAACCAATTTTTAAAACTGTTTTTGTCTTTCACCATGCTTTCTAACTGTGGAACGCTCCCCTGTCTCCCCCATCCTAATCCCCATCTAACAATTCAATTTAAATATCAGAAAAATATTGATAGTCTTCTGCTCCCTCTCTCCCCTGCTTTAAAGAGTGATTTTAATTTAAAATAAAAACACTTTCTTTCCTGTCTTCGTTTAGCCCTAATTATGATATTCATTTAATTTTAAAAAACTATTATAATTTTGTTTCACCAGAAATTGTAAAATCTGATCCAAATCTGTTTCACCCATGATCTCTGGAGTATTTTGTTTAACAAATGTAAAAGCCAGTCAGTCTTCTCCAGTGCTTCTTTCAGGATGTCTGTCACTTTTTCACAAAACACATGTGTTTAAAAAGGGAAACTACTGTAGGGCTCTGAATTTGTAAAACCAGTGTATTATAAACATGAGCAGCAGCATAGTTTAATGGCTTGAAAATGGGTTTGGGCATTAGAACTAGGATTAGAACTAGGAATTCCTATCACTAACTCATTCTGTGCTCTTGGGAAAATCACTTAACCTCACTGCCTCAATTTCCCCATTGGTAAACAGGGATAATATTTGACTAGGATACCTCACAAGGTGTTGTAAGAATTAATTACTTAATATTTGTACAGTGTTTTCGCACATAATTATTAGATTCTTTATGTGCCAAATTTTGCCCTCAGTTACATACATGCAACTCTAATTATCTTCAAGAGGAACTGCATAGTTATATGCAAGAGAAGAATTTGGTTCTATAATAAGAGGTCCTATTTATTTATTTATGTTTAAATTGCATTTATTTTCAATACACATTTAATGCTTTTCAAATTACCAGACTGATAGCTTACAAGGCTTTGATTCCTCGTTATGCTCACAGAACAGGTCTGGAATGGGTAGCAACAATACAAATTTCTAGAAGGACCATTGCAAGCAGTTCAGAGGGTAATTCCTCCTCTATATCCATTCAGTACTAGACCTGTCTGCTGCCACTGCCAACAAAGATGCACAATTTCAGTGGTGGCCTTTGTGGGGCTAACACCTAAAAACAGGTCTAGAAATAAAGATAAGATTTCGTTATTCTAATTGTATAACCATAAAGAGAACTTCTTTTTTTCCCTAGAAGCATTTAACGGTTCTACTTTAAGGTCTAAATTCTGTCCAGATGTAAAGCTTTTGGCTGATTTTGACTGTGAGGTGAAACAAACATGAGGTAAAATGATGCATTAATTCCTGCTTGTTTCTTTCTTTAAATACATCATGAAGACCAAGGCAAACAATAGATGTTTATGAATCATATAGAATCATAGCTAAATAAAAGGAAAAACATTCACAGCTAGCCCTTTTTATCGCTAATTGTAATTCAAGTTCCAAGAGTGCTCCCCACTGCATAAGATTCAGCTCCTTAATTTCATAAAATGAAAGCACCCCTGCTATGATGTACATACTGTAACATGTATGTTAAAAAATATTGGAATATTCTTGGTTAACAGGATGTAACTTGTTTTCCTCCTCCCTAAAATAAGTCACCTACTTTTATTTATTTACAATTTTTCCCCTCAAGAAGCACCATCTCACTTTAATGAGTCCTAGGGGACTGCATGCAAACATACACACATATTCATGCAGCTACCAAACACATAGCATGAAAATCCTTTTACAAAAAAAAGTTAGCTCATTAATTTACATACAGCAAACAGATTCAGGGGGGAGAGCTTTTGATCTTTTCACTGCATGTTACAATACGTTTAATTTTAACTGACCACAACACATTTTAGACCACCTTTAAATATGACCTGCATTGCTACAAAATGACGAGCTTGCATCTATTGACAAGATTTCTCCGCCCTGAAACTGAGATGCTGAATAATTTTGCTGCAAACAGTAAGTTGATTTAGCACCTAAATATCCCTAATGTAAAGATGATGCATTTGTTAAATGCATTGAATTATGTTTCATCACCTAAAATATACATATTTCACAAAAAATAAAAATATTACATTAAATAATAATTCCAGAACACAAGATGTTTATGAAGTGATACCACATACTGATTTAACAGATGTTTGGGTTTTTTTTTAATTTGACTAAAATAGCACTTTAAAATGTCACATTTGAATTTGTATGTTGTTGGTTTTATTTTTTTCCATTAAAAAACCTCTGTTGTATGATAACAATGTTAAATCAAGGGCCTGATCTAAAGTCAATTAGAGTCCATGGAAAAATTCTCATTGACTAAGGAAAGCCCTTAAAGAACCCTCTCCCCCAATACTTCAGTGACCTTTTTTGACTGAACAAAATGCAAAAGGATCCTTAGAAGTAGTTGAAAAATTACTGAAGCCAACTGCATTAGAGATTCATACCTATATGACTGTGTCTATGTTTATGATTCATTGGAAAGAGCCACTGTAAAAAGTGCAATATTTCAGCAATATTATAAACAAACTGCAAAAATCATACTGAAACTTTTCCTGGAAATACTGGGGACAGTGAGACAACTTACTGGACTCTTTCCCCTTTAGCTCTACTACAGGCCAATTTTTATGGGGAGTCCCTTCTCAACATCTCCCTTGATTTTAAAGGTGCCAACTCTGACCATTTTATCACAAACCTTGGTGGGGATTGCAGATCTGAAATTCCTCTAGATCTCTGAATTCCTGTCAAACTTTTGAATTTTGACCTTAGTCCAAATGGTTCATGTTTCCCATTACTTCCAATGGAACTAAAGCCACAACCTGCCCTCTGTCAAGATGCCTACCATTTTCATATATTATTAGTAGTATTTTATTATGCTTTTGTATTATTGTAGCACCTAGGAGCTCCAGTCATGGATCAGCCTTTGGCCATGGAAGCAAGGCAGTCCCTAGTAAAGATGGGCACCAATTCCCATATTGTCCCAATATGACTGAAGCCCAGATCGACCTCAGGGAAGATGGTCATGCCCTTATACTCTATAGCTAGGGAACCAGAAAGGAAGTGTGAAGAAAAAGATCAATATGGGGAGCCTGAGGAAGACTAGGGAGAGGGAGGGAAATGGGTACAGGATGGGGACTGAGGTGGTGCAGGGGAATGTGTGGTGCGGACAGTAAAATGAGGACAGTAAAAGAGGGAGAATATGAGGAGAATAAGAGAAAAATATAAGGCAAAGGTGAGGGGCAATAGATTGTGTGGGAGCATAGTAAGTGAATGAAAATGAACCATGAGTTGGGGCATGGAGGGAGGCAGGATAGTGATGAAAGAGGAGAACGGAGAGGGATAAAATGGCACCTTCCTACAACCAGGGGATAGGTGACGGTAAGTGGAGTGAAGTGAAGCCTGCATTTGTGTATGTGTATTTAAGGTTGAATTTTGAACTGTAAAGATCACACACAATTTAGAGGTTAGCAGCTTCCCGCAGAGATTCAAATATGAGGGCAGATTAAAAAAAACACTTATTTTTTAAATTTCATAATTTGGGGGGAGATCTGACTCATGATTTTTCAATGGCTTATGTTGGCAATGATGGGATTTGCACATTTGGGGGCACTATAGATTTAAGCACCACACCAAAGCCCCTTGGAGAGCCTCCACTGATGGGCTCTTGGCAGCTGCTACACCAAGTGGGCTCACTCCCATCAGCAAACAACAGCCTTTCTGTAGGAAGTAGGTTAGCAGAGACCCCAGCACTGACTGTCCCTCTTTGTAACCCCTTCATTGACTCCCTCCTTTTTTTAACCACCGATTTACTTCTTTGAGGCACTTCCTCCCCTCAGCCATTCATTTCATCTGCAGCTTCTGGGACACCTCATCTCTGATTCCCTAGCCCTGACTGCATCCTTAGGGATTCTCCCGCCCCACTCCCCGATGGAAAGCAGTTAGACTGGCTATGTATCTGAGCATCGCCATGAACCGCTTAGGTGGTCTGCCTCTCCTCTGGAAAAGACGTGCTGTTTTGAGGCTGCGGTAGCATGGGGGAACGCAGAGGGACAGAGTACATAGGGTGGGACTTAGGAAGCTTCTGGGGGCAGGATGTTCGGATAGTTATTGGAGGGGCTGAGGAGGAGGATTAAGGGGAGAGCTGCAGATATCAATGTTAAGCGAGTTGTAAATGATAAGTAAGGGACAGGTGCAGGCTGTATCGGGTGTGTACTGGGAGGGCTGCAGGGGTGATGAAGGCGAAAGAGTTGCAGGTGTGTCGACGGGTGGGCGGCTTATTAAAGGAAGGGTACGTGGCTCGGGGCCCTAGGGGGTGATTCAGGGTAGGTGGTGGGTGTTAGGGGGGTAATTATGATAATGGGGTGTCAGAGGGAACGCTAGGCAGCCGCCGAGGGGACATGGTGCAGGAAGAAGTGTTAGAGGGGCTGCAGGGAGTGACTGGGGGAGGGGCGCACATTAGGGGAGTGGGGGGTACTAAAGGGGGATCATGGGGTACAGCAGAGAAGAAAGTTGGATTTGGGAAAGGTGGCGGGGGGGTGACTTAGGGCGGCAGAGATGATCATGGGGGCTGCGGGGAGTGATTTGGGGGCTGCAGGGTGTGATGGGGGCTGCCGGGGTGATTTAGGGGAGGATGTGGGGCTGCGGGAGGCCAGGGCGTAGGGAGGGGGCTTACCTCTGTCCTCCAGCCCTTCGCTGAACTGTCCGCTCTCCCCGATCCGCAGCGGTTCCTCCAGCTGGTCCCGGGAGGGGTAGGGCGGGGCGGTCCCGGGGGGCTGCACGATGGTGGGGTCCGGGGGGCTGGCCGGGTCGCCCCCGGCTGCGGCCGGCTCCATGTCTCGCGGCGGGGGAGAAGGCGGCAGGAGAGCGTGGCAGGGCAGCGAGGAGTGAGCGGAGCATCCAGCGCTGGGGGGGGGAGGCGGAGACTCGGCTCAGAGCATCAGGGGGATGGGGACGGACGGCCAACAAACTCCCCCGGCGGCTCCCTCCAGCGGCTCATCGCCAGCCCCCCGCAGCAGCCTCCGCGCAGGTGGGAAGCCGGAGCAGCCGCCCGGCTCCTCAGACTGGGGGGCGGGAGGGGAGCTGCAAACCCCCCCCCCTTCCAGCAGCTGGGGGGAGGGCTGCAATTAGAGGCCCCGCCCAGTCCCAGAGAGGAGCTCGAGGGAGCTGCAGCGGGTGACCCCTCCTAGCTGGGGGGGCTGTAATTAGAGCCCCCCCCCCCGGGACAGGTGGTACGGAGAGCGGACGCCCTAGGGACGGGGTTACGGCAGCCCCTGTCCAGCGGCAATGCTGAGGGGGCGTCCCGCGCGCGGCTGGGACTCGGCCCCTCTCGCTGGAGCGGTGGGGGTGGGGGGTCTGAGGTCTCCTCCCAGCCCCTCTCCGTTCTGCCCCCAAGGCTGTAACGCCCGGCCTGCAGGAGGCGGGTAAGGGAGCTGGGTTCCCCTGCGTGATTCCCAGCCCCTGGAGTCGAAGCGGAGACAGGTATTTGCTTCGCTGCTCTTGGTTCTGTTTCCTTGCGGTAAATTGGTTGGGGGGGAGGGGAATTTGGGAGCTGCCATTCTTGCGGGGTGGAGATCAAACTCAGGAGCATTCAGGACCCAAATAAGGCCCCGCTGTTGAGGATTTCACAGCAACTGCTGCTGGCCAAGGGGGAATAATCTGTACAACCGGCCTGTCGAAATTACCTACAGCCTGCCCTTCCTCACTCCACACACTCCCCTCTCCTAAATCATCCCAACAGGGTCCCCCATGTCCTCCTGCATAACCACCACAAACTTCATCTTCCTTTTAGCACTGTGAAGTCTCCTTAACATGTGCTTCAAGAGAAGTTATTCCATAACTGTCAGAAACTGCAGTCTTTTCTCCTCAGAGGCAGAAGCTAGCACTCCTTACATTTTCAAAGCACGGTATACACTAACTATTCCTCATAGCACACTAGTGAAGAAGGGAAGTGTTCCTATCCCCATTGTACAGATAGGAAAACTGAGGCACAGAGCAGTTAGTGCCACCTCTTCAAAAGTCTTCACTGCTTGTGGGTACCTCACTTTTTAGATATCGAAGGGGAGCCAGCTGGGGCAAGAGCCCAAAAATTAAATCAGCCATTCATGAATGGGAGGGGATGGTGTGCATGCATATAAATTTTGCCTTAAAAGACTTTGCCAAATGCACATGGCAAGTCAGAGGAGAATTTAACACTTTCTGGTCCCCAGTTCTGTGCTCCGTCCACTAGTCTGACCTATCAAAGGCTGCAAAGGAACGCACATACTGATCGTCTTTTAAAAATCTCCAAGGCACATGAAGGGAAACAAACATTTTGCCAAAAACCAATAACTTGGTCATAGCTATTCTGTTTTACTTTTCTGGTTGTTAGCAATGACTAAATAGAGATTTGTACCCAAGTAGCGTTTTCCTACATCAGTGCTGGTAATAATCAAATGTGGTGAATATGGAAAAGCAAATGAGAGTTAAGAGTTTGCACAAAAACACAGGTTATATTTTAAGCTGCCAGAATCTAGGGGAGGTGCTTCATGCTTGTTGTATTCAGCACTTTCATTAGAAAGAGAAGTTCTTTCTAATGGTTTAATAGGACCTGTTTGGGAATGTTTACTGAAATATGAATATCCAAATGGACTAAATCTATATTATATCTCTTAATCCTGAATACTAATCCTCAAGATGTATTCAGCTGTACTTTAAAACATAAATTAATTAACTAGGAAAACTACATTTCACTAAACATTAAGGGTTGTGATGCATGCTATTTTTTTCATAGAAGCCTATGAAATGCAATTGTTTAGCTGAGTTACTTAATTGGTGCTTTTCCAGTATTGTAGGGTAGGGGCTTATGTTAGGGGCTGTGGAAACAGGCCTTGGTGTTCTTGGTTATCCGAGCATGTTGTTCCCTTGCTCCTGCATCTCAGGACTGTGTTTAGAATAGGTTCTGCATCCCTTCACCTTAATTTCCTTTTCATCCTTACTCCCTGGCAGTGTTTGTGAACCCAGTGTTCTTTCTCCAATTGTGAGATCTGCATTAATATGCAAGCTGCAAGGCCCTATGTGTGTTGTTTTTCTCATCAAATGAGTAACATAAAATAGTAACATTTTAATTATTTGGGTTAAAAGATATTCTTACACGCATAAAATAGTCTATGAGAGATTTTTCTAAACAAATTCAAACAACGCCACACAATGAAAGTAGAAGATTTTTAGAGGCTATATATGCACACTTCTCAACCTTGGAACCTGCTAATGAGAGACCCAAATGATCAACACATACAACAAATGACCGAAATGTACAGCACCTAAAATTTGTAACATCACGCCATAAGTAATAGATTGTAATGTTTTTTTCATTAAAATCTGTTGTTAAGATTTCTCAGTTCTGCAATTTGCTGAAGGCGAGCAGCAGAGGGTTGGGGGACACACTCTGTCCAGGCTGCTTAGGCCTTTGCCAGGCTGAAGAGAGGATCCCAATATGGGCTTCTTGTGAGTCATCGGGAGAGGGGGATTTGAGGAAGGAGTGGTGGTCCTGGCTCAGCTGCTCCCAATTCAATTCATGCCCCACCAATTCAAATAATGCTCAGCAGTACAACTTCTGCAGCTCTCCCTATTTCCCTGCAGGACAATTATTTCAGGATTCCCCGCCCCCTACTTCCCTAGTACAATTTCCCTATCTGCTTGCTTCAACCTCCACTGTTCTTTCTCCATCAGCAGCTCTGGGTCCTCTGCTCTTCTCTTCCTATCCAAGGAGCAGTGACCTGCAAAGGGAAGGGTGCAGCTGACAGAGAGGTGCATGATGGGGTTTTGTTGGGGGATGAGACCGGCAGCCTGAGGAGACACCATTTTTGCAAGGAAGGGAGCCAACTTAGCTAGAGCTGTGGGGCCGTTTCTGTTTTTTCCCCTACTGTAGTCTGTAAAATGGTTTAGGTTAAGAAATAAGTAGAAGTTAGGTTTGGGACCTAAGTTAGCCTAAGCGGAGAGAAGTATGGGAAATGGAAGTTGCTAGTGTGAAGAAAGTCAAAGATACGTTGGAGACACTGTGTTCTGGGAAAGTAAGAGTTAGTAAGGACACATCCCAGGGTTATGCTACTGTTATGTTTTGGTGTTTACTGGTTTAAGCAAGGTTTGTAAAAAATGTTTTTTGAGAATTCTGAATGCTTTAGTAAAATGTCTATATTGAAGGACATTGGTGCAGAAGTTAATTTAAATAATGTGTAATGTAAAGAGCCAATAAAGTGGTAGAAATATAATTATGGTAAAATAGTTTGATATTAATTTGTATTATAATGGAATATAACAGGAATCATTTTGCTAAATTGTGAGAGAGCTCCAATTAACATCCAAAGGGTATTATTAGGTTTCAAGATTAGAAGGCTGTACAGGCAGTCCTCGGACTTACGACACAATTGCATCATAAGTCAAAACATCGTAACTTGGAACCACAATTCACTCCATTGTGGGACCAAAAGTCATGAAGTTGAAACCAATTGTCATAAGTTGAATCAGGGTGTCAATTCAGAAGTGCCGTAAGTGCCATTCGTCAAAAGTCAAACATTGTAAAGTTGAGGACTGCCTGTATTTCATGCTGCTGTCATTGGACTGATCACCTGTTGATCCACCAATTCATCTTGAGTGTGAGTATAAGAGTAGCATTTGTGTAAGTACTAATTGCTTGCCTGTTTGATTAGCTGCTCACTTTTCTTTTAATAAAGTTTGATTGTATCATTCAAAGGGTCACCTAGTGGTCCTTTACTAAATACATTTTGTAGAGGCTCGAACATAAAAACTAAGCAGGGCTGGGTTTTTTTGCACCTTTACCTTTAACAACATAATACTGACTGGGAACATTCCAACACAAAGGTTACGCTGCCCATTGTGAAAAATGGTGTTGGCTCAGACTTTCTTCCTTTTTCTAGCTTCCCCTATCCACAATCTACTCCTCTTTTCTTCACTGGCCTCTGTGTTCCTGGGAGGATGGGGCAAGGTGCCATGAGCTGGCCAAGGACGGTGTCCTCCTCCTCCTCCTCCTCTGACCCCAGCCAGTGCTGCCTGAGAGCGCACAAATGAGCTCCAGAGCAAGGTGTACTGTTCAATGCAGTATTAGAGGGCTAGCCGTGTTAGTCTGGATCTGCAAAAGCGACTGAGTCTTATAGCACCTTATAGACTGACAGATGTTTCAGAGCATAAGCTTTCGTGGGCGAAGACTCACTTTGTCAGACGAATGTCTGAGAGTTCTGAGTATATAATATTTCTTCCATTCTTAGCCTTGCAGGTGCCTATTTAACTTCTATCTTTTTGCCAGGGCTGTAGATGTCCTTAGAGTTCCTCCCTCTCTATCCCCTCCATAAACCAATTAGTTTGTCAGTTTTGTTTTGTACTGGGAGGAAGTGAAATCATTCAGAAGCAGTTTCCCAAACTCCAGACTGAAGGATTTTTAGTATAAAGGAAGAGACAAATAAGACTATAAGCTACTACTCTCTCCCTAAAGGTCCCTTTCCCAAGATGCAATAATGCTTTGACATCTACAAGAAATCAGACAAATAGTGATGGCTAAGTGCTTAGGGACACCCATCTAATGTAAAAAAACAAAAAAACAAAAAACAACCCACACACAAACACACACACACACACTTTGAAGATGATTTGGACCCCTCAAGAACCATGAGCTACCTATGTAACCAGTATTTTCAGTATCCCCATCCTCCTTCCCCACTTCCCTTCTTTTGCTCGTAGCCCTCAATTGCTGCTGCTTGTTTCACATTAAGCTGTAAGTTCTTCAGGGCAGGGGCTTTGTCTGCCTGTGTTTGTACAGCACAGTGGGTCTCTGATCTTAGGGGTGGGCTGTAGGAGCAGGAAGCTGGTGATGAGATGAAATTTTTATTTGAAATGGCTTGTCTGCCTTGATATTTTGCCACTGCACTTCCTACCCTGGGCTCAAAAGGGATGGGGGTGGATGTGATCTATTTTGTATTTTCTGAAGCAGAAAAAAGCTCCACAATTAAGTTCCTCTCCCGAAATAAGGCATCTCACTTAAATCATTGTGTATCCAAGTTAACCATTCGGAAACAGAGCCTGACTCGTTATTGTGATTGGGAGCTATTTCCCAAACCATTAGCACCCCTTATTTCTTTTGGCACTTCAAAGGCATCATTTCCTACCGCCTATGGAGGCAGTGTGTTTCAGTAAACGGGGCTTAGATCAGGGGGCTTATGATTGGCTGTGAACCAGCTATTTGACTTCTGTGAGATCCCATGTACAGGCACTGCAAATTCTTCAGCAAAGGGAAAAGGCTTAACAACCAAGAGAAGATTTTTACCTTAATAGCTGTACAGGGTTTGGCCCTCAAATACTCTTGATATTTCCCCCCATCTTTGCTGGCTATGAAGCAGGAGAATTCAAAAACAATCACAATGAATGAGCCAGAAGCAGCCTTCATAAATACATGCCAGATAGACTTTGGGGTGCCTTCTCTCTGTGATTGCTGGGAGATTCAAACACACTGTGGCTAGAATGCAGAATGTTTCTTAATAGAATCTTTGTTCACAGCTGGTCTTGCCTATGATCTTAACGATATTTTGGTGTCCACAGCCAGGTGATCTCAAACCGTGAAAGGACACACAGGTCCTAGCATAATAGCCACAGTAGCTGAAGATAAATTTATCTTTTTTTATTTAGTGAGATTGTTTGTTGTCTTCATGGGTCCAGGTGTTCTGAGGTTCTTTTTTGAGTGCTGCTTTCTTTCTTTTTATCCACCCCTTGATTTCATTGAAAGGACGAAAAATCTTTCGGTTTCTAAGGCCTGGGCTACACTGGGGAGGGGGGTGTTTGAACTAAGATATGCAACTTCAGCTATAATATTCGTGTAGCTGAAGTAAAAGTACCTTAGTTTGACTTACCTGGCTGCAAATCGACCGCGGCAGCTCTCCCATCAACTCCACTTACTCCTCCTGCTGAGGTGGAGTACAGGTGTCGATTTGGGGATCGATTTATCATGTCTAGATGAGACGTGATAAATCGATCCCTGATACATCAAACACTACCCGCTGATCTGGCAGGTAGTATAGATGTACCCATATTCTTTTTCACTTGGGACCCAGTCCTATTGCCACTGAAGGCAATGGGAAGATTCTTATTGATTTTGATGGAAATTGAATTAGGCCCATCACTTCTATTCTTCCTAGCAGTATACATTTTCCCTAAGAGTGTGAGTAATCTCTTGGCTGTAGAGTGGCCTATATCTCTGAGTTACAGTCTCTCTGTTTCAGTTAGTGTGTGTTCCCATAACACCACAAGGAACTATAATGGGAAGATAAATAGTACCTGGTACAGAAGGAGAATAAAGAGTGGGAGCACTTGAGCACTCCTGGTCTTTAATGTAAATGGTAACAGGTAGAACCAAGAGTGTGAATACCAAAACAATGTTCTATCTGACAATGATCACTACAGAACTGTAGAATGTTTATTATTCTACTTCATTCTAAATGCAGTTGAGCTATATCCATCTTAACTGTAAACAAGTCCCGGAGTAGCATTATATATTATCCTTGTTCAGGGTTAAAGAATTGCATCTGTTCTAGATTTACAATAGTTCCTTTTCTTTTTAACACAAGTGCTTGAACACCTCTGTAGGAATTAGCAGAGCATAGTGCTGCATTCAGAGACTCTTGAGAGTGAAGTTTGTTTGACTTTTACTGGTGTTACCTAATAAATGCTCCACATTGCTCAATATCCTGTGCGCAGCATGAGACCACACTTAGGAAAAGTTAAGAGTAGTTCACTAAGAAAGTGGATGAACTGGTTCAGCAGTAACAATTTAATTGTATTTTAAGAGGTAGCAGCAAAGGCAATACTGGTATCATTCAGCCATGTCTGTGTGCAAGGCCATGTCTCATGCATCTCCTATATTAAGAAAAACTGCTCCTTTCTGGTAACCAGTCATCCTATTTGTCTAAGGCATTGTTTTGCAGTATCAGGAATGCTAGAACAAGCACTGTTGCTTTATTCCTTTGCTTCTGTCAAATGGCTCCAGCCTGACATTCAAAGGAGTGTATTCATTTGTTATTTACGTCAATGTGTCTCTGTCATCGATCTACAACAGCAAGTAATGAAAGCCTATTCAATCTTGGGAGATATATCCGTAGCAAACATTAAGTATCAGTCCAGTTCCCAATAGACTGGAAGGCAACAGTCCCGTAAAAATCACCACCACCACAACTGGCACTGGTTGCTACTCCTGTTGGAGGATGAGGATTGAATAACCACTGATTTACCCATTACTCCTAGCAGTAGACCCTTTGGGCCAAGATTGGGAACAGCGTGACAAAGTTTGCATTGTAGATGCTTATGATGTTCCTGTTCTGTGGATAAGTAGAAGAGACTGAAGATGAGATTTTCAAAGCTGTCTTGGCAGTTAGCTGTTGCTTTTCTATTAAAATTAATGGAAGAAATGTGTCTAAATCCCATTGCCTGATTCAGTCTCCTAGGCCAGTTAGTTTGGCATTTTTTACCAGTTGAAATTTGGTGAAATTTAAAAATCAAATGATATTAAAATATTACAACATAGCTATTAATCCCAGATGCTTTTAAATTACCCATTAAGGTTTCTGTATCTAGATTAAGTTACTTGTTTCCTCCTGTATTGGTGTTAGCTTCAATATACTTAAGGCCTAAAAATTCTCTTCTCTTTGGCATTTTTTTAATTTTTGCACATAAATACAAAACAAAGACATGTAGTAAAGAATTAATTGCAGAGTAAAACGGAACAAGTGTCTTTTCCTTCAGGATATGAAATGTCACCTATAACATGCACATCTTGAACTAATGACCCTACTGGCATGTAGCACACAGTGACCTCATGTAAAATTGATGACAACTAATATCAGCTACCCACTCATTCTTCCTCTGTGTGATGTTGATGCTGCTTCATGCAAACAAAAAACACCTATCAAGTGTGAGCCCCAAATACTGATAAATGTCACTGATCCAATGAAGGAAGAATGAAAATGCAATGTGTCATCATAAAAAGAGCAGAGATCTACTGAATATAGGGAAGTGGTTGTTGTGTTTGTGCTTCTTTTTTAGTTTGGGTGTTTAGAAAGTTTATTTAGGAAGCTTGAACAGGTTTACAAATTTTTGTCATGTAATGTTCAAAAATAAAATATTAATCATTACAACACTAAGTTCAATAAACATTTTGTTTAAAGAAACATTATGTGGTAATATGGTAATCAAATTTATTTTGATGAAGAAGTTACCATATTACAGAGTGAACCTCTTTCCATCAGCAGGATTTGTTGCTTCTTATGATTTTATTAAGTTGAGTGAAACTACTGGCTCCACGCATATTTATCAAACCAAGTGTGTCTATAAAAAGTTAATATTAAAAAAAAAAACCTGACAGATGTGCTGTTTGTTGTGGGGGTTTTTTGCAAGCAAATGTACTTTGAGTGTTGGATAAATAGTAACCAAATATCTAAGTATCTATTTGTCCTCTGTCTGTTTTGCTGGGTACATAACTGATGCATTGATTTTTCCGTTACAACAATGTCCCATATTTTTGAACCATTTTTCTAGTTTTCGATTTATTTTTTTCCTTCAGTGAGAAGCTACCACTACCCTAGCAGATGAGAAATTAGATTAATTCTTCATTGCTTTGTGTGTGACCATTTCCATTAGGAAGCCTTAGGAGAATTATCAACCGGATCATTTGCTAATAAATATCCAATGGTTTGTAGTATCTGGTTGCAAATCATACCCCAATACTCACAAATGATAAGACATTTCCACCATATATGTATAAAATCTCCTCTTTCACCATAATTTCTCCAAAATTAATCCCCATTCATCTCCCTGTGTTTTTTAACCTGATCGGTATGAGGTGCCACTGAAACCATGTCTTACAGAAATTTCCTTTTATTGTGGTACCAGCTGATGTTGCATGTCCTCTTTTTCAGATCAAAGCCCTTTCCCCTAGGTAATTTGTCTATCCACATTTTTTCCACTGTATCTCACATGACATTTTTTGATAGGAAAGTTTCTGCCAACATTGATTGATATAAAATAGTTGTAATTTTTTTGTTTCTTAATCAACCAGAAGCTGTACCATTGGGAGAGTGAGCAAGTTAGTTAATTTTGAATTCTAAATAAGTTAGGAACATTTCTTTAGAAAACAGCTGGACAGCTGTATGTATTTTATGCCTCTCCTAATCTTATTTTCAGATGTCTGGCTCTCTCCACATTAAGTATATCAGCATGTAAATGGGTATTTTTGGAGTGCATGATTACAGTCCTCCTTTTTGTAATATGACTTGTCGGATTGCATCAACTTCAAACCACGGTGAGATCAGAGAGATACTATTTTTGTGGCAGAAAGAAAATAGTTTCTTTACAAAAGCTTCTACATTCAGAAAAGGTCAGATTCAGGAGGGAAGAAAAATCATTTCGAAGCAGGGGGACCTAGATTTCTTTATCATTTCATTTTTCCAGGACATCTCAGTTTTACTGTAGCAAATATTTTACCTGTAAATGTACCTTTTCTCTTGAGATACCACACATTATATAAAAGCAAATGTTTAGTTCCTCTCTTGCTGAGTGTATTAAGTCCATCAGTTTGGTATTGTCTTGTTAATTATGATTTTCTCCTCATTTAGCTGGATTAACTCTCCATGCCTTTCCCTGCTTTCTCATGATTCAAGGGCCTGATCCTGCCTCCATAAAAGTCAGTGAAGGAACCATTTTCAAATTATCTTTTAGAGTAGACTGTAAATTCTACAAGGCAGGAACCATGTCTTTGTTACTGGTCTGAACAGTACCTAGAGCAATGGAGCTGAGTCTTCTAATGCAGTAGTGCAATACAACAATTAATGATGTACAAACACTGGAGCTTGCAGGTGCATGATCTTTTGTGTGCACATGATGGTGGCAATTCATAAAGAAGAATTTGAACTAAGCATGCTGAAAGTTTTGCTAGAACTGGGTGCAGCTGAAGTCAGGGCAGCCACACCGATTTTCATTACATGTACAATGCTGGGATTTTGAAACAGAGCTTCTGTGAGCCACTCATTCCTCCACCACTTTCTGAGATAGCTGCAGTTTAGGTAGTGCTGCTGCTGCTGCTGCTTTTTCTTATAGCTGTAACTGGGTCCACTGAGCATAGGTGGAAGAAACTAAGGGGAGGAGGTGTTGGAAAGGGCTTTGCAGCATCTGGATGCTCAAGAACTAGGAAAACAAATGTTGGAGCATACAGGAGATAAATAGCTGAGCCAGTCTCATTACAATGCACTTTCTTCCTGAATTACAACATTTCCCCATGGAGGCCTTCCTATTTGGGCTAAATAAAGGGGAGAATTAGGATGAGTCATGCTTTGTCATAGACTATCCGTTATTCCAGGCAAACTCAGAACAATAACACAACTGCGCTGTGTCTTCCATCCCCTGCACCCATGCTGCTCTGTAACATGGACAGAGGAACCGAAATGAGCTTGGACTGAAACTTTTCAGACGTGCTGACAGCTGCTACCCTCAAGATGTTGGTGAGGTCACCACTAGGGACAGCAGTGACCATGGCAAACTTGGTCTTCCCAGGAACCTCATGGCTAAACTAAGGGAGTGGACTGTAGATTTTTACCATCCTTACAAATTCGGATGAGGGAGAGAAGATCCTAACTTCTGCTCCTGTGGCAACCAGAGTCCTTCCAAGAAGCAACATGCAGTAGTGGCCATTGATGCCTGAAGCATAACTGTCACTTAGCAATAGATAAATCCAGGATTATTATTATTATTATTGCATTGGCTCAAAAGCCTGCTTGACTCTTATTTTAATTTTTTCTAGCTTTACTATAGATATGTGCCATTTTGGCCCATTTGCTTGGGGTTTGCATAGGGATTGCAGATTGGACCCTTGCACAGAATACAGTCATTTAATGTGTCATGCATTAAAATATGCTTTTGCCAGACTTATTGCACTGTGTTCTGTATATCTTGTTCTGTTGATATTGTTCTGAAGGTATTTCTTTAGGAACTCTAAACTGGCATCCTTTTTAAAATCTGAAGAGAATAGCAAGCAACACTATAAGTGCTCATAACACTTGAGATTGTGACTTACGCAGACAACACTCACCCACTGAATCTAATTTGTTATGGCTTAGTTTGCACTTAATTTTCATTTAATTAAATGTGAAAACATCATGAGCTATGTACCTGTGAGGATTTCTTTTAATTAATGAACTTACAAAAATCAAAGCAAGGTGACATCAGATATGCAGAAGTTTATATACAAAGCTAAATCAGGGTTTAGAAAAGGTTAGTAAAATGTAATCTCTGCCTCACACTGGTGATTCTGATAGCTTACTCATGATGGATAGCATCTTTCTCTATGGATTTGAACAAGCCAATTAATGGAGTAAGTAATTATTCATTATGAATGTGAGAATCTGGCCCCATGTATGTATCACTACATCAACAAACCTATTTCATTTGATTCTATGTGTTTGACTTCAAAGAATAGCTTTAAAGTCTCCCATCCCACCCACTCTAAAGATGAAGGTCATTCACTCTCATATGCCTCAGAAGAGTTACAGCGTGTTCTAGTTGGCAAGCCATATCAGGAAATTTCTCTTGCATTCTTTCTTACATGTGCTTGAAGATGCTTCCACTTCCAATAAATAAATAAAAATAATTACTAAAAACATTAAATCGGATAAAAAACAGCGGGATTCTCTAGGGTCCATTTCACATTTTGCATTTGTAATTAATACAAGTTCACTGAGATGAAAGCTTATATCTGTCCCTGAAATAGATACACATTTCTGAAGAAGTTAGAGAAAGCACTGATGTTCATTTTCAATTATAATTCCATATTAAAACTAACTAGCTCATCAAATGCAGCCTGGCCAGCTAGATGGACTCCTTATAGCTATGGTTGTTGGTTTGCCACTAGATGGCATTATCCATTAACTGCAAGGTGAAATATACATTTTGTCATGGCCTTAACATCTACAGATTAATAAAGTAAAACAAAGTCCCTGTGTTTGTTTCCTGATAAATGCAGAAGTGAAAGCATTGTAGCTCCGAAGTAATTTGACCTAGTTCTGCATCACTGTAATTCAGTCAAGCCTTAACACATCAGATATGGATTTACTCAAAGCAATGAGAGGAAGTCAACTGTGGCAATCCTAGATGACCCCATATGTAATGTACATTTTGTAATAAATCCCTTTTATCCTTATTATTTATTGCATTTATGTTTTGGAAAAGAGCATGTTTGATTTCCAGTGCCAAAAGTATTTACAGACAATAGCTCCCTTGTTAGATGACTGCATTTTAAGCATTAGGAAGCATTGTGTTTCTTCACATTGAAGGCTAGGTAAAGATTCAGTGCTGAAGATTATCTTTAAATAAAGAGCACTGGATATGAGCAGGTATTTCATATTCTCTATGGCTTTGATTTAGGAGGCAATGACTGAGTTATCACGGGTATTGTAAATATAGATGAGAGATTTGTTAGTGGGCAGTTATCTCCCTTGATTTTGCTGGGGTTGAACCAATGTTAGCGCAGGATTCCCACCCGACTACAAATCTGACTGCACACTCAGCAGTGCCTACTGTACTGTGCTTCCTTCCCCAGCAAAGGAGGCTGCAAGTTTTACCAGCTGCTGCTTCCTCCAGACAGGAGAACAAGGCTGTAGGGATCCCCTACTGCATTCAGTTGTTCTTCCCTGCCCAAGGTGTGTGCTCTGGGGCAGCCCTCACCCGCTCCTTACCACTGGTGGTACTCCCAGCCAGGGCAGGGGGAACTAAGGTTCCTTCCCTTACTTGTTTTCTGAGTGTGGAACAAATAGCCACTGACTGCAATGGAGCAAGGATTTCATTTTATGAATTGGAAGGTCTTGCTGTCTCTCCCATTTTCTCCCTCTCATTCTTTCCCTTCTCTCATTCTATCTACCCTTTTTCATTCACTCCTTCCTCTCTTCCCATTCATGCCATTCCCCCCATTCACAATCACCTCCTCCCCCCATTCACTCTGCCTTCTCATTCTCCTTTTCACCTTTTCTCACCCCTTTCTCCCATGCCTCATCCCTATACTATACACCTTCTCCCTTACTGTCACTCTGTGCGCATGTTGGTATCTCCCACTATTTTCCTGCAAGCCTCCCAATATTTACTGCATTTCTTAAAGCCCCAGTTGTTAGGAATCAGGATGTAGGTGGTCTGGCCTAGTGGATAGAATAGGTGTCCAGATTAGGAAATAGAAGCAGTGGTTAGAGCCAGAGTTAACTGTCAAATACCAGAGCCAAGGAATAGATCCAGAGTCAGGACCAGGAATGGAAGCTGAGGATCAGGCTTCGGGTCAGATACCAAATGCTACAGTTAAGGGTTGAGCCAGAGTCAGAGCCAGGGATCAGAGCCACAACTGGTAGACAAGGGTCAAGAGCAAGGTGAAAAGGCAGGAACCAGTAAGAGGCAAGGATCAGGCATGGAGCAGGAGCAAGGAGTGAGGAACAGGTTAGGGTTAGGGTTAGGAACTGGGTTGGAAAAGGATTAGAGGAGTCAAGCAAGAACAGCATCCAGTGTGGCATTGGCAGCAGGAAGTTTGCGCAGTTGCTCAGACAGCCCACCCAGCTCACTTCCTGGCTTCAGTAGCAGGTGTGAGCCAATCAGGCAGCCACAGGCCTTTGGCACTCTGATAGTACTTCCTGTGAGGCATGACCTCTCAGGTTTAGAAAGATGGTGTTTTGCTGGATGCTCCTGCACAGGTAGTCAGCAAGATGGTGTTTTTTGGTGATGGAAGAGTGTCAGAAATCCAGGCTCCCCACAGCCATGTTCTAGACCTGCACCCTCAGATCCTTACATTAATTCCCAGAGTCATGTGAAAATGTGAGATTCTATTGTTTTTTTTCTTTTTTATTTTAAGTGAGTTTCTAGCCCACATGGTTGCAGAGAAAAGCTGGAAAATCTGACTACAGTGCACTCTAAAAACTCAAAAGCCTGAGGTAAATAAAATTATATTTTGAGTTCTTTTTAATCTCATGATTTTTGGAGGTCTGACTCGTGATTTTCGAATGCTTGCAATCAGAGTCGTCCCTAGGGTATGGTAAATCAGAGAGACTGCTTTGAGACCCATGCTTTGGGTGGGGTCCCATGGGCCAGCGCATTTGGCCAGAATGTTTGGTCGTGTAAGTGGTGGGTCAGTCCCAGAAATGATAGATTCATCACTTCCGCCCAGGCCCCGCATCCCCCTCGGGATGGTCTTGCTTGCAACTGACAGTATTCTGTGTGTGTGTGGGTGTGGGTGCGTGTGGGTGCGAAAAAGAGAGAAATTAGCTCACAGAGAAAGCAAGGGCATGATTGAATGAAGGAATAGGTGGGCTGGGGCAGAGTAAAAAGAAGAGGGAATGAGAGTAGAAGTCACTCAGTGATGTCAAACTTGAGCTTGGGTTTTTGCCACATATAGAAAACAAAGCAGAAAGAACATTGTATTTAAACTTCCTTGTATATCATCCAGGACTAGAGCTGGTGCTGGTGTTTACAATAATGGCTGACCAAAGCCTGACCTCATACATATTGTCCGGTACACATTTTTTTCCTAACATTATTTCCCTGTATTCCTTATTCTAAGTGGGTTGGGGTTTTTTCTCCCTGGCTTTGTGTAACTGAAGTTACTCAAGCCCTGAATTAGGTAAAACATTTCATAGTTTATCTGGATCAAAATAAGTTTTGAAGCCCACTGTAGTAATATTTGAAAGTAAGAAGTAGCTCAGGATACTAGACTGTGCGCATGAATGATGGACAGATAGAATAGACAGATTCAGTCAGTTTGGCCTCATCCCAGGAAAGCGCCCTGATCCAGGATAGCACTTAAGCAAGTGCTTAAAGTCCCACTGACATCAAGTGCTGACCTGAATAAGATAGACTTAAGCACACGTTTGAGTATGTTCCTGAATCAGGGCCCTTGTGAGGAAGTCGTAGCAATGCCACTTGTCTAAACTAAAGAATCCTGCAGATTAACACAAAATATTGAAATATTTTTGTTTTCTATTATTAATTTTATTCTTCTCAATATGAGTCTAATATAAACTGTCCTCTAGTGGAAACGTCTTTGCTCATAATTTTAATTCAAGCTCTGTCTCCCAGCCTAATGCTTGGCTGTAGGTACTCTTAACATCCAGTTCCTTGGCTCTTCTGCTTAGCAACAATATTTCCATATCCTTATTTGCATCAAGAGACTCCTTGTCTCTGAGAATACTGTTATGTTTCTAAGTACATTATTGAGTTGCTATTACTGTAGTGATAGTGGCAGGTTTTCTAGCATTCTCCTTATTTTAAACATTATTTTCTTCTGATGTGCTATTCTTACGATTGTGTTGGTGTTTTTGACTGACATAAGCAGTTAATGTTGTTATCCATAATGGCATCAGCAGGGCATTTCACTGTTTGTGCAGCATATAATAGTGCTAATAATCTCATTAAATTAACAGTGTCTGAATTATATTGAAGTGTTATCCTCTCTGATTTTCATAGGTTTTCCTTGGATTCTTTTTTTATTTCTATTTCAGAGTTTAATTTTTTCCTTATTCATTTTAATGGCAACTTTTTCCCACCAGTCTTTGATTCATCCACCAATGCCTGCTTAAAATAATCAGAATAAAAGGTGGAAGTTGCTGGGGCTAGAAGTTGAATGTTTGTGCCATATTTTGAAAAGAGCTCAGCCTCTATTTAGGCATCAAAATAAGAAGCCAAATTGTCAAAATGGTTCTTTATTATGTTGGGAGCTCAGCTCTTTTGACCACAGATATCACAGCTGGAGCTGGACAGATATCACAGCTGGAGCTGCTGGGTTTAAGCAAGTCTTGAAACTCTGGCCCTAAGTGCAAGATGATCTGCAGTTGTAGGTGCTGAAGACTTGAAAATCAGGCCGTTGGGGCCTGAGCATTATGGTTTTTGATTCTCTAAGAGAAAAATGTAATTGCAGTGTAAATGGCTTTTGTTTTAGATTAAGGAAAACAGCAAAGAGGTAACAAATATAAAATACGCACAGGAAAGATAATAGAGTGCTTCTCACTCTCTTAGGCCATCCAGCTTGATTCCCCTCCCATGCCTGCCCTCTAGTAAACAGACAGAGATGACCCTGTACTGGCCAATGGGTGGGGGAGGGGCAGAATGAAGGCAGTGACTTCAGCAGATGTTACTGAGCATGCTCAGTCTGTGTTAGTTTGCTCAGTACAAGCCAAGACCCCCATATGTGCTCCCCACCCGCTCCTCTTGCAGACAGATTTCTTGTATTTAAAGATGAAGTAGACATACGTTGCTTTCTTTGAATTGCAGAAGATCAAATTAAGTAGTGACTGAATTAAGTAGAATTAATTTTACTGTTGACATATTTTAACATTGATTTTTATCTCCTGATAATGGAGATATGGAAACGAGATGACATTATGAAAGTAACATGAGAATTCAGTGATTACTACTATTTATCACTGAATTATAGTATCCTCCCATACAAAGGTGATGAGTTTGAGGACTGGGAACTTGGAGGCATCATGTAAAAGCACTGCTAAACTGATTATGTCAGCTACTGTTACTAGTGAACAGATTTCAGCATGAAAAAGGTAAGTACAATTCTACCAAAGGAACCAAGTGACTGATAGACATTGGCTAATGCTGCATAGCGGGCCAAGGATTGTGTGTCCAGCTCTATTAAGGACTTATTTATTTGAGGTGGGGTGAGCATTTATTGGGAACCTACCTACCAGACTTAGCATTTGAAATGCCTACTCTGCATGCCTTTAAGCTTGTAGTACGACAGGCTTCCAAGTACCTAACAAAGTTTGATCTTCCAAAACATTTAAAGGATCTAGATAGGGTGAGATGGGTAACACATTTAAGGAAGGCAGAAATGTTGGGCAATGTGTCTTTTTCCTGTTCCTAAAATTTCTTATATATTATTTTTCTAGACACAATGGAAATGAAATGACTAGAACCCCTCCCCAGTCAGTTAAGTTAGAAATACAAATGCACAAAAGCAAGTAGACTTCATGGCAAAGCTACAGGACTATTATCTTAGCCCTCTTATGCTTTGATATTGTATCCTCTGCCAGAGTTTCACAGAATTGGCTTGCATCCTCTACCACAGGCAAAATCCATTTAATTGTTCAATGCAGAATAACAGCTATGTGCATAGACAGCAATTGCTATTTTGTGCTCCATTTACAGTACTGCAGACTGCAGTCTACATTGTTTATAATAAACTGCAAAGAATAATTGTAATAAACTTAGCATTTGTATTTCATTTTGCATCTTCAACACACCACACAGATATTAACATTAGAGAGAGGCCTGAAATAAAACCCTGAATCCCAGCCTTCACACCTTACCACTGAACTTGCAGCCAGTTAGATCCACTTCCTGATCCAGACTTTGTAATTGACCGCTTCAACTACAATGGATCAATCCAAAAGTTCAGAAACCATCTTCCCACAGACACATTGAGGGAAATTGGATTTTCCAGGGACTTTTGTGGGCTTTGGACTAGGCTCAAAATAACAATCTAAGGCCTTATTTACACTGGCACTTTATAGCTCTGTAAAGCCTCCAGGGGCGCTATAACTCCCTACCCATCCAGATTGGCGAGGCACGTAGAGCGCTATAAACCCACAGTTATACCGGTCCTGGTAATCCTCCCTTCCCAGAGGATTAACAGCTAATGCGTATTCAGTGATCCGTATTATCGCAAGTGTGAACAGACACTAACACTCCAAGCACTACAAGTAATCTCTCGAGACGCCTGGAGCCATTTAAGGCAATTGACGTCTCTTCCCTTTCTTTTGAACTCCGCTGGAGGAATGCGGAAGTACGCTTTCAGAGTTTCTCTCTTAACTCAGCAGATAAGCAATGCAAATGTTTACGCGGGGAGCCTGTGTGAAATACAAAGCCTGCTAGTCTTCTCTGTCAAAGGACACGTACTGACAGGCTCTCAGAAGGACGAACTCTCTCCCTCCGCATACACACAACACGTTCCCCCTCACCCTCCTCGTTTGAAAAGCACGTTGCACCCAGCTGAATGCTGGTATAGCTGCCCATAATGCACCATTCCCCGTGCCACTGCAAGTGCCGCAAATGTGGACACACTATAGCACTATCCCTATTGCTGTATACAAAACAGCTATAAAGCTGTAAGTGTAACCAAGCCCTAATTCTGTTTAAAAGAGCTGCAAGACTTTTAGTCGCAGAGAGAGTAGCATGTAACAGGAGGTGTCACAGTTACAGAACAAGTTAAGCTTTAGACCCTAATTAATCCCCTCTGAGTGTATGCCTTTCAGGACAGGTTTCACTACCTTCACCCCTCTCTGGGAGGAACCACACAGACCAGATCTCTTGTTAATCCTTGTTAACCCAATAGGTTCAACTGTGTTCAACACCTGTATGCTCTCTTCTTTAAGGAACCTATGACAGTAGTTGATAAAAGTGACTTGAAAAACAGCTTCTTCAAACCAAAATATTATTGATTCACCCAAAAGTACTTTTCACACAGAGCAAAGGGTCAAAACAATTAAGGCCTATGAGCATATTTCCCCTTACCCAAAACTTAACCTTTCATTGCATGCTTTGCAAAGTTCCATTCAGTCCAGTTACCTCCATCTCTGGTTTGGGAAAGACGGCAAGTTTGCTGCAGTTTCTGTGTCTCTTTCTGTCAGTGCCTTCTCGCCAACCATTTCTGGCAACCCACTCAACTTCCTTTCTTCTATAGGCTGGCATCTTTAAGCTGTTAAAGGTACAGATCCACGCCCTGATCATAGGAGCCCTGGGTGTGTGGGACCCCCACAATGAGCCAGTACTGAGAGCGTGCGGAGTCAGTCGACGCTACACTCAGCTCATGAGACAGCTCATGGTGTCTGACGCCATCAGGTGGTCCAGAGACATCTACAGAGAACACATCATGGGACATGGCCAATATCTGGTTGAGTAACCAAGACCGCCAACCAGGGAAATAACCCTCCCCCTCCCTTCCCGGACAAACAGAGGGACACACTCCACCCATGTACTTATTGACTAAAACCACTGACTTGGACTTTTACTACATCCCATGGGTGGTGTACCTGAATACACCTATACATTGATGCTTTAAAAAATCTCCCACACCCCAATCGGGATCTATGCTGGATATGTGATATGTATGTACCTCGTTAACCTTGTACCTGTTACTTACAATCACCCATAACCCAAGCCTGACTCCAGATGTCCAGTACCTTACTTCTTAACTTGTGTATATTTTCATTTTGAACACTACTTTTAATAAAATTTTAAATCTGTTCTCTTCGATCCTAGGCTCAGGTCTGGGAAAAGTAAACCTTGCCTACCTGGCTGGAGTCAGGCAGGCCATTCCCCAGTTAATATCTTTGCCATTGTTACAGTTCTCTTAATGGCTTCTTTTGATCTAAGTCCATGCAGTCAAGTAGGATAATATCACACAGATAACCTGGAGTGCATATGATATTTATAAAATATATGTCAACAATTCCTTCATTCTTCATGGGAAGTCAAGATGGCTGGCTATGTTTCAGAGAGCAAACAGCATTGTACATAAGATGCTGCCTTTTCCATGACTTCACAGACACAGATGTATAAAGAGTAGTTATCTAATGTGCTTCAGACACAATTCACTGCATATGTCCAAGGGTTTGAAACCCTACAGGATTCTTGAGAGCCCATCAAAGCTACATTAGTCTAATAATTTTTTTCACCCTTTTAGCATCTTTTGAAGTGTTGCTTGCTACAGCAGTTGATTGAAAAAGTGGGAAAAACTTTACACTGGAAAGCAAGTAAGAGAGAATGTGAAGTGAATTTGTGGAACTCATACTTTTAAACACAATTAGGAGATAGCTTTTCTACATTTGCTAAACAAAAACTCTCTTTCTGCCAACTGATCCCTAAAGCTGGTCCAGATTATTGGAATGTCAAAGAAGCAAGACAAGACACAAAAAGTGAGTGCAACAAACAGTAAAAATTAAAAATCATCACGTTACCACATTATCCATCCAATGAACTTTATGGTATGGGTCTCATCCAGCAAAGACTACAATTTAGACAAGTACAGTTCACAGGCCCAATGTGGTACCGCATAGCTTAAGGAAGTCCTTAAAAAATGGTCTTGAGTAGCTGGTTTGTACTGCTGTGAATATTGCATAACTTAATTAAAGCATTATTTTGCAAAATGCCCTTTGAGACTATGTCATAACAGCTCTTCTCTAGTAACCTCCTCTCCACACCTTCTGTGGGTCTTTTTATTTGTACCTGCCTCCCACTTCAGCTCATTCCACTGCAGCCATTATCCCTCTCCATTAGAAGTAATGGCCTCAAAGTTTTGTTAACAATGCAAAATGAAGGTAGCTTACAGGGGAAAGGGAGGGATTTTCCTTTAAAAGCCATTTAAATGCTGATGCGATATTTGGCAAGAACAATAATAGAAAGCTGTTCGAAGATAAAATTTATATCAGTGGGTCATATTCTGCCGACCTGTACAACTCACTGAAGTCAGTAGCCCTGAAGGGATGTCACTGAGAATGTTTTGGCCCAGTAAGCTAAATTCACACATGGTGGAAGTTAATGAATTTGAAGTCAGGGGTGAATCTGAAGTCAGGGGTGAATCTAGCTCTTGAAATCTTTACAGTGAAATCAGCTTTCATTATAAAAGCAACCAGGCATTGCAAGAAAGCTGGCATTGTCAATTATGGTACCATTTCTAGCAGTGCTAATCATAAAGTTAGATACCTTAAAAGTGTGATTAATGTAGCATTATATACTGCCTGATGCAGCTGGTTGGATTAAATGGGCCAAGAGATCTTTTTCTGGACATTAGCTATGACTGTCATTCTGTGAAGTAATTGACAATATTAATGGTGTATGTTTTCATAAATAAGCTTAATTGCCCATTATGTAAACATCTAACTGCATATTTCTAAATTAATCATCAGTTAAGAGCTGATTGAATAGAAATGCGTAATCAGCTTAAACAACACACACACACACACACACACACACAAATGGAGCACTAGGCACCTGCACCTTAACCTAAGTGTAGAGAAATGAATAGGAAGGAAATTTACTACCTGACTTGCTTTCAGGTTAACACTTATTAATCAAATTGCTAGAAACCCAGTTCTACTTTGTAATACAGTTTATGCTTTCTTTGTTGTATTGAACAGCACCTTATTAAGTTATCTTAATACAATGAAGTGCTAATAGGATATGCTGAAATCCCTCACTGAATTTCAATTCCAAGTTTTTCCAGCAGCAGCGTTCAATCTGTGTCCTCATCTATACTATAGAAATTTGGCATGATCCAACTCGAACATCTCTAACACACCTTATGTCCAGTCGCCAGTGTTCCCAATAGTGCACAAATCAACATTTGGATTAGACTTGCTTTGAACAAGGCTTACTACCATGTGGTCCTCTATGGTGCCATTCTGCAGCAGAATGGGGTACCCCCTTCAGGAGTGGCTAGGAGAGCTCCCCTTTCCTCCTACATGGCATGCAAGGGACCAAGGAAATGGTGCCACAGACAGTCCAAAAGGCAAGAGGTCCAGGGACATGGAGGCTGGAGTGGAAAAGGCTGTATATGTGGGAGAGATGGAGGAAGCTAGACATTGACCTGGAGCAACAAAAGTTTGCTGACCAAGACAAATGCTACTGGCTAAAACAGGAGAAGAGGGTCAAGTCACAGCCATGGAACCCAGAAGGAAGGACATAAGGGTGTACATACTCAAGAGATGGCAGGCAAACAGGTGAACCCCAGGATTCTGCTTATGGCCCTGACAGAAGTCATGATGGATCAAGAGGAGAAGGCAGCAGAGGAGGAGGAGACAAGGCAGACTCAAACTCGCTGAATATGCTCATGACACTCAGTATAGCTGCTGATGCCCCCTGAATAGACTGGCATTTCTGACGCAGGGCCACAAGCACTGACTGGTGGGATCGCATAATCATGCAGACCTGGGATGACCTGCAATGGGTCCAGAACTTTCACATAAACTATATTTCTGGAGCTTTATGAGCAGCTTGCTCCAACACTTCAGCGTAAGCTAGGCGCACACATGAGGGCACCCTTGCTGGTCCAGAAGCAGGTTGCTGTAGCTGTCTGGAAGCTGGCTAGCCAGGACTCCTATAGATCTATTGACAGCCAGTTTGGTGTTGGGAAGTCAACTGTAGGTAAAGTGTTGGTGGAGGTTGCTGAGGTAAGCAGGTGTGTGGTTTACCCAAGGTGGCGGGCATTAAAATGTATTCCTGAGGTAATGGCCAGCTTTGAGAGAATGGGGTTTCCAGACTGCACCAGGGCCATTGATGGGACTCGTGCCCGTAGTTTGCCCTCATTATGGATTAAAGGAGTGCATAAACCACAGTGGATATTACTCCGTAGTTATCCAAGCCCTCGTGAACCACAGAGGCTGATTTATGAGTGTTGTGGGCTCCAATGGGAAAGTTCATGATGCCAGGGTTTTTTGCCAATCAGGGCTCTACATTCATGGACAAGCTGGGACACTAGCCTGACCAAATGACATTGTCATAATGGAGTTACTGTGCCCACTGTTATTCTGGGAGACCCCACCTATTCCCTTGTGCCTTGTCTTATGAAACTGTACCCTGATTTCAGAGACCCTGACAAAAAGCAGTTCATTTACACTCTTAGCAGGTGTAGAATTGTTGGTGAATGTGTTTTTGCCAGATTGAAATCCCATTGGAGAGGTGTACAGACACATTTGGATGCCAGTGTCATCAGTGCTGTCTGCACTACCATGGCTTGCTGTGCTCTTCGCAATCTTTCCTTAGATCCAGACTGTGCATGGGAGACATTCCACACACAGTTACACTCCGGGGGCATTAGGACCTAGGTAGTAGCTCTCTTCCTCACTCTCCCCACCCCCGCCCACTATGTGGCCTTGTGGGAAAACTGCAGAGAGCTGCCAGCCAGAGATTCCAGCTGACAGGAGCAGAAATATCCAAAGCAGAGACCTCTGGACACTCCTGTCAAAACTGACTTTCTCTGCTCCTTGTCAATTGGCTATTTGCTCCACACCTCCTCTCCCTCATTGTGTTTTCACCTCTGCTTCACTCAAGACCTGCCCGCATTACCCTCTTCTCCCCTCCTCCTTATCCACTTTCCTTCCTTTTTCTTTCCATCCTAACTAAATCCACTCCCCCAAAAATTGTGGTACTAACATGACATTTACCACCATCACATTGATCACTCTGGTGGCATGTTATACCTTGTAGTGGGGCGGCTGTCCCACTCCCATGCCACTATTTGAAGTCCCAGGATGTGGGCGGGTACAAGCCCGCCCACTTCTAAAGCCCCTCCCCCAGCCAAGCAGGAGGGACGCTGAACCTGGGCTCAACTAATTCCGGGGGACAACAAATGAGAAAACAGGGACGGGGGTGGGGGTCAAAGGTTCAAAACGAGGGTACCGGACGGGGACACCGAGCAGAGAACCCCGCACAGTGCCCACTGCTCCTCAAAGCTGTCGAGGGAGCCCTCCCATGCCAGAGTGGACAAGAGTAGGCCAGAGTGGATGCGCGGGCTGGCAGCCAATCAGAAAAGGGCCTACCGCGGGCCAATCAGGGCCAAGCTTATATCCAGCCAATCAGGGGCTGGCTAGGCGCTATAAGAAGGCTGCTCATGAACGAGGCAGTCAGTCTCTCCTGGACCTTCAAGGGGGAAGGTCTGGCTCCTGGGAGAGGAGCCGCGGCGCGGGCCCGGGCGAGCAAAAGGGAACTCCAGCCTGGGTACCTGTCAGGCTGCTGGCCCTGAGGAAAGGGCCATCCGGTGCGGAGGGGCCACAGGGAAAGTGGCCCAGGGAGAGCGAAAGAGACTAGGGGAGAGAAGGAGGGTAGGATGGCTGCAGCCAAAGGGTCCCTGGGCTGGGACCCAGAGTAGAAGGCGGGCCTGGGTCCCCCCTTATATTGCACCTGGCTGCCGAAGTGGCCTTGGTGAACTACACCAGAAATCCTGCCAGAAGGGGCTCAATGTGAGGTGTGGTTGGCCACTGCGGCTGAAGGGGGAAAGACTGCCGTGAATCCCCTCCGGAAGGTGGGTGAGTGTGGACTTGGGGGTACTGCCAGCGGGCAGTGCTCTGAAGAGGATGCCGCACACAAGGAGCCACACGTGCCCAGACACTAATGGAGGGCAACTGAGAGCGAGGGACAGACGGGACACCACCTGAGGAGGGTGCTCTGCCATAAACTGAGCTAATTCCCAGACTGTCCGGCAGGAGGTGCATGGTGGTGAGTCCCAACCTGTTACACACCATTTCCCTCATTTGGTGTCTTTCTTGTTTATTTAAACAATATTGTTTCATTGTTCCCTTGCAATCCCATGTCAGTCTGTCTGTATCCATCTCTTGGCCTTGTCTTATACTTAGATTGTAAGTGATTTGGGGTAGATAGTCATTTTGTTTACTGTTTGTACAGTACCAAACACCATGCGGTCCTAGGTGCTACTTTAATACAAATAAATAATAAGTATGGGTGTAGTCAGTGTGGGTGTAGCCATGTCAGCCTCAGGATATTAGAAAGACAAGGCAAGTGAGGTAATACCTTCTATTGGACCAACTTCTGTAGGTGAAAGAGACAGGCTTTCTAGCTTACACAGAGCTCTTCTTGCTTCAGCTTGTCTCTCTCACCGGTGGAAGTTAGTCCAATAAAAACTACTGGTTATACTTATTTCCCATTTTCAGTGTTTTCTCCACTTAATGATGTTTAATGAATGCTCAAATTCTGGAGCACAAATTGGCACACTCAGAACAGAGTAATGAGTCTCCAACCCAGTTTGATATGGTCCAGTTCTAGCCCTACACATGAATACAAGTGTCAGACAAAAGTGTTGACAAGAGACTGATCTTTATTTCCTGGTCTCAGTCACATAACATGGGTTACAAAAGGTTATACCCACAGGGAAGAGGTTCGTACCCACTGAGTCCAATGGCTGCAGCTATGCTCTGATGAAGGCCTTGAGCGCTGGCCAACCACGCTCTATAAACTTCTGAACCCTTGTTATCTCTCAAGGTCTTGTAGTAAGCTTAAGCACTGGAAAACCACAGGCACGTTTGTCCCTCTAGCTGTCCACGAGGTAGCCATGAGGAGAGCTCTTCTTTCACCACCTATCACAATGAAGTAAACAAGCCTATTTATCACTGTCATGTACGCTTTACAGCACGTTTGTACTTAATAAAAGCGGCAAGCTGGGACTTTCCCAGGTCGCCTCCTTCCGCAAGCTGTCTCCGTCTGTTTCTTCCCGACATCTGGTGACCCCGACGTGATCCAGCCCCTCGGCTCACCGGCTGGCATAGCCTTGGTGCACCTCAGCGTTTACGCTCCCTCGTGAGTATGGGGGGGGATTTATCCGTGTCTCAAAAGGCTCATGCGAAGGAGCTTTTTACAATCATTAAGCAGACGGGCTGTGCTCAGGTCTCACAAAGGAGCATAGAAGAGTTAGTGCGTCTTCTTGAGTATAAGTGCCCCTGGTATCCGGAGGCAGGCTCCTTGGAGATCGCGGACTGGCAAAAGATAGGGGACAGGCTCTTTCGAGAGCCTAGGGCAAGTGTTCGCTATCTTCTTCTATGGCAGCACTGTGCAGACGCGGTGGGGCGCTTGCGGGCGGAGGTACCCCCTGCCACGTCTCCCTCTCCTCCTCCTCCTTCTCCTCCTCCTTCTCTTACCCCTACGGCACCGTGTTTAAAGCCGCTCTCCGATCCTTCTTCTCTTTCCCCTCCTTTGGCTGCGATAGAGAAACAACCCTTGGAACACACCCAGCCGCGTCTGGGCTTGGTCCAGGGCGCTCTTCAGCAAGCCTTTCAGTCTGCCCACAGCCCTCTTTTGGAGGAATGGGCAGGCGAGCCCCCAGTTCTTGCTCCTGTAACATATGGGGTAAACCAGAATGGGGAAAACACAGTTACCTATACCCCCCTGCCCTATTCCGTCATTAGAGAACTTAATAAGTCAGTGAGGGAGTCGGGCCTGCGCTCGACATATACAGAAGGGTTGATCGAGGGGATAAGCAATGGGCATCAAATGACCCCCGCGGATTGGAAACAACTCTTCCGCATGATTCTTTCTCCCGCACAGTACGTTGTGTGGGATAGTGAATTCCGTGCAGCGGCCATAGCCATTTCCACCCCCAACAACATTCCCGATCAAATTTATGGGGCAGGTCAGTTTTCCACCGGGGAAGAACAAATGCAACTGCCCCCCGATTCCTTTCGCAGAACAGCCATGTGTATCCAGCGCGCCTTTCGCCGCGTCCCTGTCTCAGGGAAGCCCTTAGCGTCCTTTACCAGCATCCGCCAAACTCCTTCTGAGCCCTTTCATCAATTTGTAGACAGACTTAAAGAGGCAATAGCTCGCCAGATTGATAACCCTGAGGCTCAAACTGAGCTTTTGCGGCGTTTGTCCGCGGAACAAGCTAATGCAGACTGCAAAAAGGTCCTCCAGTCCGTGATTCATCGAGCGCAATACACCATAGCGGACATGATTCAGGCCTGTGCGGAAGGAGGTACTCAGACCCATGCCATGGCCATGCTGGCAGGCGCCTTGCGGGCCGGAGGGAAGCCTCTCGGTACTTGCTTTAACTGCAAGAAGCCAGGTCATTTTCGCCGTGAGTGCAGGGCTCCGGGGGGAGGGGCGCATGCTGTGGCAGGGCAGCGTTTTAATCAGCGCCCCACGAAAAAGTGTCCTCGCTGCAATAAGGGGTTCCATTGGGCCAATCAGTGCCGATCGAACCCCCCTCCGGGAAACTTCCCGACGGGCCCCCCCCGGGCCCAGGAATAAAGATAGGGGTCACCCACAAGTTCCCTTCGCCTGCTACCAAAGGTAGCGCTGGCATTGATTTGATCAATACTATGGATATGCAAGCCACCCTTCCAGGGGAAGTCTTGCTGATGCCGAGCCAACTCACCGGCCCCTTGCCGGAAGGCACGGTGGGCATAATCCTACCCCGCTCATCTGCCCATAAGCATGCCATCATGGTCATTCCTGGCGTCATTGACTCCGATTACACCGGAATCATTTATGTCCAGATGTGGGGCCAGCTGCCCCTCACCTTAACTAAAGGTGATACATGGGCGCAGTTACTGATTCTCCCTTTCATACCTCCTAATCAGCCCTCTTCGGCTATTCGCCGTGAAGGCTTCGGGTCCACGAAATCTTCCGAACCCATAGCATCATCCCTCCATCCTCAAATCGCCGCTCTTTCACAGCAGATACAACAGGGGAAGCCACTACGAAAGTATCAAATAAACGGTAAGCTTCTTGAGGGGCTCCTTGACACAGGGGCAGACCTCTCTGTAATTGCCCAGAAATATTGGGACCCTGCATGGCCCTCTGAGGTTGCCCCCACGGTATGGGGAGTGGGAGGGAGCCAATCCTCTAGTCGTAGTACTCATTGGCTCCCCGTTTGGGACCCAGAGGAAAATCGCCAAGTAGCTCAAATTCGTCCCTGCATCCTCCCGATTCACCTTAATCTTTGGGGCAGGGACCTTCTGGCGCAAGTAGGTGCCACCTTGAATGCGCCATGACTCAACCTACCGCCCTGCCCCTCACCTGGAAGCCACATCAGATAGTTTGGGTCGAACAATGGCCGCTCCCCATAGAAAAGTTGACTGCCCTGCGCCATTTAGTACAGGACCAACTGACCGCTGGTTACCTTGAACCCTCTACTAGCCCGTACAACACACCAGTTTTTGTTATAAGGAAAAAAGCCCTTATGGCACTCGATCCAGTCGATATTATTGTCCCACACCCCCTCAAAAAATATGCTGCAGCCACTGCTTTTTCGGATGCTCTCCAACTCGCTCTGGCAGGCTATACTGGCTCGATTTCCTATCATTCTTACGCTGATCCCCGCTTGTATTTTGTTCAGCGGATGCCTGTCCAGCTTCTTCCCCTCCTTTCCCTGCAGCCTCTCCCAGATGCGCTTACAGTTTTCACTGACGGCGGTCCCTCCCATGGCGTTGTCTCTTGGTATTCTGATCGCTGGAATGTGAAGGTCACTGCTACCTTTTCCTCACCTCAAAGAGCTGAGTTAGCCGCTGTCCTTCTTGCTTTTGTCCTTTTTCCCTCCCAGCCCCTGAATATCATTACGGACAGTCTTTATGTAGCCAACGTCACCTCCTGCATTTCGGGAAGCTATGTTTCCCCTGTCATAGAATCTGCTCTTTTCCAGCTGTTTCTTTCACTTCAGGCCGTCCTTCACGCTCGAACGCATTGTTTTTTCATTGCCCATATACGCAGCCATCAACCTCTTCCCGGCTTTCTTACTGAAGGCAATGCCCATGCTGATGCAGCCTCCCGGTCATTGTACCCTTGCTCTCTTTCCCCAATTGCAAGTCATGAACTCCACCATCAAAACGCCAAAGCTCTCTCGCAACAATTTTCCATCCCACTCTCAGACGCCCGCACCATCGTTCAACAATGTCCCCAATGCTCACAGCATTCCTCTTTTCCCCCGACGGGCGTCAACCCCCGTGGGTTAGGTGCCAACCAACTTTGGCAAATGGATGTTACTTCTTTCCCTCCCTTCGCCCCCTGGCGCTTCCTACATGTCTCCGTTGATACGTTCTCCGGTTATTTGTGGGTTACACCACAAAAGGGTGAAAAAGCAAAGCATGTTATTAATCATTGTATTTGCTGTTTTGCTGTCATGGGCGTTCCTAATTCTTTAAAAACTGATAATGGTCCCACGTATTGCTCTACCACTTTTGCTGAATTTTGTACCCGATGGAATATCACTCACACGTTTGGTATCCCTTATAATTCCCGCGGCCAAGCCATTGTTGAACGGGCAAATCGCACTCTTAAAGTGGCCCTCAATCGTCAAAAGCAAAAAGGGGGAATTCCCTCCTCCTTACCCGATAAAGAAGAATGGCTTGCCTCCGTTTTGTTCACGCTTAACCATTTAAATTTGTCTAACGACGGCTCTCAGTTTTTGTCTCGTACACAGAAACATTTTCGCCAAACAGAAATTCTGCCGGCACCGCTTGTGACTTATCAGCTGCTCCCGAGCCGTACCTGGAGCGATCCAGTACCCCTTATCACTTGGGGTCGAGGTTACGCTGCAGTCTCCACCCCGGCCGGCCCAGTGTGGGTTCCAGCTCGCTGTGTCCGCCCCTACATGCATCAGCAACTACCCCAGAATCCGCTCGAGCATGGCATGGCATCGAGAAACCTCGAATCCAATTCCAGATTTCAATCTCCACATCACGCCGCCGATCACCAAGGTGATCATTGCCCGGCACCGGGGGCAGTGCAACCCCCCGGTGACATGGGGACAGATAAAGAGCCTGGCACAACAAGCCGAGAGAGTGATGGAGAGTCAACAACTTGAGAAAACCCCTGAGAACTATGTTGTTGCAGTGATTTCTTGCCTCTCGGCCAATTCCTGTGTGGTATTAATCATTTTGATCCTGACGATCTTTAGCCCTTCCCCGAGTACGGCCCTTCCCACCCCCCCGTCACCCTTAACAGATAATGTTTGGGGCCTTTTAGCCCTCTCGATTAACCAAACCAGTTTTTGTCTGTCTCAACAGGTGGCGGTGGGACAAATTTTAGGTACGTGCCTCATCCCTATATGTCATGAGGCTTCTGAGGTTGAAAGTGCAACATGGTTCTTTCAAAGTCTGAGACCCAACACTACCATATGAAATCTGGGCTATAAGGGCTATCATAATTGGGGGGAACAATCCACCTCTCAACCCAAGCAGACTCTACAATTACGTACTCCCTATGTAGCCAGTACAAATATCTCATGTGCCCGAATGACAAATTGTACTTTAATAAGTTGTAAAAGGTTCGGTGGGGAAAGCCTAAACTGTTCTCACTCAGTCAATGTCTCCTACCTATATAAACACATTACGCTCCCTCTGGGGTGGTTCTGGACATGTGAAGGGTTAACATTCAATTACATCCCTGCCAATATTTCAGATGGCACGCTATGCTGTCTTAGTCGTTTGGCCGTGGTATTACCCCCAAAAACTCCACTCCACCCCCGTACCTCTTGCTCTGTCGCCCTGGATGCCTCTTGTGATTCTGAGGTTCACTTGTTCTCGAAAACAGAGTCTGTGGCATTAGCCCTTTCCCTGGTAGGAATCCCAGGATTGGCTACAGGCAATAGCCTAAATATTAACAAACTTGCCTGTGCTGCAGTTAAAGCTCTTAATGCTACTTCCACCGCTATTGCCTTACTTAATGGGGAACAGGTTGAACTCCGCCATGGGGTTCTTCAGAACCGTGCTGCTATAGACTATCTTCTGCTACTGCATCATTTTGGATGTGAAAAGGTAAATGATATGTGTTGCTTTAATATCTCCGACCATTCCCACGCTATAGAAAATCAAATTGATGTTATTAAAAACCTCGCCGCACAAATTCGTGTCGATCCAGACCCCTTTGCCAGTTGGTGGGATTGGCTAGCATCTCTGTTCCCCGGATGGGGATGGTTACATGCATTCATTACGTATGGACTGTTGGCATTGGCGCTGTTGATTTTCCTATGCTGCACTGTCCAGTGCATCCCCTCTCTGATTAATCTCTGCTTGCGGGGTTGTCCATGGAATCAGAAACATTACCGTTATAAATAAAAACCTGAAGGAAGGGATGAAAGCTCGAGCGCTGGCAAACCACGCTCTATGGGCCTTTATCCCTCCCCCATCAAATCCCCGCTTGCGAAATTGTCCATAGTATCAGCAATATTATAACCATATGTACTTGAGAAAAACAAAGGGGGAGATGAAGGCCTTGAGCGCTGGCCAACCACCCTCTATAAACTTCTGAACCCTTGTTCTCTCTCAAGGTCTTGTAGTAAGCTTAAGCACTGGAAAACCACAGGCACGTTTGTCCCTCTAGCTGTCCACGAGGTAGCCATGAGGAGAGCTCTTCTTTCACCACCTATCACAATGAAGTAAACAAGCCTATTTATCACTGTCATGTACGCTTTACAGCACGTTTGTACTTAATAAAAGCGGCAAGCTGGGACTTTCCCAGGTCGCCTCCTTCCGCAAGCTGTCTCCGTCTGTTTCTTCCCAACACTCTGAGAGCCGTTTCCACTCTCCCTTTGAGCTAGCCTCTCTGGAACATGGCCTTGGTGACAGTGTGGCCTAATGAATTAGATCATTGGCCTAGGACTCAGAAGACCTGAGTTCTAGTTCTAGTCCTAGGTCTACCACTCAGCTTGTGTGTGACCTTGGGCAAATCACTGGAGTGCCTTGGTTTCCCCATTTTTAAAATGGGAATTACTTTACAAAGATCAGTATTTTACTTTGAGCACTATTTAACAGCTAATTGTTAATGGGCTCTACACTTCCAAGCTTCTCATTGCAGTGGTACCCTAGAATTGTCCCAGATTCTGAGTCTTCTGCAGGCATGGAAGAAGATTTGGCCCTATTAGCAGTAAGCTAATTTCATGGGGAAGGTTTGCCTATTTGATATTGTGCAAAAAATAAAATTCTAGACTCTTGCATTATTTTTAAAGGTGACATTTACAAGATGGACTCATCTCACAGCCTCAGGGACTCTGTGGTCTTTGATGACAGTCTCAAAGGACCAATGCAGTCACTGGGAAAGCCAAGAAATAATGTTGCTAAGCAACTGCTACCAGCATGCTATTCTATACTTATTCATTTAGTTTCTAAACAAATTTTCTAAGTAGCCTCAGCTTAGCCACCAACAGTGCACACACTCTTAGCCAGTTGCAATGCTCTTCATGTGTGTAAAATAGCTGATTTATACACATAAGCCAGGTAGCTAGACATCTAGCTACTAAATTTGCAGGTGCCAGTAAAGAGCATGCAAAATTGAGGGTTCATTTGACTTGCAAATTTGACAGAGGTCTTTGAAAAAGGCAATCCTGTATTTGTCTTTTGTTTCAATTTTACTTTTCTTGAAAGTGACCAATCTTGATACTTCATGAGTGGCAACACTTTCTCAGCAGTTTGACTATGCATGTTGATGTTCCTGATGCATGAAGGTCTTTTGTGTCATCATTCCCCACACATGTACCAACAAACTTTCTTAGGTAATGAAACAAAGGCAAAATGGGGATCTTCAAATGCCATATGGAGGATATTGAATCTCAGATCTCAGCACTCCTTCAAAACCCTGACTAAACTGCTTTTTGAAAAGAAATTAAGGGCAGTAAATCTAATTCTCCTGTCAATTACAATGATTCACTGAAATCAGTGGGATTACTCCAGATTTTTCACCAGTGTAACTGAAATCAGCCAGGTCCCTAATTGTTGTCTGGAAAAGTTATTCTGAAGAAGACTTTTTACCTCAAAGTAATGAATAGAAAAGAAGATTGTGAAAAAAGAACATCTGGAAGCTTCTGCATTAATTGGAGGGGTTCAGTTAAAGATTTTGTGATGCCTCATGGAAACTTTGAGAAATATTTAGAAACAGTTCTGCTTGGACAGTCTGCATTTTGAGTGTTTCACTTTCCTAGTTTTTTCTTGTTTGTACAAAAATGCAGGGTGAAATAGACTCCAGTTCAGAGCCCTTACCCACGCCAGAGTGTTATTGCATAACACTCGAGTTATTGACCTTGATGAAGTGAAACTTCATGCTCAGGTTGGCCCCTAATACAACACTTATGTGACACACTGGGGTAAATTTCACCCGAGAAACTTGGCATGGTGCCGGGGAATCAAACCCACTGTTTCTCGACATTTCCCTTAAGGACTTAGCTGCTCTTTAATGCACGTTGTGAGCCAGAAGTTGTTCAACAGTTCACCTGTTGCCAACATGTAACGTTGCCAAGGTCTCTGAGACCTTTGGCACAGTGCTGTGCTGAATGGAGCAAATAAAAGGATTCTCTGTTAAGATAAATACAGTAGTCCCAAAGATATTTAATACTATAATGCAGAACAGACCCTGAAATATTTAGTAGCTATGAAATAAATAACAAGCAGCTCTGAACTACAGAGTTATTTTCCTTTTGGGAGGTCCTGGTGATGTCAAACCACATGGAGTTTCTGAATTCTGGTCCCAAGCTCCCTGAGTTAACAGAACCTCTTTGCCCCTAAGGACTTATCTTATTCTCTGACCAGCACTTGGAGGTTGACAAAATGCTCCCTCTGTGATAAACCATGACATGGTGCCTGAGGTAAGCAGAAAAGAAGTTCCTTGACACGCCTCTAAAAATGAATGAATACATTCCATGCTTTTTATTAGCATAAATGTAAGAAGCTGCATCCCAGCATGGAATTTGAATTTTTGAACACAGTAACTTGCATTACATGATATGGAGAGACTGATCTAGTAGTTGTGTATAGCTGTTGGAAAAGCACCATAATTTATGGTTTTCCCTAGAACTCCAGATAGAGCCAATAGCGTTTGACAGACTATAAGCATAGACTTGGGGAGCACAGATTGAGCTAGTAGTACTAAAATTATAGAGAAAAGGATAGTCCCAGCCAGTATCGGAGAGCCTGAGGGAGAATGAGTGATATTGTCTAGACATATGGAATGAGGGAAGGGGGACCAAGTGAGCCAGTATTATGACCAAGCCAAAGAAGTAGGAGCATAGCTACAGCCACAATTTTGCATTCCCATGAATTTTTATACAGTAATATTGAAGGGACTCTCTGAAAATGAGAGGGGAGATGAGATGCATGAATTTAGCCACTAGAGGCTGCATTTTATACACTCTTTGTAAATTTCTCAGAAAAGGAAAGAGTTAATAGCAACATGTTTAAAGTCTTTGTTTTTCTATAATAACTTTTAAGTTTATGAACCAACTTCTATTTCAGACTCCAGATCAAAAACTCCATTTATATTGCATACACAGCTTCACCTCACTCCACTGTACATTAATTTATGCAATAGCACATCCTAAGAATCATTGACTTTACATTACTTTGCAGCTCCCCTGGAATGTTGTCTCCCTGATTGGTTACTCTATGTAGACAACCTGATAGGACAGCAGTGAACTTAAACACCCTAAGTTAACAGCAATCTGTTATGCCAGGCAGTACAGCGAACTCAAGGTTAATTAGAAAACGTCTTTCTTAAAACAGTAATTCTCGTGTGATCCTCCAAAGATGAAAATTGATATTCATAGTCACATTCTTCCTAAGGAATGGCCTGATCTAAAAGAGGTAATAAGAGGTTAGACATTTGGTGCAGTATTAGAGCAGCATCTATTGTTACCATTGTAGTTTCTGATTTATCAATGTTTCTATTGCTATATAAACATCTGTTTTCAATGGTTTTTTTCTCTGATTTGGGGGGATTTAAGACCCTCACCCTGCACTATCTATTAAAGAAACTACCACTGAGTAAAAAGTGAAGGACTGGACCCTATTGCAAGCAGTTTGAGTTGGTGTATGATTTCTAAATCCACATTAATTATGAATATTGAAGCTCTATAAAACAAAGGCCTACTATGCTGGTAGTTAAGTTAGATGGGGTAGTTGCAGATTTCTATATTTTTTTATATATTGCCTGAACAATCTGATTTTTTGAAAGATTTACAGCTGTAAAAATGCTGAGCTATTAATTCTGTGTTTTTAATAAAACAGTTAACCTATTAGAGGAAAGTTTTCAAAGACACAAAGGATAGTTAGG
Organism: Dermatemys mawii; assembly: GCA_007922305.1. Lineage (NCBI taxonomy): Eukaryota > Metazoa > Chordata > Testudines > Dermatemydidae > Dermatemys > Dermatemys mawii. The sequence continues at coordinate 14,592,615 of ML677353.1, forward strand.
TGCCCAAATCCCATTGACTTTAAATCTCCCCTTTAATTTGGTTTGTATTCACATTTTCTTAAAACGTGTAAGTAACATTAAGCAAACGACTAATAGGACTGAAATCACTCTGCAATTCAGCCTGCATCCACTGAAGTAAATGGGAGTATCACCATCAATGTCAATGGATACAAGATCACCCTTTCTGTGTTTGGCTTAAAAAAAGTTTTTTTTCTTTTTTTACCTATTCCTTCTTTTGCTGGAACTTTTTAAGCCTTTGGACCGATTCAGTATATTGCACCCTAAATAAAAGCTCAGTTAATAAATTTAAACTCTGCTCAGAGTAGAGGGCAACTTAAATTGTTTGGTTTTAATATTGGCATTAGAAGTAATATGTCTTATCATTTATTGATATTGTAAATTCAGAGTCTCTTAGTAAATCCAAAATGCACTGTCAGAAATAATTCCCTAGACTCCCTGTTCCATAGTTGCAAACTGCCTTGGTGGTGCACTAGAACCCAGGTGCACAAGCAAGAAGTATTGGTAGCATGTTTTTCACACAGAGGTGTGATCTATTCCTTAACCGCTCTCTTTCCCTATCTGTAATATGGGGACATGGTTGCTCTGGGGATTCCTTAGTTAATATCTGCACAGTGCTTTGAAAATGGAATGTGCTATAGTATTGTACTAAAAAAATCTAATTATTTTGATGTTGCATATAATCAGTTTGTTTAATTTAAAATATAGACATATCTAGTTCTAACTCGGTTTTTCAGATAGCCTTAACAGTGTTGAACACTATTATCCTTTTTTACTAATTTTGCAGCAATGTAAAGAATTAGTAAAGTCACTCTAAGAAAAATTCACATAATGAAACAATATAATTTCTGAAATTATTTTGATAAAACTGTCTTTATGATCAGCTCTATTAAACAAGTTGAGTCTAGGTGATTTTTACAGCTCATATAATATTTCCATTTGAGGCAGGCTAGCAGATTAATTAAGAGAGGATGAAAACTGAATTAGCTACTTTTTTTGTAATGTCTGTTTTGAGACCCTTATTCCATTCTGTCTTCGTGCTAGTTAGAATGAAAGATTACTAAGCTTCTGCCTGTCAATGATATGCAACCATTTTATCTCATTGTGCTTATCTTTTGACTGCAAAAAAATACTGTGATTTCAACCTTGCTGTTAGGCACCAGCCACACGCTGAGGCTCTCTTTACACAGTGTGTCTCTCTTCCTTTGATACACTGAGGTTTCAGTTTATTCCTGATGACAGAGATTTCAGAAGTAGTTTTTTCAGGTTTGCTAGCTCTGTGTTTCTGTGAATGTTAAGTACAGAGGTTAGCAGAGGTTGAAGGTTAGTCAGAGAAGGACAGAAAACTGCAATTTATTTATTCAAAAATGAGTAGCAATCGGACCTGGAATTAACACACATGTGAGTTTTTTAAAAAAAACTAACAATAAAAACAATGAGGAGTTTGGTGGCACCTTTAAGACTAACAAATTTATTTGGGCATAAGTGTTGCATCTGAAGAAGTGGGGTTTTTAACCCATGGAAAACTTAAGTCCAAGTAAATCTGTTTTTAATGTGGCACTGGATTCTCTGTTTGTGGATACAGACTAACACAGCTACCCCTCTGATATGTAACAGTAACAATAATAAAGATAGAACTGATTGGAAGGTAATGTGTTTTCTGCTCTGCTAGCTCTGTCACATGCATATGTAGTGCATCTTATAATTTTTACATTAAATTGTTGGCATCAGAATTACTGAATCTTGAACCTAAGATAATAGAAAACTGTTGGGTTTGTTCCCCCGTGAACTTGGAAACCCATAACATGTATAATATCATAGAATCATTCAAATTTAGGGCTGAAGAAGAGGTCATCTAGTCTAGTCCCCAGTGCTGAGGCAGGACTAAACTGACCTAGACAATCCCTGAAGACCTTAGCATCTTTTTGCTAACAATGCAAAGTGGGACTAGTCTTTGTAAAATGTTCCTTAAGCAAATTGACCAAAAACAAAATAAAAGTTGCCAAGCTCTTGATTATAATCTTGAAAAGGCAGAACTTTGTTGTGAGAATCTAAGATTCCAACAATAAGTGGCTAACAATGTCTCACTGTTATGCAGAAGTTTTTCATAAATTATTGGAGATTCTGATTATTCCACAGAAGAGTCTCTTGACCATGGAAAAAAGCAGTCTTAAATCAATAATGCCAAAGTTAACAATGTCTTTATTTCTCTTGCTAGTCTTAGGCATTTGAAAATCTATATCCAGATAAGCTAGAAATTTAAAAGGGAAGTGAAGTTTAAATATCAAGCCTCACAGAAGAGTTATAAATCAGAAAGTTGAAAACAAAGCGCCAGGTCTAATATCAGCACCAGAATACAGAAGATAAAGTAGACTCCAAAGCTATCCAGTATAATTAGTGATGCCTTGCACTAGAAGAGGTCATATTGCAAGGAAAACTTTCTTAAACTGGTTACAACTGCTTTTTCACTCCTCTTGCTGAATTCTTCATAACCCCAAATGTATGGGCCAACATTTTCAAAAGTAACTACTAGTTTTGAGTAAGTGAAGTGGAAAAAGTGATCAGTAAGTGCTTGAATGAGAGTATGAAATGCATTCAGTTAATCCCTCAAGGCATGAGGGGGAAAACTGGTTTTAAAAAAATAGATCATTGACTACTTGATTATCTATGTGGTTGAGCTGAAGAGTGTTTCTGTTATCAATACAGTTGCATTATCATAGTTATTAGGAACTGATCCAAAGCGCTTTGAGGTCAATGGAAGTCTTTTCATTTATTTCAGTGGATTTAGGCTCACTTGCTACGTGTCCTTGGCAAAACTTTTTTCACAGTATGTAAATTAAAATTGGTGTAAATAAATATATCAACATTCCACAGTCAACAGCATCTCTGGCTGAAGTCAGAGAGGCCTTATTTATAATTGAAGTCAATTATTGATTTGCCTGCCTGAATAGGATGTGTAAGATCATAATTTTGCTTATGCTGATGTGTTAATGAGTCCTGCTTTTGTCCAATTTCTTGCAAAATGTTACTTTATGGAAGAAAATAGGGAATTCTGACCCTCTATCATATTTCATTATTTCATATAATTTCAAATCTTATAATTTAAAAAAGTAAATGAAAATAAACCTCGCGGGGGGGGGGGTTAATTCAAAGAACTTTAAACCTCTTCAGGAGACTCAATGGACATCTAACTTATATCTTTTAGCCTGTCTCTCCTGATTAAATATTAATAGGCAGAAGGTGACCTTCAGCCTTGCTGCTGAATTATGGAAGCTCAAAGGCAAAATCGATACGTCTTCATGCTAATGATTAACTAATTGCAGTTTGCAAGGTTCTGTGCTGGATCATTTCTCATCTCTTATTTTCCTTCACATGCTTCATTTGATGTTTTTCTGTCCTAAAATACTATTCTGTACAGTAAGGTACAGCCCCACTATAGTAAGGTACTTAAGCATGTGAGTCAGGCTTCTTAAAATCAGTTCTTAAACATTTGGTATCTTACTGAATCAGAAGCTAAAGGCTCAATCCTGCAGGTATACTAACCCAATCCAGCAAAACAGTCAAGAACGTATTTAAAGTTAAGCATCTGAATAGTCCTGCTGAAGTCAAAGGAACAATTTACATACTTAAAGCTAAGCGTACACTTGGGTGTTTTGCTGGACCACCGAGTAATCAGCACCTTGAAGGATTATGTTGTGGCCTGATCCTGTAAAGCTCTGAGCTCCCTCTACAAGGCACTGAGCACACTCAGGTCAGCACCTTGCAGGATCTGGATGCCAGAGATTTAAAAGAATTTTTGCCATTAAATCAAGGAATATATGCTAAAGTCATACACAAAGGAAAGCTTTTGCTACTATAATTGTGAAATTCACTAGCTGATCTTACTGGCGCTATCCAGTAATTGGCTATACTCCAAAAATAATGCAAATGTTCAGCTTTCTAGATGTGCCCTTGGGTTCAGAGTATTCATTTATGGTTTATGAATGCCTGCCTTTTGTAAGGAGAAAAGCATCAAACAATACAAAATGACATAAATACCTGGATGTTTGTCTTTATTTAATGGGTAAAATACAATTTTTCTTATCAATCTTAATTCTAAAATGGCAAGATGTTTGGAAACCACTGTTCCTCTAATATCTTCTGTCTATACTGTACAGTTAATTTGACATGTAACATTTACTCTTTAACCATTTTATTAACTTATTCCAGGTGGGAAACTGACAATGCTCAATTGTTATTACCTGTTCTGGATATGTATTCAGAGCTTCAAGAAGCTTTCTCCAGATCCAGGCTATTTAACTGAGGTTTTCAAGTGAAAATCTCTTAACCTTACCTGATCAAATCTTCCATATGTGCCTCTTTGGAACAGAAAACACTGTGCAGATGAAGATGACATCATTTGGAAGAGTGCTTTGCAAATAGATAGTTGGATGCTAAATAAGTGTATGTGTAAGTTATGTGGATAAAGTACAGCTACATAGGTGCATGTAATACACACCACACATGATGTAGTTTCTCACAAACATGGACACATATATCCTGTGTTACATCCTCAGCTGGTGCAAATCAGTGTAGTTCCATTCAATTCAGTGAAGCATTGCTAATTAACACCATTTGTGCACCATAAGTATTTAAGTGTACCACCCTTCCCAGCTGCCTTTCATCAGATGAAACAGTCCCACTTTTGACAGCCTAGAGGAGATGTAAGTTTACGTTCAGTTTTAACTAATAAAGCTTTTAACCATGAAAATGAATCCTAAAATTCAAGAAGTCAGTGGAAAACACTCTTAAAAGGGAATGTCTGTCTTAACTACATCTTAGATGACTATTTATGGTACCTAAGCGGCTGGCATTTCTACAAAAGGCTATTGTCTCTCCCACACTGGTGCAGTGGATATTTTTGTTCTATTTTATTTTAGTTCTTCTCCTCCTCTTCTTTCCTTCGTGACTCTTTGAGTTTTTTTCTTGCCACTTACTTCCCACTCCTCTTTGTCCTATTCTGGGCCCACCTAAGGGAGATGCTGCTACTTGAGAGGAAAGGCTTTATCCACAAGGTTCATCTTGCACTTTGATCTGCTTAGCTGCATGAACTGAGCCTTTGATTTTGGTTTTCATTCCATACTGCTGTCTAATCACTGTCCTTTTCTTTCTTCCTTCACAGAGATATGGTTATGGCAGATGGGTTCAACTGGACCACCATTGCAAGGTACACTGGTTCTCATTGCCTAACATTGGTGGTATTGTGGTGTCCGCCACCTGTACCCTTTAAAAAGCAGAGGGAAAATAAGGGTGATGTCCAATGTTAAACTGACAATGTCATTTTTAGGAAGCAAGATTACTCCAAACACTGAAATATCACCATAGATCTTCTGTTAAAGGACTGAGATGGAGATAGAATATAAGATGGCCTAACTTCCTTCTAATCTCCGTTTTAAAATATTATCCAGCAATCTTCATAATTATCACTGCCTAATATAGTAAAACCTCAGAGTTATGAACACCAGAGTTATGAACTGACCAACCACACATCTCATTTGGAAACAGGCACCAGCAGAGACAAAAAAAAGTAAATACAATATAGTATTGTGTTAAACATGCAAATATAAAGGGAAAGCAGCATTTTTTCTGAATAGTAAAGTTTCAAAACTGTATTAAGTCAACATTAAGTTGTAAACTTTTGAAAGACCAACCATAACATTTTGTTCAGAGTTATGAACATTTCAGAATTACAAACAGCCTCCATTCCCAAGGTGTTCATAACTGAGGTTCTACTTTATTCAGAATGGGTAACTCTAAACAGATTTTAATAAAAAAGCATAACTTAGATCAAATTTAAAAACTTGTTTTTCCTTAGAATCACCAATTTTAGAACTTAACCTAGAAATTGACCCAGATCTTCTAACATTATATGACTGCCTAGAAGGAAAAGAAAACACAAATGGAACTATCTATTCCTATTTTTATAGAAGTTAAAGAACTAAAACAAAGAACTTTCAAAAAGAAGAAAGCAATTGATTCCTCACCTCTATAACAAGGACAGCAAAGACAGAAAGGTGGTTTCAGTTGGAACAGTATGCAGCCTTTGGGACCATACTGTACATCGAGCTGTGTGCATAATTGATTTTTCAGTTCAGTGGCTAAAGCTGTGTGAAGAGAGAATTCCATTTTCCAGAGGATTTTGTTATTCCAAAATCTGACTTTGTTTCAATTTTCAACAAACCCCCACAATTCTTCCCAAATGGGAATCGAGGTCTGAGGCAGTTCACCTTGTGGGCTGCTGATAACCATGGAAGCCTGGGGATCCCCATGTGCAGGCAGGCAGCCAAAGAGTCAGGTAGGCTCCAGGACACCCACTTGGAAGGGAGTGTTTAGTCAGAATGTTGTCAAAATCAACCCATCTCTATAGGACATTGTGGTTTTGATAACTGGCAAATTCCATTGAAAAACTCATTTTTTCTGAATTTTTTTCCATCCTGCTCTAGTTGTGGTGTATATAACAAGACCTGCAGCAGGGGGCAGTGCCGAAGTGACTTGTCTCAGTAGGTGATACAGAATGCATTGTGTCTAAGATGCCATTAGTGGCACAGAGAGAACACATGCACTCCCTTCTAGGATGAGCTAGCTCCCTTCCCAGGCCCCCAGCCTTCTGGAGAGGTTAGCATTATTAATGGAGCTAGCCTGGAGCAGTCCTTGCCCTCAGTGGAGCACAGGGATTGCCAATCCATCCAGCACCCTCAGGTTCACAAGGAAGGGAAGGTTTCTTATACCCTCTCCTTATCCCTCACAGACCTGTGCAAAGCTAGCAACAACTGAGCCCTTAACATAAAATTTAGAATTATTTGTTGGTAACAAAAATAAATAAAATATTTTATACTGCCATAAGTTTACACACAAGACAAAGCCTGCCCTGAGGTGGTAAATAATACAGGACAAATGAACACAAGCGAAGAGGCAAGCTAACACTTCAGAAGCTTGGTCTAATTGCCCAGTGAAGTCAATGGGCGCTTTCCACTGTCTTCAGTAGGGTGTTGGATTGGGTACCGGGATTTTATTATGTTGAGAAAGGAAGAGTGGGTGCTTGAAGAGATGTGATAAGGAAGATGATCTAGTACACAGGGTACTGGACTGGACTTTAAGAAACTTGTATTCAGTTCACATCACAGCAACATTTCCTGTGCTTTCTTAGGCTCCTGCCTCAGTTCCCCATATCTCTGCCACACAGTTGTTGTGAGGATACAATCTATTAATGACTGTGAGGTGCTCATAGTGTGGTGATGCGGAGGGATTTGAAGAAAAGGAGGACGTATCTGATGGGTAAGAATAGGAAGAATGATTTAGATACAGTGAGCAGCAAGACACAAGGTGCACAGTTGGGAGTGCTAAAAGGAGAGACGTCCTTAGTCTAGCTAAGAGCTTGAGCACATGTTTTACTTTAAGTTTGTGCACACTCCCACTTAAGTCAACTAACTAAAACCAGTTACATTATTAAATGGTTGGCAGTTTAGATCGTGAGTTTAACAAGGCAGAGTTAGAGTTAATCTGCTCCCATCTTCTGAGGTTCAGACGTGACTTCCAAATGGGAGCTCTGAACGGAGAGAGAGATGGATGAGTGATATTTGAGTGACTAGATCTGCACAATGACACAGAAAGAATAAATATCTAGTGCTTGGCATTTTCAGCATCCCCTTCAGGTTTAGTCTTATGAAGACAGTAACTAAGTTGCTCTGCTTCTTTTCTTTGGTTGCTTTGTTACTGGTTTTTTAAAGCCTCACTCCCATGATTCTCACTAGAGTGATAACTAATACCTATATTATATAAAACATAGACTGAGACTTTCCAAGCTACCTGATTAATTTAGATGCTATTTTACTGTTAATCTTAATAGAGTTGAATAACACTGAGCTTGGGACAAGAACCTGTCAACCTTCAAAGTGAAAACTGGGAATTCTTAAGTGATCAGTACAAATAACATATAATCTAGCTTGGGCTCCATAATGAGAACTGGACATCCAAAACCCTTGGAAAATCGCAGCCTGTGTATGTCTCTGTCTGTGTGTGTGCGTGTGTGTGAGCACACACGAGTAATGAAAATAAAGTTGAGGAGTTTGATTAATATGCAACATCTATTTATTACAAGAACATTCAATGTCACCAACATCATTTGGATTATAAACCATGGAATTTTTTAAAGGTTCAGTTGGACCCCTGTGGCAAACTTGTAGTACTAGCACTATGGGCTATCAAGTGCTGCCTTTGTCAGCATAGGTTAGATGTTACTGTCATTCGGGGAGGAATGGGGAAAGTCCTTTGCACAGAATTGGAGCAAAGGAAAATGTGTCTTAGGATGAGAACTTCTTAAAGACTTGGTAAAAAAAAAAAATCAAACCATACAAAAATTATGTATGTTTTCAAAGGAATGAAATTAATGAGCCTGATGATGGAAAACTTTGCCATGTTGCTCAATTGATTTTAGACAACTGATTTTTAAATCTGTCTCAACTTCCACATAAATTTTTTAAAGCATAAAACACCAGGTGCTGTTAGCAGGAGATGTCATACAAATCTTAAATTATGTCCTAGGTAAATTGATTAAGCTTTGAGAATAGAGGTCTCATAGTACCTTGTCTGACGGCTCCACTCTAGCCGTTGCTTTGGAAACATGGAAACATGAACAATTTCCTCAGTATCCATGTTGATCATTATTGCAAACTCTCAGAGAATTGTTTCCAATTAACTTTACAAAATTACTACATACTTCTGTATTTCAAAAGTATCTGGATCATGTGCATTTTAGTGGTAGCGTCCAGAGACCATAGCAATATGACTGGATTTCCAGCTGTCATTGTTTTGTTGGGCAAAATTTTGCTTGCTTTACTTATATGGGTAATCTCACTGATCTGAGTGAATTTAGTCAGGTGAATAAGGAGAATAGCAGTTTGTTCTATAGAACAGTTTTTTCCCAAGTTTACAGACAAATATGAGGGTTCAGGATTGATCAATGACACATCCATGATCACAGAAAATTCAGTGAACGCAGATGAAAGCAGCAATCCCAATTCTTTATAGCCTGGCATTAAGCTTATTAGAAACTCTTTCATATTGCATAGCCTGATATTGCATGGAAAGGGTTTCTTTTTATCTTTCAGTATTTGTGTTAACAGCAGATACGTCCCTTGGTGAAATTAAAATCTAACATTGTTTTCAGTATTAATAGAAGAAAATACATATAAGTCCTTTAGAAGCTAGCAGAGTCTGAAGAAAGAATTTAAAGTATACTGTCGTCACTGAAATACTCCCAGTGGCAACTCAATAAAGGACACATTGTCACATAAAAATAGACTATCTTCAATACCACTGGGCTTTCCCTTACCTCCAAATATCCTACCTGCATATTACACAATAATCAACAGTGGCTTGATACTGGATTTTTAAAATGTATTGGAATGGCTAAGATATCCCCTTCTATTTGGAAAATCAATTCTAACAGACTTTAAGGGATTTTGCCAGAGGAACAGGATGGTGGAGTTGTAATTACTGGCTATAATATAGGGAGTCATTTTTCTCAAAACTGTGAGATTGCTGCCAGCTCATTCTGGCAACCTGCCAAGGTGGCACAGAAAGGCAGAGAGGGGAAAAAACGGGTTTTAAAATATTTATCAGGGAAATATATTTGGGAATGACGTATAAAGCTAATAACAAATTTAAGGTTAAAAGCAGCCTGACTCCTCTTAGAGAGGAGACATGCAATTGGGTTTGCCTGATGCAATGAATGTAATTTTATTAATTTAAGAAATGTTATGTCTATGTTTATAACAAGGAATAATCTGAATTAACTGTTATATTGCAGAATAGATGTACAATAAGTGTAATTCACCTCTCCTACAGGAATGTCAGTCAACTGATTTTGTGTGTTGGGGGGGAAACTAGGTGTGGGTTGGTTGGAGAGAATGTGCCCCCTCAGATTGGAGCAGGCTTCAGGGATTCACTGCACTAGCTGCCATCCTCTGTGCTATTCCTCCACACCCTTTACAGAGGGGTTCCCAGCCACTAAATCAGTGTAATCACAGATCTCACCACTCTTCACCCCCAGCACAGGTCTGCTCTACACCCATGCCTCCTTATCACACGCAGGTGGAGTCTGCAGGGCCCAGACATAACTTAACCTAGCTGTCTGCCATAGCTCATCTTTCATGAATTCCCATTACCCAACAGAAGCAGCCAAGAGTATCTCTGAACTCTCAGACCCTGCTGATATTGAAGGGTTACATCTTATCAATATGTTCAAGAATAAAATAGGAAAATTGGCTGTTGCAGTTGCTTTTGGTGTTGAATCACTAGCTCTAATAACGTATCATAAGAGCATGTGGCTATGAACAGTTGCAACATCCATTTTCCTTGGCTTGATTTGACTACACAGTGTCTTTGGCCAGTTGTCAAACCAATGAAAAATTAAAGTCAGAAGTGTTGCGATGCTCTCTCGTCTCACAATTAGAGACAAAGTTAGTGACCTTGGTGGTAATTTGAGCTACATAACCCTGAAATGGCTTTACATTAAAACTGTATACTATAGTTCAGGTAACTGTTTTATATTGGATCTTTTTCCATAATACGAATGCTTCAGTATCTTTTTTTAATCTAACAAGAAAATTCAACCTGCAGCTTCCATCGGAGCTAATTTTATCAATTGTACATGATAAATCTGCAGAACTCTACTGAATTTATGGAATTACTCTGAATTTTCTCTGGAGTTACAAAGATTGTTTTTGAGTCCACTGAATTCCAAAGGAACAGGGCAAACCTGAGGGCAGAACTTGGCTCATAGTCAATAAAAGGCACTCATAAGCATCACAGTGATGTCAAACCCAGGTGCCTGAATGATGGAGAACAAATTTTAGTTAAGGAAACTGTTTCAGGATAACAAAGGGTATCAGCAATAGAGAGAGGATTGTTTTTAAATTATAAAAGATACCTTGATGTTGTTCTTTAGCATTACAAATGACATTTCTAATTTTTTTTGCTTTTTCTTTCTATTGAACAAAAATGTAGGGCCTGAATTCTAGCACTGGATGGGCATTGGCAACCTCACATGCTTCTAACACAGTAGAATTTAGGCCATAATATCTTGACAAAACTATTACTGTAATGAAAATATCATTTCACAGGGGGAGGCAAAAATGATGAAGGAGGGAAGGGTTTTCAGAGTTATCCAAGAGAACTGCTGGAATCCAGAGGTTCGGATTAAAGAGATGAACAAATCAGGTAACTCCAAAAATGAAATAGAACAAATGAAGCTTTCACATCAAATTGTTTTATAATAACATTAAAATGAAAAGGTTTTGCAGAGTTAGTTAGTTTAAATCAATTGCAAGTCAGTGAAAACTAATTATCTTTAGACTCAAAAGAGACAGATTCTACCTTTCAGTACCTTGCTTCACAAATAGCCAAAATTAATTTCTGTATGGGAAGATACAAGTTAATATGAGTATGGGTGTCAGTACATGACCTCAAAAGGAGAATATGCGTTCCTGATTTTAAAAGTGGCCTATGAAGGAGAAAAATGTGTTTGAGCTCTTTCTTTGTTTTTGATGATATTTTAAAAAAATAGAACTTTCTGCCATATTTTTTTTCTGCTTGTTTTTGCATTACATTGTCTACCACGTTTTCACTGGAGGACTATGAGTAACTGGAGAATTAATGGAATTTAGTTATCACATGAGACAAGAGGCCCTGATCCAGTAACCTAACTTTACGTTTGGCTTCAAAAGGACCACTCGTATGTATCATTAAGCACATGCAATTATCTTCAAGAACACGTAGAGAACGGGTGAGGTCACAGAACTGGAGAAGGGCAAATATAGTATCTATCTTTAAAAGAGAACAATGAGGACCTGTGGAATTATAGACAATCAGTCTAACTTAGATATATGGGACAGTACTAGAACAAATTATTGAACAATCAATTTGCAGGCACTTTAAGAATAATAAGATGATAACAAATACATATTGGCTATTACTTAAGAACAAATTATGCCAAAGCAACCTAATTTCTTTCTTTGACAGGGTTACTGGCCTTGTGGATGCGGGTGTCAGGAAGGAGTATATATGACTTATTTTTATTTTAGTAAAGCTTTTGACACAGTCTCAAAGACATTCTCTTAGCAAACAAGGAAAATGTGGTCTAGATGAAAATTGGTTCAGAACCTGTACTCAAAGAGTATTTATAATGGTTTGCTGTCAAACTGGAAGGACATATCTAGTGCAGTTCTGCATGAGTAATTTCTGAATTATGTACTAGTCAATATTTTCATTAATGACTTGAATAAGAGTGGAGAGTGTGCTTCTGAATTTGAAGAGGATACAAAGCTAGCTGCAAGCACTTTAAAGGACAAGATTAGAATTCAAAAAAACTAAAATTGGAGAATTGTTGATTTCAGAACAAGATGAAATCCAGTAAAGGCAAATGCAAAGTTCTACACTTAGGAAGGAAAAATATCAAATGCACAACTACAAAATGGGAAATAACAGGCTAGGCAGTAGTACTGCTGAAAAAATCTAGGTGTTATAGTGGATCACATATTAAATATGAGACAAAATGTGATGCAGTGGCAAAAAAGAATGTATTTATTATGGGTGTATTGGTGGGTGTAATGGGTGTATTAAGAGTATCAGTGACTGGAACGTGGCTGGTAGTCTACTCTAGTGGTTGGAGCAGGAGTTGTGCCTAGTTGTTGGAGCAGTAGTCAGGAATCAGATCTGAGGGTCAGGACTGGGTTACATGGAATGAGTCAGGGCAGGGGCAAGGCTGGGTCCAAGGCAGTAGCATAGCTGGAGCAGGACTGGGAACAAGGCAGGAGCTGGAGCTATTGCAGCCACAAGTAAATGCTTTTATCAGATGCTGAACAACTGCTGCTGCTGGGCTTAAGAATCACTCTGCTGATTTTTCTAATTAATCAGACAATGTACCCAGTCAGGAAGCTACTACGGAGGCCAACTGTGCTCATTGAGCTACCTGGAGACTGAAAGCCCTGATTCCTGACGGTATCTGCCCCCCTCAAAGACCTTGGGGTGCAGGTTCTCAGAGTACATCTGGTAGAATTTTTGCAATAGGTCCAGGGTATGGATGTTCTCTACTGGTTCCCAAGACCACACATCCAGACTGTAGCTTTACCAGTTCATCAGATGCTGGAATCTAACTAAACAAGGGTGAGGATTCAGTAGACCACACACTCCTATCCGTGGATTGTTATGGGGGTCAGTGGCAGGTTGGATTGGCTTGAATTTGGATTTTTAGTGCAGAGTTTTTAAGTGTGACATATAAGAGAGGGGTTGGATCTTTATGCACTTGGGCAGCTGAACATGAAAGCCACTGGATGTACCCATTCTGTAATCTGGAAGAGGTTCATTTATTGGGAATCTAATTTGGCAGATATGTGATTTGATTTAAGGTTCTGGACAGAGAGCCACATCTTGTCATCTGTGGCCAGACTGGAAACAGCCTAATGGTCCTTGTCCACATGGTGTTTATAGGCTTCTTTGGCAGACTGCAGGTGTTCCTTGAGTTCATGATGCATCTGTGGTAGGCAGGAGGCTAAATCTGCTGCAGCCAGTACTGCAGAACTTATGGGCAAGTCTGGGTGGAAGTGGGGGTGAAAGCCATAATTTGCAAAATAATGGGTTATGCTGGATCAAGGCATGGATTGCATTGTTATATGTGAATTTGGCATGGCACAGCAGGGGAAGCCAGTGATAACTCAAAGAGCAGTGAAGATACTCCTCCAAGATTTGACAGACTCTGTTTGTCCATTACTATGTGGGTAATAAGCAAGACAAGGTGAGGGATTCAATACCAAGGAGTCTGAGAAATTCCCACAAGAACTGGAAGGTGAACGGGGGACCCAGGTTCAATACAATGCCCCTCAGTAACTCAAGGTAGTGAGAGATTTTTCTAGGAAGAGCCAAGCCATCTCCATGCAGAAGGAACAGTATGGTGTAAGATGATGTGTGCCATCTTTGTTATAAGGTCCACAAAAACCAGGATTAGAGTGTCCCTGGGATCATGGCAATTCTACAATGAAGTCCATTCAGATAGTAAACTAAGGCTGTGGAGGTGTGGACAGATTTGGAGGAGATCTGTGTGTTTTGATCATGAGTTCTTGGTATGGGCACAGAGGTTGCAAGACCTTATATAATCCTTGATGTAAGCTAGAGACTTGGACACCAGAAGCTCCTTGAGACAAGATTCCTGGTCTTGAATTGGCCAAACTGGCCCACCAGTGGCAAATTGTGCCATAATATCAATACCTGAAGCCTAGGTTTTCCCACTGGAACATAAATTCAACCCTTGTGAAAGATGAGGCCATTCTGTAGTCAGAACTTGGATTCGTGTCAGGTGCCCAGATTGTTCAAAGTCTTGCGAATCTATGTTGCAAACAGGTTGTCAAGGAGTAGGGAGTGGATGGAGGATGTCAGACTGCTGTAGTTCATCCCATTGACCTTGTGGATAGTAACAGAGAGCTCTCCACTAGCTGAGATATTTGTCTTTTCAGGATAGGGCATCCATCTTTCCATTTCTCATCCTTGGGTGATTGAGCAAAGAAGAACCTGTAGATCTTGCATTGGTTAAGGCATCTAGCTGCCTGTAAGTTCTTCAGGTTTCTGTGATCCATTAGAAGTTGGACGGGGAAATTGGGCTCTTTCTAGGAGGTGGTGCCAATCCTTGAAGACTGCTTTAATAGCCAATAGCCAAGACTTTGAAGGCACGGGAGTGGGAGGAGTAGGTTGTGGGGGCCCATGTGTCAAGAGAATACTGGACCTGTTTGAGACATCAGCCTGGATCATAAATGGTTTAGTGGGATCTGAGTGAATCAGGATGGGTGCTCATGTGAATGCCCTCTTTAGTCAAATCAAAGGCCAAATGAACCTCCTTAGACCATCTAAACCAAGCCCCTTTTTGGAAAAGTGCCATTATGGGTGCAATCAGGCTAGAAAAACCTTTAATAAATTGCTTGTAGAAATTGGCAAACCCCCGAAATTGCTGCAACCCATGTATGTCGTGGAACACAGCCCAGTTGGATATTGCTGCCACATTACTGGGGTCAATGTCTTCCTGGAAGGATTCACCATGATATTCTAAGAGTTCTACTGTATCGTTATCAAACTTGCATTTTTGAGCTTTTAAAACAGGTAGTTTTAGCAGAGTCTCTCCAAGATAGCGAGCACACGATAATCATGGAGTTCCTGACTCTGAGAACGATATACCTGCCCCTGGATACTTCCACTGCATGCCTCCGATGAAATGGGTATTAGCGCATGAAAGCTTATGCTCTAATACTCTAGTTAGTCTTTAAGGTGCCACAGGACTCTTTGTTACTTCTATAACACCCGCATTTTCTCAGATCCTCAGAAGTTAGGAACAACTGATCAATATCTACTTTAATAGCCAATAATATATTTGGAAACTGATATCAGTGCCTGCCCCCAGTCTTCTTTTCCCAAGGCTAAACATACCCATTTTTTAGCCTTTCCTCATTGGTCAGGTTATCTTAACCTTTTTTATCATTTTGTTGCTCTTTCCAGTTTGTCCACATCTTTCTTATGTAAGCAGTGTCAGGAATGAGATCTATTCTGACATCTGGTGGCGAACTATGGGAATTGCAGTGAGTCTTGGAAAATAACTTTGGGGCTGATCAATTTGCATAGACACACCCACTGCACCTAGCCTGAGCCCACAGCAGCCCACATGGCCACTTCGGCTGATGAGGGAGCCCCAGTTTCTATGTTATTGGGGCAGGAATGATAAAGTGATGTTACTGTGATTATGTGAGTGAAGGACTATGGACATGTACTTGGCCCTTGTTATGATGGAGGGACTCGCCATCATCTAGGTAGCACTCACTGGGCAAGGGCCATGTGTTTCAGAACACTGTGAGATTGAGAGAGGTGGTGGACAAGCACCTATACCTTTTGGTGAGGGCTCTGTCTGAGGGCCTCCCAGGCCTATTGCACCCTGCCTCTCTCTCTACTGTGGAATGTCAGAATTGAATTTTGCTTCTATTAGGAGCCTGGTTTCAGGCTGCTGAGCTGAAAAATTGCTTTGGGCTCACTGGTGCACCTGTGCTAAGGCTCCCCTACTGTATGCTGAAATCACTTAAGAGCTAAAGAAATCACTGAGCACTGTCTTAAGTAGGGGGGCCTGAAAAAAGTGCAGAGTGGCTGGTGCAGCAGAGCAGTCTGCATGTCGGCTAGCAGGACGGCTAGCGGAGTTGTTGGTGCTGCAGAGTGGCTGGTGCAGCAGAGCTGTCCGTATGTCAACTAGCAGAGGTGTTGGTGCTGCAGGCAGAGTGACCGGCGCAGCAGAGCTATCTGTGTGTCGGCTAGCAGAGCAGCTAGCGGATCAACGGGCAGAGCGGTTCGTGGGACAGCCAGCGGAGCGGAGCAGAGCCGATTGCGGTGAGAGCTGCAGCGGAACCTCATGGAGAGGCGGTGCAGTCGGCCTCGGACCACGTAAGGTGCCCCTTGCCCTACCCTCCATTTCCACCCAGGCTAGGAGGTAAGACTCTGCAGATTAACTCTTGAACTCTGCACTGACCAGGAACAGAGACTCTTGGGCTGTTGGACTTTTGGAACTATTGGGTGATTTTTGGATTGCTGGGCTCCAGAGACTTTTGGGCTGTGGGACATTTTGGGGACTTTGGGTGATTTTTGGGCTACTGGACTCACGAACCTAAAGAAGGGGACACAGCCCAATCGGCTGGGGTGGCGGTTTGCTCAGGGGTTGGTTTATGACCCTAGTTGTGGTGTTTTTTCCCAATTTGATGATGTCATTTATCTCCTGTTAATAAAAATTTCTGATACACCAATCTGTGCTTGCAAGAGGGGAAGTATTGCCTCTTTGAGGCACCCGGGGGGGGGGGTGTTAGGATTTTTCCCAGGTCACTGGGTGGGGGCTCGAGCCAGTTTTTGCCTTGTGTTGTTGAGAGGGGACCCCTATGTACTGAACCCGGCCCTTGCTGCTATTAACCCGGCCTGGCAGAAGGGTTACACTTAAATTGTGGGACCCAGAACAGGAAACAATACTCCAGCTGAGGCCTCAGCAGTAGAGAGGAACAATTCCCTTCTGTGTCCTGCAAATGACACTCCTCGTCAGGGAGCAGGACCTGCAGCAGAGTCGGTCACTGGGTAAGCACAGGTGGCCTGTTGTAAACTGCCTGGTTGGAAGAGTCAGCAGACCAGCCCTTAAATTAAACCCAGCAGTAGCAACAATTCAGCAGCTGCTCAAAGCATTTGCCTATGGCTGCAATAGCATCTGTGCCTGCCTTGCTTCTGCCTTATTCCAGTCCTTCTCCTGCCTTGTTCCAGCTCTGCTGCTGCACTTTTCTTATGAATCACAAAGAAGCAAACTAAGAGTCAAAAACAATTTTTTTCTGCTTTGCAGGTCCCCTTTAATAAACTGTGAGTTCCTCAAAAGATAATAACTACAGGCCGTATCTTATTCTTGTTCCATTCATGGAGCTGCAGCTATTGATTTCAAAGACAGTTTTGAGCAAGAAAGATTGAGGGTAGATCATGGCCCTAAAAATTAACCACCAAAATTACACAGTTTGGGAGGGAAACCAGCAGGTTAAGGTGTCATTAACTTAGGTCTTGTAGTTAGGTCCTATTTGTGAAAAGTTTTATGCAGCAACATAAGAATTTTATCATTGATAAGAATTGCAACTGGTACCCAATGCACTAGACCAGTAATTAGGTCACATGATCATACCTCCTGGCTATAGTCAGAATATAAGATGTGTACTGAGATACTTACTTAAATGTAAACTGCAAAGTCAGTGTGAAAACTGAGTTAAGATCAGTTTTATATCAAATGGCACATTAGCCAGGCTGTAAGTGGCACTGAATTCAAATATTAATTTTAACTAAACTTTCTTTAATTCCTTTCCCCTCTGTGAAATCTTCTTGGTCCTTCCTGCCTCACTGAAGACATAGCAGAATGTCACTCTCTCATAACAAATACCATGGATTACAGTGAGATGCTGGCCATTGCAGTTTGCCTTTCCACAAGCTGGAATGCCAGAAAGTAAAGCATTAATGCAATATCTCTTTCAGAAAAGGAAAGAAAACACCGAATTCTGGAAATGATCCTAAAGTGGGAGAAATCTGAATTTACTGTGTCAGAGAAATAGGTGATTGTTTCCCCTTAAAAATCAGAATACCCAGGCTCTAACTATTTATAGTTGATGGTTGAATATCTGAGCTACCAAAGAAAGAGGAGAATGAGGTAACAGATTTAATATGGTGTCAGGAACCAACAATTCATAGCTCAGTTTTTGTAACAACATTTAAAAATCCTTGGACATCTGTGCCCCTATATTTAAGAGAAGCTGATCAAATAGTGGAAGCAGAGGAAATGATCTTCATATGAATCAAATCAAAAAGGAAAGTTGGATAATTAAAATGCAAAAAAAAAAGGCAGAGGCTGAAGATTAATGGTCCCTGGGGACACTGGGAAAAGAATGACAAGAGTCCAACTGCACACAGATGACCATGATCACTTCCATACCAAATGCCATTCCTGCTAAGTTTATATCATAACATTCCAAATGACCAGTGGTATCAAATGCTATGGAACTATATAGCAATGCATGAGCCAAGAAGACCATTACCACTGTATAAGGAAGAACCCATTCACCATGTTAACCATTGCTGTTCCAGCAGTTGAAACCCACTTGCAAGCCTTAAATAAACTGTTCTGAGGAAGCTGATTAAACAGTTGTTTGCACCCTCTTCAAACACTTTAGCAGGAAAGACAAATAAGTTGCTGGACAGTAAAATAAGACTCTGTTAAGAAGAGGGCTGTAATGGGATTTAACTATTTTAAAGTGATTGGAACAAAACACAATAATAATCTGTTTAAGACATGAGAAGTGTTCCCAAATGTGCTAATCAAGGGCATGGTTACACTTACAAGATTATAGCGCTATTGGTTATAGCGGTCCCCTTATACAATAATATGTATAGCGCTATTGTATGTCCACACACAGACGCGCCAGCGGTATAGCATGGCCACATTTGGGGCACTTAATGCAGCATTAAGAGCAGCACATTAGGGCAGATATCCCAGCATTCAGCTGGGTGCAACATGCTTTTTAAACAAGGCGGGTGAGGGGGGATGTGTTGTGTGTATGTGGAGGGAGAGAGACAGTGTTTTTTCCGTTCTTCTGAAAGCCTGTCAGCGAGCCTCCGTTCACAGAGGGCTTTGTTTTCACGCATGCTCCCTCCTTAAACATTTGCATTGCTTATCTGCCGAGTTAAGAGAGAAACTCTAAAGAGGTACTTCTGCATTCCTCCAGCCGAGTTCAAAACAAAGGGAAGAGACGTCAATTGCCTTAAATGGCTCCAGGCATCTCGAGAGATCACTTGTAGCGCAGTGGGTGTCCACATTCTTGCTGTAGTGCTACAGCAGCTGCGCTACAGCCCTTATTCCCCATGCGGAGGTGGATTACCAGGAGCGCTATAACTCCGTGGTTATAGCGCTCTACGTACCTTGCCAGTGTGGACGGGGAGGAGGTTATAGTGCTCATGGGGGCTTTATAGCACTATAAAGTGCCAGTGTAACCAAGCCCCAAGTGTTCACTGGCACATTATTGGAGAATGTAGATGACTGAGGGATCAAGACCCTTGTGTTCCCCCACTATGCAGTACAGAGAGGAGCAAAATGCCAAAAAATCCATAATGTGTCTGTGTCGAGGGGAAAATTGGCTATATGGGATGTTCCAATCCACCCTTTCCCTTCCACTCTCCCTCTCCTCCTCCCAACATTTCTGACTTCTGGAAAAAGCCCTTGTGTCTCATTGTCATTTATGTGAGAAAAGAGGCATGGCCAGGGCAAAAAGAGGATGATTCTCCCTCAGAAGTACTACAGAAGGAATACAGTAAAACATGAAGGTTAATGTTGCTTGAAGCAGAAGACTGGAAATTAGCATGAACATTTAGGGCCCAAATGAGAAGTCAGTGGGAGCTGAGGGCACTCAGCACCACGCAGGAGTTGCTCAGCATGGACTCGTCCTTACGAGCGCTCTCTACTGAAAAAACAACCATTTGGGGACTCAGTTACAACACAAAAGCTCATGTCTGAGGAAACAAGACGCAAAAATGCTGCTCATTGAAGAGTAATTCACTAGCAAAGTGGGTTGACTCTTTAGACTTAATCTGCTTTCTAGAGGAATCCAGATTCAACTTCTGTGCCCATTGGTTATTTATTACCTAATAAAGGGACAGTGACAACTTAAAATTCACACATCAGTATGGAAATGATTTACCTGCTGTAAAGTAATTGCAAGTAATATCTAAGATTACGATAAGGGAAAGAAATGAGAGGGGAAAATGTTTTCTCTATTTTTTTTTCTTAGCTGCTTAGTATGTATTAAACAGCTTTGACTTCAGCCCTGGGCCCCAGCAAGTCTAAACCAATCTCGGTAAACCTATTAAAACAGAGTCTTGACCCACTTTGGGGCCCTGCCCCACAGTTTGAGAACCACTGGATTAGTGTAACAATAGATCACACACACCTAAGTGCTGCTCTGGGCTTGTCCCTGAAGTGATGTGATTCTAAAGATAACTGTTATAACTGTTCCACAAAAAATATTTTTAAAAGCCAAACACCAATTTTTATAGTCCCATATTTTGGCACATGTATGTAACCAAAGGGTTATATGCTTGTTCGAGGCAGAGAAAGCTCATTCCAAGCATCTGTGACCTACAGCAATTGAAATCCCATACAAATGTAGCTAAATCCTACTATGAATAATTACTATTCACTCATAAAAGTACTTTCATGTGCACATGTGCCCAGTTTTGCTTGTTGAGCTAGACTGACTCATCATATTAATTATTTCCCCATTTGGGGTCATATTTTTCCCATGAACACCTCATGTACAATTCTCATTGTCTTCTATAGCTGTGGTTCTCAACCTTTTTTTCATTTGTGGCCCCTAAAAATTTTTGAATGGAGGTGCAGACCCTTCTGGAAATCTACAGACCCCTCCAGTGGTCCATGGACCACACATTGAGAGCCACTGTTCATAAGAATCATGCGCCCTTATCCAGTCTGTTCCCTAAGAATGTATCTGCTTCCTGCAGACTGATTGTCCGATTTCTATATTTAATCTGTAATGCATGAGATCAAACCATGATCAGACCTAGGACAAAATCATAATCTGCATTTTCATATTTAAAGACTTTTGTTTTTCTATGTAGGTGTCACTGTACAAGCCCTTTCTACAGTTCCTGTAATGTTCAGCTATTGGGTAAGTCCTTGCAAACAAATTTTGTAAGTCCGACATACAGTACTATAAAATTCAAAATAATGAAATCTACGCTGCCTGTGAGTTAGGCAGTTCAGCCAGTCTCCAGAATAATATGGCAAAGCTGCTCTGGTAGTGGCAGAGAGGCCAGCAGATTAGCTTGGCAAAGCTGCTCTAGCAGGAGCTGGACTCTGCAGAGCTCCAGTCTGGAGAACATTTAGTACAAATGAGTGAGACAGCAACAGGAATTTAGGAAGAACAAGAAGAAGCAGGGAGAGAGCCTTTATAGAGCATGAATCGAGGACTGGGGTGTATGATATAAGGAAAAATGGGCAAGTTTTGATTCTATGAAATAGATGTTTCCCATAAAAATAAAATTTCAAAAATTGCCACTGGGAAATCCACCTTCTTTGTACTGGGGTGAGGAAAAATGCACTTCCTTCAAACACAGCACTGCAGAATTAGCCAGGTGCTTTATGAGGGATTTCTACCCTCCTCTGAAGCCTCTAATGAGCCATTTGTCCAGTATAAATAGTGAAGAATCTCGTTTGCCCACAGAAGGGTATCTGGGCAACTTCCATCTTACTGACATTGGAATACACAGATGAAGTATTACAAATGTGCTTTAATAAACAGATATGTTTTCCCCCAAAATTCCCTTTCTTTAAAATATCACTTTCCCAATATGGGAAAGTATTGGTCAGGAAGCTTTGAATCTGAAATTACATCTCCCACTTAGCAGCACAACTAGATTGGCAGAAGGATTCACAGCTATTTCAAATGCATCAAACAAACAAAAAATGGTTTCTAAAAGCTTAATCGTGGCAAAGAATGGTCTAGATTCATCCCAAGTGGAGCACCCATTGACTTCAACAATTTAACATCAATGCAGTTACATCAGGAATTAACTTGGCCCATTTCCTATATGTAGTAGTTCACAGCAATCATGTTGAATGATAACACATAAATTCAGTTACAGATGGCCTACATAAAAGATTATTACAGCATATCTCATAAATTAACTGTACACCTCTAGTACTTTGTGTAGGATGACATGTCCCATATTCTACACTGAAATAAACATTTGTTTGTTTTTTGTTTTTTCCTTGAACATACCCTAGGAAAAATAGGGAACCAATTAATTTGTATAATATAGTTCTCCCTGGATGTCATTGCTGCCATATTAGAAATAGCACTAAGAACTTTTTAAATTTTACAAATCTTTTGTTCATGTTTACTCTGTAAAATTCATCATGCTCTAATGTCACATATTTCCACCTCCCTCCTGTCCTTTCTTCCCAACTTCAGTAATAAAATGGTAAATATTAAGATATATTTAAAAGAAAGATAAGAAAGAAAGATGTAAAGTTTTGATCTGGATCCCAAAAACTTTAAAATTGTGGGGTAGTCAAATCTAAGGGGTTGGTTTGGCTCATTTTAGAGAAAAAGACCAGATGCAAAATCCACATTTGGGTTTGGATCCAAGTTCTACCCCACACAAAATTTGGAGGACTCTGGGATTTTACTTAACACTCATTTCTAACTAAAAACCATGGGGAACACCTACAGAAAATACAAAGATCTAAGTACAGACTTCCCTTTTTCCTTGGACTCTTTGGCGTTTACTCCTTGTTAACCAATGTAACCCAAAGGGTACATACTGAGATTGGTAATTTTTTGTGTGAGCAACATGTCCATTATAATACTACTACTTCACCATGGGAAGTCTTCCACACCAATTATTTCATTTTTGTACAACATCAATAACATTATTTGAACACTAGACCAATTCTATGATCAAACCTGTGCAGAGGTAAAAAAGCTGAGAATTGAAATCAGGGTTGAGAAAACTTGCTTTGCTAAGGAGTCACTTGAAACTCCTGGCTTCTATATTTGGAAGAAAATTCTCAGTCTTTGAGCAGAGATGTGCTTAAACTAAATCCCTAGATACAAACACCCCCCATTGAGATCTGGCCTCAAAGTTTGTGGTGCAGTTCTGGTCTATGGGGTGCATTTTATCTTACATTCTCCTATTTGCTGCTTTTCTTCTGGTGCCCCATTCTGCCCTCGCAAAATGTAAGTTACAATAATTCTACATTCTCACTGAATGCCAAAATGGGGCAAATTTACACCTACTATGCTTTATGTATAAACTGGTAAGAAAATGGATGTAACTCATTTTAGCATTTACATCACCACTCAGTTCCGCAGGTCTCTATTTGCCTTCTGACAAGCACATGAGTGCTAAAGAGATTCTCTTAAAAAATCCTGAGAGCATCAGAAAATGAGACCAGATTTTTCCTTGCCTTATATGCCCCTGCGTGGTAAGAGGAAAAACAACTACGCATGAGTATGCAAGATTAAGTAGACCCAATTCATCAATCCATCCCCTAGGATTTCAAATAGGCCTTACACTTACTCAGAATGACTAGTGGTGAAGCAAAAGCCTTGGTTCAAATCTTCTCCTTGTATTGTTTGCTGTGGCATTTTTTCTTGGTGATAATTTTCATGCAATCCTTTGGGTTTCTTCAAACATCTGTCAAGGTGATAAAATTTGGGAACTACATTTTAATTTACTCTTCTTCTTAATATCATACCAGGCCAAACCTGAGGATGCTTTAGATCTGTGCCAGTTATTAAATAATGACTTAGCTGCTACGGTAAAAAAGTACCCCAAGAGGTTTATCGGCCTTGGCACATTACCTATGCAAGCACCAGACCTGGCTGTGAAGGAAATGTATCGCTGTGTGAATGAGCTTGGCTTTCCTGGGGTACAGATAGGATCTCATATCAACGAATGGGACCTGAATGCACCAGAACTGTTTGCTGTCTATGCTGTGAGTAGACATTTCCTAGTTTTTCCCAAAGAATGTTATGATGTAAAATTGTAACTAAACAAAAGGCATAATGAAATCTTAGTCATATGAGACCTCACTGTAGGTCTCTGCTATTGCTGGAAAATAAAAATTGCCACCTTTTTGGTTTGTGAATGAGGGAGTATGTGATGATTAGTGAAGTGTGAGTTAGTCCTATGATTATTCTTGTGTCCAACTACAAATAAATGGTGAACAGTTTCAGGCTGGGAGTTTCAAAGTGATCAAAGGGAGTTAGGCATCAAATTTCAATTGACTTTCAATGAGATTTGAGCACTTAGCAACCAACAGCTATTTGGAAAATCTGAGCCTCAGTTATTTAATTTTTTTAATGTTTCTAAGACAGTGGTCAGCAATCTTTCAAAAGGGGTGTGCCGAGTTTTCATTTATTCACTCTAATTTAAGGTTTTGTGCGCCAATAATACATTTTATGTTTTTAGAAGGTCTCTTTCTATGTCTTTAATATATAACTAAACTATTGTTGTATGTAAAGTAAATAAGGTTTTTAAAATGTTTAAGAAGCTTTGTTTAAAATTAAATTAAAATGCAGAGCCCCCCAGACCAGTGGCCAGGAGCCGGGCAGTGAGAGTGCCACTGAAAATCAGCTTCTGTGCCGCCTGCACTCGTGCCATAGGTTGCCTACTCTTGATCTAAGATATTTCTTAGGTAGCAAGGGCCTGATCTAAGGCCAACTGAAGTATTTGAAAAGACTGTTATAGACTTTTATGGGTTTTGGATCAGGCCATGAGAACCTTGGAATCTTAAGTGCCATACAGAATTGAATAAACATCACCAAAAATTCCAAATTGAGTTTATAGATTATACATTTTTTAAAACAGTGTGAAGTCCAGATGGGCACCATTATTTGTCCAAATTCCTGGATCAGTTATTTAATTATAACTGTCATCTTGAAACTGGTTCATGGAGATTATTTTTCAGACCTCTCAATTTGCTTGAGAATTGTTAGTGCAGCATCTTGATGGCTTGTTTGGTTTTGCGATCACACACAGTCTGTTATCAATCTCCACCTTCTGGGGATGCTTACATCCATCAGTATATGTTGGAACATATACAGGGAGTTACGTCCCACAATAATTAGCACCACATGCAGAAACACCCTTGGAAAGTAACGATGATGAAGAAAGCTACATTTGACCTTGAACTGTATCATTTCATCAATTCACTTACCGAGCTACAAATTTGTGTTTATGAATATAAACCTGATCCTTATGGCAACAGCAACTATTCACAAATCATGAGCTTGCATTTATCCATAAATTTTAGCTTTATTTATTTTGTAAGAATAATTAAACCACTAATTGTTCGGCCCTGTGATTATATCTCCCTTACAGGAAACATAGGTCCAGACACACACGTGACAAAATAGCATTATTAAGATCCCTATTAAGCACATGGGTGGACCTGACTACTCATGCTTAAAATTAAGCATGTGCCTAATTCACTCAATCAGGCCCATAACTTGTACAATGTCTCTGGGTTTTTTTCTAAGATTACCAACAGCTGAAATCTCAGTGTTCAAGGTTTGTGTACTTTTGGGTTTGTTTGTTTACAAAGAAATTCTCTTTAACTCTGTATTGTATAGAGGAGCTATTCAAATACTAAAAAGAAAGGGGAGGAAAGTTAAGATCAACTTATAACAAAATAAAGACTAATTTATGGGCACTATTCACCACAAGAATGGCTAACCTACTGTGTCATTTACATGTAAGTTTAAATTATGTAATTAATACATTAATAAGATTTTATCACTGTCCTAACAAATGAACAGCACAGCATGCACATATATTCATTGGCAAGGGTTTGTGTTGATGGCAAACTATTCAGGTCATCTTTGCCAATAAAAGATTTAAACCATACCACACTATCATGTAATTTGCTGTGTTCCATATTTAACAGAAAATAAATATTTCTGAAATATACAGCCTTTAAAAAAATATTGGTACAATTTGTGTATCAATCCACGTGTCAAGTCAAAATCTCTTAACACCTTGGGTCCAACTGTACATTTTTTAAATCACTAAAAATTATCCAAATTAGTTTTTCTGACACGATAATGCTGCAATTTAAAGATATCATATCTTGTAAGCTACTCAGCCTAGAGGTAAGAATGGGATAAATCCATTCTTCCTGGAAGCTGCACAAAGTCTTGGAATATTAAATGTAGTCCTAGAGGAGACAGATTAGTGGGAAGAATGGAGCTTGATTTGTAGGCTTCAAGATTGGATAGAAACAACTCTAAACATTAATCCAGTGGGGCAGATACACTTCCCAGAGTAACAAATGGTCCCAAACACAGCAGACTTCTGTTCTATAGGCATCTCTATCCAATGTTCTGAGAATTCACTGCTGTGTGTCAAATACAACCAGGCAGAATGTTAGTTTGCACTTAGTTTAACTTTGGAGCAAGTCACAGATACAAATAATGTGACCAGCACTTTTGTACCAAACAATTAAATCTGAAAAACACTTTTACTTAAATGACAAAATGTTGTTATAAGGGCCCAATCCAGCAGCCCTCAAGGAGAATTTTGAATCAGAGTAAGGACTGGAGTAAGGATCAGGGCTGACAGGGTAAATATCACCATCCTCAGGGCTGCAGGATCTCTTTCCAGGGGCTCCTCTTAACTAGAAAAATTACACCGAGTTAGAACATGACCTAGAGCACAACTAACATGATGTTGAGCACAACTTTGCAGGCATTGTAGATGCAGGCAGTAGGGTGACTAGATATCCTGGTAAAATTGGGACTGTCCAGATATTTAACCCTTTGTCCCACATCCTGATCAATGTACAATAGGGATGCCATTTATCCTGATATTCAGGTAAGGAGGTGAGCAGGAGGCAAGATGTTTTGCGGTGTTTAGGACTTTCTGTAAGGGAGCAGGGATGCGGCACGCTCAGGGGAGGAGGCGGAGAAGAGGCAGGGCAGGGGCTGGGACTTGGGGGAAGAGGGTGGATGGGGGCGGGGCAAGGGCAGTGCAGGGGTGGCAATTGGCAGGGGGTGGGCAAACACCCACCCTGCAGAGGGGAAGTTGGTGCCATAGGCGGGTAGGTGGGTAAAAGGTGAGTGGCAGGCGAGCAAGCGGCAGGCAGGGGGTGTGAGGAGGCAAGTGGTGGGTGGGGGACTGAGGAAGGATGCAGCAAGCCAGAAGTGGGCCGGGGCATGAGGAAGGGTGCGGGGTGGGGGGGAACCTGGAGCGGAGCCTGGGAGGAACGTGGATGGACTGTGCATGGGGCTGACAGCACCCCAATGTGTCCCGATATTTCAGTGTTGTGAATTGGTCACCCTAGCAGGCAGTCATGTTCAATACCACGTCAGCTGGTCAGTGATAGTTAACTTGAGATTGTGCTCTAATTCAGTGTAGTTCTCAGCAAAGACAAGCCTTACGCTGCTGCTCTTGTGGGCTTTGAGGGCATGCTGATGATGTGGATCCACTGGCTCATGCGTTCACACACACACAGGGAATGGGAAAAGGAGCATAGCAACCAGGGAGGCCCTTGGTGCCCTGTAGTTGTAGTAGGGCCATGTCACAACTTTGAGGGTAGATTCTGGATGTGCCATGCCCATTTACTCAGACTTGGTGTAGAGGCTACAATTTGGGCCTAATTGAGCACCTCCACTTTTAGTCAAATCTTGTAATCCTTTCTATGAATTACTTACAGCAAAAGCAACAAGAAAAAAAGCCTTTTTAACAGTATTGCCTGGAGCATATATACATTTTGGAGTTCATTTTGCTACTGTTACGTCAAGATAATATTTTTTTCCTTTCATCAAAGGCTGCTGAATTATTAAACTGTTGTCTGTTTGTGCATCCCTGGGACATGGAGACAAATGGAAGGATGTCCAAGTACTGGCTTCCCTGGCTTGTGGGTGAGTATATAGTTACAATGCTCAATCTTCATTCATTACCTGTCATTAGCTGCAACACATTGTGCCAAGGAGACAATTGCAAATGTATATTTGCACAAGAAAGACTACATTACTTTTCTGTCAATCATTTTTAAAATCAGACACTGCCATTAGGTCAACACTGTAAACTTCACTGGCTAAACTTTATATATCTGTAATATCTGTATCACTAGAACTGAATGGGCTTGCAGCAACCTCTAATGTTCTCTTGCCTCCTAGAGAGTAGATCTCCAGGAACACATCTTCTGCCTCTGTAACGAGAAGGCTCCCAGAGGGAGCATGATTAAAAAAAGGACAAATAAAATTAGTAAATGACACACACTAAATCGTATAATGCCCTCTGAAATCAGTAGACTAGGAAGGGAATATTTTGAATTTAAGTTCATTTCAATCATAGCTGGAACAACATGTGCGTGAGGTGCCTTAGAGGTACAGGCAAAAGGGAATTGTCTGGGTTCTGTGTTTTCCACATCTGTCAGTTACATCAGAGTTGCAGTTGAGCACAGAGTAATAATGGGTAAAATTGTGACAGTCCCTGGAAGATTTTAGGCCTGATTCTAATCTTACTTAGTCTGGTTTAGCACCGTGTTACTCGATAGACTTCACTGGAGTTACTCCTGGTTTACACCACTGTGACTGAGAACAGGATCAAGCACCTTAGCATTGTCTACCCTAGAACATTTTGGTGTTGCAGCCACCAC
This sequence comes from Dermatemys mawii, assembly GCA_007922305.1. Lineage (NCBI taxonomy): Eukaryota > Metazoa > Chordata > Testudines > Dermatemydidae > Dermatemys > Dermatemys mawii. The sequence continues at coordinate 14,621,440 of ML677353.1, forward strand.
TATACTTGTGAAACACCTGACCTCCATACAGGAAATTTCTAGCAAAGATGCATAAGTGTTCACATCACCACTGTGTTTGCACTGGGTTACACTACATTGGCCATATCTATACTTGGGCCTTTTGTTAACACTGGTTCAAATCCAATGTGAGCTCTAGTATAGATGGGCTACCAGCTGCTTGCACTATTTTTAACACCATATCAGATAACCTTACTCAGTGCAGGTCTATTTGACATGGTGTTAAAAAGAACTGAACATTGTTATATTTGCTTACTTAATGAGATGTAGTAACCTAAAAACGTATTCTCATGGTACATATGCAGAACTTTACATCTTCAGAGCACTGCACAAACACTAATTAATCCTGGCAGTTCACTTCTGAGTTGGATTATTTTCCCCCTATCACAGGAAAACTAAGGCAGAGAGGTTAAGACCCAGATTTTCAAAGTTGGGTGTCTAACGTTGGGCACATCAGTAACCTGATGTTTTAGAGGTGCTGAGCACCCCCAACATCCATTTACTGGTTTAGGCTCCTAAATTTGACTTTGAGTGCTTAATTCTAGGCACCCAACTTTGAAAATTCTATCCCAAAGGCAGAGCGAGTCAGTGTCAGAGCTGAGATTACAGCTCCAAGTCCTGTTTCCTGACCACAGTTTAAGAACTAATAGCACTGAATGCTTCTCTAATAAGAAATGATGCTATGTAGTTTGTCATTTGCACTGTAACTATTAACTTTGGCATTAAGTATAGATGATGTTGGGGGGAACGTAAAGCTGCAATGAGATGTCTTATGTCATGAAACATTTTTTTGTTGTTAGGCATGCCAGCAGAAACAACTACTGCCATTTGCTCCATGATTATGGGAGGAATTTTTGAAAATTTTCCTAAACTGAAAGTTTGCTTTGCCCATGGAGGTAAGTAGTTTGCCTCAGAAGCCACTGTTCTTGCTGGGTATTATTGAATGGTTCTGCTGTTTGATTTTGTCTGCTATCAGAGCAAATTCAAGCATTTAATTTTATATTACTTGAAAAACAACACTCAGCAAAAATATAAAATTAAAATAAAGACATAGGCCTATCCTCAAGGGGGATGATTTAAAAAGGAACAAGCCATTTTAAAGATGATTGATTGTTAAAAGGAACCAGACCTTGTCATTCCTAATGACTCAATTTAGTTCAAATGTTCCAAAATAACTGGGTTTTGTGGTCTCCAGTGGACTTGTGTCCACATCACAAAACACCATTACAGCTATCAGTAATTGGCATATTTGTTGATGGTCTAAGCAAAGAAGCTAAGGATTGAAGTCTTGGAGACCGAAGTATCCACTTTTCTCTAGAGATGACCGATGTTGATCAGTGCTGATTTCTGGATTGAATTCACCAGTATGACCTACCAACCCTTTTGGAGTGGGAGTTTTGTATGTGGAAAGATTTAGAGTGAGGCCATGGTCTGTGGGTTGCTTTTGAAATATGCAGATTGGATAACACAAAATGTATCACAAGCAATCAAAAATGGATCATGCAGCCTTTGTGTAATGCTTCTCAGTAGCTTCTGCTTTCTGAAAATAAGCTTCTCATTGGCACCTTAAGAGACTAGTTTTTTTAACAAAAAAATGTTCACTCAAAACCCGACCAGGTAAGTCAATGGCAGTTTTGAATACAAAAGGTTGCAGAATCCAGTCCTAGATATTTTGATATTTCACTGGGACTCAATATGACCACACAGCAGATTTAACCAAAAGGGGTAATTAAAAGTCACTAGAAATGACTTATTCTAGGCAAGACTTTTTAATAACCCATCTTAATTCCGCATTTATGAAGAGCTAGTAATGGCAAAATACTTATGGATGGTATGGGGAAAAAGAAAAGGTATAGCCTCTTCGGCATTGGCTGACAACTTGTTTGACAAAGAGAACATCAGAAGAGCTGAAGGTGAGTTGTTTATTCAGAATTTCTTTCTTTCTCATTTCCCCCTTTTTTTCCTCTCTCTCTTTTTTTCTTCCTTTTCAAATCTGAGCTGAGAGTAAATTGGAAACAAAATCAGAAGCCTGCACCAACTCAGAGATACTCAGGAAGGAACTGCTCTTGTAAGAGAGAAGAAGGAAAAGGCACACAATAGGAGCAGAGGAAAACACAGAAAAGTTTATACCAATAAAGGAAGCAAACTAAAATTCAGGTGACAGGTTGCTGTTTGTAGAGATTACAAAAACTTTGCCCACAATGCTATTCTAAGATCTCAAATATTATTGTGATCCAGTGACAAAGGCAGAAATGTCAATGTTACAGTTACTTCCACTTGTTTGTTTTAAGTGCCATTTTGTATCAAGTTTTTTTAAAAAAATAAGGTAAAAATGGAAAAAAAGATAGAAATCTCTTCTAATTAGAACTATGATTTTTGCTCTCAGGATTGTGTCAAAAAAAAAAAAGACATGCAGCCATATCTTTTATAAATAATGCAACCCTCATGGCTAACTTTATATTCTTTACTTTGAATCGCCTGCTGTGTAGTATAAAATCTATGACCAGGTTAACTTTGCAGTGTAGCTCGTATTGTCATATGAAACCTGGTGAGCTCTAAAGATGAGCATCTGTTTTCTGGTGTATAGTTGATCTGGCCATTTTTCTGTTTTGACATCCAATGGGAAGCAATTTTCTTTTGAAATTATGTTCTTGAAGAGAAAGAACAGACAGCTGGGGAGGAAATGTGAGGAGGAGAAGGAAACAGACACTTCCATCTCATGGCAAGAGTTGGCACATGTCACTTGAATAATGGTTGTCAATGAGTATATAATTTTGGGGTGTGGAGATTCTCACAAATTCCACCCACACACCAAACTCAGCTCTGTTGAGAAGCAAAAATGAGACATCAAAACAAGGTGCCATACAAGTAGGATTTGCAGGTCTTCAGAATCTGATATTCCTTTTTTTCCTTGAACGTTTTGCTCTGTAGGGAAATTGATAACAATATTGATATTTAAATTATTATTGTTCAAGCTTCAGTGTTAACACTCATCGACATGGATAGGGGAACTTCCCAAGGACCAGTAGTTTCAGGTTGTCTACCAGCTAAGACAGACATCACTGCTTCAGTTTACATTGGGTTCATATTTCAAAGGTTTTCCTTAAAATCATAAGGACAAGAGATCCAGCCTAGCAGGGTCTAGGAAACTGTAAAGTTCAAGCAAATATCAAGCAAACTGAAGTGAAGAGAAGATGTACAACTGTTGGACATGTATTTTATCTATCTACTGTAGTAACCAGATATGTCTATTTTTTCCCTCAGTGCCTGAAGAATTTACTTGCGTTGACCAACAGAGTTTTTACCAATGAAAGCCCAGTAATTCTGTCCATCAAATCTTGTAGTGATTTCACTTATCACTGTGCCATCATTTAAAATTGCCTCCATCCTCCCACACAACCTATCTCACAACAGGTAGCTGATTGGGCTGACAGTGTCTTCCAAAGGTGTGTCTATATCAGCCATAAAAACAATGGATGAATTCCTGGCTCCATTAAAGTCAATGGGACCAGGATTGTATCTCAAGTCTAGCAAAAAAATTGTGTGCTGCTTCCACTGTCACTGTAAACATGGTCTCAAGACTGTACAGCTACTGTGAGCCAGCTGTGAAGGGGAGATCATGAGCAGTGCAGTGAACACACTCTCTCACTACCCAAGATAAGCTGACAAAATCATCTCCACTATACCTCCAGCCACTGTTGGTCCAATGTGTGTGCTTCCCCCCTCTCCTCCACCCCCGCTCCCATCCCACTCCTACCACACACACACGCTAGTCTCAATCCCTGGTCAGAAACACTATCATTGGACAGAAACCAGGGGTCAGCAATCTTTCAGAAGTGGTGTGCTGAGTCTTCATTTATTCACTCTAATTTAAGGTTTCGCATGCCAGTAATACATTTTAATGTTTTAGAAGGTCTCTTTCTATAAGTTTATAATATAGAACTAAACTATTGTTGTACGTAAAGTAAATGAGGTTTTTAAAATGTTTAAGAAGCTTCATTAAAAATTAAATTAAAAGGCAGAGTCCCCCAGACCGGTGGCCAGGACCCAGGCAGTGCAAGTGCAACTGAAAATCAGCTCACGTATCTCCTCTGGCACGTGTGCCATAGGTTGCCTAGCTCTGCTATATGCCAATCTTTAGCTATTGATGTGGCTCAATTCTTATAATGTTGGAGCCAAATCTTCTGCTGGAGTAAATTGGAGTTTCACCATTGACTTCAATGGAATGATGCTTATTTGTACCATTTTATTATATTTTGTTCTTGGGGTAGTTTGTGATCAAGATCTCTTGCTCACTCTTGAGTATTACATGATACTAATTTCTATATAGCTGCACAATAACCTTGCTCTGTGTTGACAAATTACCTTTTTTCCCTCTCTATTTTTTCAAGTTTTTTGAAGCAAAGAAATAATTTCCACTTTCAATACAATTAATTCTTTGTAGGTGGCGCTTTCCCATATACCCTGGGGCGTATTTCCCATGGATTCAATGTGCGCCCTGATTTGTGTGCAGTGGATAATAAAGTTGATCCAAAGAAATACCTCGGTTCATTTTACACAGATTCACTTGTCCATGAACCTCGGGCCCTAAAGCTGCTAATTGATGTAATAGGAGAGGTGAGTTGGAACATTTCCTAGGATATACAGCTGATAATGCCCAGGTGAGTCATACTGTGCTCAGTTCTTTCTTGAGGAACTTGAGTGGGAAATCTTATCATGCTTCAAATATGGACACAAACAGAAAATTATTTTAGTCTGCTTTTGGCAGCTAGATACTTCCAATCCAAGTGGCTGGTTAGGATCAGTGGTGCAAGTAGATTTTAACTCTTACTGATATAGTACCGACCCCATGACTCCATGCGCCCTCACAAAAAATGTTCTGTGACTAGAGCCCTGCATGGATACAAATTTATACCCGCAGATGTGGATATCAGCTGATAGAAATCGGTATCCACTGAACTGCAGGGCTCTCTCGGGAACCACAGCAGTGAAAAGAGCAGACTGTGGGGCCACCGCTCCCAAGAGCCAGCAGCCCACGCTAGCAGCTTCTTCAGTGCAGCTGTAGCTTCCCCTTGCCCTTCCATGCAGCTGAATCTCTTGTCTGGGGTCTATACAGCCTCTCCAGAGAAGCTGCCAGCACGGGGCACTAGCTCCTGGGAGCGGCAGCCACATATTCTTCTCCTTTTGCCACTATGGTTCCCAGGAGAACCCTGCTGTTCAGTGGACACCAATTTCTATCCCTGGATATCCGCATTCACGGGTATAAATTTGTATATGCACAGGGCTCTACAATTCATTCTTGAAATATCTTTCCGGTACAGCATACAGGTAATAAATGTCTTAATGGTACAGTGTTCCTGACCATACTGGCTTACGTGCACTACTGGTTAGGGTCCAGTAGTTATTTTTCCGCTGAGATTAGCCTTCCTTAAGACATGTGAATGGCCTTCCTTACGTATATGAAATTCAACCATTTCTTAACAAGTCCTCGTTGTATAAAATTAATCCTAATATTTGACATGTAAAAAGTATTATTAATTTGCATTTCCAAAATGCCTTCCATCGGAAGATCTCAAAGTAGTTTACAAAAGTTAAGCCTCTAAACATCCCTGAGAAGTACACCATGTTTATATCTGAAACCATTTTAAAAAGGGTTCCCAAGCATGGCTCTTTTTGTAATGTATTTGGATCCAAAGGGATCAGAAATGAAGGTGGATGGATAGAATTGGTGCACAAAATATATTAACAAGGTACAAAATATCAGCACCTGACTAAATAACAGGTGAAATCTTGGTCCCATTGAAGTTAAGTTACTGGGAGTTTGTCATTTACTTCAATGGGACTAGGATTTCAGCCAGTGAATATAAGCTCAGAACCTCAGCTGATCTAAATCGGCATATCTCCATGAAGCCAATGGAGTTATGCTGGTCTACATCAGTTTAAGGTTCTGCTTCATGGAGTTCTAGAAAATAATGGGCCCAATACTGCAAATGTTTGTCATCCTTATTCCCAGGGATTGCGAACAATTCACTTCACTGAGAACACTCATCGGAGTTAGGCTGTTTGCTTTGTTCATAAACTATCACGGGAACCCCAAATCCAAAGAAATAAACAAAATTCCCAAGTATGTTCATAAAAACACTTTTATTTGAGAAAAGCAAATAGTATTTCTGCTTGGGAAGCAATAGGCTAGAAAATCACTAAAGGGAATTCAGGTGGAAATCCTGAATGGCATATTATACAGAACAGAATGCTAAATATTTTAACTATTATGGCAGAAAGGAAAGGGAAATATTATAATAGCTGCCTATTTAAATCAGAGTATGGGACAAAAAACCCATCCACGAACTGGAATGTCCCAAATACTAGTGGGACTGAACAGTCCCTTCCACAGGCAAACCTGCAGAAAACAGCATACCCAATGCCCAAAGTAGATGAACTGTTGGAATGTCTAGAAGCAGCCAGATATACCACTAGCCTGGATTTTACAAAATGGTACTGGCAGATCCCTTTGGTGCCTGAGTCCTGGGAAAAGCTTTACCAGTTTTGCACCATGCCCTTTGGCTTCACTGGGGCAGCAGCTCTGTTCCAATGATTGATGGACTGAGTACTCTGGCCACACAGGGAGTAAGCAATGGCCTATCTTTATGATAGTTCTTGACAGCCAGAACTGGAACAACCGCATACACTAGGTCACTCCTTGCTGTAGATGCAGGACTCACAGCAAACTCAGCAACATGCAAGGCATAAGAACAGCCATACTGGGTCAGACCAATAGTCCATCTAGCCCAGTATCCTTTCTTCCGATAGTGGCCAATACCAGATGCTTCAGAGGGAATGAACAGGACAGGTAATCATCAAGTGGGGGGATAAGGGGGACCATATTAGAGTCAGCTTCTGCTTTTGGTGAATTAAATGGCAGCCTTCATGCTGCTTTATGTTGCATAAGTTTGTAATGGGCCTCATAAAAACAATTACACCCACCACATTTATCCCTGGCATGCCTCCCACACTTCAGAGGACTAGGAGCAGGTAATAAAGCAGGCCTGCACAATTCGGAAAGCAGCGAGGGCCATATTACTACAAAAAAACCAGCTGCAGGCCAAAAAGCCCCACCCTCACCCCGCCCCCATCCGCTTCCCCTCACCCCACCACTTGGCTTGCCCCACCCCTACTTACCCCCCGCGAGCCACACAGTGAGCCTGTGTGGGCCGTATGTTGTGCAGGCCTGTAATAAAGTGTCAGCCACACCAGCTTTACACTACTTGGGAATTCCCCTACACTAGGCACTCCTCAGCCAGAGCAGCCCAAATGGCATGAAGGAGAAGCAAAGAGTGCTCATGAAACATTGTGGAATCCAAGCTTTGCTTGAACTAGCTAAACACATAACAAACTGAGATAATTTCTGTCTGGTATAGGAGGTAGTAAGTGAATACATAATAAACTAGACAGGCAGGCTTCTGAAGGAGATATTAAAAGGCCAAATGCTGCCACTCTTACTCATGTTGAATTGCTTCTTGCTCCACGAATAATTTCACAGATTCCATTGTGATTACCTACAGAATAAGGGCGCTGAAATCTGGACCTAAATAAATGGCAGTTTGGCTTCCTATTGCAGTATTGCCAAACCCAAGCATTGCAAAAATTGTCAGACCCCCCAAAATCACAAAATTTGTCTTAAAAATCATGAGGGTTTTTTTTAAAATAACAAATACTGGGTTCTTTTTCAATGTCTTCTGGTCTGTGCACTTTTAAGGTGCACTCAGGTCATGTTTTAAAGCTTTTCTCTGCACCCATATGGTGTTGGGAATTTACTTTTTTTTTTTTTGTAAATGAAAGCTGAGATTCTCACATAATCACTTCTCTCCAGAAGCTAGGACATTTAAAAAAATTAAAAACAAAAACAAAAAAAAAACAACCTACCAAATATTGTATGAGTGAGGCTAAGATTTTGTCATGGATATTTTTAGTAAAAGTCAGCGACAGGTCACAGGCTTCCATTAATTTGTCTTTATTGCCTGTGACCTGTCTGTGACTTTTATTAAAAAATTCATGATAAAATGGGAAGAGACTGCGGCAGCTCCCAGTGGGTGGGAGCTCTCTGGCCCTCATCACCCAGAAGACTCAGAGCTCCAGGGTCCTCTACCCCCACCCATGATGGAGGGGAGCTGTAAGGTCCCCCTCCCCGTCTCCAGTGACAGGGAACTGAGGAAATCCCTCTGCCACAGTATGGAGCTGCAGGGGTCCCCGCCCCGACATGGCAGAGGGAAGGTGCATGGGTCCCCTTGGCCTTCTGTGGTCGAGGGGAGCTGTAGGGGTCCCTCTGCTGCCATTGCTGTGGGGTGCTGCAGGGGGTCCCACTGCCATGGTGACCAAGAAGCTGCAGGGGTCTCCATGCCCCACCGCAGCAGTAGGAAGCTGCGGGCATCCCCCTGCCCTGCCACCACAGCAGTGAGCTGCTGGGGTCCCCTTGCTGTCACTGCAGTGGAGAGCTGCCAGAGTCCCCCTGCCCTCCCCATCGCAGCCAGGTGCTGCGAGGGTGCCCCTGCCATCGCCACATTGGGGAGCTGCCAGGGTTCCCCTCCCTTTCCCATGGCGGCAGGGGACTACGGGTGTCTGACTGCCCTACCATGGTGGCCAGAGAGCTGTGGGGATCCCCCTGTCCCCTGCAGTGGCTAGGAGCTGCAGGGTATCCACTGCCGCAGGCGGTGGAGGTACCTCACAGCTCCCTGCCACTGCAAGAGGTGGCAAGACTCTGCAGCTCCCAGCTGCAGGGGCTGAAGTCACAGAGGTCTTTGGAAGTCAAAGATTCTGTGAATTCCGTGACTTCTGTGACAAATTTGTAGCCTTAATCATGAGCACTAGCAACATAGTAAATGTAAAATGAATGCATGCTGGCCTCAAAACAAAAAGAGAAATGATGTGTTAAGGGGCTTTGTATGACACTGTAGGTTTTGCAGATGAACATTAAAAGTAGGACAAATAAATCTCCAGTGCATAACTAGAAACTAGGCTGAGAAGGCATCAGGTGTGTGCATAGATATAACAATGTGTTTGGGGGACATTCATCACCTGGAGTCAGAGTGTATTATGCTGACTTGGAGCCCTTAAACATTAAAAAACCCCAAACCACTTTGAGTCATGTATCTTTAACTTCATCCCTCCAAAACTCCCTGTACACTTTCTCAGTTAGATAGAGCCCACAGCTTAGGTCAGTTAGCCCTAGTGGAGGACTCCAGAGGTACAACATCTGCTAGGTGGAAGGGGAGCAGACAGCAATGCAAGTTGCAGCAGCCTCCCCTCCACCAGACAGCATACAGTAGGCCAAGGCAGAACAAGAAGCTGGGAAGTGCTGGCCACAGAATAAAATAGTTCAGTGCATCCCCACTTGACCTTTTTCTGGTAGTCTACTACAAGGCCCTCAGTAGAATGCAAAGCTGCCTCCTCCCAGCTGCAGCATCCCTGCTGTCTTCCTTGAGATGAGTCCTGATAGGAAGGGTTACAAAGCTAGTACCAGGAGGTATAGCTGTGCGCGGATAAGAGTAAACCTGTCTCTCTTTTTTTTTTCTTTCCTCAGTATATAGTTGTACTATTGTTTCATCTATTGACACTCTCTTTCCTCAGATACTTTCTCACATAAAGTCACCAATGTAAAAAGAAGAGCCTGATGCTCTTTCAGATTCTGGTTCTTTAAGTTTCAGGACTTCTATTATTGTGAAACAAATTCTGTTATAGTTACAGTTCCTTTGAGTAAAAATGGCCACTTAGATTAATCACCAGCACTGAGGGTTGTCAATTAGCCACAGTTAACTCAAGCAATTAACTCAAAACAAAATAACCAAATTAAAAAAATTAATCACGATTAATTGCAGTTTTAATTGCACTGTTAAACAATAATAAAATACCAATTGAAATTTATTATAAATATTTTTTGGAAGTTTTCTACATTTTCAAACATTGATTTCAATTACAATACAGAATACAAAGTGTACAGTGCTCACTTTATATTTTTTTATTAAATATTTGCACTGTAAAAAAGATAAACGAAAGAAATTGTATTTTTCAATTGACCTCATAAAGTATTATAGTGTGATTTCTGTCGTGAACGTGCAACTTACAAATGTAGGGGTTTTTGTTACATAACTGCAGTCAAAAACAAAACAATGTAAAACTTTAGCGCCTATAAGTCTACTCAGTCTTATTTCTTCTTCAGTCAATTGCTAAGACAAAACAAGGTTGTTTATATTTGCAGGAGCTAATGCTGCCCAGTGAGAACAGGTGTTCGCATGGCATTTTTGTAGCTGGCATTGCCAGATATGCAAAACATTCATATGCCCTTTCGTGTTTGTTTTGGCCACCGTTCCAGAGGCTATGTTTCCATACTGATGACACTTGTTAAAAAAAAAAAAAGTGTTAATTAAATTTGTGACTGAACTCTTTGGAGGAGAATTGTATGCCTCCTGTTCTGTGGTTTTACCTGCATTCTGTCATATATTTCATGTTATGGCAATCTCAGATGATGACCTAGTTGTTCAATTTAAAAATAGTTTTGCTGCAGATCTGACAAAATGCAAAGAAGGTACCAATGTGAGATTTCTAAAGATAGCTGCTGCAACACTCGACCTAACATTTAAGAATCCGAAGTGCCTTCCAGAATCTGAGAGGGACAAGGTGTGGAACATGCTGACAGAAGTCTGAAAAGAGTAACACTCCAATGCAGAAATTACAGAACCCAAACCACCAAGAAAGAAAATCAGCATTCTGTTGGTGGCATCTAACCCAAATGATGAAAATGAACATGCATCTGTCCACACTGCTTTGGATCATTATCAAGCAGAACTCATAATCAGCATGGAAGCATGTCCTCTGGAATAATGGCCAAAGCATGGAGGGCCATACAAATGTTTAGCATATCTGGCACATAAATGACTTACAATGTTCGCTACAACAGTGCAGTGTGAATGCCTGTTCTCATTTTCAGGTAACATTGTAAATAAGCGAGCAACATTATAAATGTAAATGTAAACAAATTTGTTTGTCTTAGCAATTGGCTGAACAAGAAGAAGGACTGAATTGACTTGTAGGCTCTAAAGTTTTATATTGTTTTGTTTTGAGTGCAGTTTTGTAACAAAAAAACCCCACATTTGTAAGTTGCACTTTCACAACAGAGATCGCACTACAGTACTTGTATGAGGTGAGTTAAAAAATACTATTTCTTTTGTTTTCTTTTTTACAGTGCAAATATTTAATATATATATATATAATCAAATATAATGCACTGTACACTCTGTATTTGTATTGTAATTGAAATCAATATATTTGAAAATGTAGAAAACATCCAAAAATATTTAAATAAATGGTAGTCTATTTAGCAATGCAATTAAAACTGCGATTAATTTCAGTTATTTTTTTTAATCTCACAATTAATCACAATTAATTTTTTACATTGTTTGACAGCCCTACCTGATATCTATGTCTTATTAAGGCACAGCTGCAATATTAAGTGGATCTTTTCATATGTCATGCTACAAATCCTCAGTGGGAAAAAGGATTTAGGCCATACTCCTAGATAATAATTAATTAATAACATCTTCAAAGAGCTTTACAAACATTAACTAATGTCCTCTCCATTGCACATTCATTAACTAATGAATCCTGACTATACTTCTGGAAGGGTGGTAGCTGTGAATAGGCACTACAGTCACCATTTTGTAGACTGGTGGTTCTCAACTCTGGTCCACCACTTGTTCAGAGAAAGCCCCTTGTGGAGCAGGCCACTTTGTTTACCTGCCGCCTCTGCAGGTTCAGCCAATCGTGGCTCCCATTGGCTGTGATTCACCACGCCAGGCCAATGGGGGCTGAGGGAAGTGGTGCGGGCCTAGAGATGTGCTGTCCGCCGCTTCCCGCAGCCCTCCTTGGCCTGGAGTGGCAAACCACGGCCATTGGGAGCTGCGATCAGCCCAACCTGCAGAGGTGGCAGGTAAACAAACCAGCCTGGTGCACCAGGGGCTTTCCCTGAACAAGCAGTGGACCAGAGTTGAGAACCACTGTTATAGACAGTAATGAAACGAAGAACAGAGAAGCTGATTTGTCAAAGCCATTCAGCAAATCAGTGGCAGAGCTACAGTATTCCCAGAGGTCCTTATGTATTTGCAGTTCATCAGACAGTTCATTGGCAGTACAGTGATCAGCTGTAAAATACTTTAAATCAGGGGAAACTAACCACAAAAACTAAATTGAGATAATTTACTCCAGAAATTCTAGTGAGAAAGGAAGAAAAACCAGCATCTCAGACTTTCTTCTGCTCTGGCCCACTTAAGGAACTGTAAATAAAAATGTAAAAAAATCTCCCTAGATTGGTTGATCTTATCTGACATGCTAAATTGAATTTCATTCTCCTTTCCAAATAAATCCATCTAATAATATTGTATAGTATCTTATGCTGCGCACAGAAGAAATGACTTTTCTCTCCCAGGTTTGTATTCTGGAGCAGAAAATGTCCCAATATCAGTAAAACATACTGTAAATCAAGTAGCATCCTGAGGTGTTTGAATACACAGACCCCAATACATTTCTCGTGTAAACTGTTCTCAGAAATTGTATTAGCAGACAAAAGTGGTACACATGCTCCTATTCTAATCTGACCCCAAGGTTTATGTAGTGAAGCAGATGTCCAGATACAAAATCTAACCAATTTGCAGATTCTACACTTTCATATATCTTCTTGTATAGATTCTTTCAGAGACCCCAGATTGACACCTACTGGAGACAGAAAAAATAAGCCACATTTGGCAAATAAGCAAAAGGAACCCTATCCTAAAATACCTGAGAACATGCTTCATCATTTTGTTTTAATACTGCCAACCTCAAGCATTCAAAAGTTGTGGTTGTTGGATTTAATATGCAGATGGTTGGTGGTGCTGGTGGCCAGTGATATAGAGGAGGTCAAACTAGATGATCTAATGGTCCCTTCTGGCTCTAAACTCGGAGATCTAAAAATGTATGCAGTGTTGTTTTAACTGTGTTGACTCCAGGACATTAGAGAAACCAGGTCAATGTGGTAATATCTTTTATTGGGCCAACTTCTGTTGGTGAGAGAGACAAGCTTTTGAGCTTACACAGAGCTCTTCTTTAAGTCTTCAAAACTAATGCAGGATGTCACTGCTAAGCCAATCTTATTACAACAATCTGTAACCCACTAACACGGGGGGGGGGGACAAACCTTTTGGCCCGAGAGCCACATGGGGTTGTAAAACAGTACGGAGGGCCGGGTAGGGAAGGCTGTGCCTCCCCAGATAGCATGGCCCCTGCCCCCTATCCACCCCCTCCCACTTCCAGCTCCCTGACAACATAGTAAAATTCTCTCCTCCTCTCCATTGCACAGCTTTCAGTCTCTGGTCTCTTACAATGTCCTAATTCTATTAGTTTTCCTATTACCGCAGAATCTTTCAAGGTACACAAGATATGGATTTCTAATGGGAAAACTAAGCTTTTTTTATGCTACCCTTTCAGATGTTCTATACCTACCATAATGGAAATAAACCCATCTTTTCCCCTTTACAGGCAACTTAACTATGGGCCCATCACATGACCAAGAACTGGTCATGACTCCATTATGAATCACTGTATCACAATCAACCCAGGTCAGAACCCAAAGAAAATGAACATTGGATACTTTGTTTTATACATTTCAAGGCAATATTAGATTACGTCAATTAACCAAACTAGGAAGGGTTTCATTGTTGAACACATTCTTGCAAAGGGATATATGTTCTTTCCATATGCCAAGGATTTACATTTTGAACTTTCCATGTATCAAGATGAAAATACACTCGAGCATAGCTACCCCTTAAAATCACAATTCTTGAGTTCAGTCAATTGTTTGTACAAAATAAAGGAAACCTTGAGAAGTGTTCTTTTTAGGGTTTCTTTAGAAAACAAAACTTAGAATCTTAAAAATGATTGAAACATAGACACCACAAAAAATCTATGCAGCATATACTCATCATTTTATACGGTTTTTAAGAACCCCACAGAGGTTGTGCAGCATTTATATTTCATTATGAAATGCCCAACTTGGTTCTTTGTTTGCAGGACAAAGTTCTTTTGGGAACAGATTACCCTTTTCCACTGGGGGAACTAGAACCTGGAAAACTGATTGATTCTATGAAAGAGTTTGATAATGGACTAAAGGTACAATTCTTTAAAGTTTTTAATTTCAGTTTTTAAGCTTCCATTTTTAGGGCATGATTCAAGGCTCAAAGAAGTCAATGAGAGTTTTCCATTGACTTCAGAGGACATGGGATCCGTCTCTTAGTCTTTAAGAGCCAGTTCCCCACAGAACTGAAAGCACATGCACATGCTTGACTTCAATATGACTTAAGCATGTGCTTAAGTGCTTTGTTGAATAGGGACAGACTGCTGAATTGGGGCCTAAATGGCTTAGGAAAGCTGTGAGCTATGCAGCAAGCTTCTAAAATATACTCCATAGTGAATCAGGAAATGAAGAGTGAGTAGGGTGACCAGATGTCCTGATTTTATAGGGATAGTCCCAATTTTGGGGTCTTTTTTTATATAGGCTCCTATTACCCTCTACCCCCCATCCCGATTTTTCACATTTGCTGTCCAGTCACCCTAAGAGTGAACCATGTGGCAGTGTGGAATTGTGCAGCTAAGGAGACAAGGGTGGGGACCCCAGAGCCAATATGGAGAGACAGAGCCATGTGGATCTCTTGGAATCTGCACAGCTTTGTAGGAATCTACAGGGTCCCGAGAGTGAAACCGGGTCTCATTTTGTGGGACAGTTAGGGAAAACTGTCTGCATCCATCCCCATAGACTGATACGGGGGAATTCTTGTAAGATCATTTCATAAATCCCACATCCCAGGCCTCCTCCAGCAGGTAATTCCACAGAAAGAGATGTCCTGAGGCATTATTAATAGAATCCTGTTTCCCAGACCTTAAGTGTTAACATACACAACATTTGTAAATTTCTCTATTAAAAATGTACATTCTTTTACAGGATAAACTCAAAGCTGGCAATGCTCTGGCATTTTTGGGTCTTGACAGAAAACAATTTGAATAACCTTAACAGACCAAATTTCAGCAATAATATTGTATCCTTTTGTATATTTGTGTACATGTGCATTTCTACCATATCAATGTCAAATAAAATTTACATATAAATGATAGTGTTTACTGATATACTAAAAGTAAAATCAAGGGCACTGAAAATCCACATGTGGGAATTTCTGTGTCCTAAGGATTTAGGTTGTACCTGCAGATTTTTGGGATCCCTGCTTTTCTATAAAGATTTCATTTCTTTCAACTGATGATGACGATAACCTTCTGAATATGAATCAAAGCAGTGTTATCAGTACCAGGTTTCTTGAAAAAAAGTTGCATTGTGAATTTCCCCCATTTATTTCAGTTGTTAACTATGAACCCTAATGATCACAATGTAAATATTAATACATAAATAATACACAGTGTGATTCAATGTTCCATTCACTTAAAAGGGTATTTTTCATAAATAAAGCTGCATGTTTTAAATGTGAAAATGTTAATGGTTATTTCTAGTTTTTTATTTTATTTTTTTATTCTCGGTGTAGAACTCCTTCCCCCAACTGACAAGATTATTGTCTTTATCTAGGATGTCCCAGTTTTCTTGGATGGTGAAGGGTAGGTTTAAACCTGGGCTTTCAATATTGCTGGGTGACTGCCTGGACAACTTCTTCCTAAAAGCATTTTTAAGCCATCAGAATGATAATGCTTTGCCCTTATTCTTTCCCCTCTCATTTGCTCAGTTTTCAGTACTTGTGATGGCAGAGTCTCACTAGTTCTCTAGTCCAGTGGTCTTCAAACTGGGGTGCATGAGCCCACCCCAGGGGGTGCACGAGACTCCGGTGCTGCCACCGAGCCCGTCCAGGAGACCATCAAACTCCTGGGTGGGCTATTTTGATCCCACCGAAATGCTGCCACGGAAAGCGGAAGCTTCCGCTTTCTGCAGTGGCATTTCAACGGACATACCCTCCGGGGGCCACCAGACTTTTCCCTCCGCAGAAAGGGGCCACGGGGGGAAAAGCTTGAAGACCCCTGCTCTAGTCTTCCATAGAATCTTCCAGGAAAAGCAAGACAGATAAGATCTGAATTCCTAATGTACCTGAGCTTGAAAGATGCTGAACACCAGCAAGTCTCATGGATATCAATAGCCTCTGTTGAACTGCAAAAGAAAAAAATTGAGCTTGCCCCTGTTTTTGCTTCTTTATAATATAAAAAAAAAAGCCTGAAAGGTTTGGGAGCCTTTTTAAAGGGTAAGAGGGTTTTGTTTTGGTTTTCTGCTTATTTTACACATTAGGAATTCAGGTCTTATCTATATTATTTCTCCAAGAAAACTATGGAAGAGTATAGAAATTCAATGGGAGCTAAGGGTGCTCAGCACCTCTTAGTAGACACTCAGCACCTCACAGCACCAGGCCCTTGGATAGATACATCCCAGGGTCTAAATTAATATAAACTACAAAGGAATTTAGGTGCCTAAAATCCCAGTTTCAGGTGACAGTGATCCACAAAGTCTCCACGCAGTTATTGCCTAGCCCTATAGGTGCCTAAACTCAGTAGGTGTCCAAGTTTTCACAGTAGAAGTTCTCTAGACACTTATGTTTTTGCCTCTGGGCATGTGCACTGCTGCCTCATTCCAGGCACCTGGGCATCTATCTCCCACCTAAACCCAAGATCAATCCACAAAGCATAGGAGGGCAGGCATTCCTCTGCCAATCTTAATGTAGGGTCCAATCTGGAAGGCATGCTCAAAGGCTGCCTAACTTCACACGAAAACATCAGGAGTGGTAGGAAGAGAAGGAAGACAGAGACTGCCTTTATAACCTTTAGTCCAGTGGTTATGGTGCTCACCCAGAATGTGGGAGACCTCCTGTTTCAGGTTGTCTTCTGCTTGATGAGAAGGGATTTGAACAGTGCTACTCTACCTCTCAGCTAAATTCCCTAGCTACAGGCATGCAGAATGCTTCTCATTTTCTCAGGCCCAATTAATATTTAATTGAAGTGGAACAACTTTAACAAGAGCGATGGAGAAAGACCCACATGAGAATATCTAGTAGTGCAATGGCTAGGACACTTACCTGAGAGGTAAGAAACCCCCGTTCCGATCCCTTCTCATCAGGCAGAGGGAAGATTTGAAGCAGGAGTCACCTACATCCCATGTGGATACTATACCACTGGGCTAAAGGTATAAAGGAGGCAGTTGCTGCTGCTTCATGAATGGTCAACACGTAACTCCACCTTGCAGGGAAACAACTTAGGTGCCTAAGCCACCTGGCTCCTGAAGAGGGGTGGCTGGCTGTGGATCGTTAGCAGAGATAAGGGCCTCCTTGCATCCCAGACTTAGGCACCAAACTCTGTGAGAGGAGCAGGCTTTAGGACACACCTCTTTCATTGGCATCTGCTATTGACTAGCTTGGGGGGGGTTCCTGCTTAGCATGCTGGCTTTTGTGGATCCTGCTCTTAAGCACGTCTCTCACCATTCAACTTATGGGAAACTTGGGCATCTAACGCAAGCTTTGTGGATCACATTGTTATTCCAGTAATTTTTCTAGGCACCTAAAAGTTAGGTGTCAGGAATTCAGCATTGCAACGTCTACGTCCCTTTGTGGATATAGGCCTAGAAGTTTATGTACAAGAAAAAGGAAGCTAGGCAAAATGGCTTCATTTAAATTTAATTTCACCCAGTCCAGCAAGCCCCTCAATGGAAGTTCAGTGAGTAGAAGGCATAGAAGACATGGTCTTTCCTGTCAAACTCTCTTTTAATGTCTGTAAGTATCTAAATAAATTCTTCAGTTATTTAAATGTTAGATGATTTCTCCACCAACTTGTTTTAATTAAACTTCAAAGTGGAGAAAGGACAGCTTAATTCTCATAGCAAGTCCCTTCCTCCCACCCTCTCCATAAGCTTTTTAGTTTTGCTTCTTACAGATGTTTAAATAAACATGGTGGTGAGGTGATGCATTTTATTGGACCAACTTCTGTTGGTGAAAAAGACAAGTTTTCAAGCCACACAGAGATCTTCTTCAGGTCTGGGAAAGGAAGTCCCAGCATCGTAGCAAAATGCAAGATGGAACAGATTGTTTTTAGCATAAGCACATACTGTAAGAGACCATTCAAATGCTTAAAGGGATTTAAAAAATAAATACAACTTAACTGCTGAAATACTTTTAAAATCAGATTAATTATCTTAACCAAACCTTGATTTGCTATGTAATTAAAATGAAATACTTATGTCTTTGGGGACAACAGCTCTATGAGTTAAGCACTATTATGATTAATTATTATTGAATACAGCTCTACTTTTTATTAGTGCTTTCATTTCAGATTTTGCAGTCAAGGGCATATTTCTCTCTTCATTTCCTCTTTCTATTAATTTATATTTCACAGTGATATTGGTGTGCATGGCTCTTTACAAAAAAAGATTTTGGTTAGGTTTAGAGGAAAAAAGGGAAACAAAGGTTATTAAATAGCAGAAAATAGCAATAGTTTTAAAAGTTAGTAAGCACATGATAAAAAGATCCCCTTTTTTAGAATTAAGACCTTAGAATAGGGGTAGGCAACCTATGGCATGGGTGTCAAAGGCGGCACATGAGCTGATTTTCAGTGGCACTCACACTGCCTGGGTCCTGGCCACCGGTCTGAGGGGCTCTGCATTGTAATTTAATTTTAAATGAAGCTTCTTAAACATTTTTAAAACCTTATTTACTTATATACAACAATTGTTTATTTATATATTAAAGACTTATAGAAAGAGACCTTCTAAAACGATAATGTATTATTGGCACACGAAACCTTAAATTAGAGGGAATAAATGAAGACTCGGCACACCACTTCTGAAAGGCTGCCGACCCATGCCTCAGAGAAAAACAAGTTATTTTGAAATAAAATAGGAAAATATAAAGGTAAGTTAAGAAAAGAGCATTTAAAATTATTTTAAAATTATTTTGAAATATTAAACAAAAATATAAAGATAAGATATTAGGTTAAAAGAGAGCACATTGCAGAATAAAGGGAATTTTAACATTTTTTATAAAGTGGAGCTTGGTCACTAAGCACATAGGAAAAATATCCTTTTTTTTTAGTGAGTATATTACATGGTTAAGGGAGAGGGAGAGAGAGAGAGAGAGAGAAAGATCCTTTTTTCTGTTTGTGAGGTAAGTATAGAGGGGGAGAGGGATGCGGGTGAGAGAGGAAAAAGAGAGAGAGAAGCAATAACATTCCCCTTTTGTCTGTCCCTGCGGAGAGCACTCCCAAGGCTCACAGCATCTCGAGCTAGTTATCTCCGCCTCTCAGTCAGAATAATAAAAAGTTGTTCTACAGCTTCATCATAAAATACGCTTTCCTGAACCAATCCGATTGTCTAAAAATCATGGGACAAGAGCCATCTCGCTTTCCTCCCCCCATTATCCCCCCTTAACTGCCTTATTCTTATCTTAAAAAAACAACTCAAGCATTTTTCTGCACATGTAGCACGTTTACATAGGTGCTTTAATAAAGCTTAAAACTATAAGCGCTTAGCAGCAAACATTTTTTTAAAGATTTTTCCTATGTTTTTAGTGAGGACAATTTGAAGCTGCAGCAAAAGCAGCTTTTGTTAGTCAGTGAATTAGTGATAAAGAAGGCTGTTAGATTACCAGAATATAGAGATAAAAAGTTTCTTATTTTTCCAACTTTTAACAAATGCAAGTAAAAGTTATATTAAGTTTTCTAAATAAATGAAGTTCTCTTTTACAATCACTTGAAAAGACAAGCCTTTTTGAAGAAACATCCTTTTATATATAGGTGTTTTAATAAAAAATGAGCAAGCAGAAACACCTCAGGGTTAAAACCACACACAACCAGTTTACTAAAGTAATTTATAGTAAAAAAAAAAAAAAAAAAAGCGTTTCCTCTGTTCTTTTGCTAACATGGGTTATTTTTTAGTGAAGACAAATTTGCCTTTCTAAATTAGTGGATTAGAGAAAATAAGACTGCTTCCCCCCACTTTTTTTTTAATTACAAGCTTATAATTACTTAGTAATTTTAGATTTTTATTAGATTAACTGTTTAAATGGACTTACTATATAAAAGAATACAAAAAAACCCCCAAACAAAAACAGCTTTAGCTGTAAATTGTAAAGAAAGTTTTAAAAATTAGGGTATAGTTAAAACCCCCAGATTTTAAAGTTTAGATTTATAAATAACACAAGAAAAACCTCATACCTCCATTCTTATTGAAAAAAAACAGCACTCCTTCCCCCTCTTTGACAAAAGCTGGCTGGAACATAATATGAACAATTTTAAAATGCCCTTAACTGTATGCTTTTTAAATAAAATCTTTTAAAAAAATCTTTTCTAACTTATTAAAAATTTAAAATAAAAAGATAACCAAACCAAAACTGCAT
This sequence comes from Dermatemys mawii, assembly GCA_007922305.1. NCBI lineage: Eukaryota > Metazoa > Chordata > Testudines > Dermatemydidae > Dermatemys > Dermatemys mawii. Next base: position 14,641,902 of record ML677353.1, read on the forward strand.
TGCCTATAAATTGTAAAGAAAGCTTTAAAAACCAGGTTTCAGTTACAACCCATACCAATTGTAACTTTTTTAAAAAATAGTTAGAACATAGTATGAAAAATTTCAAAAAAACCCACAGTAAAACACAATAGGCTTGTACAGTTATTTTATATATTATTTTGATTAAAGGAAACAAATGTGTAGACTTTAAAAGCCACAGCAACCTGAAAAGGCCCCTTTTTAACAATGTAAAATAAGAAGAAATAACATTTTAGGATTTTTAGTAATAAGTTTAACAGGGGTTATTTTTGAATCAGCCAGCTTGTGTTAAAAATCTGTTTAGTTACCATTAAACAAAAGCCATGGCCATGAAATTATAAGAGAGCGGGGTGTAGATTTTAAAGTTTCCTGATTACAGAAATGTTAATGGCCACCTTACCATTTACATTTTTAATTAATAATTTAAATGGCCTTAATATAAAGTAAGAACTTTTTTACAATCAACGTTTGAAGAATTATGTCACAACATGCCCATTCTTTTTTTCCTAGAAAAAAATGGCCCTCATACACCCTTGTTTTTCAAAGAATTGCTTTTTTAAATTTTATTTTGGGGGGGCCCCAAATCATTTTCTTTTCAACAGGTTTAGGCCTATAAATAGAGAGAAAAGTGGATATTGCAGCCAAAGGAATACTGCTAACGCAAGACTTCTACCATCATGAGGAGCAATGACATGGTAAGAAAAACTACTATTGTGTGTGTCACCATGGTTTTATGCATGTGCCACATTTAGTCAAAAGTTAATAACATTTTCTTTTAAATAGGACAATACCTTTTACCTTGAAATACCAGATTCCGCACTAGAAGCTTTAAGAAATTTTGGTAAGATGTTTAATATGATGCACAATAATGGTATATTTTTAAAAGAGATGGTTTTAAGGCTTTTATTTTATTTTTTTAATCTAGAACAAGATGGAAGTCAAAATCAATAGATAGTTTTTCCTGAGATTACAGAAGACGGTATAAGTAGGGTTTTTTTAATATGTGCTTGATATAATGGTTATTCGAATTGGTGTACAATTTTTTCCTAGGGGTTATGTGTTGACGTGTATTGTGGGGCTTTGTAATGTTTGTTGCTGTTAGTAAAAAAGAAGTTGCCTTTGCCCCAAAGGTTTTACTGGGAAAAAACTTTTACTGGCACTTGTTGAGAATTTTGGAGGTGTACTGCACCCGTGTGGTATAAGCAGGAATAGCACTTTTTTAACATATTTCAACGCAATTCTTCAGCATCATCCCTATAAAAAGTATTTCAGCGTCACGGGATGAGTTACGTGTAAAAGTTTTTGAAATATATGTATGAGGGGATATATTTGTTTCTGTTAGTAAAAGGAACATACAGAATTATGTGTTAAAAACATTTTTATGTGTATTATGTATTGACAGATTTATCAAGTGTTATCCCACAAGAAATATTGAAGGAGCCCTCAGTTAAAGGGGCAAGAAATTTCCCTCTGAAGCACCTGCAGTTTCCAGGAGTGGAAACAAGTGGATCACATCCTTCTGATTTTGAACAGCCCAGCACATCCGAAGCCAAGAAATCTACCTCTGAAGCAGTCGCAGCTTCTAGGGACATTGATAAGCAATTCAGAGGGTTCAAAGCCTCTAGCTCTGAACAACCCAATGCCTTCACAGCATAGAAATTATCAGTTTTTAAAAGGGTAAAAACAAGCAACTCTAGCAGCAGTGTCATGGGTTCTGATTCTGATCACCATAGATATGTTGCTACAAATAACTTACCCTGATTCTGATCACCACAGATATGTTGCTACAAATAACTTACCCATCAATCTTGCTGCATCAGTGGTTGTTTGTAATGAGCTGTTTACTATTTGCACATCTCTTAAGCATTTCATAGATAAAAAGTTTTCTAAAATAATTCTTGAGGCATTTCAAAAGCAACTTTCTCCAGACAAAGGGTAGTTTTAGACCAAAAGATAACAGAAACGTGCGCTTTTTGTGAAGGTGGAAAGCAAGGTCAGGCCGAAAGGGCGGGTGTGACTAAACATGAAACCTAAACATTTAAAGAGGGATTAGGGAAAAAATGTGGGAGAAATCTAAAAGATTGAGGAGGCTTTTGGCAAAGAAATTTTAAAAAGCCAAAACTCTTAAGAAAATGACCCACCAACCAAAAAAGGGAAATGGACATAGACCCCTTACGACCACCGATCCCTGCTTGTGAAAGTGCAGATTCTCCTGCTCTTAATACACCTTCTCAGGTGTATTTGGAACATGAGGCACCAGATAAGACACTACAGAGAATTTAACTCTTCTGAATATTTTCAAGAATTTTGTTTCACTAATTTGGACAGAGTAATGGGGTTCACAGAGCCATGGTGGCTGTTGATAACACTGTTCAAAATTTGCTAGATGATATTAATAATCAGGTGGGACCTGAAGATTTTGTACAGCTGAACGTACATACCCTGGAGCTAAATCACCCCCTCTTTTCTCTATGAAGGCCTTTAAAGATTTAAACACTGTAGATTTTTTAAATAACATCATTACAACATGGCAGAGTTGAGTTTGTGTCCGCTGGTTCTAATCTAAAATATACAGGTACAAACAGTCCAGCGGTAAGACGCGCATGAAAGTAAAGGGGATCACGCTCAACTGTGAGGGAATAGTGAGAAATTTAATTTTGAAAGCTTAAAAGTCGTCGTCTGGGATTACCCTATGGGAGAGATCCCAAAAGAGATTGTTGTACAGCTGTCAGGGATCATAAGGGTAAAAAAACACTGGCTGATAGAAACAAGAAAACTGAAAAAAACCCAGAAAGTCGTTTACAACAAAAGAGCTCTCCAGGTGGATTTTAAAACCTTGCCATAAGGGTATTGATTATAAAGAGCCACTTTCAATTTATTCACCCCTTTGCCTGTTTGCTTTGTAGTCCTTTGAATTCTGGAAAATCATTTTATATAAAGCAATTGTTAGAAAAGAGTAATAAGCTGTTATTATGCATGCCTGAAAATCTTGTGTGGGGTTATAGTTGTTGGCAAGCATTGTATAAAGAGTAGTTGCAAAAATTTCCATGCATTATATTTTTGGAATGTTTACCTAATAATTTTAATGATGAACAGTTATTTTCTACTAATAAAGTAAATTTGGTTATTATAGATGACGCTAATGGAGTCTGCTTCTGAAAGCAATGAAATCAAGAAAGCCTTTACAAAATACGTGCACCACAGGAATCTAAGTATTACATACATTGTGCAAAACATGTTTTATCGGGGGGAAAAAAGTTGAACGATTAATTTAAATACTAAGTATATGGTTCTTTTTTTAAAAAAAAAAAAACATGATAAACTGCAAATAAGCACTTTGGCCTAGCAAATGTACCCTGGTAAAACACAATTCTTTTTGAAGGCTTTTGAGGATGCTACCAAAAATCCCTACAGGTACTTGCTGGTGGATTTAAATGCTTCAATGCCTGAAGCCTTCAGGTTAAGAATGGGCCTTTTCTCCTCAGACTGGACCTGTGTATACACCTTAAAAAAAAAAAAAGTTTTTATCAAACTCCTGTTTTTAAAAAGTGCGTCCCCCTTGCAATCATGTCTAGCTGCGTGCAAAGAAATCTGACTCTTCAGATTCCTCATCAAAGCCAAACTGCAGCAAAGGAAGGCTAGTCTCTGCTTAGCTTCTTACGAGCTGGTAGCGACCATCTCAGAAATAGCGCTCAACGCATGAAAAGGAAACGTTCCTCTGAAACCCCAACAAATAAGTGTACTAGAAAGAAAATGGGGGATTATTAAAAAGCTGAGTGATAAAAGAGTATTCCTCAAAAGAAAAGAAACTAATTGTAAAACAGGCCAGGGGGCTTTATTGGCCTTTGCTGAGCTTTGCACTCCCTCTACCATTAGGCCTTTTAATTAACTGATAACTGAACATGCTGAAAAATTGTACCTCATTCCTAGCCATCAGTTAGAATAAATAAAATGTGCCTCTAGCGGTGAAGAAAATATCAGACCCACAACCACTAGTCAGTTGAATTCAGAGACGAAAGACATTCAAAGATCCAGTTTATTCGACTACGAAAAGGCTAAACTTTAAAAGAGGGTCCTGCAAAGACCCCCGGGCTGCATGTTGTGCAGGCCTGCCCTAATCCATGCCCCAGGCACGTGCCCCCTCCTGCACTCCAAACCCCTCATCCCCAGCCCCACTCCAGAGCCCACACCCCAGCCAGAGCCCACAGCTCAACCTCCTGCCCCAGCGCAGTGAAAAAGAGAGAGTGAGTGAGGGTGGGAGAGAAAGAGTGACAAAGAAAGGAGAGAAGGGGTGGAGTGGGGCAGTGGCCTCAGGAAAAGGGCAGGACAAGTGTGTTCCGTTTTCTGCTATTAGAAAGTTGGCAACCGTTGGTCTAGGGCGAGCCTGGTGTCCACAGCCAGGGCCGGATTATCGCAGCGGCTTTAGGGGCCGCAGCCCAGGGCCTCAGGCTAAGGGGGACCCTGCAAAAATAAATCCATAGTTATATACAATTCAGTGGTCACCAACCCATTGATCACGATCAGCTAGTCAAGCTTGGAGTCTCTGCCGATCTCCAGCAATAGGGTCCAACAGCGCAGCAGGTCTCAGGCAGGCTGCCTGAATGCCAGGGCCCCAGGCTGCTCCCAGATGTGGCCGGCTACTGGCACATAGCTGCACCCCTGGAGAGAGGAGAGAAGGCACCTTTGCGTGCTGCCCCCACCCCCAGCACTGTCCCTGTAGCTCCCATTGGCCAGCCAGCCGCTTCTGGGAGCAGCGTGGGGTTATGGCAGGCAGGCAGGCAGGCGCCCTGAGTCCCGCTGCACCACTGGCCAGGAGCTGTCTGTGATAAGCACCTCACATCCCTTCCTGCATTCAACGCCCTGCCCCAAGTCAGAATCCCCTCCTGCACTCCAAACTGCCTCCCAAAGCCCCCTCACCCTCCTGCACCCCAACACTCTGCCCCAGCCTGGAGCTCCCTCCTGCACCCAAACTCCCTCCCAAACCCCGCACCCCTCAGCCTCGCCTGTACAACACTCTGCCCCAGCCTGGGGCCCCCTCCTGCACCCAAACTCCCTCCCAGAAACAAACTAATAGACCAGCTCTTCAGATGTAAGGAGGGGAAGATTTTGAATTAACTACATTCTACACGTTTTAGCCGCAGTAACGGCTGTATGGTCATTACAAGGCAAGTTCAGTCCACGGCGTTAATAGCCGCGATGCCGTGACCGTGATCATTTTGTTTTAAGTCAGGGAAAGACACGTGTACAGGGCCCCACAGGAGAGTTCACCCGGCCCCGCCCACACACGGCGCTGGGGGGAAGGCAGCGGCTCCAGGAAGCCCGGGAAGGAGGCGGGAGGACGGGTAGGGCTGAGCCCCAAGGGCGGCGGGGCCGCAAGCCGCGCCCCAGCGCTGTGGTGGGGAGAGGCCCGCGGCAAACGCACGCCCCGTCCGTGCCCAAGATCGCTCCCCGCCGCCGGGCGAGCGGGCCGGACGGTGACGCGCCCTGCTAGCCAATCAGCAGGCGCGCTAGCGGCCGCACAGGTGAGGCGGCCCGGGGTACCTCATTTCCGCCCGGACCCGCTCGAGGCGAACTTTTCTCAGGCGCGAGGGAGGGGAGTTCTCATGGCCGCTCCTCCCCCTGCGCCCCACATCCGGGGCGGGCCACGGGGCCATTCGCTGCCTCGATAGGAATGTCCGCCGATGGCTACTTCGTACACCACGTGACCCGGCTTCCCTTGCGGCGGTCTAGCCCCGCTGTCGCCAGACTCTATGGCTTAAGCGGGTAGGTGGAAGCCTCGCCGGGGTCGGGGCCTCGAGTTCTCGCGAGAACTAATATGGAGGGAGAAGAGGAGCCCGGCGCCGCGGCGGCTAGGCCGCCGGCGGGCGGGGCCGGAGGAGGCGGGGGAGGAAGTGTCATGGCGGCGGCTGCGAGCGGGTCTGGTGGCGCGGGCTCGGCGGTGCGGGGTGGCAGCGCCTCCTCGTCGGCATCGCGCTGGTTCTTCAGCCGGGAGCAGCTGGAGAACACGCCGACCCGGCGCTGCGGGGTGGAGGCCGACAAGGAGCTCTCGTATCGGCAGCAGGCGGCCAACCTCATCCAGGACATGGGCCAGCGCCTCAACGTGTATCCGACCGGGGCCGGGGCCGGGGCCGGCTGGTGGGGGAGGCCGCCTGGGCCACAGCCTCATCCGGCAGCTCAGCGCGTGGGTGGAGGGGAGCCGGGTCCGGCCAGGCACCGGGTCGGGTGTGGCGAGAGGTAGCGGCCGAGACCCGGAGAGTGCGGGGGGCCTAGAGGTGAGGCGAGCCCGGGCCTGGCGCCGGGAAGGGAGCTGGGGCCTAGGGTGCGGTGGAGGGGAGGCAGCGGGGGGGGGGGGGGGAGTTGTTGGCCGGTCTCTCTGTTCCGCTCTTACATTCTCTCCAGCCCCCTTCCGGGAGCGGGTCGGAGCCGGTTTAACATTCCCCAGCTCTGTGCCGCTGCCGCCGGCTGTGGGGGGCGGGGGATTGACGCGCACGCGTCTCTAGATCGCGTCGGGATTCTTTCCCCTCATTGATGTGGCTAAACTCCAAAGTTGTTTTCATCTCCTTTGGCTTTTGCAGCTTCTTTATTATTCTTAGTCCCTTAAATTCTAATGTCTTCTCTCCCACTCCCTGGATAGGGCTACACTCCCTGCCCTATGGGGTGGGAGAGTGCTCAATATATCGGGGATCGATTTATCGTGTCTCATCTACATGAGATAAATTGATCCCCGAATCCATGGCTGTACTCCACCTCCACTGGAGGACTAACCGGAGTCGGTGGGGGAGCAGCTGTGGTCGACTGGCTGCTGTGGGGACAGCCAGGTAAGTCGACCTAAGGTATTGCAATATCAGCTGCTCTATTTATGTAGCTGAAGTTGTGTATCTTAAGTTGACCCCTATCCCACCCCCTGTAGTGTAGCCCAGCCCCTTGAAATAAAAGGGAGAATGACTTTTATTGAAGTTGAATGTAGTGCTAGGAGGAAGAGCTGCATTTTAAGACCACATGTATGTAGCTTAATTTTAGTTTATTTTCTACGATACTCTTCAAAGAAGGCCTCCCAGTTATCTCTCTGAAGGCTTGTCTACACCAGCGGTCTTCAGAGTTTTTCCTCCGTGGCCCCTTTTCACGGAGGAAAAACTCATGAGCCCCAGGGGAGTATGTCCACCGAAATGCTGCCGCAGAAAGCAGAAGCTTTTGCTTTCCGCGGCGGCATTTCGGCAGGACCAAAATAGATCGCCCAGGAGTTCGGCGGCCTCCCAGTCGGGATCAGCGGTGGCACTGGAGTGTCGCACACCCCTGGGGATGCACGCACCCCACTTTGAAGACCACTGGTCTACACTATGCAGCTTTTAGCAACAGGGCTGTGTTGACGCAGCTTTGTCGCAAAAAGTAAGCATGTGTAAACGCTCTCCATTGGGGTTGGTATTTTGTCCGCACTTTTGCAGACAAAATACTTCCAGCTTGGCAAGTGTTGTTACCTTTATCTGTAAGACAAAGCCACGTTCACACTGCCACTTGCATCGACAAAATTTTTCTTTTGTCTTTTTGAAGTACCCGTGAAAGACAAAAGTTTTATCAACAATGTCGCAGTGTAGACAAGCCCTTAAAAGTAGACTGCCTCTCTTTTTGGGATTAATCCTAAAGCAGTTTTTATAAACTTTTTCTATTGTGGTTCAATTATACCTTTACAATTCCCCTCATTCAAATTGTCATATAGCTTGATTGTGGACTTTGGGAGTTTTTTCATTGATTACTAGGTTTTGTTAGAAGTACTGTATACATAAACAATAGTTACTGTTCACAGGAAATAATCTATTCCATTTCTCTTGGAATTAACATACAATTACCATAAAAAAATTTTTGTTCAATTTCATTTTAAAAGCTAGGATTCAGTGGGTTACAGTAGTTAGAAAAAAGATTCTTAACCTGCATAACCGATATAAAGGATACTTGAGAGAGTTACTTTAAAATGTTTGATGCAGTAAAATTGTTCCTAAAAAGAGGATACAATGTTTAAATCTGTCTAAAGATAAATCCTGAATTAGGGAGTCTCCTTCCAATGAATGAGACATGGTAAGTCTGGTTTTACAGTCTCCCTATTGTGTTTGAAACAAATAGTAAATGTATCTTCACACTAATTATGTTCTCTTTGTTTATTACTGCTTTATCAATTCAGTTACAGCTTTATTTAAGAAGATAACATAACAAAAAGTATTTGTCGTAGATTTATTGGTTATGCATTTTGTCTAGATGTGTAAAATTTCCTTAATTCCATCTTTCAGATCTCAGCTTACAATAAATACCGCAATTGTTTACATGCACAGGTTTTATATGCATCATTCCTTCACAAAATTTAATAGAAATGTAAGTACTGACTTTTATACTCTTCAGCTATACTTGCACATAATTTTGAGGCAACAGCTGACATAGCTTTCACATGTGATGCTGTCCTCGTGTACTGTTTCATTGTATTTTAGAGCAGCAGTGTCCAATAGAAATTCAATGCTACCCACACTGCTAGCCATACTTGTGGTTTTGAATTTTTCTTATTAGCCACATTATAAAAAAAACACATGCATTAGCCACTATTCAGTAACCTATTAACCACGTGTGGCTAGTGGCGAACGTATTGTACACTGCTGTTTTAGAGTATTAATTCTAGCTTCAAAATATTATTTTATAAACTTTATTTGTAGTGCTCTGATTTCAAATGGAGACTATTTTAACAGGTAGCAATTAAACTTTAACTTCTATGTTCCTGTGTGATAAACAGCAAGAATGCACACTGACCAATCTTCTTGATTTTTCTGTTGTAGGTATGTTGGTTAAACTCTCTGTCAATGTAGTTTAATAGTCTGGGGATAGGAGTAGAGACCTGTGCGAATACAAAATCTGTATCCACATCTGATCTGCAAACTTGGTCTGAGGATATCGACATTCGCGAATATAAAATTGATCTCTGCAGATTTGAAGGGCTTTAGATATGGGAACAAACATTACCTGATGCAATTATGGTTTGCGTCTACTTTACAAATACAGTAGAATGTTAAAGTTTTGATCACTTCAGGAATGGAGGTTGTTTATAAAGCTGAACAGAAAATATTATGGTGGTTCTTTACAAATGAAATTTGACTTAATACAGCTTTGAAACTTTATGCAGAAGAAAAATGCTGCTTTTAACCATCTTAATTTAGATGAAACAAGCACAGAAAGAGCTTCCTTACCTTGTCAAATCTTTTTTTTAAATTTCTCTTTATTTTTTAGTAGTTTCACGTTTAACAAAGTACTGTACTGTATTTTTTTTTTTTTTTTTTTTGTCTCTGCTGTTGCCTGATTGCATACTTCCAGTTCCAAGTGAGGTATGTGGTTGACTGGTCAGTTCGTCATAACTCTGAGGTTTTACTGTATTTTGATTTGTAAAAGCCATGGTCAACTCATAGAATTCATCTACCTTCAATAACTCAATGGGCAGTTATAGTAGATGGAAAAATCTCAAATGTGGTCAGGAAAGTCACTCTAGCTGTCTTGTATGTAATTTACTGGTGAACTGGATGGTAAATCTTTAATAATTCTGTTTGTGTTTGGATGTTACTGTAACCAATTCTGTTTGGAATATTTTTAAAAACTGGATAATGTGAAATCTCAAGCCTGTTTTTTCCTGTCAGATATATTAGATGTGTTGGTCAAACAATATTTGTTCAGTGCTTATGTCTTTCATCATATGAAAATAGATCTTTTGCATTTGTTTTCTCCCCCTCATAAAAAATAGTCAATGGTGTAAGGAGGTATGTTGTTTAATGGCATGGATGGACTCTCTAAGCCCTGGCTACACTGTAAAAATAGTTTAAACACTGGTGTGAAACATAACTAAGATCCAGGTGCATTAAGATTTTTTTTGTTTTGTTTTGATGGTAGAACAAGAAATAAGCCATATAAAATTATTGGACCACAAACATATTTCATAAACATGATTAACTATTTTTGCCACCTAGGAGTCTGTCAAGTTTGCAGCAAGCTGGTTGTCAAAGTTTTAAGACACATCTACAAAAATGTTTAAGGCTCTGTCTGTGACAGATATCACTGTTGTTTAAACATGATTCTGAGACATGATTATGTCCTGCACTTGGACACTCTATTCTTTGTATGAATAGCGAAAATCTGTGCTACAGCCATGTTAGAGGATCACGTTTATTGTATTGTGATATGTATCTAGCCTGAAATGTACTACTTTAAAATAGCTTTTTGTTCTCAGAGCAAGAATAGTATTAGAAGTAGTTTAGGACACAAGTATATGTCTATCAAAATCATGTTTAAATACGGTTAAGTTATTTTTCATGGACAAGTCCTTTAAAGGTGTGTTTTAATTAATCCATCAAGGATGAGGGCTCTGGAGTAAGGCCAGAAATCAAGAGTTCAGGGTGTGGGATCTGGGCTGGGGATGAGGGGTTGGGAGTGCAGGAGCATGATCTGGGCTGGGACTGAGAGGTTTGGCTGGTGGGAGAGGGATCAGGGCAGGGGATTGTGGCATGGCAAGGGGTCAGGGGTGCAGGCTACAGGTGGCGCTCTACATCAAGCAGCTCCCAGAAACAGCGGCATGTCCTCTCTCTGGCTCCTCTGTGAAGGTGCGGACCGGCTGCTCCGTGCACTGCCCTATCTGCAGGCACCGCTCCACAGCTCCCATTGGCTGCAGTTCCTGGCCAATGGGAGCTGCAGGGGCAGCACTAGGGGCATGTGCCATGCCCTTCATCTCTTCCTATATGTAAGAGTTTGTGGGGGGCATGCTGCTGCCTCTTGGAGCTACGTGGAGTGAGGCAAGGCCCTGACCCCTCCCCGACTGGAGCACCAGAGCATGCCAAGCCCCAAACCCTGCTCCTCAGCAGGAGCTCGAGAGCTGGATAAAACGTCTGGTGGCCCATATGCAGCCCACGGGCCATAGTTTGCCCACCTCTGCTTTAGCCGCTATATTCTACCTTCAGATGGGCACTATATACAGTCACTTAGTCCTTAGAACTGCTAGCACATCTGTAACTTGTAAGCAGAGCTGCATTAAATTTCTTATGGGTGAGTGCTATGCAGCCTTCAGCTTCAGAAAAGCTACATTTATGGAAGGATAACTTATAACGTATTATTGAATTAAAAGTTACAGCTAGCACATCTTTCAGAGCACTTACACTAGTGTCTCCAAATAACTTTCTTTATTTGCTATGAATATTATGTTAGTGGCTTGAATATTTGTATTGATGCATAGGCATCAAATGCACTGCCTCATTTTTTCTTTTCCTATTCTTTTAGGGTGAAGGGAGTGGTCTCAAAGTGAATGTGAGTCACTTTTAAATTCATACTCCCGAGCCATCTGGCAAGTTCTTTGTAGACAGGGTAAAGGCCAAAAACTGTTACGAATACTTAGTAAATGTTATCCAAATCTTCGGAGTGCTTGGCCAGCTGAAAATTTTACTACATTCATCTACTGTAGGATGAAACTAACTGTTAGGCTTTAGTTTTAAGATCATTAGTACCTTGTACAATTTTAATTTCTATCTGATATTTTTTATCGAATATGCAAAGTACCTGTCTAATGATTCTTTGACTTACATTAAAGGTAATGCTTACTCATGAAAACAAGAAATAGGAAGGCTGGAGATAAAAAATAGCTGCCAAAAGTCACAGTCAATTGAGTTGTGGCTGCAAGGATCAATTCAGATTGTAAGGCTTAAACCTTCATTTCCTTTTTATTGGTAAACTGAATTTCTTTTAACTATTCTACTCTACATTTATATATTTATCCCTTAAGTACCACTTGATTATGCATGTCAGTAGATCATGCTAATACATACATGTTTATAGTTAAAACATCTCTATGATGGTCATTACTAAATATTATAAGATCTGCTGAAAGAAACTATTCACTGATAATTTTTTATTGGCTCAGTTCTGTTTCTGCAGTTTTCAAAAAGATAGCAACTTTGTAGTAAATTCTTAAAATTTTGAAGGAAGTCAGAAGGCTATCGTGCAACGGTTTCACCAGTAGTTTTAGTTTAGGTTTTGTATATCCTGGCATTGAAACAGCATACGTCCATTTTTAAAGTCTCAAAATTTTTGTTTGGTCAGTGGAGACTAGCCATAAATTTCATACATTTTTGTCTAGATCCATACTCTACCTTTAGAACAGTAATAACTAGTTTTTGCTGGTCAAGCAAACCACATAGAAACAAAGTTTAGCATAAAATTTATCATTAGTTCAGCTGATGCTTTCAATGTCAATGTTGACAGAGACTTAAACAAGTTTTGGTTTGCTGGTTTACTATTTTAACACCATAAGGTCTATATTCTTGTTAAAAGAAGATGCCGCAGACACACAAGTCTGCAAACTATTCCCATAACAAGTCTAAAAAACTCTTTAAAAAACTCATTCATACGAGTCATCAACTGTAACTTGGCTTCAGTTTTGTATTAATTGGAGATGTCATTTTTGCCTGTTTCCAAATACAGAAAAGAGACCTTTGACACATGAGAAATGGGAGGTAAAGCACCCAAGATATGCTCTTAAACTTGAAACACTTAAAACACTCAAATCAGTCTGTAGTAATACTGAATTAGATAACCAGGCTAAGAAGCATTCAGTGCATTTAACATATGATGCCCTATCATTGTTTAATGTCGCACATGTTAGAATCTGGTAAAGTGCCTAAACACTACAGTGATTGATTGGCTTTATATAAATACTTAAAGTAGACTGTAGATGAGATTAAGCGAATCTTCCTCCTAATTATTGCACTTCAAAGAGTTAAAATATTTTGAAACCCAATTGTAGAAGTTCTCAGAGTATTCATAGCTTTGGCTGCATTACAGTGTTTGTGCATGGGGGGAGGTGATCAAGAAGGCAATCTCATAACATCCTCATAGCATGTAAGGAAAGTAATATTTTAAAAGCATTGAATGTTTTTAGTAGTATTTAATGAAATTTGGCTGCTGGATATAAGGAAATGCCAGAATCCAACTCTGTGGACCATAGTTTGAAAAATCTAGCAATCTATAGCCACTTAACTTTCAGAATGGTTAAGCGTCAATATGTCCACACTGTATTGAGCCTGAAAGCAATATATTAATAGGCTAGATGTTTTTGTCTTTATCTAATAGAGGTTTTTTTTTTAAGCTAGCCAACCAATCAATGTGTCTGCAGTAAATTATGGTGCATATTGGAGGTGAATTTTAAGATCATTCATGTGCCTGCAACCCACCAAGTAGTCTTCACAAGCCAGTCAACTGACTGCCTATTATTCGATTACGGTCAAATATTCCAGCAGGAATGCATTGGCACTTCATTGCGTTTTGCTTTTTTCTGAATTAAAATAACTCAGTTAAGTAATTTTGTATTTTTGTTGTTTGACATAAGCATCTATTTAAGGCCGAGCCTACTGGTGATCATAAAGCCTTATTTTTGGCTGCTGTTCTAATGAATTTGTGTTTCAAAAAAAAAAAAAGTGACTGTTCTTGATATTGTTTGACTAGTCAGCTGGCCATTTATTTTTGAACTAGTCAGACATCCAACCCATCATCAAGAATTGTTTTTAAAAACACAATGTTGTATCTTTTCTTTATTTCCAATGGGATTTGGCTCCTAACTGCCACAGCCACTTTTGAACATGGATTTACATTTAGGCAGTTTTGGAAATTTTACTCTAATCTGTCTGGAGAAGTATATCCAGGGCAAATGCTTACATTTATTTAAATAGTTAATTTTGTGCTATCTTAAATCATGGTGTTTCCAAAAAAGAAGGCTGCAACTTTCATGTCAAGTTCAAGTCTTCGCTACTCAGGTTTCTTGGCATAATCACATCAATTATGCTATGTTTGTGTCTCAAAGATTAGAGAAGCTAATATCAAAGAGCTGCTGGAAGATCTGAAACAGGCTTAAATTATTCTTGTGGCTACATTTTGATAACTCTCAGGATGTCTCAAAATAAAATTAAATCAATGTTCGCTCTTCCACTTCAGTAGGTTAAACTCCATTCAGTGGCACAAGACATCAAATAATCTGGAAAGTCTGAATTTTCTAGGCTTTTTAGATCATGGATCCTTTTTATCTTGGCAACCTTTACATTTTACTTCTAAAAAAAACTATTTACTATTTCAGGCAAAGCAAAAACTTGTTTCATACTATTTTTAATTTTAGGAATTTTGAGCCAAATAAAACTATACGCTGCATCAACCACTTATTTGCGGCATTGATTGAAAACATTTACACTTATCTCAGCTCATATGAGAAACCACCCAGTGAACTCAACACTGAAAACTAAAAGGAGCTCACCAACATTACATAAACCTCAGTTTTCAGAAGCCCTATCCACTTTCACAAGTTTCAAGATTGTAGTAAACCAAACTCCCTTAACAATTCAGGACTCCACACAGTCCTATCTCCAACAGTCAATGAGTTGCTTTACAGTAACTGGTAACTCCACTTATTTCCCCTTCCTCCTTGATGCTTCTAGACCAGTGGTTCCCAAACTGTGGGGGATGTGAAGGAATGTTTTGGGGGGCATGGGGAGGCCTGGGCCAGGCCCCGGCGGGGGTGTGGGAAATGGAAGGGGTGCCGTCTGTTCCACACTGTTTCTGGCCCCAGCCCTGACTGCAGCTTTGTTCCCAGCCATGACCATGACTGTGGCCTCACTCTCAGCTTCAGCTCAGAGTGGGGGTGAAGGGGACCAGGTAAAAAGTTTGGGGAACACTGTTCTAGATTCAGAGGGGTAGCCGTGTTAGTCTGGAATTTCAGAAGTAGCAAAGAGTCCTGTGGCACCTTAAAAAGACTAACTAAAGTATTAGAGCATAAGCTTTTGTGGGCTAATACCCACTTTATCGGATGCATGCATCCGACAAAGTGGGTATTAGCCCACAAAAACTTATGCTCTAATACTTTAGTTAGTCTTTTTAAGGTGCCACAGGACTCTTTGTTACTGTTCTAGATAGTTCTATATTTTACTGTCTGCCCATCAAAATAATAAAAAATGTCCTCTCTCTTCAATTTTAGCTTTTCAAGGCTAGGTAGCTTTGCTTCAGATTGAAATTAGAGCCTTAAATTCTTAATATAAAAACAAAATATTTTCATATAAATATTTCAGTGACATAACATCAGAAAATATCAGTGATGCATGGGGGTTTAACCCATATAAGTAAATTTGTAAGGAAGACAGCAGGTTTTAAATAGCAAGCAAATGACTATATTTGGAGAGCCATATCTACATATTTTAATACCTGGCATTTCCAGAAATGTGAACACTGAGATTTTAAATCAGTTTAACAATGATGTTCTCATTGAATTACATGCTGCACAAAGAGCACAGGCATTTTCACTCTTTCTGTGGACTTGTTTTTTAATTGACGGTCAAAAATGGGATTCCTGCCACCTGCCAAAATCCTCTTACACCATTTTATTAATTTTGTACAGAGCTCTTTAAATCTCAGAGATATACATTAACACCATGCTCTCTTAAACTTAATGTGATTTTTTTTTTTAGAAAAGGCATGAAAGTATTTTCCCTTTACAGTAGATGATATTTGCTACTTTCTGCATGTACTATAGTGGCAGTATAGTAACTGAGAAAACACTTTTATACGTTATTTTAGATGTTGATAAAATTAAACTGTAATGAAATTCAGAAATCTTTTTCTCCTCATCGAACTCATTCTCAGACTTAGTTATCTTTAAGCCGTTTTTATTCAGATCATCCAAATGGCTTCCTTTCAAAACTTCAAGTGTGATGTATTTGTAGTTTTCAATGAGGAGCATATATACTGCTAGAGGTAGTGATTACTGAGTGGCTACCTACCCTCACAAGTGAATAGTTAAAATGAAATATTTAAAAATCCATTCAAAAGAAACTTTATTCTGCACATTTTCCTGAGGGTTTTGAGTGACATATCACCCTTATATTTAGCCTATGGTGAAGCAAAAGTAGCAAGTCTTTATGCTATGCCTGATTTCAGTTCTATTAAATAGAGTTAAGATTGTACCAAAAAGTTCAATCTAGACAAGGCACAGAATTAATAAGGATGGCAGTTCTAATGACAGATATCTGATGCTGATCTGTCCACTAGGAAACTGAAACCTAACTCATTTTACTTAAGCTAAGAAACAGCTGCAAAATGTGATTAAATTGTTAAATAGAAAGGTTTGAGAAGATAGAGCGCTCTTGAACATTTGTGCTGTTCCAATTCTTGGCGGTTTGACCAGAATACTTCCTGATAATCAAGTTATAGCTATAAACAGAATTCCTTTTTCTTAGTAATTAAATGGAATTTTTTTAAAATGTGCCTTCTAATAAAAGGCCTGCAAGCTGTTTGTGTCTCACCACCTAACCTTGAGTATTTCTATTGTGCTTTAAAGTGAAAGGTATGAAACAAAATACCATCAGAATAAAATTTTAAGTATTAATGGGTAGGATCTTATATGAGTAGCTCAGCTGTCCTTGCATTTTGAAAAGCGTGTTCCTCACTGACATGCTGTGTCTGAAGTTTCAAGGAAGCCATTTCTTATCTGAAAAAGTGTCTTCAAAAATGGTTAACTTGAGTAACAATACCAAAAAACTCTAGCGTAGACAAGGCCATGGAAATCAAGGATTGAATGGACATGGAGGCCTCTCACCTTTAGAAGTAGTTCTGCTCAGTAAAAATAGAGGCATGCTGAGAAGGTGATGGGCGGAGGAAACATTCTAATTCTGTACCTGATATTTGGTTAAATAAAACTCCAGTAGTGTCAGACATCTATCATAGAATTTCAGTGGAAATTATTGGAGACGTAACTTCTTAACAATTACTTGATCAAGGGAGACTTGTTCACATTGAATTCTGTGTTAGAGGCAGGGATAGAATCCAGTTTTCCAGGGCAACATTCAGCTGACTTAATCTTGAGAGCCTCCTTTCTCTTTGTGCATGCTATCCCTTAGTTCATTCATTATGCACCTTTCAACTACTGCAACAAATGAGGCATGGGGTTTACAGACAACAACTTCTTTGCTATGCAACCCTGTTTTATATCCAGTGCATCAAATGAGGAAGGTATCTGAGTAGGGAGAAGGAGAAAGTGTGATCGCATAATTAAAGGCTGTATAAAATGAATGTGCACAAAGGGCCAAATTAAGATTGCCTGTACAATCTTAATTCTGGGACTTCCTAATTTTTGAGGGCTTGACTTTGCAACCTTAATAATCTGTTAATGTAGTTTTGTGTGTAATTTCGTATGTTTTTCAAAAGCTAACTGAAAAAACAGATTCCTTCATATAAGGTATTGACACCCATATAGTTCATTAGCAGCATTAGAATCTCTGCTCAACCACACAGACCTGTGCCACTTGAGCTAATAGAGTAACTGATGGCAGTAGTAGGATGTCATCCTTCTATGTGGACCAGCTCTTAAAGGGGGCTGAAAAATGCACATTGCCAATGGGTTTCCACAGATATTTAATGATTGCAATGGAATGGTGAGATTCTGTTTTTTGGGGGTTTCATTCCAGCCTCTGGAGGGAAGTGTGCTGTAGTGGACAGAGACTTTTAGCTGTTCTCACTTCTCTGCCTCATTCCCACCTCAGTTTCACCCCTTCTGCCCTATCGCTTCCAATCTGTTTCTCTCCCAGTTCTCTTCCTTACCCTGGCCTCCTCATCACAGTCCTACTTTCTGTTTCTCAGGCTTCTCATTCTAGTCTTCCTGCCCAACCAACCCTAATACCTACCTCTGCTGGAGTCCCACTCTCCCCATTCACTTCTGTCTGCCTGACCTCCAGATTTCTTGTCCAGTTTCCCTGCACTTCAACTCCTTGTCAGATCTGACACTTTCCCCAAATGCACACATCTTTTCTCGACCCATCCCTCCCCATCTCAGAGTTCCAGTCTCATCAGGTACTTTGTTTTAGTTTACTCCTTTCCCTCCAGCCTGGTGTGACTCTTATCTCCTTTGCATTTGAGTCTGGTGTCTAAGGGCTGGTCTATACGAGGGGGACGGATCGATCGAAGATACACAACTTCAGCTACGTGAATAACGTAGCTGAAGTCGGCGCATCTTCAGCAACTTACCTGCTGTCCTCACGGCAGCAGCAGTTGGCAGCAGACTCCCCTGTCGACTCCAGCTTAATTATAATTCATATGTGCCTGAGCTTTGTATCAATATGTAGTTTAAAATGGTTGTTGCTACAATAGATAACACATCTGTTATCTATATGAAGTTCTTCTTAACACAGCGCACAATCAAGCTGTGGAACTCCTTGACTGAGGAGATTGTGAAGGCTAGGACTATAACAAGGGTTTAAAAGAGAACTGGATAAATTCCTGGAAGTTAAGTCCATTAATGGCTATTGGCCAGGATGGGTAAGGAGTGGTGTCCCTAGCCTCTATTTGTCAGAGGGTGGTGATGGATGTCGAGAGACATCACTGTTACGTTCACTCACTCCAGAACACCTGGCATTGGCTACTGTCAGTAGACAGGATACTGGACTGGATAGACCTTTGGTCTGCCCCATTATGGCGTAATTGACACTCAACTGGCAGATTGTTTCTTACTGTTGGTCTACATACAGAAGTTGTACTGTAACTTCAATCATTTAAAATGGATAAACAATTGAAAACTTTGGATGAATGCTCTTAAATCCATTTACAGTTATATCAATTCAAATTAAGCTGGTGTACTTCTGCAGCTAGATAAGGCTTTATTTTTTTATCATGTAAATTTGTCTTGGTTGAACATATAATCTTAACTCTACAGTTTTAACACAATTTTATGTAACACTTTAACTTTTTGGAATTGGAAGTGAAAGGTCAGGTTTCCTTGATACAAAAAAATGAGTTGGCAGACATCTTAGAATTAACTCTTCACTCTATTGTTTGCCTGAAAAATTGGCTTGGCAAATACAAATGCACTTTCTCAAAAAATCAGCTCCTTTTAGTATTAATTTTTTCAGCTTAGGAAAAATCAAATCCTGTTTGTGTACTCTGATCCTGAAAACTAACCTCTAGGAACTGGGCTATAGAACTGTGCCTCTGTTTTGGCATTGGATCCAAATATTAAAGAATATTTTTATTGACTTTTACAAATGCTGTGCCAATTATGGCAGTCTGCACTGAGGTCTTATTTGTCCTTAACGTGGGTGTGTAATCATTTATCCTTCCCCAAAGTAATTTGTATTCAAAGATGCATTATTTGTCAATTCAGCTTCTAATTCATGAATCATGGTGTGCTTAATGCATCACAGGAACACATTTTGTGTTAAGTATTATGGGACTGTTCCAGACCAGAGATTCTCCTGTGAAATCATTGGTCATGTTATTGTCTCATACTTCCGATCCATTAGCATTTTGATTGCTTGCCAAGTTTCTGTGCCAAATGAGGTTTGTGCTTGCTTCTGACAGTCAACAGCTAGTGGCTCTTCCTGAGACTTTGCTTCACTTTTTCATAACAAAAGATAGTATGAGAGTTCACTCACTTTTGAGCTTAATCTTTACTTGAATGAGCTATCTGAATTTAGTAAATTTGAAAAGAAATATCCTATTCTAACCCGTGTCTGGAAAACTGTTTTACCTGTGAATAGTCGCATAGACTTTAATGCCAGAAGGAAACAATCTATCTAGTCTGACCTTCTGCACATTGCAGGCCACAGAACTTCACCCATGAACTCCTGTGATAGACCCATAACCTCTGGCCGAGTTACTGAAGTCCTTGAATCATGATTTTAAAGACTTAAAGTTACAGAGAATCCACGATTTACTGTAATTCAAACCAACAAGTGACCCATATCTCAAAGGAGGTTGAAAAAAAACCTCAGGGTTCTGCCAATCGAACCTAGGGGAAAATGCCCTTCCTCTGCCGAGACATGGTGATCAGTTAGACCCTGAGTATGTGAGCGAGACCTACTAGGCAGACACCTGGGAAATAATTATTTTAGTAACTCAGAGCCCTCTCCACCTAGTGTCCCGTCTCAAGTTCTTGGAGATATTAGCTTCCAGCAGTCGCGGAGGGGCCACATGCCATTGTAGGCCATATCATATCATTAATTCTATAAATTTATCAAGTTCAGTCTTGAAATCAGTTGGGGTTCCCCCCTATTGCTCCCTTTGGGAGGTTTTTTCAGAACTTTACTACTCTGGTTAGAAATCATCAAATTTCAAGCCCAAGCTTGTCGATGACCAATTTAGATCTTTTTTTCTTGTGCCAACATTTGCCTTTATTTTAAATGACCCCCCTCTCTCCCTGATGTTTAGCCCTCTGTTGTATTTAGAGCAAGCAATAATGTCTCCCCTCAACTTTAGAGTGGTTAGTAAGTAAGCCAAGCTTTGCAAGTGTCCTCTCATAAGGTAGGTTCTCCATTCCTCTGATTATCCCAGTATCTCTTCTCTGCACCTGTTCCAGGTTGAATTAATCTTTCTTAAACATGGGAGACCAGAATTGCACACACTATTCCAGATGAGGTCTCACCAGTGCCTTGCATAATAGTAATAATACTTCTCTATCTCCACTGGAATTACCTTGTCCGATTCATTTTAAGATCGCATTAGTCATTTTCATGTCTGCATCACATTGGTAGCTCAGTCATCCTGTGATCAACCAATACACCCGAGTCTTTCTCCTCCTCTGTTGCTTTCAGCTGATATGTCCCCAGCTGATTGATAAAAATTCTTGTTAGTTCCTGAGTGCATGACTTTAAACTATTACATTTCATCACATTTCCATTATTCCAGTTTTCAAGGTCATCCGGATCTTCTTGTATGATAATTTAGTCCTCCTCCATATTGTCAATGCCTCCCAAATTTGTGTCATCCACAAATTTTATTAGGACACTTGCATTTTTTGTGCCATGATCATGAATGAAAATAAGTAATATTGGCCCTGATCCCTGAGGAGCTCCACTAATAACCTCCCTCCAGCCTGACAGGTCACCTTTCAGTATGACCTCTTGTAGTCTTCCCTTTATCCAGTTCCTTATCCACCTTTCAGTTTTCATACTGATTCCCATCTTTTCCAGTTTAACTAATAATTCCCCATGTGGCACCATATCAAATGCCTTACTGAAATCTAGGTAAATTAGATCCACTGTATTTCCTTTGTCTAAAAAAATCTGTTACTTTCTCAAAGAAGGAGATCAGGTTGGTCTGGCACAATCTGCCATTTTTTTCCAAAGTACCATTTATCTCTGTATTCTTAACTATTTTTTCAATATTTGTTGCAAGACCTTTCATGCAAATGAGGTCAACTAACAGATTTGTAGTTCACTGGATCACTTCTTTTCCCTTTAAAATAAGTAGTATATTAGCAGTGCTCCTTTTAGAGGGTATGGACCCCACATTTATGGATTCATTAAAAAGCCTTGCTGAAGGGCTTGCAATTTCATGTGCAGGTTCCTTTAATATTAATGGATGGAGATTATCCAGGCCCCCTGATTTGATACCATTAAGCTGTGTGAGTTTGACTTCCATCTTGTATGTGGTAATTTTCTTCTTCCATATCCGCATACTTATTAGCCACCCTTATCTTGCCCTAAGCTCCTCGTTACCCTTATTAAAAACTGAGGCGAAGTATTCATTTAGGTGTTGGGCTGTGCTTGGTAATTGCAAAAAGTATCCCATCCTCAGTGCTCTGTGTCTCCCACTTCCTCTTTTTCTTTTTATTTATATGGCTAAAATATCTTTTACTGTTGGTTTTAATTTCCTTTGCAAAGTCCAACTCTGCTTACCTTTTGGAAGTTCTCGCTTTTGGAGGTCAGAAAGTATAGGAAAAGAGGTAGCTTGCCTTGCTGATCCATCCCTTCTTCCATTCTTTATAAGATTTCTGCTTTTCCTTAACCTGTTTCAGTTCCTTGTTTTATCCAGTTTGGTCTGCAACCCTTTGCTATAAATTTTTTCTCTTTGCTCGGGGTGCAGGCTTCAAATAGTGTTTACAACTTTGATTTAAAGTAAATCCAAGCCTCTTCCATGTTGAGATCCTTTTATTTCCCTAACTACTTTCCCTAATTTATTAAAGTTTGCCTTTTTGAAATTAAGGACCCTAATTGCAGACTATTTTTGTTTATCCTTCCATTTAGTTTAAACTGAATTTGGTGCATGAATTGCTCGAGCCAAGGTTTGCGTTTTCCTCTGCAACCTGTTCTTTGGTGGAGTCCTTGCTATTTATCAATACTAATCCAGAATGGAATCGCCCTCTTCTCGGTTTGTTGACTATCTGATGAAAAAATTTGTCTCCTATCTGTTAGAATTAATTTAGCCTGAAACATTTCTTGATCATAATATAGTTTAATTCTTATAATGTTTTCCTCTGCAACTGAGTGGGAGAACTCTACCATTCTGAATTTCAGCTAGGGTAACTGTCTTCATTTTTTACTCTTGCATATTGTCTCATTTCTAGTATAGGCTTTCTAATACTTTTTGCAATTACTAGTTCACCCCTTCCATGTAACTTTAGGTCCTGCTTGTGCAAGAAAATATTTTTTTTCTCAAAACTAAAAATCATTCTCTCTTACAGATAATCTCTCCAACTGCATTGTTTTTGGCTGCGAAAGTGGAAGAACAGCCACGAAAACTCGAACATGTTATCAAAGTAGCACATGCCTGTCTACATCATCAAGAGGCACAGCTGGATACAAAAAGTGATGTATGTGGAAGTGATACTTTAAATCTAATTGTAATTCTTCTTAAATTACAATTGACACTTCAGATGAGTTGCTGTACTAGGTTCTTGATTAAATTAATGCCATCTGCCAACTCTAGAAGATTCTTCCATGCTTCAATCAAATATGTCTGTTTTGTA
Source organism: Dermatemys mawii (assembly GCA_007922305.1). Taxonomy (NCBI): domain Eukaryota; kingdom Metazoa; phylum Chordata; order Testudines; family Dermatemydidae; genus Dermatemys; species Dermatemys mawii. Next base: position 14,664,697 of record ML677353.1, read on the forward strand.
ACTTAATAGCATAGCCATTAGGGGACCTATCACAATTACTTAATATTTTCATGCAAACCAAGGCCTCTAATTCCCTTTTTGATAGGATACTTGTGCATGTAATAAATGCATTACATCATAGAAAAGTTTAACTTTTTGTGATAGGTATCCAGGTTAATTTTGATTAACATATCATAGGGACACAGTATCTTTTATATTCTTATGTATTTTTTAATACCATTTTAGAAGCTGAGAAATGTTTTTCCCTACTTAGCTACAGTAGAACCTCCAGAGTTAGGAGCACCTTGGGAGCAGCGGTTTGTTCGTAACTGAACAAAAAACATTGTGGTGGTTGTTGCAAAAGTTTACAACTGAACGTTGGCTTAATACAGCTTTGAAACTTTATTATGAAGAAGAACATTGCTTTTTAAACATTTTAATATAAATGAAACAAACATAGTTTCTTTACCTTGTTAAATCTTTTTTAAATTTTCCCTTTATTTTTTAGTAGTTTACATTTAACATTTGCTGCTTTTTTTGGTCTCTGATGCTGCGATTGCATACTTCAGGTTCCAAATGCGGTGTGTGGTTCATCAGTTCTTAACTCTGGTATTCGTAATTCTGAGGTTCTACTCTATTGGAAAAGAAAATTTCCATCAGACAGCAATCATACTTTTTCTTGTTGTATACAGTACTTGTTTTCATGCTCAGTTATGAAAATAGTTCACCCAGATTTGATTTATGCTATGAATCATTGAATGGCTAATTGACTTTGTGATAGTTGCAGTCAATTGTTTTTAAAGTTGAGAATCCAGATGTGTATCAGGACATAGTCAATCAAAGGTAAGTAAATTTGAGGTTTTAAAGGAGATCTTAACATGTCACCCATACCATTTCTATTTGTGACTTTGGTAAGTACAATAAATTTCTCTAGTAAGTCTTGAGAGGAACTTATTTTTTTACATTTCAGGCATACCTTCAGCAGGCCCAAGAACTGGTTATACTTGAAACAATAATGCTTCAAACTTTAGGTATGTTATTTTAAATGACATCTAGCCTGCACAAGAATAAGGTCTGCATGCAATCAATTAAATGTACGTCCATTACAATGGATCCCCAATACCGTTGGCCTTTAGTAGACCCTTTCTGTTACAATTTGCTTTAACTGAGAAAAGTATATTTGCATTGTAAGCATGAATGTTATATTAAGTTGGATAAATTACTTAAATAGCTTTTGTTGCACACTTTGGGAGGTTAAAATGTGCAGTGCATTTTCAAATAGGTTTGGCACTAAAACCAATATCTGAACACAGAACAATGCATAATAGTATTTTTGTTTGAGTGCTTAGTTGTGTAGAACTCAGTTTAATAAGTAGAAAAATGAAGCTGCAAGGCAACTGCAAAATTGTATCTGATCTAATGTTCTTGAAGTTGAATTCCAGTAATGCTGTGGATAAAGTCTGCTTAAAAAATAAATCCAGAGAACGAGTGATCTTCTTTTTAATAACTTTTGGCATTTCACAAATTGGACAGTTATTTTTAATACCATTAATCTTTGGGTTCACGGTACATTTATTAACTATTGTAGTATTTTTTATTTAGCAACAGAGCCATGTAGAGAAATATAAATTTAGTCATATAAGGTTACATGCCATGCTGAAGTCTGCAGGTCTCTTCAAACAAATGATAAAACCTTTATACCAAACTCTGTGCCCCCTTTTGGTTTTTGTGATATTTTTTTATAACAGAGGGAAAGTAATGCAATTGACATAGTCAGAATTATTCTTGGTGACATCTTCATTTGCAAAATCATTTCATTTTATGGTTTGAAACTTAAATGATGTTCTTGGCCGCAGAGTATATGTGAATTTTTCATTTTAGCAAATGAGATCTGACTTCATAAAAGCCACATAAAACATTTTATTTTATTCTTTTTGTTCCATGTAATTTGTACAAAATAATAGTTGTGAAATACCAATCAAATCATAGTTCCCTCATCTGGCTTATTGACATTAGGGAGCACTGTGATGTTCATTGGCTGCAGAGGATGGTTTGATACATGGTAGATCTTTCTTCTGTAAAAATACAAATGTACTGCAGTTTCTGTAACATATTCTTAATTTTTCAGGTTTTGAGATTACCATTGAACATCCACACACAGATGTTGTGAAATGTACGCAGTTAGTGAGAGGTCAGTGATCTTCAATAAAATGATTTATAAAGTGTCTTCCCCCGTGTGAGTAAATATCATTGACACACCTGTTTCCCCAGTTATCTGTTACCCAAAGAGCAATCTTTAAACCAGGGATAGGCAACCTATGGCATGCATGCCAAAGGTAGCACGTGAGCTGATTTTCAGTGGCACTCGTACTGCCTGGGTCCTGGCCACTCGTCTGGATGGCTCTGCATTTTAATTTAATTTTAAATGAAGCTTCTTAAACATTTTAAAAACCTTATTTACTTTACAAACAACAATAATTTAGTTATATATTATAGACTTATCGACAGACACCTTCTAAAAACATTAAAATGTATTAGTGGAATGTGAAACCTTAAATTAGAGTGACAAAATGAAGACTAGGCACACCACTTCTGAAAGGTTGCCGACCCCTGCTTCAAACTGATTTATTTCTGGTTACTAAAAGCCAGATCTTGAAAATGCTCCATTAAATCTTAGTGGCCTGCATAATTCAGAAAAGTATATAGGCTTTCCATGATGTGTCTACCATTTGTTAGTTCTATCCCTTACTTTTTTTGTGTCACTCTTCACTTTTCGTTCATGGTCCTGTTATCTCACACTTTCCTTCCATTCCATCAACTGACATCCACAGGAATAGTTATAGGTAGTCTCCTGTGGCTGATGCTTATATTCGGAAGAAGCAAGTCCTTTGGATTCCTCGTTACTTTATCCCTGCCCTTTTCCAGAACTGCCAACAGATATTTGGGATGACAATTCATGTTTTAATTCATAAACAAGTACTTTTCTTATGGTATCCGCTGCTGAATTAAATACATTGGAGGGCTAGTTAGTTTGAATCTGCAGTTTTCTACAAATAAAGCTCTTCTATCCATGCAAAAGCATCCTGTGTCAGTGATGAGTTCTGCTTTGTCAAGGCACACATCAGCAAGCAGTAACTGGCAGAGTACATAGGAGGTCTGCCACATGCAGACACTTAGTTATATGAATGATACTGTAAATAAGAACGACATCTCTAATCTGAGAGATATTTTATTTGAATTGGAGTAGTGTTAGCGAGAAATGAAAACTTATATTCAACCATTGATTGCATCCTTATGTAACTTTTTTCTACTAACTATAATAGTAGGCTATTACTGTTTATAAACCTATATATTAAGATTCTGTAATCTGTTCTGTGCTAAAATTGATTGACAAGGTCTTGGTATGGTGTTATATGGAACTTTGGGGGAAAAAAATACTAAGAGCCTTCTAACTGGCTTATCCATTAAAGAATATAAAAATAAACTGACTATAACAGCATCCATAATAGTCCTATAACTGAAACATAGGTTCCTTTTTAAGAAAAATTTTGCAGGAGATTATTTCGTAGTCCTGTCTATTTTTAGAACTAAATAACCAAAATATAGAGTTTGAGTGTTTTTTCCATACATAGCGTAGGAAAAAATTACTTGGATAAATTTACTATAAATATACGTCTTGTGCGGGTGCCTGGGACCACCTGCATAGCAATGGTCCCATTTTAAAAAGGCACTCAGCTGTTTTTCTTTAAAAATAGGAGCCACTAGTATGACTCTTGAAAATTAAAATTTATTTTGAAATTGAGGTATTGTTGAAAATTGACCTTGGCAGTCCTGTGTTTCAATGACAGACTCCTTAAAAGATTTATATCAGTCTATAGAAAAATTGCTGGAAGTTAATTTTGAATAGATCTGATCAATTGACAGGTTTTGTGTATGGAATTTTTTTCCTTGTTTAGGGTAATTTTTAGGTGTAACTTGTGCAAGCCTGATTGTGTGTATCTAGCCCCAGTCATCTCCATCAGATGAAATCTACTTCAAGAGCTACGTTGTTCTGTCATTTTATCCTGCAATGGGAGAGTTTTTTGTGAGAGTCTGTTAAACAAAATCTTAATCAGCAGCTTCACTTCTGCCCTACCCAACCTTTCATCACCCCCTTTAACCACCTTTCTGCAAAGTCTCTTCTATGTATGAATTGTACTAACCAGATCTGTATAAGTTTGACACAGTGGGATTGTAGCTTGATATATCTAGTGATGAAGTGTGCTAAGAGATAGGTATATTGCATGATTCCAACTTAACATAATTTGTTTATTCCTTGGCACCATGGTGTGGTGTTCTGTGGTGGATAAATACTAAGTTTAGACATTTGAAAACTGGAGTCTAGCATTGAACATAAGCTATTTTCGGCATCAAATGCTTGTTGCTAAAGGGGTAGGATGGAAGAGATAAAACAGTAACTTCATCTGCCACAGGCAGCACCTTTCTTGGTTTGACTACACTTGCAAGTTAGAGTACATTTAATCATCCCCAGGATCTCTAACTCCTGAGGTGTCCACACTGGCAAGGCACTTAGAGCGCCTGGACTCAGCAGGTGGAACACTCCTGGTAATCCTCCATGAGAAGCGTAAATCTTGCTGTGCCCTAGCTGAAATGCCCGGTGTCAGCGTGGATGACGTGTTGCGTTACTACACTGTGATTGGCCTCCGGAAACATTTCATAATCCCCTGAAGTCAAGTGGCCACTCTGGTCACTGTTTTGAATTTGGCTGTATGAATGCAGGTATCCCCTTTCAAAGCTCTCTTTCTAGCAGCTGTATGCTTATCTGCTCTGGTACAAAGCAAATCATTACTGTGGAAAGCTCCTGCTGCAGAGGCAGGCATTCGTGGGGGTGGGTGGGGGATCTGCCGCTGTCTGAACTTACAAGACAGCATGCTGACACACTCTGCCCCCCAAAACACACACCCTCTCCCCACATACACACAACACACTTTCTGTTACACTCTCCACCTACACAACCATTTGAAAAGTATGCTGCAGCCACTTGCACACTGGGATAGCTACACAATGCACTGCTCTCTGTGGTGTTGCAAGAGCTGCTAATGCGGCCACGCCACTGTGCTTGCAGCTGCCAGTGTAAACGCACGGCAGCATTTTCCCTGCTGTGGTCTCCGAAGGCTGGTTTAACTTCCAGTGCTCTACATCTGCAAGTGTAGCCATCCCCTTAATTAAGAAGCCCTGTCTCCAGGAAAGCCCTTTCAGAGTATTGTTAGTACAAACAAATTCCTATTTTGGGGGCGTGCTGTCCAATAACTTCCTAAAAAGCTAGGATGAAGGGGAAAGAGGGGCATTGACAAAAATTTCTAGTAGCAGAAGATCCACAAGGTTAACTGAGCCATATCCATACATTTGCCTTCCACAACAGCCAGACAGAATTCTCTGGTACCTCAAACTTATGTTTTGCCTACAACTTAATTTCTAATAACGTACCTCACTAAAGATGGCAGATTCAGGGGAAAAAAATAAAAAAAAAGTTTAAGAAATACCTGTCTTGTAACAACATTTCCTATCTCAGACCCGAACTACTCTCCTAGGTACTTAGGTGAAGGGGACTTTACCAGTCTCTACCATATCTGCCTTACATTTACAAGCGGCCCATTAAGAATGGAGTTTGATTTTATCCATGCTGATGCCTGCTTCCTTTGGGGAGAAAATATCCAAACACTAAAGAACCTTTTAATCTAATAGAAAAAGGCATAAGAAGAACCAGTGACTGGAAGCTGAAGCCAAACAAATTAAAAGTAGAATTAGGCAGTTTTAGTCATGAGGGTGATTAACCACTGGAACAAATTGCCCAGGGAAGTGGTGGATTTGCCATCTCTTGAAGTTTTCAGATTTAGTGGATGCCTTTCTGGAAAACAGGCTTTAGCCAAACAGCAAGTATTGGGCTCAGTATAGGGATAACTGGATGAAATGTAATGTGCAGAAGCCCAAATAAGATGGCCTAATAGTGTCTTCTGACTTTAAACTCTCTTAATCTGTGAATCTTTGAAGATCCAGCCTTAGAATGCCCAAGTCTGGGGCTAAGAAGGTATGGACGTTCTGATAGATGGAAGATGGGAGACATCAGACTAATCCACGTCATTCTTCATCGCTGTTAAGAGACTGACAAGAGGAGACAGGACCACAATTGCCTATGAAGTCTGGAGACAATGTACAGTGGGACCTTGGAATACCATGCCCCGATATAGCGCGAATCCATTTATAGCGCGGTGCGCGGCCGGCTCCCGATGTCGGTGGTGGCCGCCGCTTTGATGCAGTGGAACCCTGCAATACTGCAACCCCGCCATTATCGCGATCGATTTTTTTTGGATCCTGATCATCACAGTATTGCGGGGTCCCACTGTATCTGTAATGACCTGGCAGTAAAAAGTTCCCATTCTAAAGAGACTCTGGTGTTGAAAGGGAAAATCACGTTTGTAGTGGCAAAAATTAAGTTACTGGCTCCGGTGCTAGCTGAGAGATCAGAGATGAGAGAATATCCCTCTTTCCTATTGCTGAGACTACCACCTACGCCCGTCAGTTTTTGATGCCAATCCAATCTGGTGTTCAGAGCTTTGATCTGATTAACTTGAAGGGGCAGGAATTGGTGCCTGGATCCCCATCTCAGGGACCTTTCTTGATGCACCTGAGCAGAAGCCCATCACCAGTTAACCCTGTATCTACACTGGGACGTAAGATTCTCCTGATAATGAACATTTTGAACCAGGGACTTTGGATTTGACCTTGCTGCCTTGTGGGAGATCTGCTGTTTTACCTTTTACCTTTGCCAGGTATCTTGGGATAGCCATTGTCCTTACTCCACTAATGTGAAAACTGCACAATCAAAGTCTGTAAGCCTTCTAAACCACCAGTATAATCCGCTCAACTGTGGTTGAATCTGACAGAAAGTGACCTTGTAGAAAAGGAGTCAAATCCAAATATATATCTTTTCCAGAGGATGTCATGACCAAGACAATTCAGCTGATGTTACATGAGGTGGGAAGATTTTAAGTAAGTTTTTTATGTCCTGTCACTAGTGGAGGAAACCCTCCTATTCTGAACCTTTACTTCAGCTTTCTCAGTCCTCTTCCGAAGGTCTAGTAGTCTTTGGCAATCAGACAAACTATTCACAAACCTTAACCTTGTACCTGGGCTTCTTCCAGTCTTTCCCATATGGATCAGGTGTTCATCAACACAGTCCTCTTTGTAGGACCTGTTTGATCTTTTCCCTTTGACCAGAGGATTCCAATAGCTCTTCATCCTTAAGTGCAGACTTCCCCACCTGGATCTCTCTCTTTCCAGGAATTGCTTGTGTATCTTCCTCTCCTTGGGATAGCAGGAGAGCTTTCCTACCAAGCTTCTACTCTCCAAGTACTCCTCCTTGCAGTGAGTTTAGGTAGCTCTTTTACCCTGATTGTCCCAGGAGGTTGTGCTCCCTCTGGGGCCATAAGTTCCTAAATGTCTGACCATAAATGTCTGAGTCCTACTAACAAGCAGGTTGATGGCACCTACTCTTAAGGGGATCAGCACTCTGAAATTTTCTGGGAGTATAATTAAATACTTACAAGATTTCCCCAGAAGCACTGCTGAGTTTCATGCAGTTGATTTGCCTTCAGGAAAAGGCTCATAGACTGAAAATTGGGACCCACATCATGTGGGCAGGGTTGCTGTGCCCATTAATAATGGATTCAGTAATCTAATCCTGCCAGGGATTTATGTAAGACCCCAGACTCGTGGAAGGTAGATTAGTTGTACCAGTCCTGCCTTAAGGGTTTGGTTACTTACGTCAAGTATCCAAGCCAATCTTTCGTGGTTGGTTGTGCAACGAAGGGTTAAGTTAGACAGCCCTGCCCCCTGAGTGATAAAGAATTATGGGAAACCTGTTCTTGGCCAGAAGTCATATTTGTCTGCCATCAGACAGATGAGTGATAAACTATCATGCTCTCTTGATTTGCTATGATTTTTAAACCTTAGATAAGGTCATTGCCTTGTTTGCCTTCCACTTTTTTGGCACATTTCTCAAATAATCCCTGATCAGCTCTAAAGGATTAGTTAGGGTGGATTTCCAGCATTTCAGTGGGTTTCTTTGCTTTAGTAAGATCTCACTAAACTGCATTAAAACATTGTTCTTGTTTAAAAAGTTTATATGAATACTTTGGACAGTCTTTCCCTGTTGTGGCTTTTGGTTTGTTGAGCTAAAACACCTGTATCCTGGTCTTTGGTAAACTTCATTTGATTACACAAGTATGTAAACAGAATAAATTTGAAATCTTAGTTACAGAAGTCTGTGTAGTACTGTGAGTGCAAGCATTCCATTAATGTGAACTTATATTGAGGCTGAAATGTATAATTTACCAGTTGTGATATTTTTTCCCCTTAGGTTCTTGCTATTCAACTTAAAATACATGCTAGTTGCATCTTACGCGCATTTAGCATGCATGATTTCAGCTTTACGTGGTTGGCAAAAAGAGAAAAATAACAATTTAAAAACTGTATCTGTAGGGTGGGCGATTCCACCTGCCATTAAACTCAATGAACTTTGACTATATGTGGTTTTCGCTTTACACGCTGATCGCGGAACGTAACCCCCATGTAAGATGCGACTTGCCTGTATGTAAAACAAAATTAAGTAACAATTCTGTATTTGACAACTATCATATTTGTTGCACTGGTACCTTTTGGTAAGTTGCTCTTTAATATAAAGTCATATTGATGAATTTGTGTTATTTCATCTTTCTTTAACTCAGCAAAGTTGCAGTATTGTATAGAAATCTGTGAAAATGGCTTATTCTGTACATTGATAAAACTGTGACAAACTGCAGTCTTGGTTAACCTTTCTGTTTTCAGTTATGTTTCCTTATTAAAGTGTTAGGCTTTTTGTACTAGAGCCCTGAATATGCTTTCCTATTCTTTTGGGGAAAAGCTACCAAAGAAGTTTTAATATTGAGAAAATAAATTTGGCACGGAACTACTAAAATAGATTGAAAAAGCTAAATATGTAGTACAATTCCATCAAATGTCAGTTTTTCTGTATTATGGATTAGCAAAATATTTGTGGCGAAACATGTCCTATTCTCTTACCACTTCTGTCAGATTCACTGGTGTCATCAATATCAGTGAATCTGACAGAAGTGGTAAGAAACTAGGACATTGCCCAGCCCTAGCAAAAGGCATAAGCCTGGTTTACACAACTGTATCTTTATCATCATCAGTAATGGGAAACAGAATTCAGCTGGATTTTGATAAAATGATGGTTTGAAAAGCTTCCCAGATTGCTAAATTTGAAAGCTACTGCTACAATTTTTCTTTTTCAGACAAACTCCTTAAAATAAAAGAATAGAGGTTTGTGACAATGCTCCCTTTTACATAAGATCCAACAGTTTTCTCCAGGTAGCACTGATTTCAAGTGGTAGTATCAAAGTGAGAAAATTCAGTGAAGGCTGCATTCAATCTGCAATTAAGCCCATTGTGCCCAGACATTCCATCTTAAACATTTGAAGAGTAAGTGCTCTTATTCAAGTGAGGACCTTGGGGGTTTGGCATATAAGGGCCAGAAACGTGGTGGCTGTTATGCCGCAGGGACGTCATAATCAGCCTTTGGGATGTTGAAGACTTCAATTTAGTGATCATTTTTAATGAGTTATAAATTTGTTAAAATCTATGTTAGCTTCTAATATAATCAAATGTTTTGTTCTGTGTTATGAGCATTACATTTTGATTAAAGAAAGTGTAGAAGTGCACACAAGCTAATTTAACCCTTAAACTATCTATTTCTAGGACTTCCTGGGATAATTATGGGTTATGTGTATAGTCTTTGAGTTTTTCTTGACTGCTCTATGTTCCTTCAGCTGGAGAGGAGTACTAACCTCTGGCCTGAACTATAGTGCAAACTGGCTCTCTATTCAACTATCCTGCTGAGACACACCCAACTGTGGGGAGGGTTGTGGTAAGGAATCATCTAGAACTAAAATAGGGAGGCAAGCAAGCACTAGGGTTGGGCTGGAAGATGAGAGAGCCTCCCCTCCACCCACACCGCCAAAGGGCTGGTCTACACTAGGGGGAGGGGTCGACTGAAGATATGCAACTTCACGTAGCTGAAGTAGATGTATCTTCAGCCGACTTACTTGCCATCCTAATGGCGGGGGCGCCGTTGGCGATCGATTCGGGTAGTGAAAACATACCCTTAGATTTGGGAGGGCTAGGGAGATGAAAGGGAGACTTTCCCTCCTTTTGTGGCTCAGATGGAGAAAGTTCAAGAGGCAGAAGGATCAACATATTCTGTACAACAGAGGGAAGGTTGATTAACTAAATGACTTGCCCGTCTCCAAGTATAGCTCTGTGAGGATGAGTAAACCTGTCCTCAGTGCCAAGAGCTAGCTAGTTACATTAGCTGCCTTTAAAAGTAATTATCTTATTAGCATTCTACATACCATTCATTTTGAGGTTCAAGCATTTTAATTTTGGAATGAAGCCAACAATTTACAGTAGATTGCTAATTTTCTTCAATTTTCTTTTTGTTACAGCAAGCAAGGATTTGGCACAGACATCCTATTTCATGGCTACCAACAGGTTGTTATCCTGAACCTCTTTGTTGCACTGTTGTAGCACACTATAGCTTCCTTTACTGCAGGGTCCCCTCCATGTGTCCTACCCTTGTTGCAACAGAAAACTGGGCCATCTACAGTGGTGGTACCTTTCTGTTTGCAGTGCGGTGTATTGTACAAGGGCCTTGTGGCACAAAGGGGTTAAATGCACGATGAGAAGTGTAGTGGTGCTTTCTGATGACATTTTCTCGATTTGTGAGTGCATAAGTCTAAAACTGGTAGCCTGAATAGCAGCTAAAGATTACAAAGAGATAAACTTAACCTAGAAAGTCGAGCATCTTGGTAAGTACAAAGCTATTTCTAGTTTACACTTGTAGTTAATGGCAATTTTTTTTAATTTAAATACATTGATCCAATCCTAATTTTATGAAACTGCAGTCAGCCTAAGAACTCTTAAAATTACCTAATCTTCTTTCCAGGTAGACTAGAATTAGTCTAAGCAATGTTTGTCCTTTCAGAAGCAGTGTTTATTTTTAACATGCCTTTTTAAAAATCTTAGTATTTATGTGAAATTAAAATTGATTGTCCAAATGCAAACTGAGTGTATCCAGCTATCCTGGAGCATAAGGATGAAGTTTGGGAGTAGATCTAACAGTTTTCCATGTGTTCTTTGCAAAATTAGTTTGAATTTAATGTAATCCTAGTACATGATTTTGTTAAAATTCAAATTATGTATGTAATGTTTGTTTGGGAGGACCCCAAACGTTTTTGGTGGTCCCTTTGTTATGGGGTAGTTTCTTGTTTGGAAGAGTTTTGTTTACAAAAGTTGTTAGAATCACTATCTGAATCAGCATACTTGTGCTACTGCCATCTGGGAAATTGAAATGAGAGCAGATTTGTATCCCAAACCTGGGCCTAATGAAAACTACTCATGTCACACAAGTGATTCTCTCAACCTCTAGGGAACTATTGGGTATCCACAGCTACTGGTTTGATATGTAGTTTCAGTAATGAGCTGTATTAATGACTTCACTGTCGTTGAAATTTTATCAACCATGTTATGTTGAATTTTTGACCCTCTCTTTAAAATTAAGTAAAAAGTAAAATGCCAGTAGAATGAACTGAGGGATACTATATTTTTATTTTTACTCTGGTTAAGAGCAAATTAAATTTACCAGAGGTTGTAAAATAATTTCAGAATTTAATCAGAAGCATGTTCCATGATTTAAAGTTTAATATCTGTTTTGATACAAAACCTTATGCTGTGTCTTAGTGGTTGACTTGTTTGGGTTTTTGTTTTACATGTTTGAATTCTCTGCAACAGCCTGCACCTTACTACCTTCTGTCTTCAGTACAAACCCACAGTGATAGCATGTGTGTGCATTCATTTGGCATGCAAGTGGTCCAATTGGGAGATTCCTGTATCGACGGATGGAAAGCATTGGTGGGAATATGTTGATCCTTCAGTTACTCTGGAATTGCTAGATGGTAAGTAGTATTGCCTTTATATTTCTTTTAAATATTGTGACCTTGTTCTTGTAGTTCTGCCACTGTTTCAGCTACTATCTAACTCACCCCCACTAATTTAGGTCCTGGTTAAAGGAAGCCCTTGAGCTCATGCTTAATAATATTGAATTTATAAGTGAGAATCCAATCCCTACTCTGACCAGGTAGGGCAGAAAAAGGGGCAAGAGCAGAGTAAAGGGACAACGTGACCCCCATATCAGCTGTGGGAGAATTCTTGTGGCACAGGAATTGGAAGATGGCCATAAGACTACCCCTTTGAGGACTCCCTAGCAAGACTTGGCATATGGACCATGCCGGGGGCAAGGTTTCCACATTCAATAGTGCAGCTCATAAGAGAGCCTGGGGAGGCTACCATAACTCAAATGTGCTCTCATAAAATCATAGACTTTTAAGGTCAAAAGGGACCATTATGATCATCTAATCTGCCCTTCTGCACAGCGTAGGCCACAGTCTCGCCCACAGATTTCTGCCCCAGATCCCTAAATGGCCCCCTCAAGGATTGAACTCACAAGCCTTTGTTTAGCAGGCCAATGCTCACAGGGCTGTCTAAATTAGGTTGGGGACTTCTGCAGCCCAAGAGGATGCAAGGATGGCTTAAAAGCCATGATAACCTCACCTTCTGTGGGTTGCAAGTTCAGCACATGCTTAAATTGTTTGCTAAAGTGGGATTTTAAATAATCGCACTGAAAAACTGAAGTCCTCACAGAACATGCTGCCTTAAGATAATAATTTGCTTCATTTCCACCCAGATTATTAGGCACCACTGAAGACAGTTTCTTTAAGATTATAAGATTGAAATAGGATCAACCATAAAAGCCAATTCTGTGCAATAGAAGTGAATCTAGCATAGCCCATGGAACCTTAATGTTAGTACTATGAAATATCTATTTAATGGATTTTATCTGAAAGAAAAATAAACTTTTTCTGCTAACAGAAAATTAAATGGTCTTCTAGGTCTTTATCAAAGTTTTTCACTGACTTTTGTTTTGTTTTTCTGCTGTTCATGGTGACCAGTTTTGTCTCACTGTTACCTTATGCTGCTCCTAACTGTTTCCATCTGTTGTCACTTGTTTTAGATTTAGTCCTTCCCCAAAGAGTTTATAATCTATCCCTTTATCTGGCACAACGAGGCTCTGGTCTGTGATTGATATCCCTAAGCATTATTGCAGTGCAGTAATAATAAATGCTGTCTAGCATTTTCAAATCTATATACTAATCAGAGGTTTCTAGGAGATGTCTTGTATTGAAAAATCAAAAATCCCTGATGCGCTGTGATGTATAACCCATGACTTGTATATGACCCACAAAGGCTTCTTTTGGCCTGCTGTTGTCTTCCTGCATTACACGTTTTTCATTGTAAGAAAGTTGCCCTAAAGTGAACAGAATATGAATATCCACTGAATTGGTGAGACAGCGTAAAACTGCAAGGTCATCTGCTTCTGTTCATCTCAGTGGAATTTTCTCTGTAGTCTACCAATGACCATTTAAATATAATTTTACTGTTTATTTAGTAAATGTATTTGGTTATTTATTCTGGGTGGATATCAGTAATTAGACTGAAAAGATCTGCTAGGCGGTACCCACATATCTATGTGCCCAAGACTTTTCTTGTTCCTCACTCAAGCTTGGTTATGTCCCTGGAGCAACAGCATACTAATCAGAGCAAATATAGGGACAGGGTGTATAAAGTGTGTGTGTGTGAATAGGCTGAGCAGATCACAGGGCTTAGCAGCAGAAAATTCATGGGGAGATCAGCTTGCACTTTATTTTGCAAGGCCTATTGAAGACTTGGCTCTTCAGGATTCCACTCTGAAATCTAAAGCCACCTCTTGACTCAATATCTATTTTCCGGTACTTAAAAATGTTAAATTTTAGTAGGCAATAAGAGTCCCTTTGTAGCTTCAAAGGGTGCAGAGGCCCTAGTTGCTTCATGGATATCTTAACTGAAAAGACCTTTCCCACTTTCTGAGAAATTTTGCAGAAGTACATTGGAGGAATTGATGAAGAAGCTCAAGTGATCTGCAGATTTTCAAAGGGAGAAATGTTTTGTTATGTAAAAGACCTTCGTCAGGGACAACTGAATGAAGCTGAACCCAAATATCAGATCGTATGGATTGACTTTTACAATGTCCTGATACAATGCTGAAAACTCACTGAAGTTTTTAAAATATCTGCCTTCAGAGTGACATACCCAGTGTTTTAAAAGGGGTGCTTTTTGGGCAGGCCTTTTCGGAATTATATTTATGAACAGACATCTTGGAGAACTTTTGATTTGTTCAGACTACAATTCCCAAACATCCCAAGCTGCTTTTCGTAATGTGTGTGTCATTTTAGATCTGGATTCCAAGAAGTTAGAGAGAAACAGTAAAAGGCTTTCCCATTTAGGCTTCTTCCTTTGGGCCCTCAAAACTGCATAAAGCATACTTCAAACAAATTTTCTGATTAAAATGTGTAAATACATAAGTTAATTATGTTCAGCTCCTAGCACCGCAAAGATTAAGAACATAAGAGCTGCAGCACTGGATCCTACTGATTGACAGTGGCCAGTACCATAACAGCAAGGACAGTGTACAGAACAGGGCAATTTTTGAGTGATCTACCCCATCTTCTATTCCCATCTTCTTGTAGTTAGAGGTTATGGGGCATCCTGAGCATGGGGTTGCATTCCTGACCATCGTGGCTAATAGCCATTGGTGGATGTATCCTGCATGAACTTATCTAGTTCATTTTTAAGCTAATTATATAACATCCCGAGTCAATGAGTTCCACAAGTTAATTGTGTGTTTTTGAGGAAAAGTACTTTATTTTGTTTGTATTAAAGCTGCTGTTAGGGTTTGGTTGGTTGGTTTTTATTGTTTGGTTTTTTGAGTGACCCTGAGCTTGTGTTGTGGGAAAGGGTAAAAACTTCACTATACTTTCTCCACACCATTTATGATATGATAGGCCTTTATCATATCCCCCCTTAGTGGGTTTTTTCCTAAGCTGAACAATCCTAATCTTTTTAGTCCACTCATATGGAAACGGTTCTATCCCCTTGATCCTCTGTGTTGCACTTCTTAGAACCTAGTCCAGTTCCACTAATCCTTTCTGAGATGGGGTGACCAGAACCGGACACAGTATTCAAGGTATGGAGCACCATAGATTTATGTAATGGCAGGGTAAAATTTTCTTGTCTTATTTTATATCGCTTTCCTAACAGCTTTGTTAGCTTTTTTGCCCGCTGTTGCACATTGAGCTGAAGTTTTCAGAAGCTACCCACAGTGACACCAAGATTTTTCTTGAGGGATATCAGCTAATTTAGAACCCATCATTATATATGTATAGTTGGGATTATTTTTTCCAATATGTATTACTTTGCACTTATCAACATTGAATTTCATTTGCCATTTTGTTGCCCCATCATCAGTTTTGTGAGATTCCCCTACAGCTCTTTGCAGTCAGCTTTGGACTTACAAAATTATTCAAGATAATTATCTGCAAACTTTGTCATTTCATTGTTCATTCCCATTTCCAGATCATAATAAATATGTTGAACACCACAGGTCCCAGTGCAGATCCTTAGAGGACTCTACGGTTTACTCTCTCCAGTGTGAAAACTTACCATTTATTCCTACCCTGTATTTCCTGTCTTTTAGTCAGTTACTGATCCATAAGAGGATCTTCCCTCTTATTCTGTGATTGTTTAGCTTCCTTAAGCACCTTTGATGAGACCCCTTGCCAGGGGCTTTCTGAAAATCCAAGTACATTGAATAGATCACCCTTATCAACATGTTGTTAATACTCTGAAAGAATTCTAACATATTGGCGGGTCATGATTTCCCTTTCCAAAAGCCATGTTGACTCTTCTCCAACATACTGTGTTTATATGTTTCTGATAATTCTGTTCTTTACTATTGTTTCTACCAATTTATCTTGTACTGAAATTAGGTTCACCAGCCTGTAATTGCCAAGATTGCTTCTAAGGCCCTATTAAAAAATCAGTGTTACGAGTTAGCTATCTTCCAGTCACCTGGTATAGAGGCTGATTTCAGCAATAGGTTACAAACCACACTTAGTAGTTCTGCAGTTTCATATGTAAGTTCCTTCATAATTCTTGAGTGAATATCATCTCGTCCTGGTGATTTTATTACATGCATAATGATCAGTTTGTTCTAAAACCTCTTCTATTGACACATCAGTGTGAGACTTGTACTTGTCACCCAAGAAGAATAACTTTGTATAAGGTAGCAAAAGCTGGTTCCTAGTGACTCTCTTGATTTTTCTAAATATATAAGAAGCTTTGATGTGGGTATCTCCCCTCCACCCCGTCCTTTTCAGTGAAGACCAGTGCAAAGAATTTGTTTCATTTTTCTGCAATGGCCTTGTCTTCCTTGTGTGTTTCTTTAACACCTTTGTTGTCTAGTGGCCCCATTTCCTGTTCGGCAGGCTTCCTGTTTCTGATGATCTTAAAGATAATTTCTTACTGTTAGTTTTTTGCATTTTAAGTAAATTGCTTCTCAAATTCTTTATGGGCCTGTCTTCTCATACTTGACCTGCCAAAGTTTGCGCCTTCCTATTATCTGTATTAGGACTTGTCTTCCAAATTTTAAAGAATGCCTTTTTGCTTCTCTTGGCCCCCAATACTCTGCTCTTGAGCTGTGGTGGCATTCTTTTGGACCTTTTAATGTCTTTTCTTATCTGGTATATACATCTCATCAAAGCTTCCATTATGGTGGTTTTTAAATAGTTCCCATGCTGCTTGCACGTATTTAACCCTTTTGACAGTTCCTTTTAATTTTCATCTAATGAGCAGCCTCATTTTTATATAGGTCCCTTTTTTAAATTACATTTTACTGTGGTGGGCTTTTTAGTAGTATTGCTCCTCTCCTCCCTGTTGCATTTAATTACATTTTGGTCCCTATTACCAAGTGGTTGAGCTCTAGTTACCTCTTGGACCAGTACCTGTCCTTCACATTAGACTAAATCAGGGATCTCAAACTCAAATGATCACGAGGGCCGCATGAGGACCAGTGCATTAGCCGAAGGGCCACATCATTGACACGCCCCCTCGTTGTTCCCGGTCCCGCCCCCACTCCACCCCTACCATGAGGCCCTGCCCCTGCCCCGTCTCTTCCCACCCCTTTACAACCCCTTCCCTGAAGTCCCCATCCCAACGCTGTCCCCTCCCTGCCACCGAGGGATACAGGGTGTGGCGGGGGCTCAGGGCAGGGAGTTGAGGTGCAGGAGGTGTGCAGGATGCGGCGGGGGCAGAGAGTTGGTGTGTGGGGTTCAAGAGGAGCAAGGGGTGCGGCAGCAGATCGGGATGCAGCAGGTGGCTCAGGGCAGGGAGTGCAGGAGGAGTGCAGGGTGTGGGGGAATGCAAACCGGTTTCTACTCAGTATCAAGTGGGGGGCTGAAAAAGGCTCTCAGAGAGGAAGAAAGGGACATAGGAGTGGACCTATGCAAAGGACCCGAAGGGGGCGTGGGAGCTGCCTTACATCTTCTAGCGCAGGGGTGGGCAAACTTTTTGGGCCAAGGGCCACATCGGGTTTGGAAAATTATATGGAGGGCCAGGTAGTGAAGAACCTGCCCCCTATCCGGCCCCCTCCCACTTCCCGCCCCCTGACTGCCCCCTCAGAATCCCCGACCCATCCAAACCCCCCCGACCTTGTCCCCTGACTGCCCCTTCCCTGGACCCCTCACCCCCAACCACAGGACCTAACCCACTACCCAATCTCCTGCTCCCTGTTTCCTGACTGCCCCGACCCCTATCCACCCTCCTGCCCCCAACCATCACCCTGAAACCCCACTCCCTATCCAACCCACCCTACTCCCTGACTACTTCCGACCCAGAGCACCCCCATACCACCACCTTGGAACCCCACCCCCTATCCAACCCACCCTGCTCCCTGTCCTCTGACTGCATCCGCCCCTTATCTAACCCCCCCCC
>ML677353.1:14682724-14714416 GCA_007922305.1 Dermatemys mawii
AGCTCTGGCCCCCAGATTGCTGCCGGTGCGGCTCTGGGGGAGGGGGGCAACGCGCAGCCCCCACCCCCTGCGATATTGCCTATGCGGCGTGGCTCCTGGGGAGGGGGGAAGCACACAGCCCTGGCCCCCGGAGTGCTGCCGGCGTGGCTCTGGAGGAGTGGGGGAGCACGCAGCCCCGGCCTCCCGGGAGGTGCTGCCCACGCGTCGTGGCTCATGGGGAGGGGGGCAATGCGCAGCCCCGGCCCCCGGCACCGCAGCTCTGGGAGAAGGGGCAGGGCCGGGGGCAACCTCCCTTGGGGCCGTAGTTTGCCCACCCCTCTGCATTCTCCTTTTGCTGTGGCGGGAGCCAGCCAGATGGGGCGGGGATGGGGAGCTTGGCGGGCTGCACAGTAGAGCCCGGCGGGCCGCATGCGGCCCACAGGCGGCATGTTTGAGACCCATGGAGTAAATCAAGAATTGCCTCTCTCCTAGTGGGTTTCAGAACTAATTTATCCATGAAGCAGACTTTTATGGTGTCTAGAAATTTTATTTCTGCATCATGCTATGAGGTGGCACGTACCCAGTCAGTATAAGGATAGTTGAATTCACCCATTATTATTGCGTTTTCTGGTTTTGTAGCCTCTCTAAACCTCCCTTAGCATTTTACATTCACTGTTACCGTCCTGGTTAGGTGGTCAGTATATATTCCTACTTCTGTACTTTTTTTTTTCCCCCCACCCCAGGCATTCAATTTTTGTCCATAGTGAGTCTGTGATACAGTTTTGTTTCATTTAAGATTTTTAGCTGATTTATTTAACATATAATGCCAGTTCCCAGCAACGTGACCTACTGTTATTCCTATATATCTTATACCCTGGTATTAATATGTCCTATTGTTTGTTCTCATCCCACCAAGTTTCTGTGATGCCTATTATATCCATATCCTCCTTTAATCCCAGACACACTAGTTCACCATCTTAGTATTTAGACTTCAAGTGCTTATATACAAATGCTAGAACATTTTTGTCAATGTTCAGTTGCTTGCTTTCGTGTGTTGTATTTAAAGGGGTCTCCTACATTTACCTGTTGCTCATTACATCTTACTTGTATTTTGCCAACTTCTTTCCTATCCTGTATACTAAAATAAACTTCCCCCCAAGGAATGTATCCAACTGAACCATGTACTCCTCTACCCCATCAGTTTTTCCCCAGTTTAAACAATCCTCTACAACTTTTTCAATTCCAGTCTGGTTCCATTTTGGTTAATGTGGAGCCCATCTCTTCTTTATGGGTCAGTGCTTCCCCGAAAGTTCCCCAGTTCCTAATAAATGTAAATCCCTCTTTCCTGTACCATCGTCTCATCTATGCACTGAGACCTTGCAGTTCTGCCTGTCATACTGCCCTGTGCTTGGAACTGGAAGTATTTCAGTGAATGCTACCATGGAGGTCCTGGACTTCAGTCTCTTACCTAGCTGCCTACACTTGGCCTCCAGGACCTCTCTCCAACCTTTCCCTATGTCATTTTGATCCATGTACCACCAGCTCCTCCCCAGCACTACCTGTGACACTATCTAGATGTTTCCTGAGATCTGCTACCTCTGCACTCGAAGGCAATTCACCATGCAGTTCTCTGTCATCTCAACCCAACTATCTACATTTCTGATAATCAAGTCCCCCATTATTATTGCCTATCTCATCCTAGTAACTTGGCTCCTTGCCTCCGGAGGGATGTCCTCAATGCAAGAGGATATCATGCCATCATCTGAAAGGTGGGTCCCAATTATGATATCATTTCCCTCTGCTTCAGTGTGATCATCTCCTGCCCTGAGACTTTCATCCTCCTTAATAGCACAGGGGCTTTCGGACTCAAGGTAGGACTACTCCGCTATGTCCCTGAAATTCTCCTCTATATAGCTCTGTCTCTCTCTTGGCTTATCCAGTCAGCCACTCTGGCCTCAAGCGCACATACTCTGTCTCAGGGCCATGAGTTGCTTGCACTGCATGCACACTTATGTCCCCTGTCCATGAGGCAGGTGGTAATACATGTTGCACTTAGTGCAGTGATGTGGGTAGCTGCCACCCTTCTGCTGGTTTTCTGTCTGCATTTTTACTCTTGGGGTGGCTTATTTTGTGAGTTTTCTTGAACTTGGTGCCTTTCTATTTGTTAAATCTCTTGGACGCCTTTCCTGCCAAACTCCCTCAGTTCCTGTGCTTGCTCTCTGTTGCAGGCTCCCTGTTCAAGAGGGGGCTCTCCCAGGAGGTCTCTAGATGTAACTTCCCTCCTGCACATACTAGATTACACCCCTTCATATCTATTATTGACTACCTGTGTCCTGGCCTGTAAGGGTATATCTACACTGCAGGTGGACATCCACTGCTGGCTCATGCCAGCTTGGGCTTCTGGGGGCTCTTTAATTTTAGTGTAGACTTCTGGGCTCATGCTGGAGCCCAGGCTCTAGAATCCTGCAAGGTGGGATAGTTATAACCATTGGGGTTTCACTAATGAATGATTTACTCTGCTGCCACAGTGGCTAAGACTTCCAAGAGGGCTATGAGTCACCAGTGCAGCCTTTCTGAGCAAGCTTGTAAGATAGGGTTTAGATCTGAATAAGCCTTTAAATTTCAAACTGCTTGGCTTATAAAATGCTCAGCCCCTTCAAACTAAATTTTAAACTAATCTAAGATTGTACAGTTGTGCGCTCTTACTGTAAAGATGCAAGAGGGTGAGTTCTGTAGTGTATTTTGATGTACAGCAGTAGCAGGGTCCACATAGCCAGTTACTGTGTGGCAAGCTGGGTTTCTGCAAATGTGCACTCTGGCCTGCCTGTACTATCTGATTGAGTAGACAAGCCCATAGATTTTGTTACTGATTCAAGTATGAAAAGAGGCTTTTGTGTTTTTTCTCCAGAGCTCACACATGAATTTCTGCAAATACTAGAGAAAACGCCTAGCCGACTGAAGAGGATTCGTAATTGGAGGGTAAGAACTTGTTGCCTAAGTAATTTGTCATAGGACATAAGTGCCACAAACCTTAAAAGTAAGATTGTAAACTTCCTGAAATTTTCCCTAGCAGTATGTTCACAATGGTATGTTCCGCTGTAGTTCCCTGTTACGGTAGCTTACATTTAAAAAAAAAAATGAAACCATGAAATTCACCTTATTGTATCCAGTTTTGAGATATGTTAGGTAACTGTTTGTTTATAGGGTACTTTCTAAGTTTATGTCCTTACATCTTTCCTTTTCATATAGGCTAATCAGGCTGCTAAGAAACCGAAAGGGGATGGACAGGTATCTGAGAATTCTCTTCTTGGTTCATCTTTGGTCCAGAATTCCATTTTGGTGGATACTGTTACTGGTGTATCTGCCAACACAAGCTTCCAAAAATCATCGACTTCAACCTTTCCTGCACCAGTACCTCTGAACTCAGGAAGTATGTCTGTTCAACACAGTCATGCACCTGAAAACTTGGCAATATTAGCTACAGGAATGCCAAGTACCTCATATAATTTGGCATCGCACCAGGAATGGCCTCAACATCAAGAACAAACAAGGACGGAACAAATATATTCTCAGAAACAGGAAACTACATTACCTGGTAGTCAGTACAATCTGAACTTCCAAGCAGGAACTTCTGTACAACTGCATTCTGGGTTACATCACAGATCTGACAAACTTACTGAGCATTCCACTGGTAAACAAGACTATGCTCACAAGTCAGGAAACAAACACCATGGACAGGTTGCTGCTCCTGTAATTTCTCAGAAAATGTCCTTGGATAAATACAGAGAGAAACGCAAACTAGAAACCCTTGAATTGGATGTAAGGGAACATTATGTAACTACACAAGTAGAACAGCAACATAAAAAGCACATCCAGCCACAAGCAGCCAGTAGCAGTTCTGTTACTTCCCCTATTAAAATGAAAATTCCTGTTGCAAATGCAGAGAAACCAGAAAAACATGTGTCTGATAAAAAAGAAAAGGGTGGATCACTCAAACTGCGAATACCAATCCCACCGACAGAGAAGAGTTCCAGTAAAGAAGATCTGAAAATGAAAATTAAAGTTTCTTCAGAAAGACACAGCTCATCGGATGAGGGCAGTGGTAAAAGCAAACACTCAAGTCCACATATTAGCAAGGACCATAAAGAAAAGCACAAAGAACATTCTTCAAATCGCCATCACGGTAGCAGTCACAAGCATTCACATAGTGGTGGCAGTAGTAGTGGCGGCAGTAAACATAGCACTGATGGAATAACACCAACTGTTTTGAGGAGTCCTGTTGGCCTGAGTAGTGATGGTAATTCCTCTAGTTCCAGCTCTTCAAGAAAGAAGTTGCACGGCAACGATGCTTCTCACAACCACCACTCCAAATTGAGCAAAAGTTCCAAAAGTTCAGGTAGTTCATCTAGTTCTTCCTCCTCTGTTAAGCAGTATGTATCCTCTCACAACTCTGTTTTTAACCTTCCCTTACCCCCTCCTCCCCCTGTCACATACCAGGTGGGCTACGGACATCTCAGCACCCTCGTGAAACTGGACAAGAAGCCAGTGGAGAACGGTCCTGATGCCAATCACGAGTACAGTACAAACAGCCAGCATATGGACTACAAAGATACATTCGACATGCTGGATTCGCTGTTAAGTGCCCAAGGAATGAACATGTAATCAATTGTTTAGGTCACTTTTCTTTACTTTTTTAATTTAAGAATTGTTAGAATGGAAAACTTCCTAATCTAGCAGTAGCAACACCAGCTGTTGTTGCCATGGTTTCAGTATATGTAAGTGCTGCTTTATCCTTCACTCTGAAAAGAAGAGGTATATTAAACAAGTCTTTATCTCCACATACAATAGTATTATAAATACTGTAATAGCTTGGAAGGTGCAAAAATCTCAGTATTTCTACAACTGCAGCTAAGAACAGTAAAATGATCATCTGCTTTTAGGTGTCTAGGATGCCTCAAGCATTGATTATTTATAATTTTGAATACCGCAGCCACCATTTTTGTTGCTTAGCTTTTGAATGAGTGTAATTGTTTCCTTGTGTATTTATACTGTATGTATGATTTGCATGTTTCAAAGATAAAGGGATTAAAACAGTATACTGACAACTGTTTACAAGAAAGTGGAGAAAAATGTACATACATTTTTGTATGTTTAGATATACCATAAATACTCAGGATTGGAGCTGCTTGTAAGTATAACAAAATATACATAACTTTATTTTATATTGTGTCAGAGTCCATCAGTAATCTAAACAAAGGTGACGCTTTGTCATGTTTATCTTGAACTGTAGGCCTTATTGGAAGCTGCTTTAAAGGGCACTTCACTAGAGTGGGTAATATAGTACCATGTATGGTCATCCATAGGAAAGCATCACCAATGAGGCAATAAAGAAGTTAGGGCCTCAGTTTGCTGATTGTGACCAGATTGACTGCTGAAATGCGCCCCAAGCTTTCTGAAGGAAAAAAGAATAAAGTTTACATAATCTTTTGATGTGAAGTGCATTTAAATGTTTGTTGGCTTCATGCAGTAATATAGGCAGAGCTGTTACTTAATGATTACGTAGATTAATGTGAGTTAAGAACTGAAATTCATAAAAACTTATAGTGAAAAATTAGTAAGTTTGTTTTTTTAAACTTTAATACCATAAGTTATTTTAATAGTAAACAGGGATCACTGTTTCCATTACCATTTCAGAATAACAGCCGTGTTCTGAATTCCAAAAAGTGTATTTGTGTGTGATGCCATATTTCTTTTACAGGTAAGAATGCAGTCTTCACAATAAATAAGAGTAAAACTATGATATCCCAACTTTCCTTTATATTCCAACAATAAAAGTTACCACTGATTCTCTGTGCATTGTACTTGTGATTAGTTACAAAATTGGAGGTACTTGTTTTGTTTTTAGCTCTGTGAAAAATCACTCTTCAATTAAACCACTAGTATACACTTTGTCAGCAGGTGTCATAATATGGCTTATGTACTGTTTGCACAGTCTTCTGCCTTTTTTAGAGGAAATGAGACTTGAATGTTTATACATCATTTTTGTTGAAAGCCAATACTACAGTTCTGTTTTACCAGCTGACAGTTAACTCATTTTATGGTTGCGCTTAAAATCATTAATAAGCTATGAATGAATTCAACATGTATTCAGTATAAGGTAGCAAAAGCTGGTTCCTAGTGACTGTTTTGATTTTTTTTAAATATACAAGAAGTGAAGTTTTGCTAAATCACCTGCATATGCAATTAGTACTTGGTGTAACTGGTTATAAACACTTCAGAATTTTAATCTGAAGTTTAGCCCTTTAGTTCCATTATTAAATGAAGTGCTTTAAACCACAAAATTGTTCAGTACCTACCGGTTTGTAGTTGCTATATTATGTAACTACAGGTATATCAATTACTATGTAATACTCAGTTTTCAGTAATGCAAAAGCTTGTAACTAAGTTTTATTTGAACAATGGACACTACTTTTTACATCTAAACATTTTAAATTTGAAAAACAGAGTAGTGTATCTAGGTACACATTTGCCTTTGCCCATGGGTATACAGGATACAAAACTTTACCCTTAACTGCTTTGAATTTTTCTACACTCAGAAAAATATACTTCAGCATTATTACACTTGTTTCTCATTGTTGGGTATGTTCTAACCTTTTAATAGTCTCTCCTCTCCACCTCAGCACTAAGTCTGAAGAATTGTTGACAAATGTAAGCAATGTAAACTGTCCTAAACTAATATGCAGAGATAGAAGATAAAATAATAGTAAATTGTGTTAAAATACTCTTTACAAAGTATCACAATATTTGATTGTAAGCCTATTAAATAGCTGTTCCATTAAATGCATTGTATGCATCCAATGTGAATACAGCAATATATTGTACTATAAATATAGCATCTAATGTTATAACTTGGAGATGAAATGCCAGGCAGGTAACTGGTGATGGTCAAAAGTAAATGAAAAAGGCCAGAGATCTTCACTTGAAGTGTTGACTTACACAAGTCGTTCACGTTGATTCCAGGGGTTATGAAATTACATTGACAAAGGGTTGCTATTCTAAGTTAATGAGAAACCGTGATTTCAGTTTCTTTGTAAAGAATATCCATAAATAAGATTATTTTTAGTTTGCATTATAATTGTGTAAATATGTAAATCTCTGTACTGAAATCTTGCTCTCTGATATTAGAGTTCACATGGTGGATATAGTGGGTGGGGAACAGCAAAATATCATTAATTCACACTGACTGAAACCCATTGCAAATTACTGAACTTTGAATTACAGCATGTTCCAACTGTTTACGGGATCAGCATTGGTCCCATAAGTGAATGAATAAATGCAATAAAAAAGCTAATACGCCACAATATACTTTGTTCACTTTGATTATAGTTTTGTTACTGTTTTGCGTGAATTTAATAGAAAATACACTATGTATTTTGTAAAAATGAAGTCTTAATTCTGAAACCTCACTACAGTGCTCAGCTATTAAATCTCATCATTTTTGTGATATGTTAAATGTGTGGATTATTGAGATTCTCCTGTACGTTGAATCTTTAGTCTTATTGCAAATGGTGGAAGTACTGCATTAAAGTGCTCTAGACAATGTACTGTATCTTGCTGTGGTCTAGCACTTTTTTGGTATTTGGTTAAAATTGAAGTGCTGTATATCCTTTCTGCTCATTGTAGATAAATGTTTCATGTTAAAATAGCCAGTTGCAATTTTAAAACGCCCCTTTTATGAGATTAAAACTTCACTTGTCTTTTTCAAGGACAACTTGTGTAAAAGCTATTTATTAATAAAGTTCCTTGCCTTGCCATTCTCACTACTGGGCAGAAATACAGTCCCATTTCCTATCATTATTTTGCAAATTTTGCTTGTATATATTAATTATGAAAAATCCCCTTGGATTTGTTGACAAAGCACCCATGGTTTTTCAAATGTAAACAGAAAGCACTTTTAAATTTTGACAAGTAACATAGTTTACCGTCCCTAACTTTTTTCACAGTAATTTCTAACTCAGCAGAAATATTGTCAGAGAACTTCAAAAAAGCAAGTTTTATAAATTAGATACATTTTTTTTTTAAAAAAAAGTACAGTACCTACTTTTCATTTGATATGAACCAAGTGGGAACTTTGATTCCTTTTTCCATATCGGAATGTGTATTAATGTTTGTTTAATAAGTGTGTAAAGCTTAATTACGTACCTTGTGGGACTGTCATAGGAGCATTATAGCTATTTCATCCATAATTTGAAATGTGCCAATTCATGATTTTAAAGTTATACTTCTTCCAACAAAGCAGAATTGCAAAAGTTTGCCGGCATCCTAGCAGTTCTGCAGGGAGAAAGCCATTATTCCTTGCTCCTCTCAAGTGTTCTGTGAGTACTGAAGCTGACAAAATCAGTCAGCTCTAACTGGTTCCCAGACACTGAACATTATAAATACAAGATGGCCCTGGACTACTTACTTTTCCCATATCTCTACAATTGTAGCTGGTCAGTTCTTTGCTCACAAAAGTCCCTTACTGAAGATGTCCTATGGAGTCACTTTGATTATTTTCAGGGCTGCTCAGATGCCTTCCCTGTTAGGGGCAGTTTATATTTGATCATTTTGTTTCCAGTTTCCCTTTGATCTTCATCTGGATTACTTGCCCTCACCTTAAAGAATTGTCTGATCACTGAGCCATTTTAATCGCTTTTTATATGGATGTGGCATCCCGGTTGCTCCAATAGGATCTTTGTAAAATAGAATAAACTACACTGATTCCCTCTGTCAATGAGATTGTAATGACAATATATAATATTGCTTTTACTCAAGATAGCTCAAACTTTAAAAAGTTATAGCCTAAATGAAAATTTATCTCTAGTGAGACACACAGTGGAGGGACTGGTGGGTTTTGAATTAAAATGAAGTCCAAGATTTAAAAGCTTCCATTTTTTTTTAAGTGACCCATAAGCTATACTACAGCCACTTCAGAAAGTATGCTGCATCATATCCAGTTGTCATTGGATAACCTGTATGCTTTATTTTGAGCTTACTACTTCTACTTCACCCCAACCCTTTGGCTTAGTATATACACAGCTTTTGTACCAGTATAACTGCCAGTTAAGGGTAGATTTTATTTTTTTCAGCAATATAATCAGGGCCACATCTAACTTTTTTGCCACTCCAAGGAAAAAAGAAATGCAGCCCGAGGAGCGCCGCCCTAGAAAACAAAAAAAAAATGCCAGAACAAACTTCAATCCTGCCAGCTACTTCATTTTGCAAAATATCACTTTCAGATTACTGATGGCACTGAAATAATACTTTAACTGTCATCACCGTCGTAGGGGAAATATTCATTACTTTGTCTTCTGAGATGGCCCAGTAAAGTGAGAGAATCTGCTAAACTGCTTTCTTTGGACAGATAGTGTATATAATTTAGCTCAATTCTGTGGAATTTTAAATATGTAAAAATCCTGAGAACAAGCATCACTAGATATAGCATAATTTTCTCAGGTAAAATTGTGGACATAAATTACTTTTAATTCCCTTTTCAAGGAAAAATTCTGATATTAAATGTTTTATAAATTTTGTACTCACCATTGTGGCCAATAATCTATATCTGTAACTCTGGTTTCCTAATGTGGGCTAAAGATTTTTGTTGTTAGCTAAAATATACCTTCCACCTCAGTATGTTTCATCAATTCTCAGCTGCTCTGCTCAATTCCCAGTGTTCTATACAACAGTTTAGGTCTGCATTATGTTTATAAACCTAGAATCATATGGTGGCTCTGTTCCTCCAAACTCTCTCCAACTCTCCACTATATCTTGTTGGCTTTTTGCTGTTGAATTCAGTTTTTTATATTCCCCTAATTTTTCATTGTGTTGCAGACCAAGACACTTAGGTTCTTATCACCTGGAAGCATTTCTGCTTTATTATATGCA
This sequence comes from Dermatemys mawii, assembly GCA_007922305.1. Taxonomy (NCBI): domain Eukaryota; kingdom Metazoa; phylum Chordata; order Testudines; family Dermatemydidae; genus Dermatemys; species Dermatemys mawii. The sequence continues at coordinate 14,692,628 of ML677353.1, forward strand.
TCTCTTCCCCAATATATTTCCCTAACAAATTTTGCTAAGAGCTAGTTGGTTGGCTGCATAACCCACTAGTCACTCCACCAGCGATTCTTAATCTACTTACCATTGTAGGCCGCATATGAAACAATCTGTGTTGTAAGGGCAGCATCCTAGGTAACACATTCCACTGCTTCACCATATTCCTAATGAAAAAGATTTTCCAAATATCCAACCTAAACCTCCCCCACTGCAACTTGAGACTATTACTCCTCGTTCTGTCATAGTCATTGATAACAGTCTAGATCCATCCGCTTTGGAACCCTCTTTCAGGTAGTTGAAAGCAGCTATCAAATCCCCCCCTCATTCTTCTGCAGACTAAATAATTACAGTTCCCTCAGCCTCTCCTCATAAATCATGTGCTCCAGCCCCCAAATCATTTTTGTTGCCCCCCACTGGACTCTCCAATTTTTCCACATCCTTCTTATAGTGTGGGGCCCAAAACTGGACATAGTACTCCAAGTGAGGCCTCACTAACGCCGAATAGAGGGGAATGATCACATCCCTTGATCTGCTGGCAATGCCCCTACTTATACAGCCCAAAATGCCATTAGCCTTCTTGGCAACAAGGGCACACTGTTGACTCATACCCAGCTTCTCGTCCACTGTAACCCATAGGTCCTTTTCTGCAGAACTGCTGCCTAGCCATTTGGTCCCTAGTCTGTAGCAGAAGGTGGGATTCTTCCATCCCAAGTGCAGGACTGTGCACTTGTCCTTGCTGAACCTCATCAGATTTCTTTTGGCCCAATCTTCTAATTTGTCTAGGTCATTTTGTATCCTATCCCTACCTTCCAGGGTATCTACCACTCCTCCCAGTTTAGTGTCCTCTGCAAACTTGCTTAGAGTACAATCCATGCCATCCTCAAGTCCAGATCATTAATGAAGACACTGAACAAAACCGGCCCCAGGAAGGACCCTTGGGGCACTCCACTTGATACCGGCTGCCAACTAGACATGTAGCCACTGATTACCCATGTACCCACTAATTACAGACCATTCATTTACAGTTTGCATTTTACTTCACTTGAATGGTGGAACTATTTTATAGTCAGCTACTTCTGAATTGTTATGTACTGTCAACTTTGCCAGCTCTTGAGATACTCGGTGTTTAGTGCCTCAGTTCTAGGAGTCAAGTGATTAAGAATCTCAGCTTTCACTTAAAGCAGAGAAAATTCTGACACTATGAGAAGAGTGAATTATAAAGGCTTAGAAACAAGAAGGCAAAATGTGTTAACTTAATGATTAAGTGATTCACATGATTGCTGGGGGCCTAGCTCATGATTTGTAAATGTTGGTGATTGGCAAGAGTGAAAACACCCAGTTTACTAAAGGTAAAAATTTTCAAATTTGCTTAAATGACATCCTCCTAAATCCTGTTTTCAAAAGGGACTTGTAGATTTAGGAACCTAAAACTCTTCTAGGATTCATTGAAAGTCAATGGGATTTTGGCTCCTGTGTGTTTGTCCCTTTTGAAACTGAGACTTTGGCTTCTAAGTAATTTAAGGTAAAATTTTCAAAAGTGCTTAAGTGACTCTAAATTTTCAATGTTATGTTTAGAAATACACTCCCCAAAGAATAAAATATACCTGTTTTAGAGAAGTGAGAGAATTGCATTGGTTGGGTTTCTATAAACTTCAGTTTGTACAAGAGACAGAAATTTGACCTCTCTCAGCTCAGAATAGCTTGATGACTCAAGCATCACCTCTAAGCAGTTATTTATTCCTGTGTATATTTAATTCCTGCTTTACTTTGTTTCCTTGTACCCACAATATCCCATCTTATACAACCAGAAATTCTGCAGTCTTGCTTTTCAAGTGACCAATCCAGGCACTATATTGAATATCTAAATTTCAAAGTGACAAATCAAATTTCTTCCATTAAATCATAACCAATATATTGAAAACAGCAGATTATGATTCAAATAGCATTTTATAGCTCTTTAATCAACAGTCAAGCACTTCATAGCCATTTGACCGTGTGTTTACCGCTCAGTATCAATAAAGTACAATGCATCTGTCCAAAGTGTGTGCATCAACCCTGGAAAAAGATGGTCTTCCTTTATGGCATTCAGAGCTTTTTCTTTAATACTGTAGTTGTAGTGACACTTTAAATGGCCCCCTTCCAAATTTTATCCAGCAAATGCACTGCTTCAGTGGCAATATAGACAAGTGACAACTTTCACTATGGCAAAGTGAATTTAATACCAGCAGGAAGAAACTTCTCAAATTATCATAGCCTTTATATTCCCAGGGAAAACAGGAAATGTTAATTACAGAAGTTTTACAGACCAGTATGTATATTAAGCAGATATCTCCTGCCAATTAACTTTTGATAAACCACCAACAGCAAGAGATAAGACTACCAGATGTCTGTTCTGGAACTTGCTGTTCTGTATCCAAGTGAAATTAAAGGGAGCCCTTTTCTGAAAACTCACTTTGTACTTGTAACCATGTTCTATGCTGACCTCATATAAAGTAAGTTCTGATGCTCCAAGTGATTTCCACAATCATATTCAATTAATCAACTGGCAAATTATGTTTGGAAAGTACAACTCCAGACCACCTGAATAGCGTTCTCAGGACTGTCTTGGATGCTTTCTGCTAATATTAGCTATTTTACCATGTATGTATTTACAGAAAAAAATGGGATTCCCAAGTTCATCAACTTTTTTTCAAGTACTATAAAATAGCTTCTTTTAAAGCCTTTTCAATTTGAAAACAAAACTACATGGCTTTTGCTTTTCTTCAAAATGTAAACTCTTCAAAACTTAGTCTTTGTTGGAAAAAAAAATGCCACCTTTACTGGATAAATGGCAACTATATTCCCGTACACTGATAAGCATTTCACATCACAAAGCAAACAAGTGTAATTATATTGCAGTCACATAGGTGCTTTCCAATGTTTGGCTGATTGCTGACTTCTAGTAAATTACTACACTCCATTTTCAAATCAAATGCAAAATAACCTTTTGTAATAGCAGAAATAGATAAGTGGAAAAATTACATTAGTTTGGCTGAAATTTTGAAAAGTTCATTGTCTTCCCTTCATGAAGGGATGCTGCAGCAGTTGTAGAGCAGATGGACGCTCATGTTGATTTCTGCATAATGGGGTGAGGGAAATTAATACATAAAATAAACAGTTGTTACAAAACATGCATGTTGCTTAACTGCTGAATTATAAAATCTAGATACAATGTTAACTCATCACTTCTCCGGTCATTCCTTTCTTCTTTTTTTTTCCCCTTCTTGAGGGGGAAGGGCTCGGTAAAAAATGCAGGTTGATGCTCTGACCTCATTGTCACGGTCTCTGAATTCCTTCTAATTAGTCAATAGCTTTCTTGTAATCTGGCTTTTCCAGGGGCAGTTGTACCAAAGCTATTTAAAAAATTATTTATTTGCTTGCCGACTCTATGTATATGCAGTGACCAAATCTGCATTGGCTACTTTTTTTTCCCTCCCTGTTTTTGAGCCTTTGGGATAAGCTGGAAGAGATGACCATAGTCTATCTCCACAATCATGTGGGCGAGAAACTTTTTCTTTGTTGTTGTTACATGAAAGCTGAGATTTTTTGCAGAATTACTTGACTCCAGGAGCCAAGAGTTTAAAAAGAACATCCCAAATGGCACGAAGCATGATAAAAGTCACAAAAATTGGGAACACTGGAAAGACTGCTTTCTAGGTTTCCTTCCTCTGTTTGGGCTTCCATATGCATGTTTAAATTTGCATTTTTTCAACTGAATCTAATATTGCTTTAATTTTTCTAGATCATTTTTATTTTGTTTGAAGCTGCTCCTAACTGAATATTTGATGCAGATTTTAACATTCTAGTTAATTATTCTTTCCTATTAATGATGACTGTAAGTAAACCCAGATGTAATACCAAAACCCACGTGGTACCAAATGTCCCATCATGATTTTTCAAAGAGAGTTGTACACTTCTTTTGGGTGGGAGGGGTGGATGGGAAGCAGGGTGGGGGGTTAATTCTCAATGTCACTGTATGTATATCAAGGGGAAAAGGCTGGCCTTGAGGTTGATGCATGGGAAAGAGTGCCAGAAGACCTAGATTTGGTTTCCTTTTCACAGCCAGCCTTTGTGACCATGGACAAGTAAATTAATCTGTGTACTCTTTACTTCATTTTTGTAAAACTGGAACAATACCTGCATCACAGGGGTATTCATGCTAAAGTAATGTAAAGTGCTTTAAAAGTCTTGGATAGACGCATGTTAGTAAATGCAAAATCAGCCAGTCTGATGAATAGTCAACTTTTCCTTTACATTCTATCAATAACTATTTTATAGGATTTTCCTCCCATGGGACCTAGGTGAGCAAGACAGTATTGTGGGAGCAGAAGCAGACACAAAAAGGCAGTGACTCATCCTAGGTCACATAGTAGGTCAGTAACAAAGTGGGAGTAGAACCGAATTCTCCTGACTCTCCAGACACTGCCTTATTCACTAAATGATTTGCCTCTCTATGGAGCTCAAATTCTTTCCTCAGCTGCCCATAAAAGTATCCCATTAATTTCAATGGAATGCCTGCAGACAGCAGGAAAATGTCTGTGGTGCTATTCCTACCCTTTTAAATGTAACTTTTCTGTTGTGTTGGGAGTAAACTGCTGTTTAAAACTCTAAAAAAAAATGTAAACTTTATTAAAATAAACATTGCAAAACAACACCCGGAGCTGCTGACTGACTTATATGGAATATGCTCTCTGTTTCAGAAAGAGAACATATTTTCTAGAGTGGTAATGGCTAAAGAATTTTCTAATTGAAAAGTAAAGAGTTAGGTGAGGGCTCCCTCATTTATGACCCAGTTTTGTAAGTTATTTCCCTTTACTAGTCCTAAGTCAGTTCCTGGTAATGGCATTTTTAAGATGTCTTCACTGAACTCAGGCGATTTGCCTAAACATCCATGGCATGCTATAGCTCTGTATAAGTAGTGAGGCCAGGAAGGGGAATAAGACCCAAGAGGTTCATAACTTTTGATAAATGCCACTATGGAGTTTGAAACCTTCATATTTAGTATTACTTCAAGCCTTCTTGGAATGCTAAGTAAATGAAACCTTAAATAGGCATTTTACCTTATAGGCGATAACGCAAGCTTCCACTGATAATCAGCAACATTCAAACACTGTGAGAAACTACATCAAAGATCAGAAGTGGTCATTTCAAACTAATATATATAAACTAAAAAAAGACTTACCTGGTTAAGCATACTTGGACAAAGTCTGCTGCTTTTCCTGAGAAATGGTCAGGTAAAGAAGGCATCAGTCCTCTATGGGCTCCAATGTAAAACATAGCTGCCAGCCTATCCATGGAAGCTAGAGGGGGTTTACCCATTGCCATCTCAAAAACAGTGCATCCAATGCTCCAGATGTCTGATTTTCTTCCATATCCAGATTCATTTATTACTTCTGGTGCCATCCAATATGGAGTCCCATGCACAGACTTGAGCATTTCAGTGTGTGTGCCACTCAGGCTTATCCATGATAAACGCTTTGCACATCCAAAGTCAATCAGCTTTATTACACCAGTTGGCATAAGCATAACATTATTGCCTTTGATATCTCTGTGTACCACACCATTTTTATGTAAATATGCAACCCCTTGTAGAATTTGTTTTGTATATTTACAAAAGACAGTTTCTGGCAATGGCCCAAAACGATGAATAATACTGGAAATTGAGCCACCAGGAACAAACTCCATGAAAATGCTTACAATGTTATCTTTTAAACATGTTCCTAAATAGGTTACAATGTTGATATGCTTTAGTGTTTTCAGCAGGTCAACTTCTTCTTGCAACTTCTGATACTCCTTTTCTGTAGTGACTTTATCTGACGTATCCAAAGCAACTTGTTTCACTGCTATTAATTGTCCCTGGCTTGTCAGACCACAGTACACCTGCAATCAAAACAGTATTTGAAAAAATTAAATACGAAGTAAAGACAGGCTTTTTAAAAAATAAATGTATCATGGAAGTTGATCTATAACTCATCTGTATAATCCAAAATAATTTGATGCATACAATAAATGGGATAAGAGGGGAAATAGTTATAAAGTATGTAGCCTGAGGCAAATACATATTTTAAAAAATATTCAGACTTTAACTTACAGTGCCATAGGCTCCCTTTCCAAGGATTTCACCTCTAGTCCATGTGATAGGCTCCTTATTACCTAGACTGCTTTCTGGAAATGCAGTAGATTCATTGAAGTTCAACAAATCACTTTCCCTCTTTGGTGCCAGGAAAGCTTTACTGTAACTCTGCTAGAGTGGGGGTCATCAGGGAGGGGGTGGGTCAGAGGAGAAAGGAAGATAAAGGTTTGTTTTAATGTTATTCACATGTTTTAAAATATGATCATCTGAAATGATTCTTTATAATATTTCTTTGGAGTAGTCAAAGTACAGGGTTCCTGGTGAGCCCATAGGCACAATGAATATACTATGTAAGAAGTACCTTTAAGTAACGTGTAAGTATGGTACGTAGGCACTATTGAATGCTCACGAGAAAGGATGTTAGGGAATCCATCTAGAAAGAGAGGCTGATAGGGTATCCCCTTGTCTGTCACCCTGGTTCTCAAGTACCTATATTTTACTAATCTGAAGAATCAACCTTATACTAGCCTTGGTCTAGATAATACATTTGAATACATCTCAGCCCTAGAAATGGCTTCCTCCAAAACAATTGCTCTAAAACAAGTTGGAGCTAATTTGGAAGGGGACATTTTATAATGAAGAGAGAAAGTTTCCCTATGTATCCATGGATGCTTATGGGGAGGGAAAGTGAAATCTGTCAAGTGGGTGTGTATTTACAATTTTGTGTTACTGTAGCATCTACATATTGGTGCCCTATTGTGCTCAACAGTGCACCAACACACAGTGAAAAATAATCACTGCCCTGAAATTACAAAGTGGATGGGAGTGGGGCGGGGAAGAAGTAGAGAGGTGAAATGACTTGCACAAGGTCACACAGCATGTTAGTGGCTAAGCTCAGAAGAGAACCAGGTCTCTTGAGGCCCAGTTCAGTGCCCTATCAACTATGTTCCCTCCCTAACAGAATTCTCTTATTTTTCCCAATTTAAACTCATTTCAATCTTCTATGATAAGCCAACACTTATGGTCATTTCCAGGGCAGTCATCCGACGGCTAACATAGATCCAAAAGGAGGACGTGGCCCTCTATGGAAGGTAGGCACCACTTGTAGTTAGATTAGAGAGACAGTGCTTTTGCTTTGTCCCAAAGAAATCTATGGATTTGTTCCTATGGTAGAAATATCTCTTGTCCCTTTCCTTGACCCCATTTCCCCAGTTCATCACCGCTTATTACTTTAGCTTTGCCCATCTTAGTTTCTCCATAATTACTTTTTTCATCCTGGAATATGATCACTGTTGGTCAGGCTTATTTGCCACTTCTAGTGGTCTTCAAGATGGATACTCTGCTGATCCCAATTGCTTTTTGAAACTCTGAGAAAGCGACTAGGTAGTCAAAGGCGTGTAGGCTAACCACACAGTTTTCTAGTTTTGGAAAATCTCTAATGGGCAAGTCTGTCTGCACACCAGGATGAGGATGAACTGGGCACAAGAATTCTGGATGTGGACAGGTTATCATCTGCTTGACTAATATGAGGGCTCATCTGTTTTTCCATGCTGGTGGTGTTGCAACAGCATGGGAAAACAATTTGCAAGACATGGGAAATTCATTTTTACCTGTTCCTCTGCACTTGCTACTACTTTGTCATCTTCATCCACACCGCCTCTTTCTTCTTTAGCAAATACATTTTGTGGTTTAGAATCTGTATTCTTTGTAGGCAGTCTGGAAGAGGCAGTATCTTTTTCATCGAGTGCTAGCAGCTCTGCCGCCAGGCAACAAAGCAACTCATCAGTCAGTTCTTCATTATCTGCACAGTCCAGAATATTTTGATAAGTCTGGAAAACTGGGCTTGCAGCATTTAAAGTCTGGTTTGTTGGATGCTGAACTGATGCATTTTCTGAATTACTCTTTTCAGACGTGTGTGTCCAATTCTGATCTAGCTTTTGTTGAGGAGATGCAGAGTCTGCTTTGTCTGGAAAAGACGATGCAAACAGTGCTTCATATTTATCTATAGATTTGCAGAAGGTCTGGTTTGCTTCCAGATTAATGGAGTCATTCATATTCACTCTTCCTTGGACTACACACTTGTTATTCTGATCTGCCTTTAGTAAACTGCTCACTAAAGCAACACACTCTGCATGATGTTTATCAGCAACCTGCTGAAAATTGTGGACATTGGTTGCAAGTATCTGATTGTTAGGCACATCTCTGTTATCTGAAGACTGCTCCAAAGGGACTTCTTTAATAACTGACAAGTTTGAATTCAGAATGATTTCATTTTGTTTAGTGAATTGTGAAAACTCCTCCAGAACCAGAAACTGCTGACTTTCATCTTCATTAAACAATGGCATGTTCCTTGAAGTCCTTATGTGCCAATCTGGACCAGAAATTATTACATCATCCAGCTCCGTGTTGCTATCTCTTAACTCAGAACGTTTCTCTTTTGGTGGTAAGTCTTTGTGCTTTTGTTTAATGTCAGTTGTGTTGTTGGGTTTAGAACGTGTTCTTTTCTGGGTGCTTCTTATTCTGCTGCTGTCTCTCTCATTAGTGCAGTTAGATTTACGTTTATTAGCAGTGTATCTCCCAGGTGGAGCAGAACAAATGTCCCTGTAAAATCTGCTTTCATGCTGACCAAGACCACGCACTTGGGAATATACAGGAGTCCCAAACATTTCATAAATCCCTGGGCCTTTGCCATTTGAATTTATTTCCTTGAACATGTCACTGTATTTCAGATTCAAGAAATCTGAGACAGACTGTGTTCGTGGAATAGAAAGTGGAGTAACATGTTTCTCTAAGCTGCTTGAACTTTTGCAGATATAAGGAAATACTTGCTTTTTAGATTTCTGAGCATTCTGAAGAACATGGTATTTCTTCATCTGAGGTCGTCTTTTCTGAAGCTTTGAGGAAGCCTCAGATTCCACATGAGACAGTCCTACAGAAGGGAAAATCTGGTTCTTGATGCTGGTATTGTGTGTGTTACATTTTGTGGAACTCTCATCAGAAACAGAGAAATCTTCCTGAGGTACTTTGCTACTTGTAGTCTTTGAAGCAGATTTATTTCTATTAGTTTTTATTTTATCATTTTCTTTGTAAGCCAGTATGTTGAAGCTGTGATGCACATTAGGAGGCATACTATGGATTACATCCTTTTTTCTGGCAGGACATTTGGCAATCTGTGGTGCCCTAGGTGACTCATGTTCAGATAGTGTAATATGGACAAGTGGTACCGGTTTATTGATTTTTGTTTCAGTTGCTTCTGAAATTGCTATTTTTTCAGTTGTTCCAAAGACTACTGGACAAACACTGTTTTCTGCTTTCCCAGCAGAAAAGTGAGGAATGATATTAGTTACAGATTTATCTTCTAGCATATGATATGATTCTACTATTTCATTTTTGCAAGTTGAGTCTAAACCATGATTTTCAAGTGCAGTGTTCACAGTATTTACATCTGCACAACAACTATGAGCAGGGATCACCCCTGAAACATCTATTTCCTCTAAATAAGTTCTAATGGCACTCTTTGGTGCTAAATCTCTCTCGCAGTTTCCAGCTCTTACACTATCTGCATTACTTGATGCAGGACACTGAACTGCAAATATTTCACAGTTCACTTCACTTGAGCTGAAGTAAGCATGACTGCCATCAAAAACATTGGTTGAATTCACTTTATCTGAATTTTCAGAGGTTATTGAAAGCTGATATTTTTCAAAGTCAGCCTGCTCAGCTTTAATACCTACATCAGCTTCACTGCATTTTAATTTTACTTCACTTGCTTGTTCTTTCAAGCTTCCCGAGCATTTGTAATAGTTATTCATTCTGAATGAGTCCAGGTTTCCTGCTGAAGTGGCACTATCAGAAATGCTAGTAGGATCCTGTTCTGGTGACTTTTTAGCCTCTCTCTGCTGTGGATTGGCTGATTGAGGCTGGTAAAGTTTGGTACATGGTTTTTTAGGCATAGGTACAGAATTTATACTTATCAAAATATTGTTGCCATCAGGGTTTGTGTTGACTTTATTGTCCTGTAAAGGACTATGTTGAACTGTTTTTATAGGTTGAAATGTCACTGGTGTCAGGCGAAACTGTAAGTTCCAGAACAAACTATTAGTAATATGCTTTGTATTTGGGAGATCAAATACACAATTTTGAGGAAATAGCCAGTGGTTTTAAGCAAGAAAATATGCCCAACTGTATTCTTTGGCAAATTCTCAGTATTTAACTCATCTTCATATCCAATATCAACATATAAAATGCAAAGATGGTTGATAGCTATAATGACCCATTTGATCTGTATGTCTCATCCTCTGTTTCTAAGCATTTGGCACTAGGGAAAGAGGAATTATTTGATATGAAGCACATCCCTACATATCTCAAAAAAATAGTAAGCCCTTGTCCACATGCTTATAAAAATCATCATAAGATGTTACCTGTTAACTGTGTCTTTGAGCTATGATTTCTGTGTGTTTGCTGTAAAAATTCAAAAGGTAAGGAGTGTTTTGATAGCTCAGAACTTATATCATTTGCTGTGCACTTTCCCAATGAGAGAACAAGCCTTACCCTTAAATTTGTGTCTTTATTCTGGTTCCAAGAATGTACTGTAGCTAGTGAATTTTCAAATAATGCTAATAGTCATGATGCCATGGAATATAAATCTAATTTAAGTAGTAAAAAAGTTTTCAACCACAAAACTGTAAAAGTCTGATGTCTTAAGTGTAGCTGTCCAGGCAGAAAATTCTTTCCAGACCTTCAACAGATTTGTTACTATAACTTTAAACAGCTGAAACAGTGCAGCTCATCCAGATGTCCAGTCTAGCTGCACCAATTTCCATAAACCATACTATATTGACACATGATTTAACTGGCACAATGGTAAATATGCCAGAAGTTGCCAGAGCTTTGCCTACCTTAGGGCTTCCACCAGTGCAGCAGAATGGTAGTAGCACTAGATGGATTTTTTTTTAAATGTCCCTTGTGTAGACAAGGCCTGCTAAGACTAAAGCATTTTTTTTCACCTGTTACACTGTAATTTGGCCTCACTTACAATGAGTGATCAAAAGGCCATTACCCAGTTTGCCCAAACTGTATGTAAAAAAACTGTATGTATTTTCCCTGTAGGTAGAACTATCCTGTATCTATTATTCTGCAGTGCTTGGAGAACTATGTGAGTATATTCCTATTTGTACTATATGAATACCATGAAGAGGATTTGGCCCAAAGTTATTTCAAAGTGTATGCTGGGTAGGATAAGGGGAAAAAATTAGCTCAAAGAATATGCTGTATGTTGATATGCAAATAAAAGCACAAACTAACCCAATTCCACAGAAACAATTAGTGGTCATTTGCATGCACTAAGTGCTCACTTGTATACAATAATTAAAAAATAATACTGGTGTCTGTCCCATTAGGCAAACCAAGGTTTGAATGTGCTAGTGTGGAGAACGAGTTCTATACTTTAAAATTCAGAATTTTGGCATCTGCTTTCTTCTTTTAGCCTGCACACCTTTTTTCTGGATTGTTTGATTTATCCCAACTCTTGTGCCTCTAGAGGTCAGTATAACCTAAGGGATGAAATAAAATTAATAGTTAAACCACACTGAGTCTGAACAAATTATCTCTTTAAATATCTTCCCTAATTTGAATTATCGCTGTGTTCAAATCACTTTTTACATATATTCTTTCATGCCTTGTGAAATGATTCAGTACAAAATTTGTTTCTAAGTTCCTTATATTTCCTAGCATCAATTTATAAACAATCTTGATATGTTGAGCACCATGAAAAAAGATCTGTATGAAGAGAGACTGAAAAGGTTGGAACTGCTTAGTTTATAGAGCAGAATAATAACAGAAGAGATGTTTCAGAGTGGTAATGAGTGATAAGAAAGGTAAGCCATGCTTCTCCTTACCTTTTCTCATGATAAACCAAAACAAGCAGAAAGTGAAGGAAATTGAAAGACAAGTTAAAAATGATAAAAATACTTTTAACACAATGCATAGTTGACCTGTGGAACTCATTGCCACTAAATACAATTTAAGGCCAAGAACTTTGCAGGCTTTGAAAAGAATTGGATATTTATAAGAAACACAGAGAATAGCCACAGTGCTATTCAATAGGACTGAAGTAATATTTAGAAGGGATATAAACCAAGTTTCAAGGCATTAAAACTGTCATTAATTGGCAAGGGTTGGGAAGAAAATTTTCCCTGTGGACAGCTTATTACATAATTCTCCAATATAGGAACTCTTGCACCTTCCTCTGAAGTATCTGGTATTGAAGTAGATGAAGCACAGGTCTGCATCAGTATGACAATTCCTATGTGGTGGCTGCTATTAATGCATACACATAAACAGCAGACTCTCTTTTTCTTAGATACAGTGTACTTTATCTGACTCTAAGGCATTGGAAGCTACATGGAACTTGAATGATATGATTCCTGTCTAATAAGTAAAGTGTGGCTATGATTAGAAAAGTAAGTAAAAAATGTTTATACTATTATCAGTTCACAACTTATCATGAATTTCCACATTAAATCTGCTTAGTAGTTTGCAAGACTTTTTTTTTCTACTAGCTAGCACTACAAGCTCAACCATTTATCTGAAAATCAAGATGTATTCTCCATGGTTTGCTTGCTTTCAATTTTAAATTGCTATACAAACTAGAAAAATAAGTGCTGATCCTAGAAAAAGCATCAGAAAAACTGAAGATTTAATATCCGGCCTGTACATACTTGAAATGCTTACATACACAGCTTTTTAAAGGTTCAACACCTTTCTATGTCACAAAAACTTAGCTGGCAATTTTGTTTCTACATAAGCCATTGTGTAAAATAACTGGCAATTCTAATTACACTGGGAAAGCTGAGCAGAGGGCAGATACATATAGTTTTTCTACCAATAGTAACACTTCACAGTTTTGTTACTGCACTGTACCATTCTGGTCGACAACCAGACAGCTGGCAACCCTAGTACAGAGAAGGGAAACAAAAATGATTAGGGGTATGGAATAGCTTTCAAATGAGGAGTAATTAAAAGATTGGGACTTGTCAGCTTGGAAAAGAGATGACTAAGGGGAGAGATGATTGAGGTCTATACTGTAGAACTTTAGAGTTAGGAACACCAGAGTTACGAACTGACCAATCAGCCATACACCTCATGTGAAACCAGAAGAACACAATCAGGCAGCAGCAGAGACCAACAACAACAAAAGAAGGAAATACAGTCCAATATTGCGTTTAAATGTAAACTACGAAAAAATAAAAGGAAAGTTAAAAAAAAAAAAAGATTTGACAAGTTAAGGAAACTGTTTCTGGGCTTGTTTCATTTACACTAATGGTTATAAAAGGAGCATTTTTTCTTCTGCATAGTAAAGTTTCAAAGCTGTATTAAGTCAATGTTCAGTTGTAAACTTTTGAAAGAACAACTACAATGTTTCCTTCAAAGTTACGAACATTTCAGAGTTACAAACAACCTCCATTACCGAAGTGTTCGTAACTCTGAGATTCTAGTGTAAAATCACGAATGATTTTGAGAAAGTGAATAAGGAGGTGTTATTTACTCTTTCACATAACACAAGAACCAAGGGTCACCCAATGCAGTGAATAGGCAGCAGATTGAAAGCAAGCAAAAGGAAGTATTTCTTCATATAACACACAGTCAACCCATGGAACTTGTTGACAGGGGATGTTGTGAGGGCCAAAAATATAACTGGGTTCAAAAAAGAATTAGATAAGTTCATGGAGGATAAGTCCATCAATGGCTATTAGCCAAGATGTTCAGCAATGCAACCCCATGCTCCAGGTGTCCCTAACCTCTGACTACCAGAAGCTGAGAGTGAATGACAGGGGATGGATCATTTGATGATGGCCTGTTCTGTTCATTCCCTTTGAAGCACTTGGCGTTGGCCACTGTCCAAAGACAGGATCCTGGGCTAGATGAATCATTGGTCTGACCTAGTAAGGCCATTGCTATGTGCTTATGTCCTTTGTTAGGCTAAACTGACCAATTAGAATTGGTAATGCAAGGAGGAATAAAACAAAGAATTGAAGTCCTGACCCCACTGAAGTCAATGGGAATTTTACTCTTGACTTCAGTGGGGCCAGGATTTCACCCAAAGATTGACTACATTGACTTAAACATGAAAAAAGATGAAGAAGGACATAATTCTCCCTTTGTTTCTTTTTTGTTTTGTCTGTCATTGCTCCTCTTTGTCTCTTTAATTCACAGATACACACAGAAAGACAGAGGAGTGGGGGTCTGACTAAAAGTATACTGAACATGAAGAAGGCAGCAAGCAAACCGGAAGAAGATCAAAAGTGAATTTGAAAACAAAAGGTTAATTTTGAGGCTTAGCCACTTGACAGTATCCTGTTTCTGTAGTCTATAGTCTAGAAATGCATAATTTTACTGTAAAAGTAATGACTTACTTACTTTGCTGAATCTGTACTTTTATTTTTTGAAGGGCACCTAATCCTATAAGGGACTTTGAAATGTAAGACTTTGAGCAAGATCCCTGCACCAGAAAGTCGAGGACAAAATCATATAGGTGTCTTATATTTTCCTCTTTCTTCAAGAAAAAGGGCAGTGAAGTATACTGATGCATCTTGAATTCTGTCTTTCATTTGGAAAAGAAGCAGACTGGTCATCTGGCCGTAGTCTGGGAACTGATGTTACCTACCTAAAAGGCAAAACCAAAGTAAATGTTTAGATTGGAAACTCCTTTGAACAGGGCCTTTGCCTTCATGTCTTAGCACACTCTTGGTACTATACTAAGAATTTCACACACAACATCTTCTTCCTCAATTTCCCCAATGGAGTCTTTCTGTATCTCTATGGAGGGATGCAATAATTATATTGTCTGGCCACTCATTTTCATTTTCATCCAGGCCTTCAGATTCTTTGGGGTGTGTTCTTATACCATAGCTGTGTATATAAAATCATAGGATTGGACAGAACCTCAAGAGGGCATCTAGTCCAGTCCCCTGCACTCATGGCAGGACTAAGTATTATCTAGACTAGGATGGGCTCAATCCTGCAAAATGCTAAGCACACTGGCCACAATTTGGCAAAGTAAGTAGACAGTTAACTTTAAGCATATGAGCAATCTTGCTGATTAATTGAAGTCAGTAGGACTGCTCCGATACTTGAAGTTAAGTATATGTGCTTAAATATTTTTCTGGAACAGGACCAGTCTGTTCAGCATCTTGCCGGAGTGAACTCTAAGGTAAGAATTTGGGTTTAGCTACTGCTACTCACTACACAGTAACAGAGGAATAGAAATCCCAGCCCCAGTGAAGTCAATGGGATTTTTGCCTTGTATAAACGCGTGTAAATTTTTGAGTGAACTATTATGTGCATTTCAAATGCCACATCTGTTGTCCCTATATTGGGAATTTCTTTATGTAGAAAATGTTGACTTTTCAATCAGAAATCAGTTGAATCACAGGAAGAAAAGTACTCTACTTACCTAGCCAGTAAGTACTGAAGGAGGTATACGTCACCTTGCCATGCTGATTACAGTAACTGCATCTGGGGAAGATGGACTGTTTACAGTTGAAAGATGTTTCTTGTGCACATGATCTTTCACCACAGGGACAGCTGTATCATTGTTATAATTGTAAAGAATATCTAATCCCTTTTGCAAGGAAATCCAACAATTTACAATGTCATAATAGGGATATGATCCCGCAAAGAGCAGAAAAGAAGTTAGAGTTACAAACTGTTAGAGGTGGTGTGAGGATTAATTAAAGCACAAGGAAGATGTAAAACCTTCTACAAGTGTCTGATTATTAAAATAAAAATAATCTTAATCACACCAGCACTAGATGGATTTGATTGCAATAGGCTTGATGGATTCTCTCCCTTTTATTCTCTGTATAATAAATAACAAATGGTATTTGTTTACTTTTTCCAGACCTGAAGAATATGGAATGAAATTGAAAGATTACAAGTTAAAATGAATAAAAGGAGATATTATTGATAATATTAGTAAATATTATGGGAGTACATCCAAAGGCCCCAATTTAAGCATTATATAATTAGCCCATGGAGCTCACTGCAGCAAGATATTGAATCAAATGTACTAGTAAGTTTCCAACAAGTATTAGCTGTGCATAATAAAAATAGACTCTACTTTTTTATTTTATTTTTAGCACCAACAGTGATGTAGGTGCGGTAAAGACTAAAATGAAAAGTAGTATCTTACCAGAAGAATGTATAATCTATATAGACAATGTACAAAGGAAGGAAGAGATAAGATGCAATAAAGAACAGAGTGGCTGAACAATTAATCTGAACACATAGTTTGTTCAAAAAATGTTTGTAAGGTTTCTTTGATTAAAAAATACTATGGTTTAGAATTAAGAAATTCAAGTGTCTGGTTATATAGCGCTTGGTGAATTGAAGACTAGAATCTGCAGGCCTTTAGGAAGAGCTGAATTTTGAGGAAGATATTGAAGAAGGTAGTTGAGTAAGGTCATGGTAGGATATGCTTAAATGGTTGTAGTAATATTGTAGGAACAGGATTTTATAATTGTACTAATTGTTATAAGAATTGATGTAAACTTTGATTTCATTCTGCCAGCCACCCTTTTTGAATAACAGAAAGGAATGACTGTCCGACTAGGATCCTGTTTCCAATATGCATTTCAATAAGACCTGTTATAAAGTTTAGTTAGTAAGAGCCAGGATTTTGTACTGTGTTTGTGATAAATAGATTAGAGAAATGTTGAGGGCCTGAAGCCCCAATGTAAATTGTTTTAGTTATAAGATTTAGCAAGGCTTGATTTACAATATATTCTGCTGAATATAAAATACTGCTGTCTGTACACCTTTGAAGGTTTCTGTAAGAGATTGTTTGTGTGAATGAGGAATGCATGCATCAGGAAAAGATAAGGTGTGAAAGCCAGATGGTCAAGAAAAAGTGAGAGACTTGGAAAGACTAGGAGATAATCAGAAAACATCTGTTGTATCAGATGCTAAACATGTTAGCAGCATTGACAACCTCAGAGGCACCCTTGAAGGCGAGACAACAAATAGGAGATAAGAATGGGAAGCCCGACAATAACCATCAAATAATGACAGTGGTAAACCCCAAGATTAACACCACTTAAAGATGGGGTGTTTTGCCATGGAACTCTGGGTTCCATCCTGCAAGCCTTGGAGCACAGCTCCTCACTTGTGCTCAATCTAACTGGCCATTAGATTAACTCGAGCTACAACAAACTGGTAACTATAAACACCAACTGGCAGGACTTGTGTGTGTGACTCAAAAGCATATGCTAACTGTTGTATTTGTAATAAACATGGCGTATTTGCCTTCTCTCTCGTAAAAGATCCTGTGTGCTTTGTATAGCATAACAATATCCACATGCTCCATGATGGTCCGGAAGGAATTTCCCCTATAGTATAGTAATGCACTGCTAGGTACATTGTTAACAAGTGTTATAACTTCCGCTGAAGCAGCTAGAATTTGACAGAGAAACAAAATATTGAACCAGAAACCATTCATCTGCCCAATAGAGCAACTCTTGTGTTTCCCTACCTAATTGTATAACTCTCCTCACATATTGTGTGGGAAAACATCTCTCCAGACTGTGTCTACCACAGAAAGAGGGATAAAGTTTCCATTTTAATTACTCACCAGGATGAGCCCTGAATGTGGAGATACATTTATTTTATTATTGTGAGCACTGACAGTATGCTCCATTTTATACAAGACACAAAGACAGCCCTTACTATGAGGAGCTTAGAGTCTGAAAGACAGACGCAGATAATACAAGACACGCTGGGAGACCTATAAGAGGTAATAACTTTGGTATGTTTATTTTTTACTGATTTTTTTTCTCCCTCTCCTTTTATATAACATTGGGGAGTAGAAGGCATCTAACAAACCAAAGAAAAATGGACCTGAATATGTGCCTTTATGAAGTCAATACACATTTGCAGTGTTGGATAGTAAATACTTCTCTTTAAGATTCTCTTCAGCTGCAGTGATCAGAGCTGTACTTCCAGTTTCAGGGTGCTGAAAATTTAGGTTTCTGAAAACTGATTAAACTTTAGAAATATTGCTGATGATGTTCTCCACATCAGTTTCTGAAGTTACCTCAAGAAAACCTTGGAATAATTTATTGTTCTTTTTTTTGTTCCATAATGTGTATTTTAAGATTAAATTATTCCACTTGTGGCAGAAATTATTAAATGCTTGCACTGTGGGCGTTAACATATTATAATAATAATATTCACAGTGTTCCTTATAAAGTTTTTATCACACTAACTAGCCCTAATAATAACTTAAATACAATATATTTTTGTAGTAGGTTTAAATTTTTCAGCCTAGCTATAAACACAAGGTTGTGGGGAGTGGGGAGAGACTATTCACTAATTAACTGTAACATTGATTTTGTTTTGTTTTGTTTTACATTATGGATTCCATCATATAAGGTAACACATAGCTTTAGGTTAATAAATGTCAAAATGGCAGACTAAGAGTTCATCTTCTGCTTCCTGCAACTCAGATCTTTAATACGTCTCATTATTTTATCTCCCTTTATTTTATTTTTGGCTGAGCTCACATTACAACTAATAATGGGAATGGAAAACTGCCTGATGTCACATTAAAAAAACAACAACAAATCACTGAGAAAATGTAGGGTCTGATCCAACTCCGCTTAATTTAACAAGAATTTTCCTACTGTGTACTGTTAAACATGAGCAGGCTCAGACCCTTATTTCTTATCACATTAACTAACAGGAAAATGTAATTTCTAGAACAAGTGCCGCAGCATCCTCTGCAGACTAGTTGATAGTTATCCCCATTGATTTATCTAAGATGAAATTCAAGTTTTTATAACAAATTGCACTTTTATATGGCACTTTTAATCCAAGGATCTCATAAAGTTTAAAACACAACAATATTAAGCCTCATAACAATCCTGTGGAATAGGCAGGTATTATCCCCATTTTAAACATAGCTAAACACATACAGAAAATCTGAGTGACTTGCCCAAAGTCCCACAGTGAATCAGTGCAAAGACTGGGATAGAAGTCAAGACTCTTGATTCTCAATCCTCTATGCTAATCACTGGACAGACTTTCTCTGTGTGTATATTAGCACATGCATTCCATTAAACTGGTTTGTAAGATTATAATTAGGTAGTGATCTCCTCAAGATGTTGTCTTTTTACTTTATTGTAAATTACCAGGCATAACTGTGGAGCTTCATAAATAATAACTGAATACAATAGGTTCTGTAAAATATGCTGAAACACGGAGCTTACCTAGAGCTTGTATCAAAGAGCAAGTTTTGAAACAGACACCAATCGGAAGAGCAGCTAAATATAATTTTTACATCATAGCTGTCCCTCTTCACTGGATAGCTGCTAATTCACACAGTGATTCTGTGTATTTTGATTTTATTTTCTGGTGATCTTCAGATTGCATAAACAAATGTGTTCCCATTAAAGCAAATTCTTCTAGCATAAAATCCTTCAGGCAGCCACTGCTACAACCAGACTGTTTAGTTTACAGGTTGTTGCCAAGGCAACTGTCCACTGGGTATTTTGTTTGGAGAATTGTAAGTTGGAGTCTCAACCATCTATTAAACCAAACAGGGTTAAACTACATGGTAGGATTTGGGGTCCCGATTACAAAAGAGCTGCTCTAGCATGCAAAACAGCCTATGTCTCTTTCCCCTGACCATCAAGCTACACTTTTGCTGCATGACCTATTTTTATGGCACTTTTGTCTGGATATCAGTTCCCACCTCTTTCCTAAAAATTCATTACTTCCCTCTCAGAAAAGTTTCCTGAACAACTTGCTTCTTTTAAAAACAGCCTCAAACTAATGCATAAAGTATATCCTTCAAAAGACTGTTTTTATTCTTATATTTCTATTTAATTTCAAGTCTTTTCAAACTCTTTTAGAATAGGCAGTTCATCCGGTGGAGTGTCCCAATTAACCGGATTCTACTATACTGTATTTGCTTTCCTTTCTCCTTCTTAGAGAACTCATTAAATAATAAAAATATAATCTTATTGGATATATTGTAACAAACCCTAACTATCTGCGACTTCATAGTTACTGTAATGCACCTGGTGTTGGGCACTTTTAATCCCCAGTACAACATCCAGTCAACAGAGAACTCCATAATCCCTCCAGCACAGGAGAAGGTACACTCTTCATAACTCCAATAATAAATCACTATTTATAAAAATGTCAGAATAGCCTTGTGACCACTCCATGCCAGAGTCTCAGGACAATTCACTTGTATGTGAATATCAAAGAAGTGTTAAGTGTTAGTATGCTTTCAAATTCATTCACTCTTATGCTAACAAAGATCAAATGAGATGTTGATTGTATTGTTTTCATGTCTATATCCTGTAGTTTGCTATTATATTACTTCTATATTATGTACACCCTGTAATTAAAGTCCTAGGCCAAAGGTGTATTAATGAAGAATGTGTTCAGGTGTTAGAACTTCATGGAGACTAATGGAATGAAGATCTGGCTAGGGAAAGAAGAACCTAAATACTGCCCCAAACAAGCCTGAGTGTGAAGTTGTCTCTTTCTGGATCTGTGTGTGCGGTGTCTTATGAGATATGTAAGGAAGAGTGGGGGAAATCTCTGTGTGTTGGATATGTATATAGGAGCAGGGTATGTATAGAGGTAGGGTCATGTGTGTATAGAGGGGTGTATTTCTGGGTGGATGTGGGAGAACATGTCTCTGTGTGTGTATGTAGTGGGCTGTCTCTGTGTGGAGCAGCCTGGATGGATGGGGAGATCCCCATTGGTCTATGAGTGTATTAGGTTGGAGTGTCTCTCTCTGTGGTAGGGTGTCTGTGGGGATGGAGATGTATTTGTACAGGGATGACGGGGCTGGGCTGCCTGTGTATCCAGAGGGGTGTATGTGTGGGGAGGATAGGGCAGGGCTGTTTCTCTGAGAAGTGAAAAGGTGGGTGAGATAATATCTTTTATTGGACCAACTTCTGTTGGTGAGCTTTTCAAGCCACACAGAGCTCTTCTTCTTCAAAAGCTTGTTCCTCTCACCAACAGAAGTTGGTCCAATAAAAGATATTACAGTACCTCACACATCTTGTCTCTCTAATATCTTGGTACTGACATAGATACAACTACACTGCATAAAATCTCTGAGGTAGGGTGACCAGACAGCAAGTGTGAGAAATCAGGATGGGGGTGGGGGGTAATAGGAGTCTGTATAAGAAAAAGACCCCAAAATCAGGACTGTCCCTATAAAATCTGGACATCTGGTCAGTCTGAGGAGACTGTGAAGATGGAAGGGATGTGCTGTCTTTCTGTGTGGATGGGTGTGTGTGGAGATGAAGAGGCAGGGCTGGATCTAAGGAGGGGTATCTGTGGGAGGGTAGGCCTGTCTCTGAGGAGGGGTTTGTATGAAGGAGTGTAGGGGAAAGGCTGTCTCTGAGGAGGGGTGTGTGTGGAGGGGTGGAGCACAGGGCAGGACTGTCTCTCAAGAGGGGTATGTGTGAAGGGATGTAGGGGTAGGACTGTTTCTCAGAAGGGGTGTGTGTGGAGGACTGTAGAGGCAGGGCACTTGAGAGAGTGTTGAGATAGGGATGTCGCTCAGGTGGAGTGTGGAGGAGTGTAGGGACGGGGCTGTCTCTGAGGAGCGGTGTAGGCATAGGGCTGGCTGTCTCTCA
>ML677353.1:14714426-14782687 GCA_007922305.1 Dermatemys mawii
GTCTCTGAGGAGCGGTGTAGGGATAGAGCTGGGTGTCTCTCAGGAGGAGTGTCGCGGTGGAGGAGGGTGGTGGTGGGATGTAAGGACGGGGCTGTCTCTGAGGAAGGTGTGTAGGGACAGGACTATCTCGGTGGGGGGAAGGGAGGTATCGGACTGGACTGAGAGGCAGTGGGTGCCTCTCTCTGCGAGCCCCAAAGCTGGGGGCATTTCCAACGGCTCTCCCGTTGTCCTTCCCCGCCCTCCTGCTCCCTTCCCCCGCCAATCTCCCGTGATCCTGTGCGCGCTACTGCCCAGTAGCTGCACAAGATGGCGGCGGACAGCGAGGTGAGTCCCCCGGACCCCTGCCCGGCCCCCCGCCGGTTCCTCCTGGCCCGTCCTCACCGCCTCTCCCGCTCTTTCCCCGCAGCCCGAGTCCGAGGTGTTCGAGATCACGGACTTCACCACCGCCTCCGAATGGGAAAGGTACGAGAGCGCTCCCCAGGCTCCGCATCTCTGACCCTCTTCCCTGCGGTTAGCGCCCCCCACCCCGCCGGCTTTGCAGGTTAGGGGACGCGGCTCTCAGATAAGTACCCAGTGTAACCCCCGATGAGGTGATTGCACAGCGCGCTGCCGCCTCCTCGGCAAGCTCTTGCCTGAGCTCCCCTGGGAAAGCCACTATGGGCCCCGCTCCTTCCCCTGAGGCCCCAACGTCGTGGCTCCTGTGGCGGGACCCCACACGCCTTAGCGCTTTTTGGGACGAGTTTGTCACTCCCGTCGTTAACCCAGGAGTGGATCTACTCGTGGCTGTGCAGGCGCAGGACGCCAGCAGCATTTTAAACCGTCCTGTTGCGTAGGCCTGAGCGGATCAGGTCTAAATGATCGCCTGGTAAAATGACCAGTGACTTCCTGGAGCCTTGTCCCCCGGCCCGTCTCTCACTGCTGTCACCGCTGAAGGAGAACCAGCAGTAGGGGGGCTCTCAGAAAAGCTCAGGTAGAGCCAGTTCTGCAGAGCAGAAACTGCATTTCCGTGATATTACTCCACTCTGAGCACGTCAGTGCTTAATGTGCCATACGGTATTTCCTGTATTCAGTTTAGTTCAAAAATATGCACTTGCGTAGTTAAATACCTGGGTAAATATATGACAGGGAACAATTTATCTTGTTTTGGGATGTCAGATATTTAGTCATCTTTGTTTGCTTATTTAAAATAGTAATGTAGACAGTGCACAGAGTGGATTTCTGCATATGACACAAACTTAGAAGTTGATTGAAGTGCTGGTTTGTCTGTATGCAGATGGAATGAGCACAGAAGGAAATTGACCTCTTGTAATTAAGGTTAATTGGATAGGCAGAACCATAAGAATAATTCTGATTTGGAATATTAAATGCCAATAAAACATACATGAGGTTTAATCCCACTCCCAGTTAAGTCAATAGAAGTAGGATCAGACCCATCAAGTGTTTGTGCGTGTGTATGTGAGAGAGAGAGAGAATGAACTCCCTTGAAGTGAACATATTAATGTAAAGTATCAGAAAATAGATTGTAAAAAACAATTTTACATTACCTACACGATTTTATAGGCCTTTTCCATCTCTAGTTTTTTTGATAGAAGTTTAGTCCTCTTTCGAAGTGTTATAGTTGGTGTATGTGTTAGAATCTAAATTTGGGTTGCTTTTTGAATAATCCATGGTACGGAATTTTGTTTTAAAGTTGATATTTCTAATTGATTCATAATATTTGGAAGGCCTCTGGTGATTACACTAAAGTTTCAAACAATGAAGTCTGTCAGGGAGAAAAGTACATACCAGAATCTGTCTTCCCATTATTTTTAATAACTAGTTTTAATATGCTTTTTCAGCTGTTGGGAGACTGAGAACATCACTGTTTGGAGCTAGTGTTGATTTATTGACTTTTACAATTGTTGGCTTTGCCATTTGGACTTACGGTATTTCTGAGTATAATGAAATCAGCTGGGGAAAGTGTTCAGAACCATCTATCCTGATAAATGTTTGCTAGCTTGCTGTGAGTTACAAAGCATGAATTCAGTTTCTACTAAAACTCATGCAGAATGCTTAGGTGACTTTCTAAACAAAGAATAACTTTTGAGGGCTTTATCACTGTCACCGGAATCATAAACTAAAATTACAGCTTTATATCTGTATCTGTTGTGTATTTTATTTGTTAATTACAACATTGGAATATTTGAGAGAGAGATTTCCTGCTCAGACTCTGGCAATCATTCTCTGTTCCATGCTGCCTTTTTTGTTCAGATACTAGATGACGTAAGCAGCACTGTATTGTACAATAAATGGAAAGTTAATTTTAAAATAACCTAAGTATATAATTCCTGAGCTGGTCAGTGGGAGAGAGAAAATCATTCTGTTTATAAATTACTTAATGTTAACAACACTGGATATCTATAGGTTCACTTCCCCTTCTCTGTTCAATGGAATGGAATCTACTTCCTGTAGATCAGATCATGAGCCCGTTATTTTACAGTGGTGATCAGTGAAATGAAAATCTGAACGAAGTGTAATTTTTCCCTGAAATAGATCTACTGAGTGGAACTATTCCTGTGAGTAACAGCTCACTAGTGTGAATAAGAGACTCACAATCAGGCTTTGTGAGAGTAAGGCTTAGTAGAAATGACATAGAGAAAAAAGAATAATATAAAATCCTAAAATAAGTGAACCATTTTTTAACTTGTAACGAGTTGTACAGTGTTCATTTTTCAGGAATTTCACTGTATTGTACTGTCATTTTTAGGGAGACAAGTTCTAATGTAGATACTCTTTAGAAAATACTAATAATTTTTCTCCACACTAGATTTATTTCAAAAGTTGAAGAAGTTTTGAATGACTGGAAACTTATTGGGATTTCTTCAGGCAAGCCTCTAGAAAAGGTCAGTTTAGTTCAGGGGTCAGCAACCTTTCAGAAGCGGTGTGCTGAGTCTTCATTTATTCACTCTAATTTAAGGTTTCACGTGCCGGTGATCCATTTTAACATTTTTAGAAGGGCTCTTTCTATAAGTCTATAATATATAATTAAACTATTGTTGTATGTAAAGTAAATATGGTTTTTAAAATGTTTAAGAAGCTTCATTTAAAATTAAATTAAAATGCAGATCCCCCAACACTGGTGGCCAGGACCCAGGCAGTGTGAGTGCCACTAAAAATCAGCTCGCGTGCCACCTTTGGCACCCGTGCCATAGGTTGCCTACCCCTGGTTTAGTTACTTCTGAATTTCTGTTTTATAACTGGAGATGGCATGGTATAGTATATAGCATGCATTCATATTTACACTTCAGATTTCCTTGTATTTGGCAGACTAAAGTTTGAGGTTACTTACAGCAAAAACAGTTTTCAGTGGGAATTTGACTTGCAGAAATGAATCTGTGGAGTCAAAATTATTGATAAAGTTCTGATTGGGAGAAACTTTCTCCCAAGGAAATGTTATATTGGTAATGAGTAGACCTTCATGTGTGCTCCAGTGTTCTTGTTCCTGGACTCAAAGTGGGAAAGGCATTGTCCAGGTTCCCATTTGAGTTCTCAAGGATCTCTGTTTTCCTTCCACTCCATGGCACTTAACCTTTATGATGCATGGATAAATGTCTCACATGACGATCCAGAGCTAGTCAATATTTGTCAGTATTTCATTAGAGAGGATGCAGTTGTGGCTCAGGCACTCCAGTCCCTCAAAGTCTAAAAAAAATACTTAAAGTATGTCTACAAAAACAGCGGCACAGCCAAGAGCTCTCTGACTGGCATAATAAAACAACTTCAGTGAATGGCAGAAGCTGTGTCAGTAAGGGAAGTTCTCTTGCCAACAGCGCTGTGCACATGAACATTTATATTGGTGTAGCTTGTGTCACTCAGGTGAGGGTTTATGCACACCTCTGACCGACATAAGTTCCTTCTCTGAGCCCAGTACACCAGACGGGAAACCACCCAGATATCCTACATAGCAATGCAGAGACATTCTTCTGTACTGGGTGGGTGAATACCCACTTCATCAGATGCAAGCAGTGGATATTTCTAGAGGCAGGTATAAATAAGCAGGCCAGAATCAGGCTAGAGATAAAGAGGTTAGTTCAATCAGGGAGGATGAGGCCCTCTTCTAGCAGTTGATCTGGAGGCGTGAATACGAAGAGAGGAGAAACTGCTTTTGTAGTTGGCTAGCCATTCACAGTCTTTGTTTAACCCTGAGTTGATGGTGTCAAATTTGCAAATGAACTATAGCTCAGCAGTTTCTCTTTGAAGTCTGGTCTTGAAGTTTTTTTGCTGCAGGATGGCTACCTTTAAATCTGCTATTGTGTGTCCAGTGAGATGGAGGTGTTCTCCTACAGGTTTTTGTATATTGCCATTCCTAATGAAGATAGCCATCCTGCAGCAAAAAAACTTCAAGACCAGACTTTGTTTTAATATTTTGTTAACTTTATAAAGCGTTTTGGGACTCCTTTTTATAAAATACTAAGTAAAATACATATTTATTGTCCACACCATAAAGATTAATTCTGTAGGTAATACTTGCAATACACTTTATTGCTGACTAATTTCCCTCTAAACTGTGTGGCCACGTATCAGGCAATCAAAGGTTGCACTGATTGGGAGAGGTGCCTTTCTCTCAGCCCCGGAGCGGCTGTGGCTGGGGAGAGGATTTTGGGGAGGCCTCTCTCCCTGCTGCAGCCCCAGGGCAGCCTGCACCCCAAACCCAATTCCTGGCCTTACCCCAAAGCCCGCAGTCCTGGCCAGAGCCCTTAGTCCACCCCCCATACCTCAACCCTCTGCCCCAGACCTGGGCCTCCTCCTGTAGCTCAAACCTCTCATCCGCAGCCTCACCTTAGAGCCTGCATCCCCAGCCAGAACCCTAACCGCCTTCCCTCCCAACCCTTTGCCCTAGCTCTGATCTCCTTCCCGCACTCCAAACCCCTCATCCCCAGTCAGAGCCCCCGCACTCCAACCCTCTGCCCTGGCCCTGAGTCTGCCCCCACACTTCAAGCCCCTCATCCCCAGCCCCACCCCAGATCCCGCACCCCCAGAAAGAGTCCTCTCCCCCCCCCCCCACTCCAACCCTCTGCCCCAGCCTAGGGCCTCCTCCCACACTCCGAACCCCTCAGCCCCACCACACATCACCTCCATCTTTGTGCACGTAACAAAATTCATTCCACACATGGATGTAAAAAATGGGAACGTTGTTGATGAAGGTTAACCTAAATCTCCATGACCAAATAATATCTTATCCCTTTTCAATATGAAGGGTGTATATACCACTGGAATATGGGAGGAAAAATCAGATGAAATTTCATTTGCTGACTTCAGATTCTCTGTTACTCATCATTATCTTGTGCAAGAAGCCAGTGACAAAGATGGGAAAGAGGAGTTGGCAGAAGGTAAAAGATTATTCTTTTTTATGGTAAATATGTGTAGAGTAGATGGCATTCAGAAATTACTCTTCACTGTATCGTGATAATGTAGTGTGAAACTTTCAGCACATTAGTTTGACTTGCCTAGAAACTTCAAAGGTCTGCAGATTATGCTCTCAGACAACAAGGTGCATGCCTGTTTGTTTAAAATATTTTGGAAACTGTAGTTTCCATGTTGTATTGTTAGTTGGTTCTCCCCAAGAATATGAGTTATTGTTAGGTTATAAATTTAAAAGTCCTTAAAATTCAGCTGTCTGGCTATTATCTTGGTATAAAAGGCAAAAACAGAAAGTGTTTTGTATGTGCACCTGTACAAACTTTTTTGTTGTTGTGAGATTGCATACAAAAATGGTAGTTTAAGATCTTTAAATAACATTTGGTAATCTGTAGATATTCATTTTTGTGTGTCTGGTTATGTCATAGCTAAACAAAACAGATCAATTTTAAATGGACATTGTCAGGCTTGAAAAGGTTCTTTTTTATTGTACCCTAACTTTTCTCTTTAAATTTCTTTCTTACTCTGGAAAAAAATCTCTGAACTATATACAGAATAAAAAGTGAGATAGAAAAAATCAAATAGCATTTCTGAACAACTCCTTACAATAAATTGATGGCTCTGTATTTGTTACATTCGTTTCCATGCAGGTGAACACTGCATTTTTTCACAACTCTGTGTTCCTGTCATTGTCATGCAAACGATCAGACTAACAGGATTCTTATTAAGCTAATACCTTGATTGTTTTTTTTAAAAAAAAAGTCAGAAAAGAGAGATGTCTCAGCATGTATACATATGTGCATGAACTAAAAAAAAAAAAAGGCTGGAAAAGCATTAACTTTAACTCTAGATACTGGCCATAACACTATATATAAATAGTCTTACTCATAATGACAGCATCCCTTTATAACAATAGTTTGCATACTTATTCCTTGTATCAGAGGATCTCAAAATAATCCCATGGTGCAAGTATTACCCCATATTACAAAAGGATAAACTTTGGTACAGGGAGGTTAATGACCCAAGTTCTCATTGACTTTAGCTGAAGCTGGGATTGCTTAGTACCTGTGAAAATCAGTCCCTAACTTACTTTCAGAAGGTTGCATACTGAGGGACTGGGGGGTTAGAATTTGGAAAACCTACCTACCCAATCCTCTATTCAAACTTCTTGTTCACATGAGTCAAAAATCGTATTTTGTTGTCTTCAGTTTCAGTATATTCTATAATTTGAAATCTGCTTTAAAGAACAATTTTAATAAAACTTGTGTTGTTTGGAACAGTGATCACTCTCTTACTAATATCTCTGGGAGAAGAATCTTAAGAATCTTATCTCTGGGAGAAGAATCTTATCTGAATCTTATGTCTGGTTGGCTCTTTTTAAATCAAACATAAACATTTTGCGTTAGTGAAACATTGTGGTAGTGATGAAAGAATATACTGAAGCCTAACAAACATACTAAAGCTTTATAATGGCATGTTTTGTTCACTAGAATATTTACTCTTTTTGGCATGTTAACAAATGCTGCAGCAGAATTAAAGCTGACAAACCTGTATTGTTTAATTATTTTATTATGAAAAGGACATGAATGTATGTAATTTCAGTGTTTCCAACTACACTGTCCTCTAACGGTTTCTCATCCCCATGTAAACCTTAAAATCAAAGAACAGTAAATTATTCCTCCTCATTTACTCACCAACTCTAAAACACATGCCTCAGAATTTGAAACTATCAAGAACAAGTAATTTTTCAGTCTCATTATATTAAGTAACATCTCAAAGCCCCTGAAGACTTTTCTTGTTTTTCAGAAATGTAGATGATAGCCAGTACATGCTTGCATTATTTGATTGGTAATGTCAATGGATGGTCCCTGTCCCAGCTCTCTTTCTTATATAACTTGAATAATGATTAGGCATTGACGTAGCAAGAGCATCTACTATTATGGTGATTTCCTTAATGATGTGCTTCAGCACTTTTGCAGATTAAGGCAAGAAATATTTTTTCCAAAATATTTGGTAGCTGTCTATGCCTTCTCAGTAGAAGAAAGAATGGATTTGTTTCTTAAGAAAGTCCCTTTTAATTTGAAGTTACATTAGTGCTAGTGAATGTGCTACACTGACAGCTGTGAAGGTTGAGATGAGGTATGATGTGGAGCTGTTGAGTGATTGTGATTCTACCATGATTGCCGTTACAGTAGAAATGGGAATAAACAGTGACACCATCAACATGTTAAAATGATCACTTTGAAATATTTGCATTAATTTCTGTTAGTTTAATGACCCCCTCTTACTATTTCAGGACATAAAGTTGGATTTCTCTGTGACCTTAAAGAATCACAATAACAATCTAAAGAGTAATAATCTTATACGTAATAATAACTTGTAATAATAATTACAAAATGTTAATATTTGCCATATACTAAACAGCTTCGCCATTTCTGGAAAAAAATACTTGTCCATGTGAATCTAATACAAATCTTTTAATACATTGTTGTTTGGTAACTTTGACCAATAAACACCACATTAAAGTGTTGAAATTAACTTAAACAGTAAATACTGTTGTCATAGTCACATTGCAGTGTTTTTGGAACTGTGCAAAAAATGACACTTTTCCACTTTGGGTACCATTGTTTCACCTTGCCTACAGGCCTTATGGCACCACTTGACAGCTGCACATTATACCTCATCTAAATGTACATAAAATAAGCTTTCAAATGATTATATGGTGTGGGTGTAGGATGGGTACATTAAACTCCAAAAATATGGCCCTTTTTGGAAAACTGCCTGACAGCTACAGGGAAAACATGCCATTGAGTAATAACAATGCAGAGTTGCATGGAGTGAGTTTGAATATTTTTTTTCAATGAGCATTATTTTTAATGGACATTGTTGGGATAACAACACCTAGATTCTGTGGTGGTTAGTGCTGGTCTATTTAAAATTGATTAATGGGGCCCAATGTATTGCCTTCTTTCAGAAACTTAAGGTTCCACTGTTCTGTCTTCTTGTATGTCCTTGCTTTGATTATTTTTAAAGGAACAAATTGTATTAAACCTTAAAAACTAACATTCCTCTGGCCTTGGACACCCAAAAGGCAATAAATAGACTTTGTGCAAATATCTCTCTTTACCTCAGGCCTGCACAACTTGGAAAGCAGCGAGGGCCATGTTACTGCAAAAAAACCAGCTGCGGGCCGAAAAGCCCTGCCCCTATCCACTTCCCCCCACCCCACCGCTTGACTTGCCCCACCCCCCTGCATGTTGTGCAGGCCTGCTTTACCGGAAGGTATCGTAGCATGGACAGCTACCCGCAGGAGGTCCTGTGGCTGTGAATGATGGATCCCAGAAATATGCGGGTTACAATATAGGGCCTCAAAGAGGGAGGAAAAATATGAAAGCACTAAAATCAGGAAGGCAAGCTCTAGGGCTTGAATTGGGACGTGAAGTTTTTATTACTATACTAGGAACTAAATCTGCAGTATGAAAAAACAGAGGTAAAATTGATTTTACTGGAGAAAAGTGTTCTGTTCCAAAGATTCTTTTCTAATATAATGAACCTCAAAGACTTCGTTAAAGGATAAATCCTGTTAGAGAACATTTTCTCTTTCCCTCTCACACAGCAGATTTCTGCTTGATGCAGTAAAAATATATAGATACTTAGCTTTATCAAATTGTTTCACAGATGCCCTTCCGTTATCTATGCAAGACTTGTTGTGCATGAACAATGATTTTCCTCCTAGAGCCCATTGTCTAGTGAGATGGTATGTATACATTCTTTATTCTGTTTTCTTCTATATTACAGGTAACGTTTTAGCATATATCGTAATTAAGGCCCTACTAAATTCATGGTCCATTTTGGTCAATTTCACAGTCATAAGATTTTTAAAATGGTAAATTTCATGATTTCAGCTATTAAAACCTGAAATTTCATGGTGGTGTAATTTTAGGAGTCCTGACCCATAAAGGAATAATGTGTGTGGGGTGGGGGGTGATAAGGTTATTGTATGGAGGATTGCGGTTCTGCTATACCTGCTGCGGGCAGTGGCACTTCCTTCAGAGCAGGGCAGCTGGAAAGTGACAGCTGCTGGCTGGGAGCCCAGCTGTAAAGGTGGAACTGCTGCCAGCAGTGGTGGAGAAGTAAGGGTGGCATGGTGTCTTACTGCCACCCTTACTTCTGTGTTGCTGCTAACAGGGCACTGACTTCTGAGTTGGTGCCTGGCTAACAGCCGCAGATCTGAAGGCAGCACAGAAGTAAGGGTGGAAGGACTGTGGACCCCCCCCCAAATAACCATGTGATTTTCCCCCCCTCATACTCCATTTTGGGGCAGGCCCCTCAATTTGAGAACTGCTGGTTTCCCCTGTGAAATCTATGTAGCATCTGAGTAAAAAAGTATGCAAAAGACCAGATTTCACAGTCTGTAATGTGTTTTTCGTGGCCGTGAATCTGGTAGGGCCCTAATAATACTTCGATTTTCAGTGATCAAATTGGGTATTCATTCAGTATTCATTGTGTCAGGATTTGAGCCTTACAGAAAGAAGCATCACTCAGTATTTTGAGCATTTAGCTAATTTTAAATTAGCTAATGATTTAAATTAAAATGAAAGTGAAAAGCTTTCAGTGTTTAAAATCTTCAAATGACACCTAGTGGAATATGTACTAAAATTAGAGATGGTTAAATACATTTCATACGGAAGTCTTTCAATTATTAGTTTATTTCATATCAGCAAGACGTATATTAAATAAAACTTTAAGATGTGTGTTTGTCATTCAGTAATTTTTTGTTGTTTGTCTTACAGTTAAATAGGCACTGTGTTGCTTTTGGTTTCTTCATTCTGTTCTGCAATGAAGCAGAACTAGTGCTATCACAAATCTCTTTGTGGCCAGAGTATGATGTTACAAACTCAGGATTATGTGTTGGCTGCAGACTTGGGTAGAAGGAGAATGGCTTTATTTAATTCCAGATCACTTAAAGAACAGAAATAGAAAGCACAAAGTTATTGTCAAATAAATTGCTCTTTGCATAAATGTTGGCTTTATTTACCTTCTTCTATTTCTCCTCCATATGAATTATGGTTAAGAAACTAACAAGGAAGTAATATAGTCTCATGCAAGCTTTTATGTCTCTCACTAGGAATAAATGAAAAGCACAGCGATCTTTTCTAGAGTGAATAATACATGCTTTCTTCTGTTTTTTGTGCTCGCTGAATTAGATTGAGTACCTCACTGCACATGTTGCAGGGTACTTATCAGTTGGCTCTAATCTATCTTTTATTTAGAGCAGTGGTTCTCAACCTATTTACCATTGTGGGTCGCATCCAATACTACCTTTATGGCCCTGAGGATGTCACATGGGCTGCAGCTCTGTGCTGATTGGGCCACAGGTTGAGAACCACTGATTTAGAATGTAAGTAATGACATATAATATGCTCTGGTACACTGATTGTAAAAGTGGTTATGTAAAGAAGAATAAGTTTTAATGTGTAACTTTTTTAAAATATCTGAAAAATGAATTGAAAATCCAAAATGCACTTTAATAGTTTGGCTTTTTTCAGGACTCTTAAATATTTAAGTCCATGCTAATTAATTGCCCTTTTAATACTACCACAATGCAAACTAGTTAAGTAAATTGGTAACAGCTGTACTCTAGCCTACCTAAGACTGCCTCAAGACTATGCAATTATTTGTCACATGTAACTTACTACAAATGTTATCTCTTTTTTAGGTATGGCTTACGGGAATTTGTGGTTATTGCTCCAGCAGCAAATAATGATGCAGTTCTTAGTGAATCCAAATGTAACCTTCTTCTGAGTTCAATTTCGATTGCATTGGGGAACACTGGTTGGTAAGCGAAGTGCTAAATGATTACATATCCAGATATTACTTTCATTATAATTTGGAAGATGCTTCATAGTAAGGAAAAATATTACACTGATAGTAACAACATATACTGTAGACTGTCTGATACTGCCACAGAAAGAAACAAAAAAAATGTGTCTCAGTGGAAACTTGGGCTAACCTTAACAGCACAGGATTCTTTCAAAGATGAGGGGTGCAGTAGGGGGCTCAGGGCAGGGGGTTGGGCTGCAGGACAGAGACGGGGGAGGGCAGGGCAGGCTACCTCCCTGCCTGCCTTGCTCCTGCCCCCTCCTGTGCCGCTCTAGAAAGCGGCTGGAACCTGGGGGAGGGAGGGCACAGGACTCTGCATTGCCATTGGCCGCGGTTCCCAGTTCCCAGCCAATGGGAGCTGCAGGAGGGCTGTGCCTGGAAGCGAGATCTGTCTCCCCCTCTCCTTTCGGGGGCTGCAGCCATATGGTTCCGGCCGCTTCCTAGAGTGGCGGGGAGGCAGAGCAGACAGGCAGGGAGCCTGCGCCGGGCTGGAGTTGCTGTAGGTAGGTGCAGGGAGGAGAGTGTGGGGAGTGTTGTGGGCCGCAGAAAAGAGCCCTGTGGGCCGCGTGTTTGAGACCCATGTGTTAGACAGTTATTTTCCTTTCTGTATTTGTGTATTCGATTTTTCCTTCCTAAGCATAGTACTTTAATTTAATTGAATCTTATTGATGTCAAACCAATTCTCCAATGTGTCAAGGTCACTTTGAATTCTAATTCTGCCCTCCAAATTACTTGCAGCCAATCTCAGCTTTGTGTCATCTTCAGATTGTATAAGTATTGTATTACTTTATTATCCAAGAATTAATTAAACTGAATTTTCTTAGTATTTAATATAAATTTAATAAAAAATTGGTTTATAAAATTATAAATTAGTTTGTTCACAGATCTGATGGCATAAATCTTCTAAAGCTCCTGAAAATATTCTTACCCTTTATTAAATCTCCCCAAATCAGAATTTAAGACAAAATGCTTGGTAAAATGTTACTTATGATATTACTACAATTTGATGTATTTAGTGAAAGTTGTATTTTATGACCTCTGTTTTTTAACTTAACCATTTTTAATTTAAGCTCAAGTACCAATACATGGTGTTGGTTTTCTTTATATATCTGTGTAGAATTATCTGAAATTGGTTTGAAATACATACTATTAAATAGTTCTGAGGATGTTAGAACAGTGAACATTTTTTAATCTACTGCTTCAATATTTTGCAGTCAGGTACCATTGTTTGTGCAAATACATCATAAATGGCGAAGAATGTATGTTGGAGAATGTCAGGGCCCTGGAGTTCGAACTGACTTTGAAATGGTTCATCTTCGTAAAGTGCCAAATCAGTATACTCATTTATCAGGGCTGTTGGACATCTTCAAATCCAAGATAGTAAGTATGTGTGTGTACTGGAAATCATGACGTTTAACCAAGTGAAATGTAGGCTATTTCATTTTAAAATCTGCAATTTTTAAAAAACTTTAAAGTAATGTAATCATTAAAAGGGAAGAAAAAGGGCCTATGCTTTAATCAACATTGTCTGCCTGTTCTCCTTTTAGTTTAATTAAAAGCTCTACTGACCTTTTAAAAATAAAGAACAGTCATACTAAATTGCTAATGTGTGAGTATTGTTTTAAATAATGTTTTTATTAATTCTTTACTTTCTAATACTATGCCGATTCTGTAGTCTCCTGAGTGATACACAACTTTTTTTTCTTAGACTGCTCAAAATTTACTAAGACTTCACAAATATGTGGTCCCTGCCTTCCAGAAATTATACTCTAAATTTGACACTCCATTACTGAGGGAGAGTGTGGGAGGAAGGAGAGATAGATGAAGGGCACCTTGACAAGAATAAGGTCGCATGATTATTGTAGTAAGATAGACACACATCTTGATGGGATTTTTTTTAGTGCCTTTCTTTCCCCCATCTCTCTTATAATGAGATAACGAGAGTGAGTTTCTGTTAGAAATTTTCCTTGAAAGTTTGATAGAAATCACTTAAATCTTTTTGACTATGGTAGGAATGGGGACATATCTATTCTTCTTTTAACTCTTTAAGAAACTTTTCAGATTTTCTTCGCACTTGGATACACCAGTTCACAAGGAACTGGACTGAGATCAGTTCATTTCACATGGGCCATCAAGCATCAATCAGACTGTAATGATTTTCATCATTATCTTTGTATTGGATTTGATCGAGTGTCAAAAGATGAAGAGTAATGTATCTTATTACCAAACTTCTTCTAGTTTAGTCCCCATTCTTGTGTGGATTTGAAACAATTTTCTACTTATTTGTGCACCCACATCATTGATGTCAGTGTAGCTGTCATAGAATCGTATTCTTTTGTCATTATTCAGGCAGTGAGTCTCATTGAAATCAATAGGATTGTTGACCTGAGTACAAGAAACATGATTTGGTTTGTTTTAAAAGTAATCTAATTTGATTCATTTTTATTTGCAAATTTATACTATCTGGCTTATTTTTATACTGTACAATATATTTTTATATATTATAGGGAAAACTTGAGTTTAAATTAGGCTAATTAGTTTTTAAAGCCAGGTGACTGAAGTGGACAGTGATAAATAGCTTTGGGTTGGGATTGAAATTTTAGAAGAGATTGTATTGAAACATCAAAATCTCACATAATGTTGAAAACCCATTCTTCACTCATTTTTTTTAAACTGAATATTTTAGTTTCAAATAAGTGAAGTGTGAAGAGTATTATTGTAACTTTAGTTGAGTTACTTTAATTCATTTGTAGTGTTTCTTTACATTTATTTTTTTAGGGATGCCCTTTAACTCCACTGCCTCCAGTAAGCATAGCTATTCGACTAACATATGTTCTTCAAGACTGGCAACAGTATTTCTGGCCCCAGCAACCACCAGGTAGGAGATTCATGTGCATAGTGTCTTAAGGACAATTTTAAATTAATTTATGGAAAACAGTTAATGTAAAGAAAATGTTTTTTTTAAAAAATTTTTTATATATAATATATATTGCTGAAGGAATTAATACTTTTATGTGACTTAGCAGAATTTTGTAAAAATGTAGAAGCTTTTTACTAAGAGAGAAGCATACGAATATCGGTGGGTTTAAGAACAATTTTATGACTATGTTTAAATCTGATCAGTGCAGTGTCTTGCTCTTTTGGTTAGAAAACCTCTTGGCTTCACTTTTCTCTTTACACACTTTTCCTTGCGCTGCAGACTGCTGATAAAATAAGCCCATAAATATACATAAAAAAGAATCAAAGGAAAACAGAGTTGCCCAATCAGACGTTGTTACTGGTAGGATAAAAATTTATTCTTACATTTTTAGCACTAAGTTGGATTCCTTTAATCTGGCAGTGTTGTAATGCTATAGAAACTTTTCCAGACTATGGGAATTTTTTGTGCAGCCTTCATTTTGTCTGAAAAGACTTGTTTATTTTTGCAATTTTTGGATTCTAAGATGAAGTTATTGGGTTGTTTTGGACTAAGCTTCCCTAAATAAAGATTTTCATTTTATAAGCATTTCGATAGGCAAACCTAGCTCCAATATGTAGGGGAGCAATGAAACTTTCTATCTTCATATTCATCTCAAATTCACAAAGTAAACGGAATAAATGGAGAAAAATATTTTTCTCTGACTTTCTTGTTTTAGTAATCCCAAGTGTTATAGAAACAGTAGGTAAAAGTTTAAGACAGAAGTTGTGATTTTAAGATGATGTGTCTAAGTTAATTATAATATAAACACAAATGGTACTATGATGGCTAGCATTTTTAAATTATTAGATGAGAGAGCAAAACATGTTAAGATGTTTATTTCTCACCCCCATTAGTTAGCTGTTGATTTATGCCCATGACTATTTACATCCCTTAGGATAATGTTTTTTATTATTATATTTAATGTAATGCTAGACGTTCTTTTACATATTGGGGAAGCCATGTTGCCCAGTGGATGGAGCACTAGATTGAGACTCTTGGAGACTTGGGAGTCTGAGTCCCAGGCCCTCAGGGCGGGGCAGAAGACAGTTAGTAGGCTCTGGCCTGCAATCAGGGTAGAGCAGCTGAGCAGTTTAGAAGCCCCAGGTAAGAGTGAGCACCACTACAGTCTAGAGGCTCAGGTCAGAGTGCCTGAGGAGTGAAGGATTTTGGCCTTAGGAGCAGGAGTACTGCCACCCCAGGAACCTGCCCAAATCCACTGCATCACAACCCAGAGCCTAACAGTGGTGGAGTGGTCTGTCACAGGGTCTGTGAGGATCCACCCATAACATGCTGACCTTGTATAGGCTAGCAGCCAATCAGTCTGTTGCCTGGTTTCCCAGGTCTGCATCCTACTCTTCTCCCTTGGGTGTGCCTATGTCTGTTGTCTTGGGGAGCTTTAGCCAGTCCACAGGTGGC
This sequence comes from Dermatemys mawii, assembly GCA_007922305.1. Taxonomy (NCBI): domain Eukaryota; kingdom Metazoa; phylum Chordata; order Testudines; family Dermatemydidae; genus Dermatemys; species Dermatemys mawii. Next base: position 14,730,082 of record ML677353.1, read on the forward strand.
AGCCCCAGCATCTCATTGGCATCTCAGTCAGCTGGGTGGCAGTCAGGGAGATCCAACCAGTCTCCAGGCAGCAGCTCTGGCAACTGCTCAGTGGCTTGGTCAGCCAGCAGTCCTGGGGACTCTGGCCAGTCCTCAGGAGGCAGCTCTGCAGGCTCCAACAGCAGGCAGGATGCTTCCGTCTCCTGTGGTGGCTCCAGCCCAGCTGAGCTGCAGGACCCACCTTTTGTACTTCCCCTTCCTGTCGTGCCCTGCCAATTCCGGCGGGGCACACGTGGTTCAGCCCGCTAAGGAACATGTTGTGGTGGTCCCTCCCTGTCTCTCGCAGAGGGAGGCCACGCCTCCTTGCTACACCAGCTTCAAGAGGCAGTAAGGCTTCCTGGGGTTCAGTCTCCACCTAACGTTGAGATTAAGTGATCACTTTTTCCCCACTTGCTCTTCTGATGTTTTTGTTTGCTTGGCATGCAAATGTGCTTGTCACTGTCTTGCTCAGTTTTCTCGGGAGACGCATTCAAGCAGGCGGAGCCACATTCCTTTCTCTGGAAAAAATCTTTATCAACTCACCCTGACATGCCTAGTTTAAATATATTTTAGTCATAATTCCAGCACAACTGTGTAATCCTTTATAGTTGACCATACATACATCATGCAAAAATATTAATGGTCAGTTAGTTTAGTTTTCCAGTGACATATAACACGACACCTTTTAGATACAGATTATAACAATAGTGAGTTTGGCATACACTGAGCTGGTCAGGCCAGCTGAAACTGACTGCTAGATTCCAGGGAACTCCTTGCCTTCTGACGTAGGGATGCTCTTATAGTCACAATTGCCTATTTGACTGTGGTCAAATATTGTGATCTATTCAAGCAAGAATGTCAAGATGTTGGTAATGGTCTAACTTTTTGATTAAATCGTGGTGCCATTCTTCTATTTTTTTTAGAAATGAATTTCATTGTTCCACATTTTTTAATTAAAATACCTCAGTTAAGTAACTTGTTTTTTATAATTAGGCATAAGTATCTATCTAAGGCTAAGCCTGTTGGAGTTCTTGAGGCCTTACTCTTTCTTTGCAACTCTTGTTACTGTTATTGTTACTATTGCTTTAAAATATTTGACCATTCTTAATCATATTTGACCAGTCAGTTGATCAGTTCTTTTTGGACTGGTCAAATGCCCAACACTACTCCCTGGTTACTTCAGGAGATTTTTTTAATTCAGTAGGGATTGTATATTTGACATGTTTTACATTTGTACTGTGTGTAGAAGGAAATAGTACGAGTAACCTAAAATGTCTAAGAAATGCATCAATAGATAAAAAATATTTGCTGGTAATGTTTATCTTTTAGTTTGATTTACATTTGTATTTAATAGAGAAATCATGTAAGAACATCTGTTATTCTAATGAAGAAATCACTTAAAATGTAAATAAAAGTAACTTTTCCTCTTTAATTGCCTTAAAATAACTTGTAGCATGTAGAGTATATTGTTTGCCAAGGCAGTGTGTCAGTTGTTAGTAATGTGTATTTTATGATATTATCTAAATTTTAACCACTTGTTCAATAGAAAAATCATGTGCCATGTAAGTTTTATGTTTAGTAGACAGTCTGCTATTTATTGCTCTAGCAAATTATTACCATGTTTATATTATGAAAAATGTGTTGATCTGTCTTCAGATATAGATGCACTAATTGGAGGAGAAGTTGGAGGCCTGGAATTTGGGAAGTTGCCATTTGGTGCCTGTGAAGATCCTATTAGGTGAGATTAAGAGTGCAGAAAATTATGCATGTTATAAAATAGTCCAAGTGTTTCTGAGAAAAAAATCAGAACTATAAATTAATTTTATATAGACTTTTGTTTTCCAGTGCTATATCTGTGTGCTGCCATATACTTTTAACAGAAGGCCTCAGAGTTTTAAGTATTGCATAAGAGTTAAGAGCAGTGTGTGTTGAGAGACTGTTATAGTTTACAAACAATACTAGAATATATAGAATAGTGCAAAAAGCTATATTTTAGTTTCCAAGTTTCGTGACAGATATTTTTTGATACATGGGTACTTGATGTACTTGATGCAACATAATAGATTATAAACTTTTTCAACTTTGTATTTATCACTCAAACCATAATGTTAAAATGTACCATAGCTACAGATGCTGTGCCCATATGCGAATGTCAGATTTAGAACACTTACTGAACCTTTTCTTTTAAAAAAAAAAAAAAAAAAAAAGAGCTAAACCATCTTCAAAAGTAAACTGACTTTATGTTAGAACAAAGAACATAAAGGACAAAAGAACAAGGGCATTTGTAGAAGATGAGTTTCCTTGATCCATAAACAAGTGATATTAATGGCTGGGTGTATATAGTTTACATTAAGTGCCTGTAGGATTTTTTATTTATTTTTTTAGATCCAAGTTGGTTTGTTTTTTAAATTCACCCAGTCTAAACAGAATTTATCTTGTAGTATGTTTTATGTTCTAGGTATGCCAAAGCAATTTGCAAATGATAATACCAAAGTGGTTAGCAACTGTGCAGTCTGTTAGGGTAGCCATTGTGTATTCTGTAATAATCAGGATTAGTTCTAACAGTGCTGCCAAACCTGTATCCATAGTGGCTCTGGATCATGAGTGCCCCATCTTGCCAGGGACTAGTTGAAGTTATGCTTGTTTTCCAGTGCCAGAGTTTGGATTATGAGCCTGTTGACTATGAGTTCTGTGGTGATAATTAGAGTGTTCCTGGGAGATCTCCAGGTCCCTTTCTTAATTGCAGCCCTTCTTAGGGCATGTTGTAGGTTTTTCCCTCCTTTTGTTGAAGAGGAAATGTTCATCCAATGTTCTCCTGATTGCCTCCACCAACATATGCACCCATTCTCAACCTGTTCCCCATTGCCTCTCCCTGTGAAGTTGGACACTTAACATGCATACTGTGATGGAGTCAGACCAGAAGGATATAGGAGAGTGCTGGAAGGCAGGTATATTAGTCTCAGGATATGCAGGTCCCTGTTCCCTGGATAGCCAAACAAAGGCTACTCCAGGCCAATCAAGACACCTGGGGCCAATTAAGAACCTTCTAGAAAGGAGTAGAAACAGCTAGCCTGATTGGGACACCTGAAGCTAATCAGGGACTGGCTGAAACCAGATAAAAACCTCCCAGTTAGTCAGGTGGGTTGTGGGTGTCAGGAGCTGTTGAAGGAAGTGGTGCTGTTGGTGAGACTGAGTGGTGGACAACATATCATCCAGAAGGAAGGAGGCCCTGAGGTAAGGGTGAAGTGGAGTTTGAAGAAGCAGTGACTGCTGTGGGGAAGTAGCCCAGGGAATTGTATTGTGTTTTGTGGATAAAAGGTCAGCCATCTTAGCTGATACTATTAGGGTCCCTGGGCTCCCCCTTTTCTGCCTCCCCTAATTAGTCTCTGAGATTGGGAGACAATAGAGACTGTGCCAGAAAGGCTAGCTTCTCCTCACTGGCTTGTGATGAAAATGGCTCAATAGGCTGTGACCTTGTCTCCAGAGAGAGAAGGGCTCCGTGGAGGGTCACAATGAGCCGCTGAGGCTAGTAAAAATCCGCCAGGAAACGCAGGATCCACGAAGATACAGACAGAGCTTTGTCACAATACATAAAATTAAAAAACAAAACAAAACAACCCTCTACCCCCTTCCCCCCCCAATCTCCCCCTTCCCTGTAGGGAGAGGAATTGGGGAAAGAAGCCTATATGATGGATGTTAGTCACATTGTTTAGTGCACTACTAGAAGGCATTCAGATACTGGATGATGAGCACAGTATTCAAATCAATAGAATAGATATAAAAAAGGTTTAATTGGGAAACATCAACTTGCCCAAGTTAAAAATATTTTTAAATTTTTTTTGCTCCTTTGGGGAATCAACTATTTATCAATTTTATATCATCATCATGCCTCTCATGTCACCCCAACATTAAAAAATAAAAAATTAAGTCAACAGAACTTTTAACAAATATGCAGTAATGAAATCCTGACATTAGAATACAGTATATATAACATAATAGTAATCTCATGGATCTTATGGATATATATATATATATGATTTTATGGATCTTATTCAGTGATTTATTGTGCTAGGCCACAAAGGGGAAGATTTTGAAAGGCATAAATGGCAGTTAGCTCTGTAACTTCCATTGAATTTCAGTGGGTGCTAGGACAGATTAACTGTCATTTATGACTTCTGAAAATCTCTTTCTGAGCTTTTTAGAAATCAATCTAGCATCATTTATACCATGTTTTTGCTGTTTCAGTGAGCTCCATTTAGCTACTACATGGCCTCATCTAACAGAAGGTATCATTGTGGACAATGATGTTTATTCGTAAGTATGTGTATTTGTAAATATATGAATTAATAAACATTTTGATTTTTTTCATCCATTAACAGCTTGTATCTTTCTCATGTTGCCTAGGGTTTAAAGGTCTAACATTTTTATTTTTAATGCCTTAATCAATGTATAACTCGGCTGTTAATATGTCTGTATTTCAGAACCAGTCGTTTTCTTAACAGTTTTTCCCTGTGTGTGTATTGGGAAGGGGACATTACATACTGATCTCCGTATATATAGCACACGTGCTCCGATCTGTGCATTAATTCTCTTTCTAGTTTCCATTTGGCGCTCTCTTATTAATTTACTGAAGCGGGGTGTTGGTCTAGCCTCGAGATGAAGGAAGATCCCTCATATTGAACCTGGGAAGCAAAAGGAGTTACTTAAGCCTACAGCTGTCTTTGCTGAAGAATGGGATGTCATTTCTGCTTTCTATTCCATCTAGCAAGCATGGTCAGCAATGAGCACTGACCTGTTTTAGAAAAGAATACTAACTCGTTAAGTAATTGTGTTAACACATTTGTGGTGTTTGGTTCTAAATTTTAGAAGAGGAAAATATGCATAGACAATTAAATGTTCTTTAAAGACAAATGTTAAACACCAACATATATTCTATTTAGCTTTAAATAGTACTTATTTTTTTGTATTTCTCTTCCCTGGCTTTTTTAGACACATGCATGAAAACAGGATCCTTGTTTTTCAGACTTCCATCTGTTGTTAATTTTTCTCACTTAACTCATGTTCTGTTTGAAGTCTTGTTCTTCCCCGTAGCAATAGTTATGATGTGCAAAATGCAACCTGTATTATGAGTTCCATAACCTTGGTTGGCTAACTTCTTTGTTTACATTCTTAGATCTTACCTTGGAATTCCTAAGAACATTTGATTACTTGGGGGCAAGTAATTGCCTCCTAATATTGGTGTTGACCAAATGAACTCCTTTTTTTTTTTCTTTTTTTTTTAAAGTGACTTGGATCCAATTCAAGCACCACAGTGGTCTGTGCGAGTCAGAAAAGCAGATAATCCGCAGTGTTTATTAGGTAAAACATCTTTAAGTTCTTTTCCATTCTAGACATCAAGATGATGAAGTTTAGGAATGAATAGCTGACTAGTCTCCTAATCCCCTGTGATTTTGCATTTTCTTTATAATTTTCCTTAATTCTGAGCACAACCTCTCCTGATTTCTCTTAGGGTCTGAATGGACTTCAAATTAGGTTGTCTTTCAAGCCCTTAATTCTTGAAAAAAGAAAATTCTGATGTGCAGTTTTATTAGACCTGTGCTCCCCAGACTTGATTAGTTCCTGACTAATGTTCATTTGCTGATTTTGTTCTGTAAAGCACTATATTGCTTAGAATCTTTACCTAAGAGAAATGGCTTCTTCCTATGTCCATCCCTAAATATGAGATCAGGTGAGGCTCACTACGCGACAGCTCCTAGATTTGTAAATCGTGGAGGCATGATGTTCTCAATATGGGGCTCATTTTCCTTGTTGGACCAATAGCCCCAGAGTTTATTGAACTTGCATGCTAGAAAGCTTGAGGAGGTGGATTAATTTAGTATTGGATTTCTTCTTGAAATAGTTTTTGTCAGCTTTCCAGCTGGCCTTGATTAACTCCTGTTAAGCTTTAATTTGTAGTTTTCATCCACATATGTGTAAAACATGTCCTCGAGTTAGTAGTATATGCATTTCTCAAATTAAAAGTCAAAATAATTACCACTTCTTTCCCTTTCCTCCAAGGACTCCTGCTATGGTAGGAAAGGACTTGTGCTGTAGTTAATTTATTGTTAGAGATTCTTCACTGACTATATATTCAGAAAATTATTTTCTTTGTAGCTGACTTTCTTACTGAATTCTTCAAACTTTGTCGTCGGAAGGAATCAACTGATGAGATTCTTGGAAGATCGACATTTGAAGAAGATGGAAAAGGTAGAAATCTTTGTTCTTAATTTTTCAATGTCATAATTTCTAAGTATTGTTTTTTTTTAATTGGATCACTTTCCCATCTCTACTATCTTGTGTGTTCATGACATTAGCTAGATGTATTATTTTACAGCACTAGAGGAAATCTTGAACTTCTCTTGGCAGGGAGTATTACATGCAGATGCTAACACTTCTTCCCCTACCCCAGACCTAGCTTGTCTCTTAGAATATGTCTACACTGTAGTGTAAGTCTAGGTTTTGTAGAACATGAGTTAGCAGACAGTGTGTTTAAGCTAGGGTGGGGTGGGCAAACTTTTTGGCCTGAGGGCCACGCCTGAGTATGGAAATTGTAAGGCAGGCCATGGATGCTCACAAAATTGGGGTTGGAGTGTAGGAGGGGGTGAGGGCTCTGGGGTGGGGCCAGAAATAAGGAGTTCAGGATGCGAATGGAGGCTCCGGGCTGAGGCAGTGGGGTGGTGGTGTTAGGGCTCTGGCAGGGGGCGCAGGCTCTGTGGTGGGGCTGGGGATGAGGAGTTTGGGGTACAAGACAATGCTCTAGGCTGGGACAGAGGGTTGGGGGACAGGAGGGGATGAGGGATGCAGGCTCTGGGTGGCGCTTGCCTGGAAGCAGTGGCATGTCCCCCCCTCTGGCTCCTATGCAGAGGTGCGGCCACTCCAGGCTCTGCGCACTGCCCTGTCCGCAGGCATCACCCTGCAGCTCCCATTGACCACAGTTCCCAGGGGTGGCAATTGGGGCAGGGTCAGCGCATGGGGCCCCCTAGCTGCCCCTGTGCTTAGACATGCCACCGCTTCCGGGAGCCGTGGCATGTATGCATGGAGCAGCCCTGACTCTGCTCCCCAGCTTGAGCATGGGAGCGGGGCAAGCACCAGACTCTGCTCTCCAGCGGGACCTTGAAGGCCAGATTAAATTGGCTGGTGGGCTGGATGTGGCCTGTGTTTGCCCAACCCTGAGCTAGGGCTTGAGTATCTAAATCAGGGATCTGAAATTCAAATCCCCATGAGGGCCACATGAGGACTAGTACATTGGTCCAAGGGCACATCACTGAAACCTTTTCATACAACAATACAAAAGTATAGTAAAAAATGAAGTGTAGTGTGCTATTAAAGTATGAAGTGTAGTGTGCTATTAAAAGTCAGTGTATTAATTTTAAAAACTAATGCGAAAAATCAGTGCTAATTTTGACAGTCATTTCATTTTTGCCCACTTAGCTGATAGTGTTTTGCATCAACCAGTCTTAAGGGCTGTGAAAGAAGGTTAGAAGCTCTGGTAAAATCCCTGCGTTGTTTGTGTTCCTTCCGAATCTTCCCCTCACTGCTGTGTCTGGATTAAGATTTCAACTAGGCAGTGACAATGAATATGAGATGCAATTTGTCTACGACAATCCTGCTAGGATTGTGCTGTAGGTGAATGTTCAGCTGCTTCAGCTTTTCTCTTCCCCCTGTTGCATCCCTGGGATTAGAAAATAGATGTTTTTAATTTAATTGTATTCCTCTGACTTCTACTCCCTATTTCTCTCCTTCGGAGCTACTATTGCTCTTGCAGTAACCAACCTGAAACTCCCAGGAGATGAGCCAATATGACAGAGAGTACAGATCAGAGTAGTAACTAAAGGAATTTACTAAAGGAATCTTAAATACTGATCCAGAAAAAGAGCAAACATTCCCCAAGAGGGCTTGGCCCTTCACATGAAAATTACAGGGTTTTTCCACTGTAATTTTCTACTGGCAGCAGAACCACGAAGGAGAAGGGGACAGTCCCACTGAAGGTGGGGGTGTTGCAGCAAAACCGTATGCAGAATGGCAAAAATAGATGGGCGGGGGAGCAGCTTGAATCTCTTTCAGGGACCTGCAGATATCCAGGCTAGGATTTACCTTTGACTGTCCTGCGGGAAGCATGTTGGTTAAGTCTTGCATTAGGGTTAAGAGAGAGAGGGAGAGGACTCTTGCAGGCTGTTTCTTCATGTGGACTGAGGTAGAGAAAATCTTACCGTGGATTTCTGGGACGATCTGAAATGGCCTCCAGGATGGAAAATAACTGGATTTCGGAGGCCATCTGGAATTTTGACCCTGGTTAAAACTGCTACTCAGCAAGTTGTACAGATACGCTATTCCAACCCTTTCCTCAAATCCCCTCCCTGGCTTCGCCTCTTCCCTGCCTCCTCCCATAAGCATGCCACGTTCCTGCTTTCCCGATTCCCAGAGCTTGCTACAGCTGTTAGGTGGCACCTGGGTAAAAAGCATTGGGAGGCAGGCAGAGGAGCGTTGACGCGGCATGCTCAGGGGTGTGGGGAGGGAGCTTGGCTGCCAGTGGGTGCAGAGCACCCACTAATTTTTCTCCATGGATACTCCAGGACTGGAGCACCCATGGAGTTGGCGCGTATGGTGGGCCGCAGGAAAAACTCTGCAGGCCACTTGTAGCCAATGGGCCAGACTTCCCAGCACCCAACTAATATGTGGTCACTCTAATTCTTTGATTGTGATGTAGAGTGGGAAAAGTTGATTGTGCACCAGACTTGACTGTCCAGAGGACAAGGAAAGTTGGCCCATGGAATTATGGGATACTTTTAGTGGACTCCTCGAGCACGAGTTCAGTGGGACTGTGTCTGTGCTGCAAAGCAGTAGGGCTTGAATCTGAGTAGTGGCTTGACTCAGGCTCAGACTCTCCACTGCATGGGGTCCTGGGGTGGTGGGTCCAAGCCATAGGTTATCATGATTTGTGTGCAGATGGAAGGGGAGTTAGGCTTGTGCCTGAGTTGGAACCCTGGGCTTACATAGCAGTGTAGACATATGCTTACAGGATATGGGAACCAAAGTCTGTCCTTGTATTTTGTTTTTCATCAGGAAGCAATGTTTTCTTTCATCTCACTTTACCTTTCCTTTGTTCATCAGTCAAATCTTGTACCACTTGATCCTGGTTAATCAGTGGGTTTTCACCTACGTCATCTTCCTGGGTTCTTTTAAAATTTATATTTCAATTCCTTTGTTCTCCTATGACTAGCTCAGTTCTATTTTAATATCTTATTTTGAGGATAGGACAGTCTGTCTAATTTCTTTGTTGACTTGGGCACTGTATTGTTCTGAATAGGCAATAGGTGATAGCTATTACCAGCATGGTCAATCCAGTTCTATCTTCAATCTCTAAAAGAGGAAAGGAGTCTGGTGGCTGCTTTGTATTCTGAATCTGCCATGCCCCTGTGTGGCTAAAAACAATTTCAGATGTGGGACATAGCATCAGAATTTATAGAGCATAGCTTAACAAGTTGATTAGAATTGTAAATCCTAAATAAATGGAGATGATGGAACAGAACTCTCAACTTATTTTATAACAATTTCTTATTTTATAGAGGTTGCTGATATAACCCATGCTTTGTCAAAGCTCACAGAACCAGCACCAGTCCCAATCCATAAATTGTCTGTCACAAATATGGTTCACAGTGCAAAGAAGAAAATTCGCAAACACCGAGGTGTAGATGACTCACCATTAAATAATGAAGTCCTCAGTACTATTATGTCGGTAAGCAAACTGTCCGTGCATCATATTGTGTGCATGTGTATGTTGTATGTAGGTCTTTTGTTTCATGGTTGTGGCTTATAAAATTTTAAAAATCTATTAGCTTACTGAAGAGTGATTAGTTATGATGTAATGGGATTAGGTTGGAAGAGTCTGTCCTATCCATAACTAGAGTAATCAAACAGTGTTCTGTTTGTCAAGTAGAGTTGCTTTTTCTGGAGACTACCTTTTTTAATTGACTGACAGCTATACCTATTTGTCTGAGATTTGACAAGCCACAATAACTAGTGGATTATTCTCATGCATTTCAAGAAAATATCCATTTCAAGTGTATCAAGGCAGAATAAACAACCATCACTGGTTGAATAACACTGTTCCAACTTAAGAAGTTGATCACAGCATATGAGCATAACTATAGCAAGAAAAATAGGTGTGCAGAAAAAGTGGGAAAGTGCTTAAAAACTGATGTGGTCTGTTTCCTCCCCCAAAGTTCCTATTCGCTGATGCTGTGGACAAACTAACAGATGGATCTGAAGCCAGGCCTAGTACTTCAAGAAACAATCCTCCTCCAGAGAGTGAAGAATACGTAAGTTTAATTGAAATTTATAAGAGAAATATATCAAATCGGAGTGATCTCTGAATATCTGGAAAAAGTTTGTCACAGGATGCTTGCAGAATGTTAGTTTATCTATATGCAGGGGTAAATCCAGGGAGCTTGACTACAGTATATAGCTATTCTTTATACAGTATATAGCATATTTTTTAAAAAAAATGTTTCCCAGATGGAACACTTTTTGTCCACATTAGTTTGTTTTAAATGTCTTGAAACCAGCTACATTCTTGTTTGACCAGCAGGTGTTGCTACTCACCCTTTCTTTTCTCTCAGTCTACTGCAACTCTGTTTGTCCTATTACCACTACAGAATAGGACAGTTGTTTTTAGTGCAGGTTCTACAGAAACTGTCTTCATTCCCTTATGTCCCTTATCACTGATGGCGAATACTTTTGCGGACTTGAGTTTTGCTCTCATGTTGACACACACACATAATGATTGTGTTTTAGTGAAATCAGAAGTTTGAAAAAGTCATTTTCTGGATTTTTTTTTTTTAATTTTTCTCATGTAGAATCTTTATACTCAGTTCAAATCAGCTCCTTCAGATAGTCTGACCTACAAACTGGCTTTATGTCTTTGTATGATCAACTTCTACCACGGAGGGGTAAAAGGAGTGGCACACCTCTGGCAAGAATTTGTAGTGGAAATGCGCCACAGATGGGAGAAAAATGACCTAATTCCGGGGTAAGAGTTCCATTAGAATTGAACTGAAAATGTCCATAGGTTGTGACAGATAGGATAACTAGTTATGACTTTAAAATATCCTTGGATTTTCAGACTTGCAAAAATGATTTTAGACGTATATTATTTGAATTAGTACTCCTTGCTTCTCTTTCTTTTCTCTCCCATGAGGGGAAAAAAGCATAAGGGGTGGGAAGGAGCATCTGCTGCCTTCCCTAGCTCCACAAAACTAGAGAACTTGAGGAGGGGTGTGTGAAAGATGCACTCTTTTTTGATTGGGGAGAGAGATTCTGGAGAATTTAGAAAGAAATATTTGTGCCAGTATTTCTCGGTCTCCACCTCCAATCTCTATATTAAAACCAAGACATCTGGGAAAGTACGGGTAATACATCCCTTACTACTTTCTCATCATAAAAATGGCAGAATAGGGGGCAACTGCTCCAGGTTCTTGGGTTGTTGGCAGAGCTATTCATGCCCATCTCGCCTTTTGGGCACTTAGGGCTTGTTTACATTACCCGCTGGATTGACGGGCAGCGATCGATCCAGCGAGGGCAGTGATGGTGGTGGTGTTCGATTTTTGCATCTAGACTAGATGCAATAAATTGACCGCTGAGTGCTCTCTCGTCGACTCCGGTAGTCCCATCGGGGTGAGTGGCGCAGGTGAAGTTGACGGGAGAGCATCAGCTGTTGACTTACTGCAGTGAAGACATTGTGGTAAGTAGATCTAATTATGTTGACTTCAGGTACGTTATTCACGTATTCAGGCCTTAGTTACGTTTTTGAACAGCTGCTGAAGCCCTTGCCTTGTGTCTGTCTTAGGACTTTGGCCTGCAAACAGAAAGAGAGGTGATCAGTATGCAGCTCCTACACATTAACAAATAACAAAAATAAAATACATTTTCAAAAGACCTGGCCTGGTTGTTTATTTGGCCTAGTCATTCTTTTTTGTGAAAGGTGGCATCAGTGAGTAAAATGGGACTTTTTAGTTACCATTCCATTATCATTTTGCCTTTTAAAAATATTATTAAAGTCTGTCGTCGTCTTGTAAAAGGTGCTGGATTGGTAGCCCTGAAACTGATATCCTTTTAATCCCAAAATGGGTTCAGCATAGGCAGAGATAATCCAAGCATTCTTAGACCAGTCTCCCAATTTGCCTCATTCCTGACCTGAAGGAACAGCCTACTAGAGGTGAAAGTAGTTCATTTTCTATGTCCTGTTCAGTCCTTGGCCTGTCTGCTGAAATCAGAGTCTAACAGGCTAGTTGCAGTGGTAGTTTTTCTGATGTGGATGTTTGTCTTTTGGGAACTGTGCCCAGAGCACCAACTCACAAGATGTATTAGTGTCAGAAGTGCAAATGTTCTGTGTTAAAAGTGTAAATTTAACATATTGCAGGTTAGTTAATGGGGCCCCAGATCTGAGATGCTGTCTACTGCATCAGAAACTTCAGGTAAATATCACAAATTAAGAATGATCTGTTTCTTAATTTTTCTTTCCTCAGAGGAATAATCAAAAACATTTAGTCAATATATTCTAGAGTCACTATGTGGATAGTGTTAACTCTGATCATTACCATGCTTTCCAAACACTGCTAGTTTTCCAGCTGATAAAATTTCTGCATCAGTGCAAATTCTTCCATATTAATTATACTGCTGTCTTTTAGAACTGAGAGCCTTTCAATGCTGTTTTTAATAAGTTTCATGGTTTGGTATAATGGCAGCAATGCCATTATGTAAGTATATTAATGAACAGTTATTAATGCATTAGAAATTAGTTGTTAATGTTTTTATCTTTTTAGATGTTAAACTGTTGCATTGAAAGAAAGAAAGCAAGAGATGAGGGGAAAAAAGCATATACATTTGATCGTTCCCCTAGTGGTTCTTCTGGTGATACCGGGAAAGCAGTAGACCGTTCCGGTGGAGATTATCAAAAGGAGACTGAAAAGGAAAGAGGAGAGGTTGGGAAATCTTGGGAATCATGGAGTGACAGTGAAGAAGAATTTTTTGAATGCCTTAGTGACACAGAAGAACTGAAAGGAAATGGACAAGAAAATGGAAAGAAAGGAGTAACAAAAGAAGGAAGTAAAGAATCTGCAAACTTAAAACCAGAAGGTCGTCTACATCCTCATGGAAAACTGACTTTGCTGCATCCTGGAGAGCCTCTCTACATTCCAGTAACACAGGTTAGAAAGTAGTAGCTTAGCAATGTTTATAGTATTATTTTTAGTAACTTGCTTTTATAACCACTTATCAGTAGGTTTGGTAAGATCCTGTTTTCTGTTGCTTAAAACTTGTGCAAACTTTAACCATTAGAGGTAAAATTTTACATGCTGGATTTCTGCTCCATGCTGAATTTATTGGAAAACTTCAGCGAAAATGGTTCAGCTGTTTCCAAGAGTGAAGCTAGGAAAATGCATTATTTTGGCCATGTTAAAAAATTCTAGCAATGCTTCTCTTTGAACAGCTCTAGCACTGCTATACTTTGGAGCAGACTTGAAATTTGGCAGGGGATAGACTTTGTGTCAGGAATGTGCCTCTTGCTGTCCCAAAGACAATCTGACTAAATTTGGCCGATTTACAAGCCTTTGAAAGAATCACAATTTGCACATGCTCGTAGAGACATATCGATTTTAAAAGTTAAATTCCCTAAAGACTCTGTCCACACTTGGCATACTCTAGCCTGGGACTAAGCAGGATTTTCCTTGCAGTTGCAGCTCTGAGCTGTGGAATGTGTTAGGTCTGGGTCCAAGTATCTGAACTGAGAGGAGAGAGCCTGTCTTCCCGGTAGTCTCAATGTTGTTCTGCCGCAGGCAATGTGGGGAAGGAAACAGCCTGATTTCAGTGCAGAAGGGACAAGAGGCAGACTGTGCGGGGAGTAGATTGGGACAAGGAGGTGGAGGAGTTATTGAACGTGGCATCTAGCACGGGCAAGGAGAGTGAAACTGGGACTGTGAAATGGGATAGAGATGAGACTAGGACTGGCTGGCCAAGGAGACTGGGACTGGGAGCCAGTAGGTGGGTGGGGAGAATTAGGCTATATCTACATTTGCAAGTTTTTTCACCAAAAGTTATACCACTTTTTAAAAAGTGCTTTAATTAAAGCCGCTGTTGCATGTCCACACTAGCAGTTCTTGCAACGACAAAGAGAGCAGTGCGTTATGGTAGCTATCCCACCATGCAACTGGCCACAGGGTGCTTTGGGAAGGGTTTGTAATGCCTCATGTGGCATGTACAGCGTCACATGATGCAGGTTTCTCAATCCCATTGTTCCATGGGCCTCTTCTAGATCAGTGGATTTCAAACTTTTTTCTGAGGACCCAGTTGAAGAAATGAGGGGTTCAGGGTGTGGGAGAGGGCTCTGGGCTGAGGGTACAGGCTCTTGGGTGGGATCGGGGATGAGGGGTTTGGGGTGCAGAAAAGGGTTCCAGGTTTGAGGGGGCTCAGGGCTGGTGATTGGGGTGCAGTCTTACCTCTGGTGGCTCCTGGTCAGCGGAGCAGCAGGGGTGCAGAGGCAGGCTTCCTGCCTGTCTTGGCACCACGGACTGCATGGTGCCCTGGAAGCAGCCAGCAGCAGCTCCAGCTCTTAGGCGGATGCGTGTGACTCTTGCCTGCAGGCACTGCTTCCGCCCCAAGTTCCCATTGGCCAGGAGTGCGGAGCCGGTGCTTGGGGTGGGGGCAACGGTCAGAGCTCCATGCTCCCTCCGCCTAGGAGCCGGACCCACTGTTGGCTGCTTCTGGGGTGCACGCCCTGTCGAAGCAGGCAGGCACTAGCCTGCCTTAGTTGGGCAGCTCCATTGATGGGACTTTAAACATCCTAGTTGGCGGTGCTGACCAGAGCTACTCAGTGCTTGACATACCGCGACCCAGTACTGGGTCGTGACCTGAATTTTGAAAAATGCTGTTCTAGATTGCCAGCTGCTTTTCAGCTGAAGTGTGTGGGGAACTGTACCCAGAGCACCAACTCACAATTGTACTAGTGTCAGAAGTGCAAATGTTACATGGAAAAGTGTAAATTTAACATTTTGCTTTGGAGTTTCTCCGGGGACACGGCAGTGCAGAAAGAACTGAGGGGGTGGTTCATCCACACAGCCTGATATAGCCTTGGTGTGGGGTACAAGGATACCAGTGGCACATGTGCAGTTCAAATGGACGTGTTAATGAAAATCTCTGATCAAGTGTGCATGGGGTGCCTGCACATTAAGAATGGAGCACTCATAGGGGACACATCTCGAGGAACTACAGTTACTGCACAAGATGAGTAACCATTTCTTTCATGAATCATCTGGTGTACATTGAAAAGTTACATTGGTATAGCTGCATCTCTCAGGAGTATGAAAAATCCATACCCGAGAGACCTAGTGAAGCTGACCTAATCCCTAAGTGCTTAGGTCAGTGAAAGAATACTTCTGGTGACCTAGCTCCATGCCCTCAGGGAGATGAATTACCTTAATGACAAGCGAAGCCCTCCTATCACTGTAATAAATGTCTGCACTGAAGCACTCCAGTTGTACAGCTGCAGCAGCATTGTAATTGTAGACACAGCCTAAGTCCTTTTGTGAATCTAGCCCTTTGTCTTTATCAACATTACAGGAGCCAGCACCCATGACGGAAGATCTGCTGGAAGAACAGTCTGAAGTATTGGCTAAACTGGGAACATCAGCAGAAGGAGCTCACCTTCGGGCACGCATGCAGAGCGCTTGCTTACTCTCAGATATGGAGTCTTTTAAGGTATATGCTGTTTGCAGAGTTCTCTGGGATGATTTTGACAAGAGCAAGCTGGGATAATTGATCAAGATGACCAATTTGAAGGATCTCCTGACAACTGATTTCTTCCCTTGCTATCTGTTTTAAACTTTGCTATTCTTTTCCTAAATGAAAATTTCAGGGTACATTTAAACATTTAAAAATTCACTGTTTATAATTCTTCTAAAGTTTAAAATTAAAATCTGTTTAAAAAACCCCCTCAAAGTAGGTATATGTACAACACTACTTAGAGATGCAACACTTCATAGTAACTATTCTAGCACAAGCTGTTTTGAAAACCTAAAGTAGCAATGTAAAATACAACTTAAAGGAAGGTGAGGCACATTCAGTTTGGCAAGGTTTACTGTGTGGACAACCATACCTTCTTCAGTTTCAGCCTTCTGGTGACAATATAGGAGCAGAAACAAATTGTGCCATTGTTAAATGAGGCTTTATAACTTATTGGGAGTGTTTGATTTGTAAAATAAAAGTTAATAGGCTGCTCTCATTTAGTGATTTGGTACAAAAAATGCAGTTGGTTGGCAAACAGGCATCAGCACTTTTATTGGCATTAAGACAAGTGGTGTTTGCCACTGCTTCAGTAACCAGTACAAAGCTTGGTTTAGAAAGTATTTTAATGCAGCCTATGACTTTTTCAGGCACTGAGTAATGACAGTGTAATTTTTATTTTCTATCTCCAGTCACAAGAATTTGTTGTAAATCTCCTTTTCCATGATAATTGGAATCATATGCATTAAATCTCTTTTGCATCATTGACAAGGCAAATGGCTAATTTTGAGCTTGCTTGAAATAAATTGTAAACCTGTACTGATTTGTATAAGTAAGAGAATGCATTTTTTCATTGCGTTGTCTTTCCATTGCTGTGTACCATTTAATAATGTGAATATTCATTGCTTTTCTAGTGCCAACACAGTGAGTTGGTGGTTTGTGATTAGAATTCAGGAATTCCTGGCTCTTAGCTCAGTTCACAAAACCACATTGCCCTGTTAACCAGATTGTATATAGAGAAATTCTATTAAAAATTTAATCTTATTTTTTTCTTCCATTCTAGGCAGCTAACCCTGGCTGTTGCCTGGAGGATTTTGTGAGATGGTACTCTCCTCGAGATTACATTGAAGAGGAAGTGGTTGATGAAGAGGGGAACAGAGTTCTTAAAGGTGAACTGAGTGCCCGAATGAAGATTCCTAGCAACATGTGGGTAGAAGCGTGGGAAACAGCAAAGCCAGTTCCAGCCCGGAGGCAGAGGCGACTGTTTGATGACACCAGAGAAGCCGAGAAGGTAAAAAGCTCTGTGTTGTGATAGTCTGTTCTGTGATTCCTAGTAAACATGTAATGGTCTTTTATGAAAGATTTAACTAGTAACTTGTAATTGCAGTACATTTTGTTTGTTCTGTTTATTAAACTGTGCTACTTGAATGCCCTAGCATTACTCAGAATGCTAACTTGAAAACTATGGACTGCTTTTTTTGCCAGTATAACTGTTCTTAGAATGACTTTTTGAAATTTGAATAAATAATGCAGTTGCCTTTTGAAAACATGTCCAACTGTAACTTGTAAGTTATATTACTTAGGGACTTACTTGCATTTCTAATAAATGAAACAAAGATGTTGATTAAGTTCAGTGCTTTAATTTCTTGAAACTTTCATTGTTTGCAGTTTCTTTGCTTACTGTTATGGTGGGGTTAGAATAGCAAATGACAGATGAAAAAGACTTAAGTCCCATCTCCCTGCAGAATATTTTCTGGAGCTTTGTTATAGAGGTTTTATCATGAGGATTAACATCACAGCATACTTTTGAGACTAGTGATTCTTGTATCTATCTCATTGATTTTGTAGTAGGTAAAATGCAGCTTAATGTTCCATTTTTGCAATTTACGCATTGGTGCTCACCAGTCATAGTTAATCTTATTTTTGTTAAATGAATTTTGTCATTAATGTATTCATATTTTGACACACCATAGGTGCTTCACTATCTTGCAGTTCAGAAACCAGCTGACCTTGCAAGGCATCTTTTGCCTTGTGTCATCCATGCAGCTGTACTAAAGGTAAAGGAAGAAGGTAAATAACATATAATAAGTAATTAAAATGTTTTTAAGAGGAGTGATGATACTATGACTAAAGTTGTGTTGTTTTTTAGAAACGTTGGAAGATATTGCTTCAGTTAAGAAGATTATTAAGCAGATAACATCTCATTCCAGTAAAGTTTTAAGATTTCCAAACCCAGAGGACAAAAAATTGGAAGTAAGCCTGTCATGTTAGCCAGGGGTAAAAACTTTGCAGATCTCAGTAATCTCTACAGAGTGTGTTTAAAATGCTGATTTTTTTTCTCTCCCTCTCCCCCCCCCCATTCAAAAAAAATCACCCTTATATAGGAAATCATTGCTCAGATTATGAGTGCAGAAGCTATCATTGCCAGGGCAAGGTCACTGAAAGCAAAGTTTGGGATAGAGAAATGTGACCAGGAGAAGGAAAAAGAAGATCTGGAAAGGTGACTGATACTTTATTCATTTACTCTCTTTGGTGCTTCTCCCCATATTTTTCTATGTTCCACAGCTTAGACAATTGCTGATGGGGAATAGTAATGATAATGCAGATCGCCAAGAAACATGAGAGAGACACTTCAAAGAAGGACATTCATAACTCTTTGTAGGCAGAAATATTTCTAGAAAGTTCATGTCCTACACATTGGGGATGCCAAATGCAATGTAATGTAATCTATCCATGTCTTTTTTAAAATATTGTATGATATGGACTTATTTTAATGCAGTTGACTTTTTATGTAAATGTGATAAGAGTATCTAGTGTCTCTGTTGCTTGTCTTGTGCGTGTGAAAGTGTACAAATTGAACTCCCTGTTTTTTGAGACCTGCCGATGAGAAATGTTATATAAGAACCAGGCATTTTATTTATTTATTACTGTCTGTGCATGACCTAGAATTAAATATCCAAAAGACCATTTCTCTCATTATTCTCCTTACTATTATGAAGTGCTGTACTAAGGCACTATCAGAAAACTAGTGAATAGGAGCCAGTTAACCCATGTTTTTTTTTCTGATCATCACCACACAGTTTGACTGTTTATTCCTTAGTCTGGATAAACACGTGAATGTTAAAAAGTTGAATATTGGAATAGGCTAAATTATTAGGGCTAGCGTGGTTGGTATGCTAGGATGAGAGGAGTTCTTTCACTCTTGGTCTTGGGACTCTTTGGAGGAGCCATTCCTGACTAGGACCACCTTTCCTTGCTAAAAATTATTCTAATTTCCATCCTATGTTCTTAATGTGCTCACTTCCTCCAATTGCTGATTCTTGATTCCTCCCTGAAATTGGGAGCTAGCAAGGGGAAGATTGGACATGTTGGCCAGGGGGTGGTTAAGAGCCAACAAACTGTTCTAATATGAGGCAGCTAGAAGCTGTCAGCAGCACAGGAGGTGAGTAAGCGTAAGGAGGGGTTGCCTTTTCTAGTCTTGGGGGTGGGTGGGATTAGGAATGAAGATAAGAGTTCTAGTCCCTGTTGGGATGGAGTGGAAGAAGTAGTGGGACAGATGTGTGTACCACAGATCAGGGATTCAAGAGCTAAGACTTTGGAAAAAATCTTGGTAATATAATATTGTGTAATACTGGAAAAATACTAAGTTTCTAAACTGGACGTTCAGATTTAATTTTGAATGTATGTCTTCCTAATAGTGCTCTTAGTGCTGGAACTGTTTTACACTCAAGCTAAATGGGGAGCTTTTGTAGCTCTTACAGGGAAGAGTCTTGAATATGTCCTGTGAAAATAATTAAGAACTGATACAGTTAAGAACTTGGATGCTCACCTTTTTCTTCCTTTCATTATTTTATACTTCCAGGTTTGTAAATTGTCTTCTGGAGCAGCCAGAAGTATCAGTCATTGGTGCAGGAAGAGGACCTGCTGGTAGTATCATCCACAAGTTATTTGTGAATGCCCAGAGGGTAAGCTGGAGTTTTCAGCTGATTTACTGATACCTTTAATTTAGATGGTACGAGGCAGCATGTCCATGTGATGCTGATTTCTTCTATCTATAAATAGGCATGATTTTTTTATAAATATGTGTGAGGTTTTTTTTTCTTCCAGTGAAAACAATTTTGGCAATAGTAGAATTTTAACTACATGAAGAAAGGAGAACAAAAGCCATGGGATATTATAAGACTGTGTAGGTGGCTAGGTAGACAGCCATCTAAGTGATCTTAAAGTGAAACTCACTTTGAAATATGACTAACAGTGCCATTGTGCGAGTCTACATTTGTATCTAGCTTTCATTTTTACCTCTAGCCCTGCAAACTCTTCTGGGTTCCGAGTTAAAATGGTTTTTTTTTACTTTATCACTGATGATAAAGGTTTTTCAGGCCAAAATCTGCTCTTTGTGACTTTTCTGAAGTTTTGTTGCCTCAGTGGATTGGCACAAGTATTTCTCATTGAGATTTTGCTTTAGTAAACAATTATGTTGATGCTACGCAAAAATGAAGAGCCCCACTCTCTCTCCTGTAGCTGTGTTGGCTTTGCAGAGCTTAACAGCAAAAAGGTACAAATGTATTTTTGTCAATAAAAGAGGTGGATATGACTCAGTACATGCAGGGAGCAGGTCTGATATGTGAGCTGCTACTATTTTTAAGTAGTAACTTTCAGAATAGACATGCACTTTAAGTCTGCAATAATATGGTCTGCAATAAGTGGGCACAAAAACCAAAAGTTCAAAAAATCTAGCCCAGTATCTTTGACTATTTGATCTTGCCCTTGTGATTTACAAGCAGCTAAAATACTCAGTAGTTTGGCCTATTCCACCTCTGCAGTCTCTCTCTCCCCCTCTCTTTTTGGGGTGGTGGGGGAGGACAGGGGGAAACCATTCAGTTCTAATTCATTCCAGTTTCTCCCCTTCTTTTGCTAACATGGTAATGGCTTTTAAAATATGATGACCAAAACTTGATCTTATTCAGTATTCTGAGGACAGTTGTGACTGTTGCATTGTTAAAACTGTGCCCTAGCAAGACAACTGTGCCTAGTTGTCTTGCACTTTCACAAAATTCAAGCGCATATAGAATTTTGCCATTTCATTAACGTGGAAATTGTGCATCATTGCTATCAAGGGTGTTGCTTCTTTTTAAACTATAAAACATTAAATATTTGTATTGAGACTAATGAACCTGCTTTTGACCCAATTAGAATTGCAGTATGCTGAGAGGTGCAATTGCACGTTGATATCCATAGCCTATTCCTACTTTATTTTTTTTTCATTGTCAGGATTTTTACTGATTCGGACAGGTGGTGAAACTGTGGTGTTTACCACCTGGATAGCCCTGTTAGCCTCTTTGTATTAATCTTTTCCAGTGTGTGCCAGTTGTGTTCTTGTTGGGCAGAAACTAATTTCATATCAAACAGATACTAAACTTCTTACTAATCTTCTGACACTAAAGTTCCTTCTAAACGTTTCCCAGTTTTTTTAAATGCAGTGATACACATTACAAAATGGTATTCATATTCAGTAGGAGTAACTCCAGTTAGAAGCAGATTGTATTCTCAGGTGCATTTCTGGAATTCTCAAATGTAAAGCTGTCTCTTCCTGTTAATCAGTGTTCTTAAGAATAAGGATTTGTTTTGATTCTTTGTTAGCAACACTACCGACTATTCAGTAACTCTTATGTCGCCAACCACATACTGGTCTTGTAAACTGTGGCAATTTTAACCATTTTTACTTATTTCCTCAAGTCAGAGTTCTGTTTTTGTTATCAAATATGTTATTGAAAGATTTCTTATCCAGTGAGCTGGGATTATAGAAATGGGCTCTTATTAACTTAAAATAGAGATTAATTTTTATCAGTTAACATGCTGAGATTTGCTAAAAGGATTTTAACTTTGTTGTATCTAATTGTCCCTATGCAACTGAATTCTGCTGCAGATACAACAAATGTAACACTACCTCATCCTGTGTTTTTTCCCCTCACTTTTATTAAAGGCTTCTTTCTTCTATTTACAATTCAGTAGTTCCAAAACTTCAGCATTAAACTTTAACAAACATTAGAAACTTTTGCTGAAGACGTACATAAATTTCAGGCTTTGACATCTTTCAGGCAGGAATAATCAAAGCTATCTTTCAGCTCTATCTCCCTTTGAGGCATTACTAGTTGAAACATTATTATTATTATTGATGGGACAAAAATTTAGCTTGCTATTAAATAGCAAGTTTCGTTTCCAAAAATAATTTCAGTAGATACTTGTTGGGTAAATAGAACCTGATTGACAGACTTATTATTTACTAAGTTCTGACCCTGGAGTCTTGTGCATAAATTGTGTAACAGTGTGTGTTACATCTGGTGTGTTCTCAAAGTATATGTTTGTCACAATAGCTCTCCTGATAGAAACACTCTTGAATTCAATATGTGCTGTCTTCAGAATAATCTTAAAATCTCTGTCTAACCTTTGTAAGTTATCTGACTTGCGTTTGTTTCTATCTTTCATCACTGGTTCTCTTCTCATCCCTCTCAAGATGACAGAATCGTCTGATGAGGTAACTAGTTTTGTTCCTTGTTTCCTGCTCATCTTCCTAGCTTCATGTAAGGGCATAGAGAATAGCTTTTGAGTAGATATAGTCCAACAGCATCATATGATTTGCACATATCGCATATTTTAAGCATAAAAAATATTCTCTCTCTCCACTTTCGAACTTCCTTCTTCTCATCTACAGATTTTTGAAACATAACAAGATGTGAAAAAACAGTTTGTAAAAATGGTAAACAGCTAATCTAATGAAGTTAGTTAATTCTTTATAAAGCAGGGGCTTTTCACAGTGCATCCTGTTTTTGTCTGTTAGAAATATTATGGATATTGCCATTGTACTAAACATAAACATTATATTGTTCACTGGTTGGGATCAGCAACATAAATAGTGCTTGCTATACTGTATCTCATTTGCCCAGCCATGGTAGACCACAGTAACCCCACTTCTTGGCCAGTAAAAATCTGCTCTGTTGCAGAGCGTTCTCCTTGGGTATGTCTACACAGTAAAGAACCCTTCCCTCCCACAGGGTCCCAGAGCGTGGGCTCTCGCCTGAGCCCAGAAGTCTACATAGCAATTAAACCAGGGGTAGGTAACCTATGGCATGTGTGCCAAAGGCGGCACGCGAGCTGATTTTCAGTGGCACTCGCACTGCCCGGATCCTGGCCACCGGTCTGGGGCCCTCTGCATTTTAATTTAATTTTAAATGAAGCTTCTTAAACATTTTAAAAACCTTATTTACTTCACATACAACAATAATTTAGTTATATATTATAGACTTATAGAAAGACCTTCTAAAAATGTTAACATGTATTACTGGCACATGAAATCTTAAATTAGAGTGAATAAATGAAGACTCGGCACACCACTTCTGAAAGGCTGCCGACGCTGAATTAAACAGTCCAAGCCCAAGTTGGCTGGCAAAGCCAGCCGCAGTTTTTTTGTTTTTTTTTTTTTGTTGTGTAGACATCTCTATTGAGTCTGGAAATGCGGGACAGGGCAATGATTTTAGTGCACTCTAGGACGTGATCTGTGTAGTGGCATTAATATTTTGAGGGGATACTGTCTTTAGACTACTTTAGCCCCACTCAGACATGCCTGTATAATAAGGGAAGTACTGTGAGCCCTAACTGAAGAATTAAGCATTTCTCCTATTCATATTTCTTGACACCATTTGAGACAAAAGTTAAAGTGAAAGATGGATTAGCTTTACCAGCTGCATGTATAAGGTTCTTACATCTGAGTGTGTGCAGTGCTATTCCTTAGTGTCTGTCTTGGTGTCTACATGTAGCCATTTGGTGTGTAAATTACCACATTTGGTTTTTTCTCTTTCAAAATAATTTCTGATGGATGTGTAAAGAATAACCTTAAGCGAAACTTCTGGTTCTGTTTAAGGTTGCAACAATGACTTCTCTTGATGAAGAACTGAAGAGGTCAGGCTCCTCAGATGAACGGAGACTGAATTTAGGAGCAGTTGCAGATTTCCCACCACCTGCAGGCCGGGAGCTCATTTTACGCATAACTGTACCTCGACCTGCACCTTACTCTAAACCACTGCCTCAGCGTATGTACAGTGTAATCACAAAAGAGGATTTTCGACTTGCTGGTGCCTTTTCAGCTGATACAACATTCTTTTGATAACATTAGCTTTTAACTATATTGTATGTCTTCACAAGTGGAACACTATTTCTCTCTTCTCTCCATGGAAGTAAACACTATGGACCATGCCAATCTGTGGACAAGGAGAGGGAAGGGTAATACTGTTGTATTTAGTGATCATGAGTAACTTTTCCTTAAGGAGCTGAACCGGCATCTCAGAGCGATGCCTGGATCAACCCTTATTTCTGATATGTGGGACAGCTCGAAAACAGCCTGAAAATCTCCCCTCTGTCCAAAGAGTTGTAATTTTTTGCATTAGCTAGTTTAACAATGGACACTTCACTGGGCTTCATACAAATACTTCATGTTGAAATTACAGTGCAGTACATGCTGCTTTTCCGGTTCTAATCTAGTCCTACTAAAGTTGTATTAGGCAGTCTATTTGAAGTTTAAACATTACATAGTTGTATTTATTATCATCATAGATAAAAATATAATCTTAAATTCTGGATAGATATGGTGACTTTTTCAATGAATTCCAGTGGCTGATTTTAAAATGCTGTTACATTTTGCTCAAACTATCTAGAGAAAATTCAGTTTTGCGCTAAACTCTTAACATGCAGTATTTGCCTGAAAAAAGCCCTGGATTACATGCATTGGGTATCTTTTTCTCTGAACTGCTGAAATGGGTATTTTTGGCTAACAGGGTATTAAGCCTAAAAATCAAATAGCCTTAAATTTATCATTTACAATTTTTGAGCTTTTATGTCCTCCTGCCTTGGAAGGAAGCATGCTTCCAACTGCAGTATAGACAGACACACACTTGCTCTGCTTCAGCTAGTCTGCTAAAAATAGCAGTGGGGCCATAGTGCCTCAGGCTAGCTGCCAGAATACAATCAGTCCTGACTCCCTGGGCACATATTTGGACGGCTAATCCAAGCCATTGTGACCACACTGCTTTTTTAAGTGCACTAGTTCAAGCAGAGCTAATGTGTCTGTCTACTCATGCTGGGAAGCATACTCACAGCTACAGTAAAGAAATACCTTAAATGTGAGACAGCTGGGCCAAAACTATATGTAAATCATGATTACTTAAGCAACTTATTGATGCTTATAGATAGATCTTCATGGTGCACATAGTGTACAGCATGCATCTGTGTTCCTGTTGATCTGGTAATAAAAGTATTATGAAACAAATATGAATCACATGCTGTAAACTGTGATTGTCAAATATCATGCAAACAGTATGATTTTAATGTGTGTGTTGATGCTTTAAAATAATCCTTTCCTTCTTACAACTTGTGTTGGTCTGAATCCGCAAAGGGTCGTAGCTGCATTGTAAACGCATGTCAGAATGACTGTGAAACACATTATAGTTTTGTTGTTTGCACCTATTTGTCTTTGGACATGATACAATAAATCTTAAAATATAATTGGCTATTGAAATTGTTCAGTTTACTTGTTCAGTTAAAGTGGTAGTACCTCATACAACACATGTGCTAGGTATTAGTGTATAAGTTGACTCTGGAACACAATCACTTGCAGAACAGCTTAAAATTTTGACAAATAGGGAGGATGCCCAGTCAGAACTTTGGGATCTTGACTACTTTTGCTATTTGAAGTGCAGTTTTCAAAAGAGCCTGAGGTCCAGATCTTCAAAAGTATTTAGGTTAATAAATTATTAGTCCAGGGACTAGAACATGGGTCTCCCTCCTACAGAGGGAGTGCCCTAATCCAATGGCTCTCAACTTTTCCAGTCTACTGTACCCCTTTCAGGAGTCTGATTTGTCTTGCCTACCTCAGGTGTCAACTCATTTAAACAACTGGCTTACAAAATCAAACGTAAAAGATAAAAATATTACAGCATGCTATTACTGAAAAATTGCTTACTTTCTCATTTTTACCATATAATTATAAAACAAATTAATTGGAATATAAATATTATACCTACATTTCCATGTATAGTATATAGAGCAGTATAAACAAGTCATTGTCTATATGAATTTGTATTGTATAGTTTGTACTGAATTTGTCAGTGCTTTTTATGTAACCTGTTATAAAACTAGGCAAATATCTAAATGAGTTGATGTATCCTCTGTGTACCACTGCCTTAATCAACTGACTAGAGTCATTTTCATACTTTCCCTGGCCCAGTGACTATTCACTGTGATATATAGGGACAATTCATAGTCATTCATAATTTATACACGGTGGAACAGCTTCAAAAGAAGAGATTGAGAGAGATCACATCAGAATTTCCTGAGAAGCCTGCAGTGAAGGCACTATTTTGCGGGGAGGGAATGGACCCAAGTGTGACAAGTTCCCCCTAGGGTACCACCTGGAACTGAGCACCACTGAGCCCCCTGACTCAAAGCCCTCAAGCCTGCACTTTCACCAGCATTGTGTCATGCCATGGTGTCACACCAATTTCAACTTCCTTTGCCACATCAAGCAGACGGGTGAAAATCTGACTCTTTGCTTTAGAATACCTCATTTCCTGTCCCCAGTAGACCGATTTCATTTTAGTAGCTTTTTGGTGCACATTTCCACCTGCAGGAACTTCTGCACTCCTGACCAGCTCTTTGAAATAGTCCAATACCAGCTATTAAGCCTAAACCTGTAGGACCTATTCCCTATCTGACACATCCCTTCTTTTCATCCTCCATACTCACCCTCCTTCCCTGAAATGTCAGCCTCATTTTAATCTCACTTTAAAGATCGTGTGAGTATATTGCAGAGAATTTTCAATTGGTATGTCTACACAGCAAGGAAAAACCCACAGCTGGCCCATGTTGTTGTGTAGGCTTCTGGACTTGGGCTGGACCCAAAGATTGTACTGATATAAATCTATAATATAGGCTAGTTCAGTATCCTTACTTGGCATAGCCTCTTCTGCATTAATGTTCTGTTCATCTTTTTATAGGCTTCTTCTGCATATCATGTTTTAATCTACTCTAGCTTTAATATCTCCCACCACCACCATGCTTTCTGAATTAATCATCTTATAGCATATAAACAAAAGCTTTTTGTAAAAAATCAGATTGCACTATACAGTGTGTGCATTACTTTTCTTGTGATGATATGCCAAGTCCATGCAATTTTTGTAAGTTGTATAAATGAGTTTTCCATTATTATTTTGAAATGCCCCTTAGCCAGTCACACATGATCATGCCATCCTAATAAACCAATTTATAACCAAAGCTGATCTTTGAATCTTACAGCATTCACAGAAATTTTCTTTCAGTTGTTGAGGCTTCTGGCAAAACAAAGCAAAAAAATTAGCTTTGTGATGGGAGGGGACAGAGTTCACCTTTGCAGAGTGATTCTGGAGATCATAAAATGATTTTGTCTTCAGGGAAGATGCAGAAAGGTTCATGCTTTCTGAAAAAAGATGTTTTGGAATTTTCTAGCCAGAGTAGTTGTGACCAGGAATATCTTTCATGGGAAGAAAACTGTTAGAGGCCATTGGTTCAAACAGATGGGTTTGTAGCACTGTGGGCATATCCCAGATAAGAAAGATTGATTGGGCTGCTGGCTTGGTTAGATATGCTGCCTTAAGGAAACTTAGTACCACTGAGTGATCCACTAGAGCCATAGTTCTCAACCTTTCCAGAATACTCTTCTTTCAGGAGTCTGACTTGACTTGTATGCCCCAATTTTCACCTCACTTAAAAACTTGGACTTCAACCGCAGCACTGTGCAGTGAGGCTTTGGTTTCCTACCCTAGGCCGCAGTGAGTCTAAAGCTGGTCCTGGTGACCCCATTAAAACAAAATTATGGTTTGAGAATTGCTGATCTAGTATAGAGAAGAGTATAAACAAGTCATTGTCTTTATGAAATGTAAGGCTATGTCTATACTAGCACTACTGTTGGCAAAACTTTTGTCACTCAGGGGTGTGAAAAAAAAATCCTCCTGAGTGACATAAATTTTGCCGGCATAAGCACTCATCTGCACAGCACTATCTCGGGGATAGATGCCTCCTGCCGACATACAACCAGCTCAAAAAGTGGTGGTAGCTATTACATTGATGGGAGAGCTCTTTCTCATCAGTAACATGATGACATGAGCGCTGTTACAGCTGGGCTGCTGTAAGCTTGCAAGGGTAGACATGGCCTTAGCTTGTACTGACTTCTCTAGTAGTGCTTTTTAGGTAGCCTGTTGTAAAACTAGGCAAATATCTGGAGGAGTTGGCATATCCCCAGCAGTACAGATACTCCTGGTTGAGAACCACTGCACCAGAGGGATGGATGCACCTGCATACATGACACTGTTTAATGCTGCAACATTGAGGGGCAAGCCATCTAATAAGCTGGAAAAGCACTTACCCAGGATTTATTTTTCTATCTTGACTTCAGCAGTAGATCTCTAGCCATACTCTTGAGTAGGCTGCAAGGTCTGGGTGGAGCAGAATGTTTTAGACTATAGAGGAGTATTCCATCTTATCAGTGACTTGCCACTAAGATAGAGCAGAGATCTCTGTGTCGGCATCACTCAGTCACAGCTCTATGGCTGCTTTCCCTTTTTGTCATTTGAATCACTCTTCCTGCTAGAGAAGTGGCGAAAGCACAGAGGAAGCAATTTGGTCAGGCAAAGCATCGGTTCCCAGGGATACAGGGTCTCAGTCCGTGAACAGTTCCATCTTTGTGGTCCAGCTGGGGTAACCTAGTTCTTTGGTTATCACATGGAATGTGTCTTGGTTCAAGGGGTGTTCTGAATTGCTTATAGTAGCTTTTGTGTTCACTCGCCTCTTTATGCGGATCACCATGCTTAAGGTTAGGTAAGCTTCTCCCCAGGAGAGCATCTATACCACTTCAGTATTTAGACCTGAGCTCCTTGTGCGCCCTTTGTGATTTGTGTATGCCAAAGTCATGTGCTGAATGGACTAGAATGTAGTCTTTTCTCTGGTCATCCTGGTAGGGTAGGACAGCCAACCTAATTTTTCATTTCAAGGAGGCTGTGATATGTAGGACTCTTTCAACTTGACCACAAACCCTTTGCATTATGGTGTTCTAGGGGCATTTTCCTTCCTGATAGGGTGGCCTCTATGGTTACATTTTGCAGTCCGGACTGTAAATTGAGCATTCTGCCATTTTGGGTGGTTTCCTGGTTTCACCAGCAGATCACTGTTGATGGTATCCTCACTTATGTCTGCAAAAGAATTTCTTGCTGCAGAAGGATTCCAAGTCTGAGATTCCCTAGAGCAGTGCTCTTCAAACTTCCCGCGCCATGGCCCCTTTCGCGCTCCCCCCTCCGCTTGTGGCCCCCCGGGCTATGTCCGCCGAAATGCCACCAAATAGAAAGCTTCCGCTTTCTTTCGGCGGCATTTTGGCAGGCCAAAAACAGATCACGACTTCGGTGGTCTCCCGGGAAGGATCGGCAGTGGTGGCGGGGTCTCGCGCACCCCAGTTTGAAGACCACTGCGCTAGAGCTCACTTATGTACATTTATGACTGTGGGGTAATCTCTCTCTGCATAAGGACCAAAAGACCTACAAGCCATAACTAAAAATGGATTGTTGACTCTTAGCTTTATAGCACTTTAGAGGGGCCTGGATTTTGTCAAACCTTTCCTGCTGTGGACCTTCCTATGACTCTACTCAGGTGGAGGAGCCTCAGAGGGGATCAGGGAGCACTTCTTTAAGTTTATTAACTCATATCTGAAGGATAGACTGTCCCCCGATATTGCTGCCTCCTGAGATTCCTGGGTATGATGCTCTGATAAGTGTCATCTAAAAACGGGTTTGAGTTCCTAGGCTCCTCTCCTTGGCTCTTGTCACTACCAATACCTTGGGAGCAGACCAAAAGATGATGTTTCGTAATGGTAGCATCAAGATGAACAAGGGACGTTGCCAAAGACAGGGCCTGATGGGTATATTCAGATAAGTTTTGATCCAGTCCACTGACACAGGAGGGTCCCTTGGGTCGACTGCAGTGTTTCCATCCTGAATTTCATTATCTTGGTTCATTCTGGTTTTTTATCTTATGGATGCAGAAGATGGAGGTAGAGCATTTTTTCTTGAGGGACAGATAGATGTGAGATCTGTTTAATGGTTAATTAGTGGTTTAATTCAAGGTTGGAGAGAGAATGAAAAAGGAATGTGCAAGAACCCATAGCAACACTCCTGAGATCCTGAGGAGCAGGACTCCAAGAATGGGATATCTTATCTCTATTTCTGGACAGAGGCAGGTCTACTTGGACTGGAAGGAAGGATTGGGCCCATTCACTGACCTGGACTTTCCTCTGGTGTATTGAGGTCCTAGCTCCTGGAATAGGGCAGTCCTTCTCTGGTACTTTTTTATTTGAAGTAGAAATGAAAGAAGTTTCTGTCCTTATAAAAAGGCTGCTTGAAATTTGCTGGATCAAATGCTTCAGTTTAATCACCTTATTTGGGTTCAACCTTATGAAGCCTTCGCTCAAACAGGATTCCATCTTAGAATCTTGAGGCACAGAGAATTTACTATGCATAAGGTGGCTCCTCTTGACATTCTGCCTGCTCTGTGGTTGCCTCCACCATGCTTGCAGAGAGAAGTACAAGTGGAGAGGAAGGAACTTGGCAAGTGATTCTCTTTGGTGAATGATCCCTAAAAAGTCATCTCCAAGGTTGCAGGAAGGGTTTAATGAATATTACTCACGGCTATTTCCCCCATATTTGGCTTTTAAAAGCTAGAGAGATAGCAAACAAAGCAACAGTGCTGAACTGATGTGGTAGTAATAGTTGAATGCTCAGAACTAACCTGGAGAGAAGACAAAATCCCAGCATTTGATACACAAGGAAGTTTCCACACCAGCCAAACATTTATCTTCTGTACCACGCTTTCTGAATTAATCTTATTACACAGAAGTAACAGCTTTGTAAGACTCAAATTTCAATAGTGTATTAACCAAGTCTTTTTTCTCTACTGGTAATTTACAGAGGCCATGTAGTTCTTGTCTATGCTGTGTAAGATGATAGCAACTTTAGCAGCCCACTATTACCAAACTGTGAACAATAAAAGAAAAGTCCCTTGAAAACTTCAAACTGAAATATTTTTACTGTGTTTTAATGAGGAATATCCCTGTTTCCTTTCTAAGCATCTCTGGCTGTAACACCAGACAGCCTCTTGCGAAGACTCCTCCATACTAGAACCTAATTTTCAGTCAGGTACTTGATGTTACTCATGGTCTCTCTCTCTCTGATGGCAGTATCTTCCTTCTTTGCCATTTTAAACTTCACTTGGGTCTGGGCTGGTTTGATTTTTGCTGTAACTAGTTCTGGTTCTCTTGGTCAGAGTGCTGTTTTTTCTCCATATATCAGTCTTCCATTACGTTGCTGCTTCAGATTTTTCCCACCATATTGTTTATTGGCTATGCTAAGCAGCTTTTGTTACTCTCAGGTACTTGCAGGAAGAGAGGTACAGCCCAAATGTCTCTCACAGGGACAGAGGTAACGATCCAGAAGTTTTCCTCTCAGTTATACAATGTGACTGGTTTTATGGTAAAGTAGAAGTTTTACCTATGCACAAGTGAACTTGTTGTGGCAAACCAATCTTAAACAGAAAGGCCACACTATATTATTCTCTGCTGACTGAGAACCGTTTCTAAGGTGGATGGCTCAGGGCTAGGACTTGTCCCTGCTTCACTCTCTTCACTCATTCCACAGTATGTGCCCTACTGTCACTGAGAAAAGGACAAAATATATCATTTCATAAGGCTCATGAATAGCTTTCACAGCGGCTGTTTACTCAGCTTTTGCTTCTTGTGCTACATCGTCAGACCCATCTCTTCTCCAGCTCATCTTCCTCCCCTGCTCCTGACCATGGAAGCTGTGCATGTGCAGTAATCTTCCCTCCATGTGAAAGAACCTTAGACAGCAGCCAGTCTGAAACAGGAACCACTTCTGCCTGTGGTCACGCTGTCATAATACAAGTCTGCGAGGAAGCTGCACGCCCTTCTGAAGGCTTTAAGTGTGGTGAGGACTTTTATAAAACCACCAGGAACATGTTGCAATGATGCATTGTGACTACGTCACCTGGTGCTTCTAAGGGGGGAGAGGAGTGGGTGGTGTGGGCATGGTGATTTTCAAACAGCTAAATGAAGAGCGATGTCATATAGGCTGTGGTAAGGGTTATAAATGTGTCCAAGTGCTTCTACCTTGCCCACCAAACTGCAGCCCCATCTCCCTCAAATAAAATGGAACTCTTCATAACCTTACTCTCCCTCTCCCCACCTCCTCTACTATTTTCCTGCGTAGGGAAAGGAAGGAGTAGTTCTGTTGTTTCAGTAACATACAGCGAAGCAGCAGAGGTAAGAAAGGCAGACTGACTTTCTCAGAGTACTTTGTTGTTCCAAAATTCAATAAAATGTCAAGTGAGATTGAACGGAGGAGATGTTTTATGACTTCCATATCCATTATAGGTTAGAAATAGGCTTTAAATTATTCTGAGTTTTCAGATACTGTGGCCAGCTTCACTTTAATATGAGAAATGGATGGCCTTGTTTTCCTATGACTCAGTGCCCTCCCTTGTTCGACTATGATGCTAGGCAGAGTGGCTGATTTTCTATTGTGGTAAATATCAGAATTACTACATTGAAACCAGTTCCCCCCCGCCTTTATTTAATAAAAAAAAAAATCCTGTAAGATACTATTGTATACCCTCCCCGAGACTGATGGCTACCTGTAAGCCTGACAAGCTAAACCTTTATAGATTAGAGAACATTCATTCCATTTTTGGTAAGTACAGTATTAAAGTTGATATTAAAAAAAGTTCAAGCAGTTGAACAGCTAGGTGGGATTTAATTCAATAGCTTAAAGTCTCACACTATTGCCTGTGGCTCTCAAACTGGATATTAAATAACTGAATTCTGAGATAAGGAACAAAACCCCTGCTTTTGTATCTACCTCATTTATTTGTCCCCTCTTCCTAGCAGCTTCTGGGGGTCTAAAATTTAATCAGTTACAGCTTGTGCTATGGGTCTGAAAGGACACTAAGCATATTAACTTTCAGAAGCCCCCTTCTCATAGATAAAATAAAGGTCCAGCCAGTAGCTGTTCACATTCACATCCTGGTTTTATTTTTCGAGGAACGAATGGGGAGACAGTACAAACCCTTAGCAGATAATAACCTGGCAGTTACATTTGTAATATACTGAAGCTTCCCTAGGGTTAAGTCTTACCCAGCTTTGGAAACAGTCTCATTATGGTTTTACTCTTCAGTGCACTCATATGGAAGTCCTCCTACGCCCCTCCCCTCACTTCCTCATCATTCATGAACTTCACATTATATCTAACCAACAATGGTCAGATATTAGACAGAGATACTACAATTGACTGGGGCACATAAAACCACCTTCACAATGCTCTCAGTAGTTCATAATGGGCCACAGTTCAGCTGCACGTGTGACACTCCCTGCAGGTACAACCTGAACTGCTGTATTTCCTCAGCTCAGTAGCCTGTGGTGCCTTATACACTTCTTTAGTGGGAATGGCCACTACTCCTGGTTCTACTCATACACAGACACTAGCATGTAAAATCACTCCCAGCCGAATGTGTGAATGCTCTCCCAACCACTCATGAATTACATACAGAATGCCACCCACAAATTCTTAGTCCCAGTCTTGTTCCCCAAAAATGTGCATCTTGTACTGCTCCTTACTCTCCTTGCCAGTGCAAGCTCACTGAGTGATAGTCCAGCATTCCAATATTAGAAAATGATTAGGTATAAGCTCTACTTAACTCACAATATTGTGGAAATTACGGATCCCACAATGTTAGGTTTCCAACACAGTTTTGACAAAGGCAGCCCTGCTATGCACAGGGCTGACAATGGGAGCTCCGGCCACCCCTAAGCTGAGAACAGGAACCCTTTACTCTAAGCCCCAGGCAGCCAACAGCGGAAAAACACAGAAAAGTAATAATGGACTTTATTAACACAACTAATAAGGTCCATTGTTACTTTTTCACTATTTTCCATAGTTTCTCTGCAACTGAGCTGCAATTTTTGAACAATCCTCCCATCATTCAAGTAGGACCTTAATTATGCACCAGCCTTGTATTCTCAAGGGGAGGTTCCCCAACACTTCAACCCAAACACGCTGGATTGGATAAAACAATAAAACAAGTCTCTCCTCCTAAACTGCAACAATTCACATGCTAAATTCCTTTTCAGCCAGGCACCCTTCCCCCAGTTCAATGTTCTTCAGGTATTCCGTTGATGCCGTAAGCAGAGAGATTGGAAGAGGAGAGAGGGGTGATGTGAAGGTCACGGTCTCTCATTTTTGTACCTTCCTCTCTCTGATAATTACTCCCCACGGGGGTGTAGACAAACAGTCCTTGGCGTACGTGGGAGTTGAATGGTCTCTGTGATGAAATGTAAATTTCTTGTTTACACCTTCCCCCATACTGGTGAATGGACAATGAAGCAGGTAATGGCCCCTTAGCATCTTGCTGGAATGCTAGTGTGTCTATCTCTGAGAAATTGGTTTGTGGGCATTACCCAGAACTGCAAAACCGTTCAGTAACCATCATATAGACAAATCTCATAATTTTACATGGCAGTGTTGTTACACACACAGAATAATATCCAGCAAATGATGAGTTTTCAAATGATACCTCACAAGGCATACTTTGTACAAAATGTATCATAAACATATAAAAGTTGGGAACATGACATACTGGGTGTCACAACATGTCACTGCTCTATTTCATTCCCAGACTGGCCCAGCCCAATGGCTCATTTTAAGCAGTAGCTTTTCTAACTCACATTGCATTTAGCATACAGCCTCTCCTCCATCTCATCCCTTATTTAAAATAGTTTAGCAGCTCAGAAAATTGTTCCTATAACTAAGATGCATAGTTATCTGTTATTCACAATTCAATGTATTTTTCAAAATTATTACAGGGAACAAAAAAACGCACCAGCATGAATTTGCTGGCAGAGTCATCAATTATAATTATTTGCTAAATACCAACAATGTTCATTTCAGAAGAAAAAATAGTCAGAGACAGTAACTATAAAATGACTTGTCTTTAGCATCCTCAACCTGCCACTAGAAAAGAGGAAGTGTTTCCCCTCGAGTTGCTGACTGTATCACTAAATCTTCACAAGAAGATTTTCTTTTATCACTTGCTGCCTCCCCAAAAGTTAAACACAAATAAGACTTGCATTTCCTATTATAGAACTGCGTAAACTACACATGGGTGATTCAAAATAGCTTCCACTAATTGTCTTATGCTTTGGCTTGTTTAAGAAAGTGCTTGAATTTAGGTCTAGTTTAGCTAGTAACCAACCTTAATGCAACCACTTTTCTTAGACCAAAGTTTGGCAGTCATTTTAGAATCTGCACCTGATTGTTGAATGCAGCTCTATTTAATGAGCTAGCACACAAGTAGGCCACAAATGCACACATATCTTGTAAACACTTCCCAGGGATACGAAAATGCAGCTACTAACTGGGACACATGCGACCTGTGGGTTGAGAACTGCTGACTTAGAGAAAGATCCACGTATAGAGCATTGCTCTGAAATATGTCCCTCTCCTAGTCAGAGGTACGCAGTGGAAGTGTCCCTCATTAACACATGGACAGGGCTAGAATTCTGGAGATATAGCTTCTGCCATGGTGCTAGTGCCCTTGTACAAAGAGGAAGGGGATTGGGTCTAGCTTAAATGAAACATGGCTAAGCAAAACTTTTTTCCAGGTTTTTATTAGCCAGTGGCAATAACTAAGGCTAAGATTTAGTCATGGGTACTTTTAGTAAAAGTCATGGACAGATCACAGGGCAATAGGCAATAAATGGCCCTATGACCTGTCCATGACTGGTATTATAAAGTCCTGGCTAAATCTAGGGTGTTCTGGGGGTACTACTAGTGCCAAGGACCTGCTGGTGCTCATGGGAAGGCTCTGGAGAACCCGCTGGAGCTCCAGAGGTGGTGCTTCAGGGCACCCACTGGTACTAAGGGGGGAGGCGGCTCCTGGGATCTGATGATGTTGAGGGGGGCAGTCCGGAATGGCTGCCATGGGTGGGGGACGGCCCAGGACTGCTGTTGCCACTGCTGGAGGCGGGCGGGGAAGAGCAGCCCGGGACCACCACTGTTGTTGAGGGGGTCAGTGGGACTAGCCCCGGGTCAGGTGCACCAACAGGCTGCAGGAGTCCCAGAGATCCCAGAATCTGTGACTTCCGTGACAGACTTATAGCCTAAGCAATAACTACTTAACTCAACAACTAACTACTAATCAGCTAACACTTGCCAGTGCATGAAGGTGGACACTGCAGGGGCTTTCTTTTTGCTGCCATTAATGATAAGAAAGAACTGAAGGATGGTTAGGCCTGCTCGCGCCTTTACGCCCCGGGAAGGGGTGTGTGGGAGCATACGAAGAGCACATGCGTGCCTGCTGCTGACAATGCTGGCCAAAAGAATCCAATCTTATGTCCCTGGGGTACCTGCTCATCAAGAGTGGAATCCATGCAGACAGTCACTTGAAGAAGCTTATTGTTACATCATCAAAACATAATGGATGATGGGAAAAAGAATTTAGAGCAGCTGAACTTGTGCTCTCTCTCCCTCTAGTTCAGCATTTCTCAAATGTGGCCACCAGCAGATTTTTTGAGGCCACGACAGCTTCCAAAACTTCCTAACAAGGGCTGAGATGTTAAGGGCCAGGACCGACATCATCTACATTTCCCACAGGCAGGGTGGTGCCAACGTACCTCGGATGGGTGATCTGTGTGACGTAGCGGTGATCACCCATGCCTTCTGTCTCCTAACGTGCCCGGACCCGACGGTGAGGAGCATCGCGGAGGAAGCCGTACGGAACGTAGTCAGGAAACGAATCATCAGGACCCCCTCCGAGCAGGACATCGCCACCTACCTCAGTGGGTCCCTGGAAGCCGAATTTGGGAGAGAGGGAAGAGATCTGTCCTCTCTCTGGACCCGCGCCCGTAACGCCTCGAGATGCCTAGGGAAGAGGATCGGCTGCCGCTGGAGTTGGTGTGAGGAGCGCTGGGAGCTAGGAATACTAGTGCCGCACATAAAGACCCCGGACCACACCATCGTCACCCCGACTGCCAGATCAATGCTGGAAAGGACCCTGAAAGACACCATCCGCTGCTACTACGCCGAGAACCTGAAGCGGAAGCCAGACCAGGGCAAGGTGTTTGAGGTGTCCAGCAAGTGGGATGCCAGCAACCACTTCCTCCATGGGGGCAGCTTCACCAGGTTCGCCGACTGGCGGTTCATCCACCGGGCCCGACTCAACTGTGTTCCCCTCAACGGAGCCATCCGCCATGGCAACCCGGACAAGCGCTGCAGGAAGTGCGGTTACGCCAAAGAGACCTTGCCCCACGTCCTGTGTGGATGCAAGCTGCACTCCAGAGCCTGGCAGCACCGCCACAATGCCATCCAGAACCGGCTGGTGAAAGCCATCCCACCATCCCTGGGGAAGATCTCTGTCAACTCTGCCATCCCCGGGACAGACAGCCGCCTGTGACCCGACATAGTTGTGACCGACGCAGAGAAAAAGAAGGTCCTCATAGTAGATGTCACGGTGCCATTCGAAAACCGGTCACCGGCCTTCCACGAGGCCTGAGCACGGAAGTCGCTGAAATACACCCCACTGGCCGACACCCTGAGAGCTCAGGACTACAAGGTGCAGCTCCACGCCCTGATCGTAGGAGCCCTGGGCGCATGGGACCCCCAGAATGAGCCAGTACTGACAGTGTGCAGAGTCGGACAGCGCTACGCCCGGCTCATGAGACGGCTCATGGTGTCTGACACCATCAGGTGGTCCAGGGACATATACACTGAACACATCACAGGACATCGTCAGTATCAGGTCGAGTAGCCGAGACCACCGACCAGGGAAGCAACCCACCCCCCGTTTCCTGACAAACAGAGGGATGCAACCCACTCATATACTTATCGCCTGCACCGCCACGGACTTGGACTCTCGCTACACACCACGGGTGGCGTACCCGAACACACCTATACACTAACCCTTTAAAAAACTCCCACACCCCAATCTGGATCTGTGCTGGATATGAAATATGCATGTACTTTGAAAACCCTGTAGCTTTTACATACAATCGCCCATAACCCCAGCCTGACTCCAGATGTCCAGCACCTTACTTCTTAACTTGTGTATGTTTTCATTTTTTTAACATTAGTTTTAATAAAGTTACCTTATAAACCCCATAAATCATAATGCACACTCATTCCCTTCTAAATATTATGGTACAGTGCAGGCAGAGCTGAACTACATAGGTGTGGTTTTGTTTCAAGTCACAAAGTGTATTCATTGGCTAATCACTATGTTTACATCTCATCCTACTATAGCTTTGTAAGCAGCTACTGGCCAATGTCTGGTCTAGGTCACTGGCAAGATCACTAAGTGGTGTTTGGGTAGGTTGACACTGTTCATGGCAGAAAGTGAAAGAGTTAAAAACGCAAAGGGATATGAGAAATTTTTTCAAAATTTCAGTGCCAGAAAAGAGCTTTGAACATGATACAGAGATGGTCCCAGAAGAGGCACCTGCTGCTAAGAAAAGCAGAACATGAAGGAAGAAAAACGAACATTTCAGGACCAGTGTGAAACACAGCTGCTTGTGTTTCTGAAGCCATCTGATTCAATTTCCGAGCAAGTTGCAGTGTGCGCTATTTGTAAAAAAGAAATTAATCAAATTAAAATTTATGCAAAGCAACATCATTATAGCACTCATGCAAGGAAAGTTGAACAGAATTACCATGGTGAGTTCAGAGGCGCAAGCTGTTAAATGATGAAAAAAACAAGTTTGAAAGACAACAGTGACCACTCAGAGATTTTTTGGAATACAGTGGATCAGATAAAGGTGGCTACTTTTAAAGTTGCACTACTTTTAGGGAAAGCAAGAAAACCATTCAACGACAGAGAACCCATGAAGAAATTTGTTCTGGCCATACAACCGGAAAATACGCTTGTCAGAGATATACTACTGAGCAACGACATGTGACAGAGGAGCACAAGCGATTTGGTGAATTTTCTACAAAATGAAATAGCTAAAAAAGTCATAGAGCCCTTTCTACAGCCTTTGCTTGTATGAGAGCCTTGATGTTAAATGAAATCCCAAGGTAATTGTATATGTTCACATTTTTGACTGTGATTGCCATTGTTTGTCTGTAGGTGTTTTATGTCAGGTGAGCCTCACTGATAAGCCAACTGGCAAACCCATTTTTGAATGTGTTCAGGCGAGAATGGAACAGTGCCATGTTAGCTTTGACAGTCTGTGTGGCTTGACAGCTCATGAGGCAAGGGCTCTGCAAAGTGCACAAATAGGGGTTTCACAGTTTTGCTCACCAAGAAGTACTTGCCAACAAGTACTTCAATGAACACTATGGATGAGATTGAATATGTAGCGAAAAAGTGCATCACTGCTGTCAGTGCCAGGGGTGTCAATAAGGGGAGATTTGCAACTTGGTGCAAAATGGGCTGAAACTCACATAAGATGCAGCTGGTCTGCTGGCTTAGTTTTAATGACAGTGTACAGAGGCTGTTTGAGCTGTAAAAAGAGCTTGTTGAGGTTTTGAACAGTTTCGCCAGAACTATCCCAAAAGCTATAACATCCAAAAGGACATAACTGATCGCTATTTTTGAAAGAGGTTTTACCAAGGCTTGCTTCCTTGAATTGGAGCTTCAGAAACCTCACCTAAGGATGTTTAACAGAACTAAAGTAATTAATACATTCAGAATGACAATCACTGACATCATCCAGCACCTAGAGGAGGAACAGGACTCTACAGTGTTTTATTAGCTTAGTCAGTTTCTCAGTGGTCAGGATAAAAATATGCAGTGAAAGTTCAGCTTAGCTGTAACTGAATATCTGAGCATCCTCTTGGAAGATCTTGAAAATTGTTTCAGGAAAACTTTTCCTACCGGTTCACCTATGTGACCAACCAGTTCAGCAATTCTGGTTCATGTTTTTTGGCTGCAAACAGACTGACTGCCTAGCAAGACAAAACAATTTCCTTTGACACTCAAGTACCTCAATTCCCCATCAATGACATTCACAGTTATCAATTTAGGTATTCACATGTCCGCTATCACTTTAGTATCAGAACATCTCCCACGTATTGAAAAATAGAAAAATAGAAAAGTAAAAACCTTCCTTCCTTACTTCATTTAGGTACATTTATCTATTTCTGTATTATAAAAATAATTTTAATGTTGGAACCAAAGGAAAGACATCTTTACTGTAAGACGTTTGCTCCTAGTATGCCAGAACAATGCAAGGCCAATAAAAATTCCAGTAGAGCCTCACCTGTTTCTGAAAGATGTAGTTACAAATAATCTAATTTGGAAACAATAATACAGTAGAAAAAAACAGGTCCTATAATATATACTGAAACAACATTAAGTTTCTGACTTATGAAGACAGAACCCAGGATATTTAGTTTTAAAGCTACTGATCTATCTAGTGATGAAACTGTCATGGTACACTACGACAATATGATGATGTGTTGTTCAACACCCCAGAAACACTGAAACAATTATGAAATAGAGTGATCACTTTTTCCCCTAGCCTTGGTTTTGACTGAGTAAGATTTACCAGAAGTTACTCTATTAAAAGAATTGGACTGTAAAGATTAAGAATTCTGCATCAGTGCCCAACCAAAACCCATGAACATACATAATAGTTCTGAAATATTACAACTAAACACATCGGCATTTCACATCAGTAGTATATGATGCTATATACTACTCACATCTTTACAAAAAATTTTGTGATATCAGATCCATATTTTGAAGCTAAAGAATGTCTTTTCATCTGGCTTCTTTCCTTGGCTTGTTTAGCAGTTCTCTGAAAAGAAAGAAAGATGTGTCTGTATATATTAAAAATTACTTAGCAATAGTATTCTACGTTTGAATTTATCTTGATTGTTAGAGAATTGGGGTCTCATGTTAGATCAAATGTGTTGTAACACTTATCACATTATATAAAATATAGATGCTTGTAACAGACTGACAACTTCCAAGTTCTTGTT
Organism: Dermatemys mawii; assembly: GCA_007922305.1. NCBI lineage: Eukaryota > Metazoa > Chordata > Testudines > Dermatemydidae > Dermatemys > Dermatemys mawii. The sequence continues at coordinate 14,771,028 of ML677353.1, forward strand.
GAACTAAAGCCTTCCAATTTGGCACTCATTTATTTATGAAGTACTGAGTACAGGAGAAAGATCAAATTTGAACACTGGATTTTCTATTAGAGATCACAAGAAGATCAGTCTTATTTATTGCAGTAAAACTCTTCATCTGCTTTTTTAAAACTAGAATCTTGAATCTGATATACTTGTTAATTAATTGGTTACGGAAAGAGGGACTGTATTTGGCATGGGTTAGCCATGCTTCCATTGCCACTCCCTGTGCTAATGTGGCTACACTATTATTTATATGTGCACTAGCTCAATGAGAGCTAGCGCAAGCACATATATGAGAGCAGGGGAATCACACCTCTAGCTTGTAGTGGAGATATAGTCAAATCGGGGTGGCCAACCTATGGCTCCAGAGCCAGGTGCAGCTCTGTATAAGTTAATATGCGGTTCCTTGCATAGGCATTGACTCCAGGGCTGGAGCTCTAGATGCTAACTTTCCAATGTGCTGGGGAGTGCTCAGTGCTCAACCCCCCGCTGTGCCCCAGGCCCTGCCCCCACTGCACCGCTTTTCCAGAACCTGCCATGCCCTCACTCTTCCCCACTCCCCGCTAGAGCCTCCTGTGCACCTTGTAACAGCTGATCATGGGAGGTAGGTGTGGGGAGGGAGCCAGAGGCACCGATTGGTGGGGCTGCCAGTAGGCAGGAGGCACTGCAGGTTGGAGTGGGGGGAACTGATGGGTGGCTGCTGACATTATTGTGGCTCTTTGGCGATGTACATTGGTAAATTCTCCTTCTCAGGCTCAGGCTGGCTACCCCTGGCCTAAATTATCACTTATGTGAAAAGTATTCTCAAGAGGTGAAGAAAGAAGCAGCTTCTACTGTACCCATTATGGAGAACTTATATAAAGTAATGCTTTCGGCAGTTTTGTATCAAGAAGTTTCAACAAACAGGATTTGAACCCATTGCGGGTCATATCAGGGGATCAGATGGGGATATATTATAGCATACATGTAGTGCTTATACACTTCATCCTATATTTTGAAAAGCAATTAGCAATTTTGGGAGCATGACTGAGACATTTATTAAAAAAAGACTGGTTTTCAGCATGTGCTGAGCACCCAGTCCTCTGAAAATCAGGCCCCTTTAAAGTATATCAAGTTTGGTGACCAAGAAGTCGTCTAGCTACTTTTGAAAATTAGGACTGTAGAATTTTTCATTGATGCTTCCATAAATTATCTATTTACTTACACATTCAGGGGATTATGAGTTCTGATTTATACTGACCTCCTTATGACAAACTGTACACAGAGTTTGAAGATTTTCCAGAGAGCACTGTCCTCCTCCACTATAAACTGGTTTGATATGATCCACCTGCCAGAACTGGCCTTCTGTTGGGTTTGTTATAATTTCATTTAACTGTGGTAAAGAAAGGACATAGCATCAGAAGTTTTAAACAGCCAATTCTGAACTGACAAAATTGTGTCATACATTCTTCAATCATGTTTACACAGTAAGAACAACAGAGAAAACAATATGTGAAGATAGCTTTTTACAGCTTTCATTGAGAGAAGGAAAAAATTGGGTCTTCATAATTTTTTTTTCTTTTTTTACTTCTAACAGGCTTATTTTCACCAAAGTACATAGTAGTTTGATACATTAGAGCAGGCCTGCACAACATGCGGCCCGGGGGCCACATGAAGCCCGCAGGGGCTCACTGTGCAGCCTGCGGGAAGTGAGTAGGGGTGGGGCAAGCCAAGAGGTGGGGTGGGGTGGGGTGGGGGGAAGCGGATGAGGGTGGGGCTTTTCGGCCCACAGCTGGGTTTTTTTCAGTAATACGGCCCTTGATGCTTTCCAAGTTGTGCAGGCCTGCATTAGAGCAAGTGTTAAAATACAGGACCCAATAAGAATATCCTAATGTATCTGTGTTCGTTTACAGAATTATAAAGAAGAAAACCAAGAAAAGATGCAGAACTGAAATTAAGGATTTTTTGTTTCTGACTGACACAAGCAATATGTCTGTTATTTTATTAATGGCAGGTGTCCATACTAAAAACAAATGTCAGAATAAGAAAAAATATTCTGCACTTTCAATCTTGTCACTTACAAAATAAAAAAGTCAAAATACCGTCATAAACTTGGCAATTCACAAATAAGCAGATATTGATTGTGACTATATAATGTTTCTACTATATTTAGAAGTAAAGTTTCAGTTTTGTTGATGGGTTTTCTAGTGAAGAGCACAGTGAAGCATTACAATCCTAAGAAAGTTTTCAAAAAGGATAAGGACTATTGTAATTTAAACATAACATAGAGGTGAACAGTAAACAACATAGTACTGTTTATATGAAGGATGTAAGGAAAAGACACTAGTTGGTCTTTGTGGTTTGAACTCACTTATTTTACTCTTTATATCTTTAATTGTTTTAAGTCACTCAGTGCTGTTCCTAAACCAAAGGCCATCAAAAGCAATCATGTAAGACCAGGAATGTGTGGTAAGTGCTGATGGCTAATGCTAAATCTTACTATTCATTTAGGAGTTTTTTATAAGTCTGAATGGGCACTGGGAGAGTTCATCACATTGAAACTTTGCTCTCTGAAGTGGTGTTTATTCAGTAAGTGCCAAATGGCACTATTCCCTCTGAACCAATACTGAAGCAGTGACCCATCATGAAAATGGAGGAAGGGTGTTACTATAAGTGTATTTTGAAGAGATGCAGAAATGACATCCCATTATCGTTAACACTTTAATGAACATTTGAAATAAGAGGAGGCATCTGAACTAGTGTCATGGTCAAGTTCCAGTAGGGTTCAACTATACATAATGTTCTGTTTTTTTTAATTGGATATGGCATTCTTCACTTCCTGTTATAAACTAACTGTGTTGCTGGTGTTGCCGTCCTGTAGGCCAAAAACAGCTGCATTTTAGTGGTGAATGAAGCTATCCTTATTATATAACTTATAATCAGATAAAGCATCTAATGCAATGCTCTGCTTTTTTTTAGAAAAACCTCATTTTTCTTTATTGTTAAGCAGTACTGTACTTCCATCTAAAGAATGTTAATTAATTTTCAACTTGTAAATATATTTTTGTATAAGAATTCTTTGTTCAACAGCAGCCAGTCAAAATGAACACAGATTTATTTCTTTTCAGTAAAATAATGTGTTAAAACTTCTAAAGCTAGATGGAAGAATAATCGTTATTTTAGCAGTTCATGGTAAGACAACTGTTTTTAATGCTACAATTTCCATTTTAGTCTACAAATTCATACAAGTTATGAAATTATTTTAAAGAGGTAAAGCAATAATATTTTGGCTGTATTTAAAACCTTATATTCTTTGTAGGGAAATCTGATGCCCAAAGTTTTGTCAGTTGGTGCTCAAAGCTTCTCAGGCTACAGGGCTTTTGGAGCTTCACATACAGGGCTTTGAGTCACAACCGGAGGAAGCTGGGGTGTGGGTTAGAGCTTACTCATCAGGCATGTTCTGTTTTAAATAGATGAGATGTGATTATCTGACTGATTCTGCTGCTATACCACTCAGCTAATTTCTCTCTCCAGCACTTTAGTCCTTAGCCTTGAGTTCTCATCCTGTGCATGTAAGTTATATTTTGAAAAATGAGGAAATGCCCGCACAAAAAACAACTCCTCATTTTAGAGTTAAGAATGCTCAGGTGTACTTCCTCACAAGGCAAAGATTCAAAAGGAAAATATAAGTTAAAGCAACACTCATACCTAACAACAGCAGTCTCCAAACATTAGCCTACTACCATCAGGATAATCTACACCAGTGGTTCTCAAGCTATGGGATGGACCTCCCAAGGGAAGTGTGGGAATGTGTCCAGAAAAGCAGTAGCTGTGTGCTCTCTTTATTATTATCATCATGATTATTTTGGAAGAGCTCCTGCTGCCAGCTCCAGGTGGCTGGTGTCATGCAGGAGGTCTGTGCACACTTGGGAAGTGGACAGCTGGAGCCTCACCATCTGGGCTTGGGCTCTCCTTCCCCACCCCCAAATCCCTCACTGGGAGGCAGCCCAGGTTCAGGTTCTCTCCCCTGCTCGCCTCCCACCCAAATCCCACAGCTGGAGGCAGTGTGACTCCAGCTGTTAGCCCCAGCATGGCAGCTGCATAGAAGTAAGGATGGCATGGGGTGCTAAGTCTGCTATGAAAAGTGATATTGACAATTATCTCTTTTCACATTGCCTTACTTCTGCGCTGGTGCTGTGCTGCCTTCAGAGCTGGGCACCTGGCCAGCTGCTGCTGCTCTCTGCTCTGCCTTTAGAGCTAGGTGGTGGTACACGTACCTGTGTGTGTGTGGCAGCGGTGGGGAGGCATAAAATGACTACAGACACAAAGAAAGGGGGAGTCCAATCAAATAAGTTTGAGAACCACTGCTCTACACCAACACACTCTACCTTCAATTCAACAATACTATGCCCCTTAATACATGCACAGTAGAATGTCAGAGTTACGAACACCAGAGTTATGAACTAACCAGACAACCATACACCTCATTTGGAACCGGAAGTACAAAATCAGGCAGCATCAGAGACCCCTTCAAAAATGTGGGGGAGGAGAGCAAATGCATTACAGTTCTGTATTAAACATAAACTATTAAAAAAAATAAAGGGAAGGGAAAGTTTTAAAAAAGATGTGACAAAGTAAAGAAATTGTTTCTGGGCTTGTTTTTAGTTAAATTAAAATGGTTAAAAGCAGCATTTTTCTTCTCTACAATAAAGTTTCAAAGCTGTATTAAGTCAATGTTCAGCTGTAAATTTTTAAAAGAATAATCAAAATGTTCATAACTCTGAGGTTCTACTGTATTAAAGAACTGAAACACTACCTTAAAGAAGTTTTTGGTCTGAAAGAAGTAATAACCAGTACACTCTTACTTTTTACTGCATTAGTTATTAAATGGAATTTGAAAGTATCTACCTAACTGAGGGCTTTTATAATATCACTCATCACTGTACTACAGCACCTTCCAAGTAAAACCTATAGCAAGAGTCAAGTTCCTCAGGGACTTCCTGGAATCATCTGGCACTTTTCCCTTTTTGGGATCAAAATTCTGATTGAGGTAGGGTTTTTTGGTTTTAGGATTTTTTTTTAATTATTCCCTCTTTTTTTGTTGTTGTTAGGTGTTATGGGGTAGAAGCATCCATCCTAAGTAGTGCATTTGTTGTACATTTTTCTACTCTTTTACTAATAAACATTTGATTTCAGCCACTTACCTTTTAAAATATATATATACACACACACACACACACACACACATATATGTATATATATGACTTGAGCAGCATAATCACCACCTACCACAGAAATACACTGATTTGTGTTACTGCTTATATATCATTGCCATTACCTGTCCTAATGGAAGCTGAGACATCCAAGAACTCTCCAAAAGATTCTTACGTTGACTCATAGGGGCATTTTTGATGCTAAGGTAGAGTTCCTGGGCATTGCAATTGCAAAGCTGACAAACACCATGTTCAACTTCAAATACTTTATTCCTCAGGTAACTCTGACTAGAGCGAATTAGGAAGTCTTCCTGGCATTTAAGAGAACAAAACCGTGTTTCCCAAGCAATAGATTTGCAATGTTGATCGAGATGAACTGTTGGTTGTTGGCAGCTAAGACAAAGTGGATTTCCTTTATTATCCACAGCCTGTAAATATCCTTTGTTTATGTCAGGACCTTCAACAACTTCAGCCTGAACTGAGTTTGCATTAAGAACTTTCCCATCTTTTAAAAGTAACCTGTGATAAGGATGAGAAGCAATTATTTAATAAGACTGGACTTCATCATGGTCAGTATACAGTACTTAAATACTCAATATCAACTACTAAGTTTCTTTTATCATGAAAAGTAGCAACTTCAGTGAAAACTCATGCTGCTTTGATTGATCACTGCACAATGCAAATACCCCACTTGAATTATATTTTTTATGACCAGATTTCTAAAAGACCTCACTTTTTTTTGTATATGCAAACTTGGTAAACTCCCATTTGCACATTAAATTACTTTACACATATATATTTAATTACTAGCTGGAGTTTCCCAGTCTTCCACTGGAAATGCTAGTTTACACATGCATAAAAAAGGTGAACTTTTAACATATATATACGGAAAAAAGGAGGCTATAAAATTTTACTCTTAAAGTCCATAATAGAAAGTAAGTTGTAAAAGGAGATTAAATTCTTTTGTGGAAAAACTGTGATGACTTCCTGTTTGTTTGATATCTTTCATGGCTATCTTGTAAATATCTTGACTTAAACAAGGGTTCTGTATTTTCTATTTCCTCCTCAACTAGAAAAGTGGCTGACAGACAATGTTAAGAAAAGCAGGCATAGAGGTTCATTCCAGTTAGTTTTAGACACTCTCTTCCCCACATCTATTACATTTTAAATAAATTAGGAATTTGTGTGTGTCTATACTTTCAGCTGGGATCTGATTCCAAGCTCAAGGAGACATACATATCTGTCCTAGATGTGTATGAGCTAGCAAGCTAAAAATAGTGGTAGCTGAGCAGCATGAGCATCAGGAAGGGCTAGCTACTCTGGGTACATACCCACCTGAGGAGCTAGGCACATAATCAGGGCTGCTAGCCCCTCCTGCTACTCTTGCTACCTCAGCTACCGACAGGGTGACCAGACAGCAAATGTGAAAAATCGGGACGGGGGGGGGGAGGGGGGTGTAATTAGGAGCTTATGTAAGAAAAAGCCCCCAAAATCAGGACTGGCTCTATAAAATTGGGACATCTGGTCACCCCAGCTACAAATATTTTTAGTGCGCTAGCTCAAGCAGAACTAGTGCAAGTATGTCTCCTTGAGATGGGAATCACACCCCCAGCTCAAAGTGCAGACATACTCTTTGTGTCTCAAAACCGTTTGCTCTCAACCTCACAGGCTTGTTTGTGTGCAAGCTCTTCATTTCCCTGATCACACAATTTTTTTCTTCTTTCATACTAAAAAACTCAATTGTTCACTGACAAATGTGCTAGCTAACATACATAATCTAAATCATTATTGGAAATAAGATTTAGATCATCAGCATAAGGTAAATGCCTTCAATCTTAAGCAAGATCTTTTGCATCATAGAATATCAGGGTTGGAAGGGTCCTCAGAAGATCATCTAGTCCAACCTACTGCTCAAAGCAGGACCAATCCCCAATTAAATCATCCAACAGATTTTTGCCCCATATCCCTTGTATATTAATATATTAATATAATCCCTATAATTACATCACATAAAGTAAAAATAACTACAGGAAAAACTAGTTTAATCACTGCATTGTGGCTATTTTGTCTTTTTTTAATTAACATTAACAAACTTACTTTGTGGAATGGCCATTTGTTTTTTCAGCAGAAGTACCTTCTTTTTTCAAGTAAAACGCAGCTTTCTTTGTGACCAAGCATACACTGCCCCCACTGCTGTTAGCTTTGCTGAGTGAGGCTACAGCAACATCCTCTTTTGTCGTGTATCTGGAATTATAAATTACAAGATTTTTAGTACTTTTCCCCCCTTAGCTGTACTGAAGACAAATGAATACTTCTTTAGAGAACATTCACGTCACCTGCAGCAATACTGATATAGAAAATCCCCTCCAAATATTTCTTACTTCCTAAACCTGGCATGAGTACAGTTTGGAAAATGTATTTTACTAGTTCAGGTTTTCCACAGTAGATAAGATTTCTTTTAAAAAACCTACCAGCTCTCTGTTGTGCTGCCAACAGATAATGAGTTATTTTCTATGACATGTAATTATAAAAAGTGATAAGAAAACAATGGAAAGGCCGTTTCACTTGAGTGAACCATCACTGATATTCCAGGGTTTTTTATTTTTGTTTGTTCTGGAAAATGTTCTGTTTGGGAGAGAATATGGAAAGTGTTGAGGCCATGAAAGAGTTCTGGCAAAATTAGTTTATCTTTGAATTTGCTCAATTTCCATAATTTTATTGTAAGTTCATCCCTATTCTTCTAAATTAAGCTCTGTTAAAATTCACTCCCATGCTTTGGTCACTCTTAAGATCTAATTATTAATCAACCAAACTAACTAATGGTCAAGGCCAGACCTTAGGCAAGAATACATTTCTGGGCCCCTCTAATGGCCAGCCAAATGAGATGCTTCTGTGGTAGGAATGCATTTGTATTAACCCTGTCTTGGCCACCACAGCTGCACTATTCACCCAAGCAAGTCCAGCTCTTGCAGTATGGATGTTGCTTAATTAACTGTCTTCTATTCAGGTTGGTCAGTGACTAGCTTCTGCTGCATGGACATTGCCCTATTAGCCATCTCATGTCTGCCCCTGCAGAGCTCCCTGCCACCCCGCTCTTGGTTGGCTTCCTGTACTTTTAGCAGGTCTCAAGACTGTTGCTGAATGAGTCTTGTCGGGGAAGCAGAGAGGACATGGGTTGCTGAAAGTAGGGTGAGGTCAGGCAGGTGCATGGAGGTTGGGGGAAATCCTCATGCAGGAGCAGCACTAGCTGCCGCACTGTCCACTCAGGTTTGGCTTGGCTCCCCTCTGTCATAAGGAGTGAGGTGCTAAAGTCATCTGGGCCAAATTTGAATGAGTGGCACTGTGACCTGGTGCATGGGGTTGCAGTGCTGCTCAGGTTGAGCTTTAGGCATGTGCCTAGTTTGCTTATGCTTTAATCTGGCCCTGTTTACGCTAATACCCAATCACATTAATCCCCATTCACCATCTCTATACATCAATAAATGCCATCCTGGTTATTCTAAAACAGTGAAGAATTCCTCTTAGATTCCTCTTTTACATTGTTATATAATGAAACAATCCTGTGTTAGGTTAAAAAATACAACACTCTACTTATCACTACTATTTGCTGATTTATACTTGTTTTGCAAGCCTGAAATTACAAACTGCTCTATATACTTACAGGAATTCGTACTGACCATCACAATACAGCCAACCCTGCTGGACGGGTCGGGGGGAACGATTTAGCAATAGATTAAGAGGAGACAAGAAGTTTTAGATATATGTTGTAGAATAATGGTGGTGAGAGAGCCCAGATGTATGTATGAGAAAAGTCTAATTACAACACTCAGGTTATGAGCCCCATGTCAGGGAGGACAGTGATGTTATCAGAGACTGAGGCTAAATCCACACGGCAATCAGAGGTATGATTTACTGTTCATGTGGACATACTGGCACTAACTTTAATCTAGATAGCTTGCTAAAAATAAAAATGTGGATGTGGCAACACATGCTTCAGCATGGGCTAGTAATGTGAGTACATACCATGACAGGTCGGGTGGGCATGTACAATCAGTGCCACTGCATCCTCACTGCTATTTTTAGGGAGATGAATAAACTAGTGCTGGCACGTTTACGTGAGCTGCAAAAGATACCTTTAGTTGAAGTCTATATGTAGCCCAAGAAAGGAGGCAGAGGAGAGATAAATTTCAATTTTACCACTGACTGGGCACCTGACACATAGGAAGGAAAGCAATAATAAACACTGAAAAAAACTGGCATTCGAGGAGGAAAGGAAATCAACTAAGGACGAGGTGAGGCTGAGAAAGTGTAGAAGAAGATTCTGAATTATAAAATAAAATAATTTATTCCTGCTTCTAAGCCTGGAGAAACAAGATGACGTATTTTTGACAAACTGAAATCTGGACTACTGGGACCTAGACAGTAAAGGAAGGATTTACAAGAGGGAAGAGCAGAGATGAAAGCAGAAATATGATTCTGTTGAAATGTTAAATGAGGACACAAGGGTATTTTAAAAATGGAGGAAGGGAATAGCTCCTTTGGGCAGAGAGATATTCCCTTCCGGCAGGACATCAAAAACTTAGAAGTGCCAAGACTATAGTTTTACAGTGGATTCCTTAATATGACATACTGCCAAATAGAAAAAGAAAAGTTAATATAAGAAGAGTTTTCAACTGATTTGGTTACTGTTGGCCCTCTTTCCATATGGGCCTTCAACAACAAAATGCTATGTCTACACAGAACAAGCCTGAGAGCAAGAAAGGCATAAAATCAACTCCTTCTACCAAACCCAAGCTATTGTCAACAACAAAATAAAAACCAACCAATCAACTAAAAAAAAAAAAATCAAAACATTAAAAATACTATTATCCACACATTGCCAAAACACTAACATAAATCAATCAATCAATCAAAACATTAAAAATACTATTATCCACACATTGCCAAAACACTAACATACATACATACATACATACATACATAAATAAATAAATAAATAAATAAATGCCTGAGGATAGGAACTTGTCTCCCAGCAGATTTTGTATCATCTAAACAGACTGTAATCTCTTCAGGAGAACAGCTATGTCTTTTGATGTGTCTTTTAAAGCTCTAAGCACATATTTGGTGCTTAAATTAATAAATAAATACATAACAATAATACAAATGAGATGTGGAAGCCAAAAGATAATATTATAATAGTACGAATGAAAGATTTTTCTCAGAAATCTCAAGCAGTCTCTGGATGCTTAAAGCTGCAGAAACCTTCAAGACAGAATGTCTGCTGAACTGGACTCATAGAGAGAATCAGGCAGTATGTTCTGTTCTAACAGATTTGCAGAAATGCACACAAAATGTCTAATTTTTTCACTATAAAACAAGTTATTACTTAATGTTCAGTTTATTATCTCAACATGATTCCACTGAACATTACATAAAGAACCTTGGACCTCCTGCAGCAACAAATACAAAAGAAGAAGGAATGAAAAGTAAAAACACATACCTTTTTGTGCTGCTCAGCCTGGCCTGCTGTTTAGAAATCTCTTCTGCAGCAAGAATAGGGCTACAAAAAGTGTGGCCACTTTTTCTGATAATTTTCTGCTTCATGGCTGTTAGACTATTCCATTCTCTCACAAACCTCAGAATCTGGCAGAGAAAAGGTCAAGTGGTTAACAGCACAAGTATTAAACAAAAATCTTCAATTACACTGAAATGTTTTAGATTATTATATTTAAAATTATTTTGTCAACTGGAAAAAAATTTGCTGTAAAATATTCTTTTCTGGGATGTAATCATTTCTGATGTGAGCTTCAAAGGTTCTGCTGAAACTGTAAGACTTGGGCCTGACCTAAACTTAAAATATTTGTCTATATAGCTTTGTTGGTTAGGAGGGAGGTTGGGTCAAGAGAGGAAAAAATTTCACACACATAATCAATGTAGCTATGCTGGCAAAGCCCAAGTATAGACACAGATGTGCTGGCAGAAAATTATTCTGCTGATATCGCTTATTTTGTTTAGAGAACAGGTTTTAACTGTAGTAGCAAAAGAAATCTTTTGCCAATATAACTGCATTTCCACTAGAAAGGTTTGCTGGTATAGGTACACTGGCAAACTCTTCCTAGGGTAGCATAAAAATGTAGACAGATGTTTGAACAGGAATGACTGTTCAGCCTTTTTTATTCAAGCAAAACTTCCATTGCTCTCAATAGGAGTTGTTGCTCAGTAAAGCGAGCTGAACAAAGTCTGTTATCAGGTTCACAGATACAATCCATGTCTCACTTAAAAAAACACCACCAGTGCTAGATCTGACAAAGAGTTCTGTGGCACCTTAAAGACTAACTAACGTATTAGAGCATAAGCTTTCGTGGGCTAATACCCACTTTGTCAGATGCATGCAGTGGAAGAATCCAGGGGCAGGTATAAATAGGTAGGCAAGAGCCAGGTTAAAGA
>ML677353.1:14783087-14856801 GCA_007922305.1 Dermatemys mawii
TATCTTTAACCTGGCTCTTGTCTACCTATTTATACCTGCCCCTGGATTCTTCCACTGCATGCATCCGACGAAGTGGGTATTAGCCCACGAAAGCTTATGCTCTAATACTTTAGTTAGTCTTTAAGGTGCCACAGGACTCTTTGTCACTTCTGCAATTCCAGACTAACACGGCTACCCCTCTGATTCTTGACAAGTGCTAGATCTGTGATGCAGATTGCCCAGTTTCAGTACTAGAGGTGAATGGCATAACTATAAACAAGTTGAAAGAGCATTTTGTACTAAACCATGAGCTGGTTATATGCTATGTGAAGAAACATCCACTTTGGGAACTAGATTATTCCAGATCATAAGCCATATGCAGAAATAGGCCCTCAGAAGCGAAAAAGGAGGCTATCATAATGATTTTCCTTTCCTGCTAATTTCCTTCCTTCATCCTTATTTTTGTGAATAAATGAAAATGAGTATGAATAAATGAAAACGAGTACATGTCAGGATCTCTCTCCCATGGAGCTGGAGCAGCATGGAAAAACACAATGAAATTGGACATTTCAGTGGAGATGTGAATCAGTGGTTTTTTAAATTTATTTTGTTAAAATTCTACAGAATGTATCTTCCTCAGTTCACACTCAGAATGATGAAGGAGCAGAAGAGGACAGGAGGAGAAGGTCTATAAGCACTAGAAACGCACTCCCCTCCAGAGCCTGAAACTGAATCCAGGATTCTTGAGTTTCAACACTCCTCTGCTGTCTAATGAATAGCTCTGAAAAACACGGACACAATGTCTCTCTTTGAGTCTTTTCCTTCCCCACAGCTGATCCACACACATGGGTAATAGAGCCTTCTGCTGCTACCAGCTACTTAGCTCAATTGGTTGAGGTCTATGCTGTAGATGTAAAGGTCCCAGCCTTGTGATAAACCAGGAGGGAATCAATAGGATTAAACATGATAGAATTTGTTATTTTTAATCTGCTTTTTTTAAGAAGATAGGTTTTTTATGAAATTTCCTCACTTAAAAAAATTAAGGTTCCAGTGTTGCAGAGCAACCTTAATAATGTCCTAAATTCTGAGGGCTTGATTTAGAACCTAAAAGTCTTAATGTCATGTTTTGGATGTAATCTTCATTATAGAGAGAGAATTCATGGAGGCTCAGCATGTCATGCTCTACATTGATCTGAACACTCTTGCTAAAAGAGGAGGGTGACCATAGAGAACATTGAGAACTCTGCGGCCTACGTACATCACAAGTCTGACGCAGTTAAGCATATTTTCTCAACTCTCAGTATGCCATTCTTAAAACATAACCTTTAGGATATTTAATTTTGATAATTTATGAATATCACTTACTAATCCTGTAAATGAGAAACTAACTGATGTGATGATGATTCTGTCTACAGAAATGGTAACAGGAGGCGTGATAATTTGCCAAAGTAACAGAATGCACATTTATTATTCATATCAACATTTATAAAAACTGGCTGCACTGAGGAAATGTAATCAGCAACCGAAACTTGAGGCAGGGTAACAAAATATTCTCCATTTATAAAAATTAAAGAGGTCCAAATTAAACATCACACTATTTTCACAGTGAAATTTGAAAGATTGCTCTTACCAGTGAATGATTTTGTTTTTGCTGAAAACTCTCCGGTAAATCCTCCCAATTATCCAATTTTATATCCAGTGGAATAAAATTACAGTTCAGCGATTTTCCATCCTGGAGACGCAATACATACTATTTAGTTAAAACTAAGGAATCCAAGTTCTTAAATTTTGTTTACAGTTGTAAAGTAATACAATATAGAAAAAGTACCAATTTTTTTCAATGGCTACCCCGTCTTTTGGTGTGGACAGTGCCCTCATGTGCTCCATGCCTCTGCTTGTGCCCAGAATACTCGGGGATCCCTCGGCGGCTGGGTATTGCAGGTTCTGTAAGTTCCCCAGTTGTACGCCTTTGAGGGGATGGTGAGTGGCCCGACATAGGTCACATCTCACATTCCCAGGCTTCTCTAGTCTTCGTGAGGCATAGGGGAGCACGCTTCCTGTGCTGCTTTGCCTGTACTGGAGAGGCTGAGCAGTACCGGAAGGGACCCAAAACTGGGGGAGCACTGCACACGAAAGTGGATGTGCTCGGTGCCGAGTCCAATCTGTCTAACTTGGAGGCTGATCTCAGCCTGGCTTCCATAAGCAAGGCTTTCAGTCTGATGTCCCTGTTATTTTGTGTGCGGGGTCTGAAATTCCTGCAGCTCTGAACTTGTCTTTTACATGAATTTCTCCCAAGCACTTTAAACAGCTGGAGTGAGGATCACTCACAGGCATAGGCTTTGTGCAAGCTGCACAAGGCTTGAAACTCAGGGACAGGGGCAGGTCCCATACCAGGAACAAAGTCCTTTAAGGGGACTAACTCTAAAAAACTACTTAAACAACTAAAAACTATTAACTATATATAACGAGAGCTCAGAAAAACACTGGAAAAAGGCTTGCGGAAGCAACAGCAAGAGCGTTCCAGCAACTTTCATGGGTGCTAAGAAGAAACTGAGACGGCACAGAGCTGACAGCGCCCCTTCTATTGGTGCACATGTGCAGGCTCCCAGGGGCAATAGAGCCGGCCTTACAGATACCGCTGGGAGAAAACTCTCCGACAATGGTGCAGAAGGCCTGCACACATCTGACATGAAATGGACATGAGCAAGCACTCGAAGAAGAATCAAAAGTTATCTGATAGTACTTTGACATAAAACATCTGTTATTACGTTGTACACTATTGTCGTCTAGATTAAAGCACCATTTTCAAGAGCCTGATCCAGAGCCTATATATATGAACAGAAAGACTCTCTTTGATTTTAATTTTGGATTAGCCCCTGTAAGAGCACCTTCACAAGATGACAATGATTATCTCTTTCTTCAACTCATTTTAGCAATAATTGGAAAGATAAGATTTTTACAACTAAGAGAGGAAAAAGCCTCTCACCCTAATAACTAAGTGTTATGAAACTCCTGTTTTACAGCAAAGAAACCTCCCAAACCACTAACATTTGTACCTCAGTAGATAACCCAATTCATCAGCCTTCTATATATCTATTAAGAAAATATTTGTATTTGTTTGTAAGCTAGAAGAAAAGTTATCTTGTCCAATGAACTATTATTAATTCCTTGGCGGAAAAGAACTAGAAGATAATTTGCCTAATTTTTGTACATCTCAGTTAATAAAAAAAGAAAGCTTTGGTATGAAATAAGAAAATTAAAATATAAATACATGTGTGTTGTAAACCTTTCATTATTACAAAGTAAAATGTTGCTCTATAATAAGCATACTGGTATGTGAAACCTATACAGATTGAGTGCACTGTAATGCTTACCTTTGTATAGAGGTGAATTCTATCAGTATTCCTACTTGCACAGAAGTTCAGCACCTCATACACCGGAAAAGTATCTGAATTATCAACACGTCCTATAAAAATAATAAAAGTATTTTTAAAAAATCTAATCTTCATTACTTGGAACGAAAATGGAAAATGAGCACACCAGCCACAGAAAAAGTTTAACTAGATTTAAAAGTCATAAGATGAGAGCCTTACATTGCTCTTTCAATGCATATTAGACTTTGCTTTGCTTCTGAAATGGTGTCCTTGGGAGAAGCTACAAAAAATTATTTGATATTTAGTATGGAACTTAGAATTAAAACTTAGGGTTCTAACAACTTAAGCAATATCACTCTAATAAACTTTTCTCTAAAGATGTTTCTAGTGGAATAATAACCTCCAAGATGCCAAGCTACTACCTCTGTTTTCTATCAGTTCTGTCTGTTCTAGCATGTGACATTCTTCTAATATTGTATTTTTTATCCTTAGGTTGTAAGGTCTTGGGTGCAGGGACAGTGTTTCTTTCAGACCTATCCAGAAAAGGCCTCAATTCTGACTGGAGCATCTGAATACTATTCTTATATAAATAATATTTCATTACAAGTCTGTATTTAAAGTATTACAGCAACACATCATACCTCTATCCTTACCTAATTCAAACCACTCAAGTACAAGGAAGACAGCAGTAGGGTTGGTGAAAACTCATATCTTAACTGCTTGCTGTAAGGCTTGGGACCGGAACACAAAGTAGAGGGTAGGCCAGAGCTTCCCTGCCATCCACTACAGAATGGCATTGCTCGGAACAGTGAACAAGACAACTACCTGATTCACTGTGGGAGTGACACAGGGAAGTGGACGAGAGGACTGTCTGATGCTGCTTGTGCAGAGAGATTTGGAAAAACTCCCCCTGTAAGGGGAAATCACAGTGTGACCTGGTCAGAGGGCCAAGTCAGGATGCAACCATAGTATGACTTTGTGAGGAGAGCTGCATGGTGGAAGACCAGAAACGGGATGCTGAACCAGGCAGAGCTAATCTGCAGAGCTGCCAGAAAGCGATGCCAGTCAGTGGGGAGAAAAGCACCCTGTGGTAGTGTGCTTACAAGACGGTGTTATAGTTGTTACATGAATACTTGGAAGCATCTTTTACTTAAGTTTTCAAAAGTTAAACACATTCTGGGTGTTGCTGAACATACTGAATGTGAATGAATAAGGATATGCATAATTCTACAGTGAAAAAATTGTATCCATAAGAATGACCATGAATAACAGGCATTCTACATATCTGAGATTCTATATCTAGTTGCTGCCTAGGATAACAGCTAAAAAAAAAAAAAAAAAAGCTCATTCTACATCTGTCAGCTTTTGTGTTTCAAATATGTCATTTCCAAATGAATCTGCATCCCAGCGTTTAAGTTTAATGCAATTCTGCATAACTGCTATGGTAGATTGGCTCTGTTAGGAATCCTATTTTTCTTTACCTTCTTGAGGCTTTCGCTCACATTCTTCAGATCCATTTTCAACAGCATTAGCTACTTCTCCCCCAATCTCATCAGATGATTCAGTCTCTGTTTGTATTAAGTCCTCTCTCTCATTGTCTGCACTGCATACTGCTATGCCTTTGATTTTTCTAGAGTCCTGTGATGCATTTTCTCCTTCACTCAGAGTAGAGGGAGGATCATTCATTTGATTTGTATTCTTTTCATCTATAGTTAAAGAAATAGGAAAATGATCAACTGTAGTTTGCTTCTATAAAAATAGTTAATTAAATAAGAGAAATATTAGGCAGTAATATACATTTATATTTGAAACAAAGTATCCTAAAATGTATTTGGTTATAATAATCCACTAGTTATTTCTGAAAGAACAGCTGTGTCATAAATGAAATTAAATTAATTTTAGACTTGCTGAAATATCAACAGATAATTTTAAACACTTAAACACCTGAAAACTGTTTAAGTTTAAACTTTAATATTAAAAGTACTTTAAATAGCATGATGTTGAAAATTACTTATTATTCAGCATATTATTCCTAATGTTGAACAATACTAATGTTAGTACATTTCAATAAAATTTTTGAAGTTCAACTTATACCATATTTATTATTCATCTGAGGAAAAAGTATAGACCAATTGCTGCTTCTCTCTCCATCCCTCAGCAAATATATTTTATTTTAAAAACTAGAGCTTAATGTCTGTGAAATTAATTAGAACCAATATAATTATGTTTGTTTCTATTCTTTTTCTTAAGCCAATTTTAATGATTATGAGATGAGCCAGGTCGATGACATTGGAAACAAAATCCTCTATGGAATAGGTATTGCACAGGCACTGCTTACCGATGTGTGCCAGCCAGTGAGTTAAACAGAGTTCAGAGTCCATGACACAATCTATCTTTGGTCTCCACTACTGAAACTGTCAACAATACTACTAACTGTGGTGGTGGCTTTTATTTTGTGGCTATTTGTCACCCAAGAACTGGAGCAAGTCCACTAACTCAAATTAATATGATCCTCTCACATCCTAATAGTTATTATTAAAGAGGTACAAGCAGTATGTTATACCTGAAACAATTTCAAAATACAAAACAGTAGATATGGTGAATAAAGTATGTACATTGTACAATAAGTACAACAGGATCAGTAATTTCCTAAGGGTAATTTTCTGTTTTGTTTTTGAAATATGAAGTTTAAAATACGTCCTATAGTACAATAGTTCATTATGTTATTTCAAAAAGAGAATATACAAGGCTAATAGCTCTTATTATTTGTGTTTAAACAGCTTTTAAAAAATGCCTACTTATCTTTTCTCCACAAACAATCTAGATCAGTGGTCGTCAAACTGGGATGTGTGCACCCCGAGGGATGCGCAAGACCACCTCAGGGGGTGCGCGACCCCCCGACATCGCCGCCGAGCCCGCCCGGGAGACCGCCAAAGTCCCGGGCAGGCTATTTTGGTCCTGCCGAAATGCCGCCACCAGCTTCCAGTTTCTGCAGCGGCATTTTGGCGGACATATCCGCCTTGGGGGCCGCCAGACTTTTCCCTCTGCGGAAAGGGGCCGTGGGGGAAGAAGTTTGCACACCCCTGATCTCGATGACAGTGATACCAAAATGCATATACCATGGAGACAGATAGTTAGGACTTAATAAAATCTTTTGGCTATTTTAAAACACAAACTTACTATGGACATTCCAATTTTTACTCTTTGAGGAGAGAAATTTAAATATTTACAAATTTAAAAACTTTTCATGCCTTAAAATGTTAGCTCCTGTGACAATTACATATTTATTTTACTAAGTAAAGCATCATCTGGCTGTGAAAAGATAGGAAGAAATCTATAATTTCATTGGGTTGTTGATAATGATAAATCCTCTGAAGGGAAAGAAAGCAGCAGAGCTCTGACGGCAGAGCATGCTTGCTGCCATGGAAACAATTTCTGCTGCCGCTCATTGAATTTACACCCTACTGACTTTAATCAGGTATATATTTTTGATAAATTAATGTTATATCACAGGAACTTTCAGAAATAATTCCTGACCAAAAGTAGGAGACAATTTCAAAAATTCCATCTCATGTGACGATTTTATTTTTCATATTTTGTCTGAATTTGTAAATACTTATGTATTCTAGTACAAAAACACTATAATCTTTGAAGCAAAACAAGATAGGAATATGCCTATTCAGTTACAATGAGCAGCATGGATTACTCACCATCACTAGCACGAGGACATTCACAGATTTCACAATAAGGTAATAACGAATTATTAGTGTAAGTGCAAAGACTACAGCACCAGGCTTTGGCTAAAGGTGATTTTTTCCTTGAATTAGACAGAGAGCCACCAGAAAGACCATGATCAGTTTCTTTGGTAAACAAAGTGTTTGTTTTTCCAGCCAAAGTTTTTCTCTTTTTCTTACTGGAGCTGCTTTGGGTGGGTGTACTTATAGCTCTTGGTCTTTTAGCTTCAGGCTCACAGCCATTTTCATAACAAATTGCATCCACATCAATTATTTCTCTGGCATCCAAATGCTTACTGCCCTCCTCTATGTCCTTTCCCAGTATGACTTTAGAATCTCCTAAAGTAAGGTCCAGTGATTTATCCCAAGAATCAATTTTGCGTTTTTTCTCAGTAGATGGTTTTGGTGAAAAGAAGGCACGAATGTCATGTTGTTTTTCTTTTTCAAACTAGGAAAGAGAAACAAATTTTATCAAATATATAGATCCAAAATTCCTTCAGTAGTTATAGATCACTTGTTTAAAGTTGTAACATTTTTTTCTCAATTACGGGTCTTTTGTACTTTCTAATTTGAGGTATTTTAAAAAATGTTAATTAGTAGACAGAAAATGATAGACATTTTTAAATAATTTAAACTCAATTTAAAAGTAATTTAATGCTATTTCTCAACCATTATAATTTTGAATATTCCAGTCAAAATTTTAAATCAGCATAAGCATAGAACGAATTTACAGAATTGTTAGTGTGGTACATTAAAAAAATATATATATACACACAACAGAATGAGAGAGATTTAATATCACTTTCAAATAATTCTGTATATACATATTGGATGTTTACAGATATAGTAAGCCGCAAAACCAGCCAACCCCCCAGTTTCTTTGAGGTTTTTTACTGTAGGTCTATCTTTTAGGCCATGTCTAGTATTAGGAAAAAATGCATACTTCTAATACATGTCATGTGTAGACAAGGCAGTTGTAGTTTTAACAAAAGTTAGCAAGTTCCCTGGGGAAATCCTAATATTTTTACATTGTATTTCAGCACATTAGTTAATACATGTTAAAACTTTTTTCCCCACTAATGATGACAGGGCCTTATAGGTAGCAGTGTGTGACCTGTCATAAAGCAGAATAATGGTCCGTGTTTACTAGGTATTTTGACTTTTATGTCTCCATTTCTAAACTTCAGTGCCTTCTGGCTGCGTGCCTGTACAGCCGTTGATAACCCGCTGTACACCTGCGCAGCTTAGAGGGAAACATAGGTTGCAAGTGCTTTGGAGGATATGATTAAAATTCAAAATTATCTGGACAAACTGGAGAAATGGTCTGAAGTAAACAGGATGCAATTCAATACGACAAATGCAAAGTACTCCACTTAGGAAGGAACAATTACTAATACAATGCACAAATAGCAAATGGGAAATGAGTGCCTAGGAAGGAGCACTGCAGAAAGGGATCTGGGGGTCATATTGGATCACAAGTTAAATATGAGTCAACAGTGTAACACTATTGCAAAAAATAAGAAAAAAGAAAAAAAAGAAAAAGCAAACACCAATTCTTGGATGTATTATCAGAAGTATTGTAAGCAAGACATGAGAAGTAATTTGTCTGCTGTACACTGTGCTGATTAGGCCTCAACTGGAGTATTGTGTTCTGTTCTGGCCACCACATTTCAGGAAAGATGTGGACAAATTGGAGAAAGTCCAGAGATAAAAATGATTAAAGGTCTGGAAAACATGACCTGTGAGGGAAGATTGAAAAAATTGTGTTTGTTTAGGAGAAGAGAAGACTGAGAGCAGACATGAGAAAAGATTTCAAGTACGTAAAAAAGTTGTTACAAGGAGGAGGGAGAAAAATTGTTCTCCTTAACCTCTTAGGCTAGGACAAGCAATGGGCTTAAATTGCAGCAAGGGTGGTTTAGGTTGACATCAGGAAAAATGTCCTAACTGTCAGGGTAGTTAAACACTGGAATAAACTGCCTAGGGAGGTTGTGGATTCTCCATCATTAGAGATTCTTAAGAGCAGGTAGGATAAACACCTGTCAGGGATGGTCTAGATATTAATCCTGCCATGAGTGCAGGGGACAGGACTAGATGACCTCTCGAGGCCCCTCCCAGTCCTATGATTCTGAAATCAACAAGATGAAATTCAGTAGAGATAAGTGCAAGGTACTACCCTTAGGAAGGAAAAATCAAATGAATAACTACAAAATCAGGAATAACTAGTCAGCGGTTCTATTGCTTAGAAGGATCTCGGAATTATAAGTGATCACAAATTGAACATGAGTCAACAATGTGATGCAGTTGTGAAAAAGACCATGTCATTCTGGGGTGTAGTAACAGGAGCGTCATATGTAAGATATACGAACTAACTGTCCTTCTCTACGCAGCACAGATGAGGCCTCACCTGAAGTATTATGTCCATTTCTGGATGCCACACTTTAGGAAAGATGTGGACAAACTGGAGAGTCCAGAGGAAAGCACCAGAAATGATAAAAGGTTTAAATAACCTGACCTATGATGAAAGTTTAAATAAACAGGGCATTAAGAAAAGAAGTCAGAGGAGCCATGTGATAACAGTCTTCAAATATGTTAAGAGCTGTTTTATAGAGAACAGTCGTCAGTTGAACTGGAGATGTGGATGGCCCACCCTACCCTTTATCATCTTAGGCAAAGCCATGAGGCAATATAAGAGCGCATGCATGTATCGCTCAGCAACACTACTTTGAAAAGCTCTGGCTCTGGGCGCACGGTGCATACGCATAACCCTTAGTGGAATACAATAGGGACCATCGCTTGAAGAACAACAACAGTTATTGAATGGGGTTAATATCCTTCTCTTCTTCTTCGAGTAGTGTCCCTATGGTGCTCCACTTCTGGTGACTCCCAAGCAATTTCTTCACTGCAGAAAAAGGAGGTTTTGTAAGTCTTTAACCTCCTCAAGAGGTTTCTGAAGGGTGTCAGACACCCTCTTCACAAAGTCTGGGAATTCGCAAAAATTGTTGGCCACGACTGCCTCGTCCAGAGACAAGGATGAAATAAAGAGTTTGAGGGGCAGCCTCCCTAACCACCCAGTCTCCTGTTTTTCAAAGGCCTCCTTGCGTTGGGGGTTTGGTAGAGGAGACTATGTCACTCTTGCCTTTCAATGCAATGGAGCTGGAGGTCTTGCAAATTGTTGCCAGTATGCTGCCCAAGGATCTCAGTATAGCCATGGGGAGGAGGGGAAGGGAGGGGTGGCACTCAGGGCTGATCCCACCATCCCTGTCATGGATGAGGATCCTAGCTGAAGTATGACTTCCAGTATGCATCTAGAGGGGAATCCCGCACTGGTAAAGGGGAGATTGATTGAATGTTTCCTTTATCCTCCTCAATGTTCTCCAATGGGAGGCCCCAGTAGAAAAAGGCTGAGAAGTTTGTGGACCTGGGAAGCAATGGTAATCCAGAGACTGGAGTCTCAGTACTCAGAGTCATTTGGTACCCATAAGCACTGCTCAGCACTTCTGAAAGCCAGATCAAGTGTTTGAGATTTATTTTGACAAAACTCTTTATAATCATAAACACTGTCAAAAATCGTGAGACATTGAAATTAGTATCTCAATGCATTTTTACCAAACTAAATGTGCAGTGAAAACTGCTTATATACCCACTGATTTAAAATATCTCCCCCACCTCCAGCCCTACGATGTTTAAATAACGTTTTTCATGCTGGAGTGCATTTTGAAGAAGGGCAGCAATGAATGACTACACCAGAGACAGAATCTTATTATCTGCATGGCATCTACTGGGTTTCAGCAATTATAGCTGTACTACTTGAGGCATCTTCCTGTTGAAAACACATAAACTGAGACTGAGCCAGATAACATCTCAAAGCCAGTTTCTGCTCTATAAAATGATATAGCACAACTATAGTCTCAGTAAAGAGAGGTGACAGATCAGGCAGATGCAATGGCACCAACTGACACCCAGACAGCTGCAAAAGACAATGATGAATGAAGAAGCAGGATACTAACGGCATGAGTAATATCCTGATCATGGTGCTTAACTCAAACTTTCAAGTAACCCAGCCACTGCTGCTGCCTGAAGCAATAAAGAACATAAAGAACAGGGTTCCTCTCTGAGGCCACACATCAGCTACCTGACATTTATCAAGTAAGTTTTTGATATCTAGCCCTGAACAAGCTCAGCCCAAGTCTATTGATTCTAAAGTAGATGTACATCAAGGAAGACTTCCTGTGAAGTGCGTGGACAAATCTCTTTGATATTGGCCTAGATCATTGTTTTATAAATTGATCAATGACTTCATGATCAAACTTTACCAATGGAACCAAAAACAGGTACCAATTAAGACCTTTAATCTACTAGAATAAAATAAATAAATGTGGTTGAAGATGGTAGCCAAAATCCACAGCATAATCTGGGCTGGATAGTATTGCTCTATGGTACAGACCAGTGGACAGAATGTAACTTTTAAAAATGATCTTCCAAAGGAAAAGAACAGCTGTTAAATTATCTCTTAGGGCTGTTTAATCTTTGTGTTATTGTCAGGACAAAAAACAAAATGAAAGAAATAGAATAGAGAAGAAAAATCTAGTAAAACTGATAAAACTATGACAAATATTAGAATAGCAGCAAACAATAACAAACACTGATCAAAGCATAACCCCTATCTCAACTGATAACTCTGCAAGAAGCTCATTAATACTTTATAACATCAATTCTAAACTTCAAAATAAATGAATTTCGGAGAAGAGGAATAAAAAGGAATGTTTGCTGAAGTGAGTCACAGAGAATCTGTTACTCAGTTATAAGTAGCTAAATGAAAAGAAGCTTGAATAACACCACAGCTGATGAAAACCTGAAGAATCGAAAATGACCTAGAAGAATTAACACTAGTGATGCCAGAATGAAAATTCAAAACATGAATATGAAAATCACCCTCTCCCTACGCTCTTTGGCAAACTTTATTAAACAGGGCACATAGGACTGATATAGTATTGCATTTTGGTTGTCCTGAGCTAATCACTAATATTTTTTAAATACTGACTGGCTAGCAAAAATCAGTTGGACATGGAGTCTACACTAGTTTGTAGCTAAAGTTATAAAAGCCTCAAGTGTAACACTGGAGCACATTCAGGACAAACAGCCCTGTACTTGAGACATTTATTACCAAACACACGCCAGTTTCTGAAGGACATTTGTTGACAGTCTGAAAAACACTCAGAGCAATATCATAACAGCTAGTTAGTTAACAATTTAAAGATTGAACAGCAGGAAGGAATATAATGCAAGTTTATTTAATGAAATGACCCAACCTCAGCTATCTGGATTTTCTGGGCAATCCCGAAGTGGGCGATTATTTATATATTAAATAAATAATACCCAGACAGTGAATAAACCACTTGTTGAGTACTGATGCCTTGAGGAATTCTGGCTATTTTGCAAAAAATATTGAGCTTTGAAAAAAATTCTGTTTGGATATTGTAATAATAAATAACACTTTATTAATTCTAATTCCTGCTGATGTCTTCCTGCCTGTATAACTAAGGACACTTGTGAGAGTACAGTGTCTTGGGTCGTTTCCAAAACAACTGTCTGTGATGTCAAAAAGAGGATTATATTTTAGGTTCATTTGGAATTATCAGACAAAAAAAAAAAAATCTTGTTTTCAAGAACAAGTGTATCACACTGAAAACCAGAGCAAGAGAAATACAGAGAAATGTGACATATCAAATGGTGTTGGTAGACAATTTTTTGAAGTTTTCTATAAAGCACAGCTACTCTTCAGCATAGCTTCTATTTTCACGTTATCCTAGGATCATTATATTTTCACAGTAGTCATGTGCCCACTGCTATTAACTATATTAAAAAAAGTTATTTTCTTGGCTTAAGATGCACCATCTTGAGCCATGAACTTATCACAATACATACGCTAAGAAGGGTTGGACTTAGCATCTAGAGTTCTTGAAGTAATGGGTGCTATAGTAAGTTATGCTGGTAATTCAGCAGGAGAAAACTCTTTCCTCTGAATCAGTGGTTCTCGACCTATTTACCATTGTGGGTCGCATATGCAGCTCTCCCTGTGTTATTTGGGCTGCATCCACACAATATATATACTACTTGTCTGGCCCTGAGGATGTCACATGGGCCATACAGTTGTGCTAACTGAGCTGCAAATGTTTCACAGGCTACAGGTTGAGAATCACAGACTGAACTGATCAAGGTTTCTACATATTGTTAGATTAACCCTTTACTGCAGGAGATGCCATCTTCTGGTTATTAAAACACTCTTGACACTTTTCACAAGGGTAGATGAATTAGCGCTGATTTCCTGGCAAGAGTCAATGTGGGCAATTACATTCTGCCAGTCTAAACTCCAGTTTCAATTTTATATAGAGTTTTTACTTTCTGTCCTGAAGTCTTGTGTACTGTTGATTGGTATGAACACCTGATTTGAACACTCCATTGCAGAAGTGGCTGCATTTCAGTGTTAGGTGAAGTCATTTCAGTATATTTAAATAGCAAGATTTGCAAAGGTGACTGTTGATTCTGGGTGCCCAACTTGAGACACTTTCAAGAAACCTGATTGTCAGGAAGTGCTGTGTACTCAGTCTCTAAGAAACAGGCCCCTTGAAGATGTTTCAAATTAGGTACACAAAAAAATGGCGTATTTCAATATCACTAGTCAAGGATGAAAATCTTCACCAAAGGGCTCTGGAAATACTTTGGAATGTGAAAACTGAACAAATATAAAGCACAAATGAAGTGTATATTCATCATAATGTGGAAGTCCCAATTTTATTTCCTATCAGGAGGTCCACTGTTTGCAACTAGTGGCTTATACATTTTATGAGAGACTCTCTCAGACAAATCACTTGCTGAAAGAGATATCAACAGGAAAATTATGTAATTGGCTCACATATAGAGCTCAGCATTTACATCTTAAATACTTTAGAAACTTGATATTTGTAGTAAATGAGCAACATGGATTTTTTGTAACATCAAATGATCGCCGATAAAAAGCTTAACGGGACAGCAAAGCTACTTGCATACTTTAATAATATAATTTTCACTGGAGAGCTATGATAAAATTGTGAAATCTTAGAAAAAAGCTCAAACAATTGATCTGTACATAAAAACTTCAGCTATTGTTTGAGAAACTCTAAAACTTTTCTTCTTATATACAAACTTCTCATTACATCAGCTACAGTCTTTGGGAAGATTTACTTTTCCTTCATCTCCCTTCAACTAGCGCTAGGAAAGTTAAGATATACTGTTTTATGGTATGTATGACACATATATTTTTAGAAGGCATTTGGGTTACCTGCATTCATTATCTCTTTGTTCACAAAATTAATACATTTATCCATTTGATTTTAACAACAAATGCAAATTTTAAGATGTTTTAGCTGGTAGTAGGATGCTATACTTTCATCCCTAATATCATGGTCTCTTATGAGAGCCCCGATCAATGTCATTTAGCATCACCCCAATTTTTCACTGTGCCAGACTGAACATACAATATACAGCATTTTAAATACATATGAATGAAACGGCATGCTGTGATAATTTAAAAGACACAATGGGTTACAGAGCAAGACCTTTACTGTAGAGGTGGACTTTAGTCAATTTTAACTGTAATTATAACATGCTACTCAGTATTAAGCTATAAACTAAAAGTACTTGTAACCATTAGAATGTTCCTTGAGATCAGTGCTAGAAAAAGGCTTGTGAACAGTCTTGCAGTGGTAGGAATGGATAATACGACTCAACAGAATATTCTTGAGCACTTTCTACAGACTAGTTTTAAATGTCTTTTGTGCTGGTGGTTCTACTACTTCCCTCGAGAAATCATTCTACAGTCTAATAATTTCACTGGTTCACTAAGACAGCATACCTAATGAAGCTGGACAAGAAAATAGGTACCTGTGCAGCCCCACATCAACCCACTCTAAAAAGGAGAAAGGCAGCAAAATGAGCAAGAAAAGATCGATACCAAAAGAGGAAGAAGTGGATGGGGGAGAGAGAGAGAGAAGGACAAGTAATAATCTAAAAGGCTGTTTCCCAGACTTCATTCTTTTCAAATAGGGGCAGTTTAACATTTAATTTGAAGTACAATTAATGACTAGGTATTTGAATTATTTTAGAAAAGAAGAGCATAGAAGAAGATATATATCCATCGTGTCTTACGTGAGTGAATAAAACTTCATTCTTGATCTCTCCAAGACTTTCGTTTGGGGTCCAGGCTTCAGCAAAACTCAAGAAATCCCACTTCTCCTTATCACCTTCTTCAGCCTGCAATTTCTCCTTCTTACCATTCAATGTGCTGCCTGTAACTTTGGCCTGCAGACAAAAGGATTTAATCATTTCACACTTTGGAGTAAATTTAGTTGTTCAAGTTTGCTAAGTGTTACTTCCCTTTTAAACATAACTCAACAACTGTAAAAGTGCAGAACACAATTTAGTAATTCAAAGCAAAAAATATTTTAAATAACTGACTGAAGATCTATAAGGCTACCATCTGATACTCCTTTAAATTCTCTATCAAGATTCACTAGTGCCACAATGCCAAGATGAAATCTACTACTGTATGATGACTTGGCAGTGGGACAGTTGGAAGAAGTCAATATTTAGAGATTTATGTTACTACAAAACTTAAACAACATATGCCCTTTTCACAAAGCTTTTCTGTTTGTGATGCTTCTTGGGATAGGGACGGTTGAGAGGCACCTTGCTAATACCTGCCCTTAGAGTGAGGAAGCCTGGAAGGGTCAGGTCTCTGATTCTCCCAGACACAGGGAACACCTAATGCTTTTTATAATCACCTTTACCCATTCCAAAGGCCACAGGGGACTGGGCAATAGAATAAAAATGAATACAAAATAATAAAGGCGAGATCAGAGCAAATTCCATACTCTAAGAATCACTGAAGTAAAAGCACCATTAACTGCTGACTTCAGATGCTGCGGTAGAATCCTTAAATGGCAGATGTGGTCTGAATATTGAAACCCACTTGTACAATGCTCAAGGAGCAGGTCTTGAATGTAGCCAAGACAATATTAATGCTGGGATTTTCAAAGAAGCCTTAAGGAGTTAGGGCATGCAACTCTCATCGAATTGTAATGAGATTCAGATATCTCGCTTCCTTAGACTGCTTTGTAAATCCAAACTTAAAACTTTCAAAGCCACATGTCTTTCTAGATATGACATATTGGAAAGCAATTGTACACATACCAACACCACATACTAATTCCCTGAAACAACAGACCTGACAGGTGTGAAGTACCCTCATTCACCTAACTGAGGGTTTAATTCAGAATCCCATTGATGATAATTTAAATTGTGAATTATTTATTCCTCCTGTAAAAAAGTAATGACTGACACAGATCTGCACAATTTACTGTGAGTCGCATCTAATTTTGATGTCACAACTAAGTGGTGTTTGAGAGATATCACCACTGATTTCCCCCTAATCCAATCCAGTCAAGAAGGAGCCAACCCCAAGAGCCTAGCAGAGCCCATGGTTATAGTCAAATCCCATTAAGTGGGTACCAGTAGCTGAACAATCTATTGTCAGCAGCATCTCATTTTGGTGAGTCATATAAGTAGAGTTTATTTTGTGGGCATGGCTAGTGCTTCTCAAGAGTGGCACTACAGCTAGTCCATTTACCATGAATAAAGCTCAGAAGAACACTGACATCATAAAAAAATACAAATCAAACATAACCAATGGATAACAATAATATTCCCTTAAGGGGCTAAATTTTTAGTGTCATGCATTAGAATTTTGATGTGTAATCTTTCTTAATGCAAATGTCTATCTTGCAGATGAAGACCATCAACCAATGCAATCCTAGTCATTTTAGTATTTTCCCTTAATCAGATCAGGTTTAGAGGACAGGGGTTACTTGCAGCATCCTTCCTACATCTTTTATTTCCAGTCCTTTGGTACCTGTCATATGTAAGGAGTTTTTAAGCTATCACAACTAGCTATTAACTCTCTTTCCAACTTTGATGTGAATATTTCTAAAACTATCATATTTCCAAATTTCAATTTCTATAGTGTGACAGAGTCAGACCAGAAGGATATAGGAGAGTGCTGGAAGGCAGGTACATTAGTCTCAGGGTGTGCAGGTCCCTGTTCCCTGGATAGCCAAACAAAGGCTACTCCAGGCCAATCAAGACACCTGGGGCCAATTAAGAACCTTCTAGAAAGGAGTAGAAACAGCTAGCCTAATTGGGACACCTGAAGCTAATCAGGGACTGGCTGAAACCAGATAAAAACCTCCCAGTTAGTCAGGTGGGTTGTGGGTGTCAGGAGCTGTTGAAGGAAGTGGTGCTGTTGGTGAGACTGAGTGGTGGACAACATATCATCCAGAAGGAAGGAGGCCCTGAGGTAAGGGTGAAGTGGAGTTTGAAGAAGCAGTGACTGCTGTGGGGAAGTAGCCCAGGGAATTGTATTGTGTTTTGTGGATAAAAGGTCAGCCATCTTAGCTGATACTATTAGGGTCCCTGGGCTGGAGCCCAGAGTAGCGGGCAGGCCTGGGCTCCCCGCTTTCTGCCTCCCCTAATTAGTCTCTGAGATTGGGAGACAATAGAGACTGTGCCAGGAAGGATAGCTTCTCCTCACTGGTTTGTGATGAAAGTGGCTCAATAGGCTGTGACCTTGTCTCCAGAGAGAGAAGGGCTTCGTGGAGGGTCACAGTGAGCCGCTGAGGCTAGTAAAAATCCGCCAGGAAACGCAGGATCCACGAAGATAAGGACAGAGCTTTGTCACAATAGTTTTTCTAACAGAAGCTTCAAGTTAATATTTTCCAGGATGAAAAACAGTCATCTCAAAAACAACTTCATCCAGGCCATCCCAATTTCACAATTGATAGTGGAAAGACAGAAATAAATGTTTTGTGATGTTTATCTTGTCTACTACCACCTCCGCCTACTAAATCTTACTGAACCCTTTAATGATTTTTCTTTCCTATCTGCATCTTAAAAAACAAAACATGTTTATCTTTGCCTCTTAGGAAAGGAAAGCAGAAAAGAAAAAAAGACAGTTCTGAATATGAGTTGTCATTCTGGTCCCCTACAATTGAACATATATTGGTCGGTTTATCCTGAGATTAGGACAATGCCCCTCTACAGAATCTTCTACAGCAAACATCCTTAAATACTGTGGATTCCAGATACAACTCAAACATCTTGCTGATTATTTGTTTTATTTCAATATATACCTTGCGATTCAACATTGCCCACATAAGAGGATCCAAAGTTCCTTTTGCAATAAGGTAGTGGATATTTACAGAACTGCATTGTCCAATTCGATGTGCTCGGTCTTCTGCTTGCTTCATGTGTCCAGGGTCCCAGTATAACTCAGCAAACACAATGTGAGTGGCCGCAGTAAAAGTTAAACCCTAAACAAAATTAGTAAAAGCAGTGTTGATTCACTGATTACTCAAATGCTAGACAGAGAAGATGTGACTCTACAAACACACACATAAATTTCAGTGAATGACTGAACATCAGAAGGGAACTACTACAAATAACCTAAAAAAAAATTATAATGGCAAAAAGATACTGGCGAGACAAGGTGGATGAGGTAATATCTTTTATTGTACCAACTTCTGTTACTGAGAAAGAGACAAGCTTTTGAGCTTACACAGAGCTCTTCTTCAGGCACTGGATGACCAGGACAGCAGATGGATCATAGATATATGTTGTTTTTTTTCTAAGGTGAGTCAAGGCATTTTGCTTCTTGTTGCAAGCAAAACAGAATTATTAATTTTGTGATTACGTCATCGAACAGTAACCCACACCAACTATACTGCAGTATTAATTCAAGCATTGGAAATGGATATAAGACAATAATTAATGATTCTCAAGTATTTGTGACCATAACAACATGAAACAGAGACAGCTGGAAATGTCAGTAAGATATAGACAAACTGTAGTATTGTGTAACTGCCACCATTGTATCCTCAGCAAACAACAGGGGGAAGTGATGTTTGCTTCTTATTACATTGGTGCTTTTAGAAATGAGTGAACTCACACCAACATCCTATTTTAAGTACAGGCTGACACTTTCCTTGCTTTGGTTCTATAGAAATAATTTCACCTTAAATTCAGTACCGATTATGTAGTTGCTGAGTGTAAAAGCCTCATGATATAGGTCACTTATAAGACATCATATGCGTATACTTTGTCTTTTTAAATTTTACACTTCAAAATACATTGTCCAATATCTACTTTTTTTTTTTTTTTTAACCTTACCTGACCAGCAGCCTGAATGCTCAGGATGGCCACACGAGTATCAGGATCCTTCTGGAACTGATGGACAAGATGGATTCTTTCTACTGAAGGAACACTTCCATCTATCCGAATGTAACGTGCCTATAACATACCAGGATAATGGAAAATTTACATAATGATTCCCATAATTTACATAAAAGGAATCTTTTTTTTGACACTATTAAACAACTGGGAAACAAAATAGCTTTGTTCTACTCCTAACTCAGGACCATATGCAAATCACTTAATACGTCTCTGTTTCAGTCTTTTCTATCTGTAAAATAGGGATAATCATCTGTGACAAAGCTCCAAGTCTGTACCTGTGGGTCCTGCGCTTCCTGGCAGATTTAGGGGCCTCAGAAACCTCCCTTTCTCAGTATAATTGGCAAGAGTCACCGCCTAGTGAGTTACCTTCATCACAGGCCAGTATGGAAGATGAAAAAGGGGGGAGCCCGGACCCACCCTCTACTCCGGACTCCAGCCCAGGGACCCTAATAGTATCAGCTAAGATGGCTGACATTTTAGGCACAGAACACAATACAATTCCTTGGGCTACTTCCCCACAGCAGTCACTGCTTCTTCAAACTCCACTTTACCCTTACCTCAGGGCCTCCTTCCTTCTGGATGATATGTTGTCTACCACTCAGTCTCACCAACAGCATAACTTCCTTCCACAGCTCCTGACACCCACAGCCCACCTGACTAACTGGGAGGTTTTTATCTGGATTCAGCCAGTCCCTGATTGGCTTCAGGTGTCCCAATCAGGCTAGCTGTTTCTACTCCTTTCTAGAAGGTTCTTAATTGGCCCCAGGTGTCTTGATTGGCCTGGAGTAGCCTTTGTTTGGCTATCCAGGGAACAAGGACCTGCACATCCTGAGGCTGATATATTTGCCTTCCAGCACTCTCCTATACCATTCTGGTCTAACTCTGTCACACATTTTATGTACCACATGGGAGTTCAATGAGGCTTAATATATTATTAATGTTTGTCAAGCAATGTTGAATCTTAAGATGGAAAGTTATAGAAGTAAAGCACATTATTTCACTGTGAGGATTATTTGTTAATATTCTCTATAATTCCAACCACTATTTTGTGAGCTATTATAGTACACTTACATAGTACACTATTTTAGCAATGAGGCTAAAGGACTTACTCTGCAATAGTATAATGGCAAGGGATCTAACATTTACTGTTCCAGATACAAGTCTTTACATTATTTCCCAAACCTATTCAACAACCAAGATCTTTTCAATACCGATTGTGGCCCAGACTTGACAAACACTCACATTAATTTCTGTGAACTCAAGGAGCTATGCAAGTGCCTCGGTGTTTGCAGGATTGGGGCCTAATAATATAATCATTGGAAGAGGTCATTTTTAAACTCTATGAAGAACATTTAAAATTACCTTGTTTTCTATGGCTGCCTCTGTACAAGCTTGGAGCATGCTTAAGTGGTGAGCAAAAACCAGAAATTTAAGTTTGTCATTCTCAAGCATCATTTTGATATAGTCCTTTACTGCTCCTGCCTAGAACACAAGAAATGTGCAATTGTATTAGTTCTATAGAGTATACAAAAAATTCAGACAGCGATGGTTTCCGCTTTAATACCTTTTGTGATGTAGACTTTATTAGGACAGCAAATTAACTATTTTTTAAATCATATGAGTCATGTTCTAACACAGAAAAGCCTTTCCAGATACTGTCTTAATGATCCTCTGTTCCTTTACAAGTTTCTCTTATCTTCAAACAGTTTGATAGTTTCATGGTGCTTGTTAAGGATTAAATGAAAATTTTAAAGTCTCTTTAGCTAAGACAATGACAACTCAGACTGATTACGCTGGTCTACAATTTTTTAGAAGTCGTTTGTTTCAGAGATAAAATGTGATATCTATTATGTATTTTGATGTGCTGAATTCAAATATGACAATTAAAACATTGGCTATTGTTTCTAAGATATTTAAGTTTTTACATTTTATGTCTATGTATATTGTGTAGATAGTAGTTTTAATCATAAATTGTAAACCTAGGTCTTTTCATGTGTTTATGGTTGCTTTACATGATAATATTTCACCTGTCCTGTTTATGTAACACTTTAAAAATCAGCAAAAGGGTGATATAAATAAAATGTATTATGAAACAAAAGGCAAAAAACTATTATGTACATAGTTTAGTCCTAGTCAGTGTCTACTCGGCGCTTCTTGGCTTGTCTCTTGTATTCATTAAATGGAGCATTTTTTGTCACTGTCCAGCAATAGTCTGCAAGCATTGATGGGATCCATTTGCCCTGATAGCGTTTCTCCATTGTTGCAATGTCCTGGTGAAATCGCTCGCCGTGCTCGTCGCTCACTGCTCCGCAGTTCGGTGGAAAAAAATCTAGATGAGAGTGCAAAAAATGTATCTTTAGTGACATGTTGCAACCAAGGCTTTTGTATGCCTTGAGGAGGTTTTCCACCAACAACCTGTAGTTGTCTGCCTTGTTGTTTCCGAGAAAATGTATTGCCACTGACTGGAAGGCTTTCCATGCCACCTTTTCCTTGCCACGCAGTGCATGGTCAAATGCATCATCTCGAAGAAGTTCACGAATCTGAGGACCAACAAAGACGCCTTCCTTTAGCTTCACTTAACCTTGGAAATTTTCCACGGAGGTACTTGAAAGCTGCTTGTGTTTTGTCAATGGCCTTGACAAAGTTCTTTATCAGACCCAGCTTGATGTGTAAGGGTGGTAACAAAATCTTCCTCGATTCAACAAGTGGTGGATGCTGAACACTTTTCCTCCCAGGCTCCAATGACTGTCGGAGTGGCCAATCTTTCTTGATGTAGTGGGAATCTCTTGCACGACTATCCCATTTGCAGAGAAAACAGCAGTACTTTGTGTATCCAGTCTGCAGACCAAGCAAGAGAGCAACAACCTTCAAATCGCCACAAAGCTGCCACTGATGTTGGTCATAGTTTATGCACCTCAAAAGTTGTTTCATGTTGTCATAGGTTTCCTTCATATGGACTGCATGACCAACTGGAATTGATGGCAAAACATTGCCATTATGCAGCAAAACAGCTTTAAGACTCGTCTTCGATGAATCAATGAAGAGTCTCCACTCATCTGGATTGTGAATGATGTTGAGGGCTGCCATCACACCATCGATGTTGTTGCAGGCTACAAGATCACCTTCCATGAAGAAGAATGGGACAAGATCCTTTTGACGGTCACGGAACATGGAAACCCTAACATCACCTGCCAGGAGATTCCACTGCTGTAGTCTGGAGCCCAACAGTTCTGCCTTACTCTTGGGTAGTTCCAAATCCCTGACAAGGTCATTCAGTTCAGCTTGTGTTATGAGGTGTGGTTCAGAGGAGGAGGATGGGAGAAAATGTGGGTCCTGTGACATTGATGGTTCAGGACCAGAAGTTTCATCCTCTTCCTCGTCTGACTCAAGTGAGAATGATTCTGGTGCATCAGGAACCGGCAGTCCTTCTCCGTGGGGTATTGGGCGTATAGCTGATGGAATGTTTGGATTATGCACAGTCCACTTTTTCTTCTTTGACACACCTTTCCCAACTGGAGGCACCATGCAGAAGTAACAATTGCTGGTATGATCTGTTGGCTCTCTCCAAATCATTGGCACTGCAAAAGGCATAGATTTCCTTTTCCTGTTCAATCGCTGGCGAAGATTTGTTGCACAAGTGTTGCAGCATATGTGTGGGGCCCACCTCTTGTCCTGGTCTCCAATTTTGCAGCCAAAATAAAGGTGATAGGCTTTCTTAACCATAGTGGTTATACTGCACTTTTGTGATGCAAAAGTCACTTCACCACAAACATAGCAGAAGTTATCTGCACTGTTCACACAAGTATGAGGCATCTCCGCTCACTTTGGCTAAACAGAAATGTGTCCCTTTGCAAAATCAAACACTGACAAATAAGAGAGCACGACATTGTATGATTTCTAGAGCTGATATAGGGCAATTTGTTCAGCAGAGTGATGTAAGCTTCGTTATGATTGCATCATCCATGACTTCCAGGAATAACATGATGCAATTCATATCATGTATGATGCAATACCAGCTTCAGATTGCATCATTCATTGTTTTGCCTAAAAAGCAAGTACTGTCCAAACCCAGTCATAGATTTATTCATAGATCCAGTCAAAGATGTATTTTAGTCATTTCTGGTTTAAACTGAGATCCCTTCCCTTTATAACTCACTTATCCTCCGCCATTCCCATGTCAAGGGTCATATATACTGACTCAATAGCATATCTTGAAAACTAGAGCCAATCAACAATTTTAAGCATCATTTTCGTTCTCAGTGACCCAGAATTAGTAAAGTTTGACTACATTTATTTCAGAAGCATTTTGGCTGTAGAGCAGTGTTATTTAATATGCTGACAGTCTAATGAATATCAATTGATTTCTGTCCTAGATATATTTAAAGGGATACCAACAAAAAAAAATTCATCAAAAAAATCTGCACCTGTGTCCCTAAAACCATTGATTAAAAGAGAAAGAATACTCTAATTCACTTCTTCCTATTTCTACATTAGGCTTGCAAAATATTTTAAAAACTTAGCAAACTAGAATCATTTAAAAATGATTAATATGATATTGGTATTGATATGGTATCAATGGAAGATTATTCCTGTTAAGTATTTGATATAGAAGGCTATATTCTTTGACCTTAATATCATCAATATAAAGGTTAATTTATTACCTAAATAAGTGTCTCTTTTAGTAATGAATGATACTATCACAGAAAAGTTGCAAACTTTTCTCCATCAATGTTTAGTCTATCACACTTGTGCAAAGCATTGGTTACTTATGAATTATTTGTATTACAGTAATAATGAGAAGACACAGCCAAGTTGGGGCCCCACTGTGCTGAGAACTATACAGGCGTATATTAAGACACTTCCTGTCCCCAAAATTTTACCATCTTAGTTTAAGACAACATGCAGCTCGTAAAACAAACAAATGGCAGGAGAGAGGGAAGGTTAAGAGTGGAATTTGGGGAAACATTAATACGAGCATGTTATGGACACATAAGACTAGCTGTGTATTGTAGCTGTAGTAGACAGTTCATTTTGGTTCTTAAGGAGGGATTTGAAGGCATATGCAGTAATGGCTTTGCAGATTGTTTGGAGGGAATGCATTTGATGCAGCTGAGAAAAGGGTATCAGTGGAGGGACTCAAAGGGCCAGGAAAAAATTCTGAGAGAGGTAAACTTGCAGTAATAAAAATGCAAATCTTAACTCTGACTGAACTCTGCAGCCTGCAGATGCAAGCTTTAAACCAGCAGTGTCACGGTGTGGTCTCCAAGCAGACCACGATGGGCTGGCCATATAAGAACATAAGAATAACCCACAGTGTCAGACCAAAGGTCCATATGGCCAAGTATCCTGTCTTCCGACAGTGACCATTGCCAGGTGCACCAGAGGGAACAATCATATCTCCCATTAGTGGTCTCTTTGCCAAGCTGAAAAGTCCTAGTTTTATTAATCTCTCCGCATATGGAAGCCATTCCATACCCCTAATCATTTTTGGTTTTGGTCGATGTTATTCAATCAGCCATGCTCTGAGGTCCAGTGACTTCGAGTTCAGATGGAGTATCAGGCCACGGTGTTGTGAGATCATGTCTACACAGTCCGGGAGCTAGATCAGAGACAGATGGACATGTAGTAGGTCTGTCAGTCAAAACTGTCTCAGCCAGTACGGAGCTACTAGAAATATTGTGGTTTGTCTCCTTTCATTTTGGAAATCATCCTGGGGATTGGTAGAAAGGCATACAACAGGTCTTGGAGCCACTGCATAAGGAAGGTGTCCAGTAACAACACCTGATTCAGACCCCTCTGGAATAAAAGTTCTTGTAGTTTGTGTTGATGATGACAGCAAACAGGTCTGTCATCAGGGTCCCTCAACTACTACTTGTGAGTGGTGACCAACTGTTTCCTCATGAAGTCTACCAGGTTGTTGCTGATACCTGAGAGATGAAAAGATCTCTTGGTTATCCTATGCTAGTGGCACCACATACAGAGCTTGACGGTTTTTAGGCATAGTAATGATGAGTGTGTGGAGCAACAGCCTACTGTAAACATTATAAAAAAACCTAGTAGTGAGAGCAAATTTGTCAAAGCACAAGCATTGTCATTGTTGGATCTAAGACGACAGATAAGATATTGAATGCAGAACATCAGACTGAAAGTTCAAGCAATCTCTTCTCACTAAATATCTGATAATTCTGTTCAGAATTCTGAGATTGAAGAAGTCATGCAAAAGTGCTTTGCCAATTTATTACTCTGCCAGACAGTTTTAGTTTGTGCTTATTGTACAAGAGATACCACAAATCATCAAAAACTTTTCACACAATTAGCTATCCACCTCTAAACAAATATGGGAAGTCACGGCAACTGAAGATCACTCAAATGCCTAACTGTCTCAATTCTGTAAAGAATCATGAAGAGTCCACTAGTTAAGTGATTACACATCGGAAGCACACAATATAAAAATAGTAGAAAAAGAGATAATTAAAACTTATGATTGAATACATATTTAAAATAAAATTATAAAAAGATTTCATTACCTTGGCAATGGCAGTTTGTTTATACATGCGTGTAATCAGACCCATGACTTGAACAAAGTGGCTTTCAGTGACATCTGAATTTGGAGCCCTCATTAATTTCTCCCACTCTTCAAAGCTGACATTCAGTTCCTGAATGGGAGGGAAGAAAAATGTTTAGAGGTACAATATAAATCGCAAAATAATTACTGCTTCTGTGAATCATGTCCTACCTTCCTACCAAAAGGAAAGGTAAGGAAGGAGATTATATTCAAAGATGCCAGCTTTTTCATAGAAAAACATCAGTGCAGCAGGAGATCAGTCACATGTTTCTGCCAACAACAGAAACTTGTGACAAGCTGTGGGTGAAAATAAAGCTCACTCCGTTAACATCATAAATCAAACACTAAGCACTTTTTGTTAAGAAGAAATACTGAACAAGCAAAAAGAATTCTAATTACATATGAAAGTGGAGCATCAGGAAAATATAATCATGTAACAAAGAACATTAATGACCAATCAGCCAAGATGACCTGATGAAACTTATTTAAATAAAAATACAATGTAATCAACTATCAATCCTTCACAATATTTTCCTTTGTTACAAATAACTAAACAAAAACATTAATTCTACTTGATTGATCTAATGACATTTATGCTGATTTTCATGTGCTGTTAAATACTTAATAGATAAAACTATTTAATACTCTGGTCACAAGGTCTGGGCACCTTTAAATGTAAGACAGACTTCTGGAGCAGATTACCTCCCCCAATCTAGATGTTAGAGTCTTGTACGGTACAGGTATTCCATCTTATCTCTTTTAGCATCCAGATGTGAGCCCACGGTAGGGAGAGGTAGAGAAACTTGCGAGAGTTGCATAAGAGGTGGGTGTTCAAGGCCTTCTGATACTCATTCCCTAGAACTCTTGCTCCCAAATCCTGTGACATGTACAAACTGCAATGTGACCTGGGGAAGGGGTCTTATGGGAGGTAATGATTCAGAGTCACTGTGTGTAAGGAAGGAATGGGGTGGACTAGTGGAGGGAGAGCTGAGGAATGGGAATTTAACTTTTAATTGAAAGTGGAAGAAAATTTAAAAAAACCCAGCTGAATGAATTAAAAAGATATATAAAATAGAAATGTAAAATGTTAACTGGTTAGCCAGTAAGCATTAGTCTTAATAGTTACCTCACCTTAACCGGTAACTACAGGGGCCAGCTGATCCCAACAGCCCTGCACCAGCTGAGGTGGCCTCAGCCATGCTGCCCAGCTGGAGCAGCCCCAGCTGCGCCTCCTGGCCAGAGCAGCATCACCCAACTAGAGCAGCCCCAGCCAGTCCCTTAATCAGTTAACCATTTAAATGAAATATTTTAAAATCAGTTAAACAGTTAACTTAAAAAATGGTATTTACATCCCTAGTTTAAAATGGAATATACTTATAAAGCAACGGTGAATAGACCGGAGTTGGGGATGAGTAATCATTTTAATAATTTGATGGGAAAGAAATTGAGACAAAACTTTTAAAAGGGGGAAAATATTTGCTACCTATGTTATTATTATGATAAAAGCTGAATGAAAATCTACACACTATCAGAAATAGTGAAGAAATTCACACACTTAATACAATACTCCACTGTTTTCTTTTAATACAAGGTCTTATAATATTTTTTGAGAAACTGACAATTTTAACGGGATTTACTTCATGTCTTCAAACTCATGAGAGTGATTGGGCTCTACACAATTAAATTGTTTACATGTAAACAAAATAATTCCAGAGTATACAAAATCTTCCATTGGGAACTTTGGTACAGTAGAACAGTTATCATGAGACTAGGATCTGAAAGCAGACTACCTCAACCACAACCCAAATAAGTCTGAGATAGAATCATACAATCATAGGACTGGAAGGGACCTCAAGAGATCATCTAGTCCAGTCCCTTGCACTCATGGCAGGATTAACTATTATCTAGACCGGGGTAGGCAACCTATGGCATGGGTGCCGAAGGCGGCACGCTAGCTGATTTTCAGTTGCACTCACACTGCCTGAGTCTTGGCCACTGGTCCGGGGGGCTCTGAGTTTTAATTTAATTTTAAATGAGCTTCTTAAACAGTTTTAAAACCTTATTTACTTTACATACAACTATAGTTTAGTTATATATTATAGACTTATAGAAAGAGACCTTCTAAAAATGTTAAAATGTTTTACTGGCACGTGAAACCTTAAATTAGAGTGAAGACATGAAGACTCAGCACACTGCGTCTGAAGGGTTGCTGACCCCTGATCTAAACTATACCTGGCAGGTGTTTATCTGACCTGCTCTTAAAAATCTTCAATGACAGAGATTCCATAACCTCCCTAGGCAGTTTATTCCAGTGCTTAATCACTGTGCTTAATCCAGTGCTTAATCTTTCTGACAGTTAGGAAGTTTTGCCTAATGTCGAACCTAAACTGCCCTTGCTGCAATTTAAGCCCATTGCTTCTTGTCCTAGCCTCACAGGTTAAGGAGAACAATTTTTCTCCCTCCCCCTTGTAACAACCTTTTATGCACTTGAAAACTGCTATCATGTCCCCTCTCAGTCTTCTCAAGACTAAACCCAATTTTTTCAGTCTTCCCTCATAGGTCTTGTTTTCTAAACCTTTAATCATTTTTGTTGCTCTTCTCTGGACTTTCTCCAATCTGTCCACATCCTTCTGAAATGTGGTGCCCAGAACTGGACATAATACTCCAGCAGAGGCCTGATCAGCATGGAGTAGAGCAATTACTTCTCGTGTCTCACTTACAATAGAGGATGTTCACTTTTTTTGCAAGTGTTACACAGTTGACTCATATTTAACTTGTGATCCACTATGACTCCTTGATCCCTTTCTGCAGTATTCCTTTCTATGCAGTCATTTCCCATTTTGTACGTGTGCACTGATTGTTCCCTCCTAAGTGAAGTGCCTTGCATTTGTCCTTATTGAATTGCATCCTATTTACTTCAGACCATTTCTCCAGTTTGTTCAGATAATTTTGAATTTTAATCCTACCCTTCAAAGCACTTGTAACCCCTCCTAGCTAGGTATCATCCATAAACCTTTTAAGTGTATGCTCTTTGCTATTATCTAAATCATTAAGATATTGAACAAAATTGGACCCAGAACTGATCCCTGCAGGATCTCACTTGATATGATCTTCCAGCTTGACTAAATCACTGATAACGACTCACTGGGAATGGTTTTCCAACCAGTTATGCACGCACCTTATTGTAGCTCCATCTAGATTATATTTTTCTATCCACAAAGCTTGTTACCCTGTCAGAGCTATTAGGTTGATTTGATATAATTTGTTCTTGAGAAATCCACACTGACTGTTAATTATCACATTATCTTCTAGGTGTTTGCAAATTGATTGCTTAATTATTTGCTCCATTATCTTTCTGGGTACTGACCGGTTTGCAATTTCCTGGGTTGTCATTTCTCTTTTTATAGACTGGCACTATATTTGCCCTTTTGCAGTCCTCTGAAATCTCTCCCATCTGCCATGACTTTTCAGAAATAATCGCTAATGACTTAGATATCTCCTCAGTCAGCTCCTTGGGTATTTTAGGATGTATTTCATCAGACCTGATGGAGCTCGAGCCCTGGGACCCTCCCACCCCACAGGGTTCTAGAACCTGGGTTCCACCCCTACTCCATAAGTTGACACAGCAATGAAACAGCCCCACAGCTGGAACTCCAGAAGCCCAAATCAGCTGGCATGGGACAGCTGTGGATTTTTCTTTGCTGTGTAGACATACCCTGTGAGGCCCTTTTCCTCATTTTGTCAGCTCTGTTGACTCAGTCAGTTTCCCATAACTCATTAAACTATTATTCTATCCCAGTCTCTGCTGATCCCACCGTAACCTTGCACTATACACTCTCCACAAAGTTATTAGAATACCCATTTGATGGATCATACGGAAAATCCTTTCAAGGGTTATACATTAAGGTTGGGGAAAGTTATTAGAAAGGATAGCAGAGATTATACTGACATCCCTAATTGTATTTTTAAACCTGGATGTGTTCCTAGATGCTCAAATAGCAGCTACACAGCCAAGAGCACTTTAGTTTATAAACAGCAAGAAGAGTCTTTTTCTTTTGGATGTACATTTTGCTACAGTTTACTCATGCATATGTCAACTCGAGATTATTTTAATGCAACACACTGTACTATTTGGGAGTACTCTGAAACTGAAATTGAATGCGACTGTCCACTTATTAAGTGGTGCATCATCACTCAGAGAACACAGACACCAGTGCACTGGTTGTATAAAAAGAGAGCATGGGGAAAGGTGCTGGCCAGGCATTTTCTGTTGAAGGTTGTCAGGTTTGGAATGCTCTTGCCTCTTGGTCTGCTAGAACCCAGATTTACTACTTTTTGGGGAACATCACAAAACTCACATTTATTCTTGGGAATTAGAGGAAGAGACTGGTTGTTGGGATGGGTATGCTAGGTCTTTGGATGGGCTGCTATTAAGGAGACTTTTTTTTGTTATAATTTTGGTTGTCCCATAAATGTATTAAAGAACTTACTGGTTTAACTGTAATAAAATACCTGACAGATTAGAATATACACTAAAAAGAGACAAAAGACAAAATACTATCTCTTGGGCAAGTTACTGACATTTATAATTTTAGATCAAATATTTGATCATGTGTAAAATGTGAGATTTTTAAAAAGACTGCAACCCTTGCTGATAAATATAAAAACACAAGTCATGAACTAATTGTGTATGAAATTTCTT
Source organism: Dermatemys mawii (assembly GCA_007922305.1). Lineage (NCBI taxonomy): Eukaryota > Metazoa > Chordata > Testudines > Dermatemydidae > Dermatemys > Dermatemys mawii. The sequence goes on from ML677353.1 coordinate 14,813,763, forward strand.
TCAGTGAGCCACCCAATAAACACTGCAATTAAATGTATTACTGTACTTTTAGGTGTTGTAGTCCTTGCAAATATGCAGATGAAATTTCTTGCACTGAGTGGTTATTCAGTTTTTGTAACATAACTTAATTTGGCAAAATATAGCAGAGAGACAGAGAGTTAAAGCAACCGTGTGCTAGTAAGCGTAATTAGATGATTTTGTAAAGGTAGTCTATAAGAGACATTTCAAATTAATACAAATAAACCCTTAACTGTAGTTACTTCAATATATTCTCCTATATATACTTCTCCTACAGTGAAGCTTAATTTTTTTTTTTTATAATGAACATTTAGTGTTCAAGTATGCTTTTGGAATATAGTACCTGTTACCTACTGGTAGCTGATAGTGCTAATCCACTTAAAATGCAGCATTTATAAGCTGTCTCTTTGAGGAAAGTATGAATAAAAATCTCTGACTCAGGGTCTTGCTGCAAGTATTTCCAATAGGGAGAAATGAGACAGTCTTGTTCTCTGTTCTTCAGGGAGTGAAGATACAGCCTTATAGCATCCCTACCCTACACACCGGACATTCTGAGGTTGAAGAGGATGGGATCTTTTGTGTACCTCTAATATTGGTAAAATTTTGCTTATAAAGTGAATCGTTTTTGTTGAAGGGAAACGCTTCACTATGAGTTTTGGGTCCTGCACCAATTCAGGTGATGGAAACTTTGTCATTGACTTCAGTGGAACAGGATCAGATCCTGTAAGAGAAAGGTGTGTATGCACATGTATTTTATTATATGATACCAACAATTTATTTAAAATCCTAATACATTCTAATGTAGTTACTGTGTATGGCACACTACATCGTAGTGTATTACGCATTGTTCTTTTGGGGCAAGCTTCATAGCTCGCTTGGGGCTTCACCACCCATTAGTAATGCATTTACCTCATCCCCATGTTGATAAAATCTATGCCCCATCATTTTATCTTTATGTGTATGTGTAACATAAACATACACTATATATAAATTCCTGTTCCTTATATACAAAAATATATTCCAAATAATTCAGATAAAAAAGGATAGTAAGTACAGTTATTAGATATTACTGCTAGCAACAAGTTTCTTAGATATTTAAAAATATTGAATGAGAGTCATTTCACCTTAGCAGCAGCGTTTGGGAGATCAAATGGAATGCGTTGTCTAATTTTGGGAGGCAACTGGGTTAGAACTTCATTCTTCAAGCGTCTGATCATGATGTTACTTAACAACTGATGTAATTCATCTAAGTTTGAAGCCCCTCTGCAGTCCCACAGAGTTCTTTTACCAAAAAACCTGAGAATAAGAAGGTGAGAGGGGTGATGAAACTTGTTCTGCTAACCCGAATCAATAATTTCTTTAGTACACATTTGATTTTATAAAATGGGGCAAGATACCCATGTGTGTCAGAGTTGTACTCAGTGTACCGGGGTGTGAGGCACAGGTGGCTCTCCATTTCATTTCTGCCCCTCCACAATCCTAGAGGCTGACAGGAACCAAAGTGGCCAAGAACAAGTTAGAACAGTCTAGGGGGTGCTTTTATTCACATCAGCAGATAAGGGGACACAAGGAGCACATCCAACATCCAGGACTATATTGAACTCTGGCCCTGCCCCAGGCTGGAGGTCCAGACTAAGCAGCCACCAAGCAGCATGTCTAGGCTAGTGCATCTCACCTTTGTGCATTAGAGGCACCAGGTGGGGTAAAGGTTTCTGGCATCTCTGGAGGTCGGGGAAGGGATTGTTTTTTGTTTTAACTGTTTCACTGTTGCTGTTCAATTGCCTTACGGGGGCAATTTCAGACCATTGGTATGTACCCATTCCCCTGCCTAATATTCTTTTGTATAAATGATCTCAGAACTCCTCTATGTGTAATTGGGTTTTTGTGTCAGGGGCTTCTGGATCTGCGTAAGCAAAGGGGTGGGTGGGTGGGGAGTGTCTAGGACTGACCCAAAGAGAAATAGGTGCTACCAGCACATGTGCCCAGTGCAGAGATGGGGAGGGGGTAGTTTGGTACAGTTCTTTCCTGATTGCCAATGCAGCACAGCCAATATAGAGGATGATCACTGTTTTGGCTCTGTTGCTATAGATGTCCTAAGAAATGTTGAAGGTAGGTCAAAGATTAAGAAAATTCTACTCTTGTTCCAAGAGTTTTAACAACCTGCTTTCCTCCTTAAGTGTCTCTGTTCCCTGAGTGAATGATTAAGTGTCACCCCAATTTTGAGCCCCCCATGTTCCATCTGAACACTCCCCATGCATCACCTCTTTTGAACCCCTCTTAGTGCTATTTAACCAGCAGGGAAGATAGAAAGCAGTCTTCCACACTGCCCTCCTTTCTATTTTTTCCTTTATTCTCACTCCTTTTCTATCATGCTGGCCAGGAGAGGAGTGAGACAAGCAGCATGACAAATTCCATCAAGATTTCATCAACTCCAGAGAGCTGCCCAACAAACACCTGCCCAAGATAAGAGTATATTGGAAACATCTGAAAGAATGTACAGTTCAGCAGTATTTTATTCTGCTGTCTAGAATTAACTTAAGAAGTGACACAGAGACTCATTTCTGAGCTGGTGAAGTACGGATCATACTGTGAGAATGATGTATTCAGAAGGAAGATGCTGGCTACACCACTATTTGCACACTTCCTGTCTCTCTCTCCCACATTTATTCACTGAGTGCTACATATATATATATATAATCCTAAGATGACATTTTTTCTGTCCTAGTTAGAATCAAGATGCTACCATTTTATTCATATAAGTGAGAGAGGGGGAAAGTTAAGTCAAGAAATGGTAGGCAAAAAATTCAGACTCCCTCAGAACTCTTAACTTCAGAAAGAGGTGACCATGAATATTTAAGTTGAAGGATATGCATGGAAAGTACTGTATAAAAATATTAAAATCAAGCTTAAACATCACAGGAAGTTTTTATCTCAGCCCAATCATAAAGACGAAGTTATTTATTTTGAGCACGCCAGACCATCACTCAGTTTGATTTTTTGCACATTTATGGTATTCCAAAAATAAAATCGTTATCCAGAATTGAATAGCTAACCACAATGTACATCCCACACACAGTTGCGGTGTGAAAATTTCACATTCAAACAGTCAAAACACCTTAGAAAACACAAAGTTACTCTGTCTGGATATCAGACAAAGCTGTTTCATGGCATCTCAAGTCAAATGCTGAAAAAATACATAAGCCGGGGGTAAAACGAAAAGTTGTTTTGGGAAACTGAACCTTCGAATATGAATTTTTATAAGAATACCATCCAAGTGAAAGTCAAGTTATCTGACAAAATGAATTCCGTTAAGTAAAAGAAACGTGGCTTCTCAAGTCTGAGCTTCCAGAAATGTGCATAAAGTTGAGAGCTAACATAACCATACCATAAGAACAGAAGAATGGCCCAACTGGGTCAGATCAAGGGTCCATCTAGCCAGTATCCTGTCTTCCAGCTGTGGCCAATGCCAGGTGACCCAGAGGGAATGAACAGAACAGGGAATCATCAAGTGATCCATCCTGTCACTCATTCCCTGCTTCTGGCAAACAGAGGCTAGGAACACCATCCCTGCCCATCCTGGATAATGGCCAGTGATAGACCTATCCTCCATGGACTTCTCTAGCTCTTTTATGAACCTTGTTATGGTCTTGGACTTCACAACATCCTCCGGCAAGGATTTCCACTGACTGACTGTGCGTTGTGTGAAGAAATACTTCCTTTCATTTGTTTTAAACCTGGTGCCTATTAATTTCATTTAGTGACCCCTAGTTCTTGTGTTATCAGTACTAAACAACACTTCCTTATCTACTTTCTCTACACCAGTCATGATTTTATAGACTTCAATCATATCTCCCCCCTTCGCCATCTCTTTTTCCAAGCTGAAAAGTCCTAGTTTTATTCGTCTCTCCTCACGCAGCAGCCGTTCCATACCTCTAATCATTTTTGTTGCCCTTTTCCAATTCCAAAGTATCTTTTTTCAGCTGGGGCGACCACATCTGTACACAGTACTCAATATGTGGGCATACCATGGATTTATATAGAAGCAAGATGATATTTTCTGTCCTACTATCTATCCCTTTCTTAATTATTCCCAACATTCTGTTCATTTTTTTGACTGCCGCTGCAGAAAACTATCCACAATAAATCCAAGATCTCTTTCTTGAGAGGTAACAGCTAATTTACACCTCATCATTATATATGTATGGTTGGGATTAGGCTTTCCAATATGCATTACTTTGCATTTATCAACATTAAGTTTCATCTACCATTTTGTTGCCCAGTTACCCAGTTTTGAGAGATCCTTTCGTAGCTCTTTGCAGTCTGCCTGGGTCTTCACTACCTTTAGGAATTTTGTATCATCTGCAAATTTTGCCACCTCACTGTTTACCTCTTTTTTCAGATCCCAGAATATACCCTTGGGGGATACCACTATTTACCTCTCTCCATTCTGAAAACTGACTACTTATACCTATCACCAGTGGTAAAAATAACCCTTAAGAATGACACAAAATGAATTGGTGGTATATCAAGGTTTTATAGATTAAGATCTGCAATAAACAATTATTTAACCAGTTTCTTAGCAAATCTATTTCTGAGCAACTCCTCTTTCTTTTCTACTTTTAGAATACTTCTAGAGAAATTGATTCTTGAATATGAGAGAGAGAGAGGGAGAGATGTCTAGGGCACCGGATTGGAACTCAGGATACCTAGGTTCAATGCTCAGCTTCAGATAACCCGTGTGAGCCTGGGCAAGACACTGAGGTGCTTCTGAAAATTTACCATTTATGTCTCAGTTCCTCATCTGTAAACCCCTAGAAGAACTTAAAGAGGGATCCAGTACTACTAGGGCCAAAGAACAAGATGGAATTGGTCCCAATTCTGAGGGATACTTTAGTACCGAGTTTACTAACACTGAGGTGGAGGATTTAGATGGTACTAAGAACAATACTGGCCCAGCAGCCATTTTTGTCAGTATCAAAGCTGTCAGTGACAGTAGTCTCTGTCTTGCAGTTAGAAATGCACCAATGTCCTGCAATAATGGAGAGGCGGGTACTGACAGAGCAAATCTGTTGCTGCCACACAGCCATAGGAGACTGTCAGTACAGAAAGCAGCAGAGCCACTGCGGTATCCATAAGTATCAAAGTCAAAAGCTGTACCACTGATGGTTCTGGAGTCAATGGTATGGTACTTGGATCCTCTCATCTCAGTACTGGGAAGACACAAGTTGACAGTCCAGCTCTAAGTATCTAAGTCTTGTGGACATTGTGAGCTTGTTTTTTGCACAAATGGGGAATGAACGTCTTTGATTTTGGACGGCTCTGATCCACCTTACGGATCCTTTTATGAGGGACCTTGAGAGACAACAGATTCACCCTTCCCCTTCTCAGGAAAGGATCAGAGTTCAGAGACTATCAGCAACTACCATAGAGGTAGAGAATGCATGAGGAAGGCTGGCCCCACGATCCAAAGGGGGTTCTGTGCCAAGACACCTCATAGCCTGTTCTATCACATGCTGTTTTAGGTAAAGATCTATAGAAACCTGTGTTCTCTTTTTAAAAGAATGAGAGATATTACAGAAAAGTGTAATATACTGCTTACTGTTCTTAACTAAAGGAAGTGTGTGGGGGAAGAGTTTTGGGGACCCCACAAAACAGGCAGTGCTTGAAATCCAGGGAATGCTGCATAACCTATAGGGCTGAGAATCACAGAACCATAAAACTAACTAAACTAACAACTACACTAAACTACAGGCACTAGCTGCTACTATTTACAGTAGTGAAAACTCAGCAATAAACTGTGATACAGAGAGAAAACCCCTCAAAGGGAGGACTAAGGTCATTGACAATAAGAAGAAAATGAGGGAGGAATGAGATGGCCTTGCCTTTATATAGCCTTGGGAGGGGCCATGAGGAGGCACAAGACGCATGTGTCATCCCAATGAGTACTGCTGTGGGAAAATAGTCTCCAACTCCAGAACAGCAGGCACGAACATGCCAAGTAGAATACATGGCTACAACCACTCAAAGAAGAATATCGTTGACTTTTTTCATGCCTATTTGAATTTTTAATTCTTCTAACACATTGGCTAAATTGGCATAATCAGGATTTACATTTTGTTTAAAAAAAATCCAGTTAGTACTAAAACATCTAATGAGAAAACAGTCTAGGTCAGTCCAAAGCAATAATTTACAAATAGCAGCAGCAGCCTGTGTGACTATAAAACTGGTCCCTATGCCTTTCACAGAACACAAGAAAGAACAGTGCAATCCTTCCTCTACCTTTCCCGGTGTCTCGCATCTGCAGTGCCCCTTAGCAGTGCTTAGTTTGTAATGAAAGAGACGCCAGAGCTCAAGCAATTTTTTTACATTCATAATTCATGCAGCAAGCCCGGAAATGCAGAAGCTATGAATTGCCAAGTCTAGAAGTACCGGGCTCAGCTCTGGCACAAATTAAGCACTGCCCATTAGCCTCCCTTGTCTATAGGCTCTAGGCTGTTTCTGAACATATAGCTGCAGCATGGGAACCAAGCTATTACAGTACATTTTACTTTTAATTATTTTCTTATTAGGATTTCTCATTTATCACAAGATAAAAAACAAGACGTTAACAGAGAAATAAAAAGGCAAGTACCTGACATGAGCATTGCAGTATTTTTTTGCATATTCACTCCAGGTTCCAAGTCTCCTTGGGAAAAGTGCCTCAATCTGCATGAAAAGCTGTAAACAAAGAGACCAATATAAATAATAAAATGTGAGGGGTCCATACCACACAAATGATCTTTAAACACATTTTTCTCCATACGCATAGCTCCACCAAAACTATTTTAAAATAATCTTCATTTAATAAATCATTTGTCTGTCTTCTATTTGCTACAGGCTACATTATATAAATTCAAAACGAACAAATAAATAACTTTACATAGGCAACTTCTTGTTCCCCTCAGAGAGAACATCTCTGGAAAGACTTTGAAGGAGAGTTTATGGATGGCATATCAGTAATATGAAAAAATGTAACTGAGGGCCTCACAGAGACAACGGGTGGGGGAGAATAATTCAAGATATTCAATATCAGAAGCTGGGCCCACTCTTCCTAATCCTTTACCAGGGAAATAAGGACGAAGGTAGAAAAGATGTATTTTCAACGCTGGGAACACATTATTAAATGTAATTAACCTATTATCCAGATTAGTTTTTGTTGCATTTCATTTTAGATATGTTATGCATACTGTTTTTTGTTTTTGTTTTTTTGCCTGAGCAAGAATTTCTTTATTTAGACTGGGAATTTCATGCACATCACCTCAGAAAAGTGGAACAATGGAATAACTTTCAATCTCTAATAGGAGATAATGAAGAAAGGGTGTGTGGAAACTATTCAGGATTCTCTGTCAGAAGTATCCACTCAAACTGTGTTACTTTCGAGGCCCTCCAGGTACACAGGAAGTACCCTCTGAGACATTGCAGATATGACTACACTTCCAGCTGAGCATACGATTCTCAGCTCGCGGAAACATATTCAAATGGCTCTGAATGAGCTAGTTCTCTAAAAACAAGAGTGTAGCTGTGGCTGCATGAGTGGCAGATGAGGCTAGCCAACTGAAACAATAGGTACATTCTCAGGTCAGCTAGCTCCTCCTGTAACCTAGGCTGCCAAGGCTACACTCTGTTTTTAGCCCATTAGTATGATCAGAGCTAGCATTTGTATGTTTCCTTGAGCTGGGAATCACTGGCAACTCTAAGTATAAACATTCCCTGAGTTTAAGGGGCCTAAGACAAAACTGATGCACAACTCCCCGACAATCCCATTTACTTTGCTGCCCCCTCAAATCCTCCTAGATCACATGTATTATGTCAGTGTTCCCAAGCTCATGTGTGATCTGTCCTGATCCCCCATCAAGAATTAAACACCTTTCAGTGTCTTTTCCCTTTCCCAAAGGCCTATTTCAAGACAGCAGGTGGAAGAGATGGTATTGTTTGGGCCAAATTTTACAGAGTTTCTAGGCCAGGAGCATTTGGCTCTTATTTACCCGCTACACATCAACAATGCAATGCATTTCTGACACACTTTCAGAGGATTTCACAGCAAAATATTTTAGTCCTAGGGGAATTATGTGCCACTGTGGTGTAGGAGAAAAATGCTACCCCCCTCTACCCCCCGAGATTCTCTTTGCTTCCTTGCAGAAAATGGTTTATATGGGGAAGCAAAGAGAAGCTACACCAGTGCTCACTCACCCCTCCCCAGCAGCTCAGATACATCTGTTCAGACAGCTGGGGAAGAGGTAAATCACTCGGGGGGAGGGTCTGAGGATGCCCCAGTCGCCCAGGGATGTTAATCCCAGCTGGGCTGGGTGGTGGGGAAGGAGGAGGATGGAGACAAAGTTCCCCATTCCTCTTCCCTGCACAGGGCAGCAGGGGCTGGGTCAGAGCAAACCCCAGAAACTTCTGGCTGCAGGAAGCTCTGCACTGCCTGGGGATACGTGGGGGAACATGGGTGGCTTTGTGGGGAAGTGTCTGGGTGTGGGTGCAATGAGGCTCAGTGGAGGAGTCCGGATGCACAGGGGTTGGGTTGACAGGGGAGCAGCCCCTGTACAGTTCCCCCTCCTCCACTCGGAACCTCCCGCAAAAGAGCCCCCTCCCCCGCATCAGGAGTCCTCAGACACAGAAAACCCTCTCTGAGCCCCCAAACTCCTACCTCACCAAGACTCACCCCCTGCATCAGGAGCCTCCCACGCCCAGACCCCCACCTCACCAAGCCCCATTCCCACAGCCCCCTCCCACTGAGCCATAACCATCTTCACCTGGACACCTCTAAAGAGTTCCATTCCCCCTGCACCCAAATCCCACATCTAGCCTCTATGCACCTAGATGCTCCCTGCACTCAGACCCCCCACCAAACTGCCTGTACCCTGATTGTGCCACACAGAACCTTGGTACTCTTGGGGGGAATTCTGCACCAAAACATTAAAACATTTTAAATTATGCACATTTTTGCATATTTTATTTTTCAAAACAACAGAAATACAACAAACAATATAACTACACCATTTTAAATTATTTTGATAATTTTTTTCAAAATATTTGCTAGTAAATAACTGAAAATGGTATGATTATATAGTGTTATTTTGACAAATAATATACACAGAATTTTGCAGAATTTTTAAATAATGTGCACAGAATTCATTTTTTTATGCAGAATTTTTTATTTTTTGCACAGAATTCCCTCAGGAATATTATATAATGTAGTTTTTACAACACTGACAATTTGCTTATTTGCTTTTTTTCCCTCCCAGCCACTGGCATCTCTTCCATTCTCAAGGGCTTGAGTTTTGACCACAATAATACTGACCAAATAAAGACTTCTTTGGAACTGTCTTTGAAGGTTCATAGTGCGGCTGCTTAATGATTTCAATGTGCAACTGCTGAGCAACGTGAATACTTCCTATTATGAGCTTCTGCTGCCTCCTCCACCCACATGGTACAACAGGCTGCCTCTGCTGTATGAGCAAGAAGTTGCATGCCCTCCCAATGACCAAATATCCCTTTAAACGTTTCTATGCTAATGTTAACTATCTACCAACTCTCTTTTCTCTGAGTGGATAACAAATGAGTGGATGCCTTTTCCAACTATATTAACATTCTAAATTTGTTTCAGAAAGGTTAAAAAGGCAGGCAGCACACAATAGGTCCCCTTGTACAAAAAGCAGGCAGCCTCTGAAAATCAGTTTTTTTTTTCCTTATCTATTTCCTTATCAGTTCCAAACTTGAAGTGCCTTGTACACATAATTAGGGCTGTCAAATGATTAAAATTAATTATGATTAATCAAAGTTTTGATAGCACCGTTAAACAATAATAGAATACCATTTATTTAAATATTTTTGGGTGTTCTCTAGATTTTCAAATTTACTGACTTCAATTACAACACAGAACACAAAGTGTACAGTACTCACTTTATATTATTATTTTGATTACAAATATTTGCACTGTAAAAAAGATACACAAAATAAAGTATTTTTCAATTCACCTCATACAAGTACTGTAGTACAATCTCTTAATCGTGAAAGTGCAACTTTAGGGTTCTTCTTTTTCATAACTGCACTCAAAAATAAAACAATGTAAAACTTTAGAGCCTCCAAGTCTACTCAGTCCTACTTCTTCTTCAGCCAATAGTTAAGACAAACAAGTTTGTTTACATTTATGGGAGATAATGCTGCACTAACAGATACTGTTTTGAGCCCATTGATAATGTTGAAGAAATGGGACTTGAATCATATACTATTTGCTGCTACCCTAGAACTGAATTCTTGATGGGCAATTGTATTAATACCTTTGTGTCATGATCTGAGAGATTTCAGGTATTCATAGAGCTTTTTCTCCAGTTTTTATTAGAGCATTCCTAACACGAAATAATGTTCGGTGAAAGTATTAAGTAAAAATTTTTCACGTTAGGAAGATAAATCAGTTTTTGAGAACTTGTTAACTGAAGCATTATTTTTCACTGAATTCAAAGTGAACCAACAAATCTTATCAAATATTAGTATTAGTTAAGCACAAAAATTATATATAATAGATTAGTTTTCCTTGAAAGGCTACTCTCTGATGTCAACTTTCCGACTGCTGGTATATTTGAAACAGTAAGTAATAAAATATAAATATATTTTATAAAATCCCAATATAACCAACACAAAATTAAGCAACCTCTTCTGGTTTCTTATACTCATATTTCATATTGTAATAAGTGCATAAAGTAACAGAATGTCCCAGTGCATGTAACTGTATATATCTACAGGCTTTATAAAATGATATGCTTCATAAATGAATCATCATCCCTTTAAAAAGAACACTACTTTTAATACCTCTTCAGGTCTTCCTAGAGCAGGAGTTCCAGTAAGAAGAATTGCTCGTGCAGCATTCTGCACAATTGGCAATAAAATCTTGCTGCGGGTTGCATTCCTGGATTTCATGTAGTGAGACTCATCAACCACAACTACCTTGAAGTTTTGTTTGTACAGAGTATCTACTAAAGTCTGTGCATCTGTAGCTAGGAGGCCATAACCCAAAACTGTCACTTTGCTCGTCGATATTCTCCTAGAAGAGAAAATCCAAAGGTTTTGGTATTCATTTATCATAACAGGACTAACCCAGAAAGGAAGAAAGAAAAGTGAATATGCTGAAAAAGTGTTACAGAAACAATCTCCAGTAAGAAAGTGTGCATGAGGCCAAATACAGCTGCTATACTTATTGGTTTAAATGCCAAAAATCTCTAATATCACATGTTCACACGTGCAACATTAGCAAACTACACACAAAAGTTCTGTAAACACTTCACATTCCCAAACAGATACATTGCACATAACATGATACACTGATGCATGACAAAGCATCAAGAATGCCAATGACTGAATCACAAGCTCCCAACATACTGCTGCATGTAACTGCATATAACTGTATATACATCTCAGTACATGTGGGTAGCTACATACAAATTCGATGCTAAGATAACTATTTGATTGGCAAGATATGCTACAGATGCAGGCAGCTATTTAAAGTTAATTAAGACGAGATTGGTGAAGCACACATAGAAACTTTATGACTGTTAGTTAATATGGACAAATATAATTGACATCACAGAAAAATCTATACATCTAAGATAAATATAATACAGTGGGTTTTTGCACTGTTCATACTTACAATCTTACATTGTGCATATTTACAACCTTACGGAGACCATTAGAAACAAAGATGGAAAAAACAGTCAGTGTAGAGTGACCAGACAGCAAATGTGAAAAATTGGGACAGGTGGTGGTGGGGTGATAGGAGCCTATATAAGAAAAAGACCCCAAAATCAGGACTGTTCCTATAAAATCAGGACATCTGGTCACCCTAAGTCAGTGGAGCACACCAAAAGAGGAGATGATAGTTTTGGGAGTCACCTACTTTATTATTCCCAATTTCCCAACTAGGCATAGGTTTCACAACCTTTTTATACACCTTTTTCATACCACCCTCATACATCTGGAACCAAATCTGATCAAGGCTCAGCCTCTATTCATATCTGGTATTGCAGGAGAATATCATAATTGTTCATATGTGGTATTCTGATTTGCCATAATTACATTTCTGACAGTTAACCATTTGCATCTGTCTATTTCCCAATCATTTTAATATGTCAGTCTGGTTAGTTCTTATTCCAAAGAGTCCCTAAGATGTGTTGTGATAATTGGGCCTTAAAATGTACTTTAATTATGAGCTCAGCTGTAAAAAGTAAGTGAAAGTTCATAAGATGTCACAATAACCTATGTCACAAATGCTGATGTGAAAAGGTAAAAAAGGGAGCCAGAAGACTGAATTAGTCAAAAAAAAAAAAAAAAGTCCTTCTATGTAACTCAAGGACAGTGTTAAGAACATGCTTAGCAAAAAAGAAAAGTGAAGAGCCAGAAATCAATGAACGAAAATTGGTGCGTCAGAAACCAAGCCTAACTGGTGGACAAAATAATGAGTGGATGGGCTATTCTGTCCACTACTCCCTTTGTGGGTCCTTAAAGATAGAGACTTCGGGAAGAAAAACTGGCTGCTGAAGTGAGTTTCACCATCATGACTACCACCCCCACCATCTGCTGAGACCCCTTGAGCCTTTGACATCCTGATCCAGAGAGATGTCCTGACCAGACCAGACTAGAGAAAGGGATCCAGATGATATCACAACCTATCCTGGCTACAGTTGAACCCCAGGCACCAGTTGGGATGAAACAGGATTGGACTTTAACAACAACAGCGACAAAAGTAGCTTCAGTTCATCTCAATTAATTTCTGCTCTTTTACTCCTCAAAAACCAGTTATTACCATCTTTGATATCATCTAAGACACTGTCAAACAAAGGAGGTTTTCCTTCTAAAAACTCTCACCAGCTAAATGGAACAGGAACAAGGGATATTGTTAAAATGAAAGTGATATTTAATACTTTAAGTTTCAAATGGGTTAACTGTTTTTCTTTTTTAATCTTTAATGAAAGGTTAAGAAGATTTGTAATGATATATTTGCTATGGTATTAAAGCAAGCTGAAGTCTCTATATACCAAACCCCAAAACTTGTTTATCATTGTTTAATGTTGGACAGCGACTGGGTTCTATTAACACCACCTAAATTAATAAAACAGATGTTACCATCTGTTTGCTTGTGATTCACCTGGCTACCACAAGATGCATTATTAAACTATTACAAAATACATATTACTAAGTTTTATAACCTTAGACGAAGCACATATAATTTCATAACCTTTGGCCATGCACATGCTAACTTCCACCACACCTCACCCTAACAGTTAAAAGCTACAGCTTTAACAGCTTAAACAGTTAAAACCTACAGCTAAGCTTATTTTTAATAAATATATTTTTGTTCTTCTACTTGCTATTACAGCTTCAGTAATGTCCATTATTATTTCTATAAGCATATTTAAGAAATAGATTACATTTTACTCAAAACTATAGACTCTCCAAGTTCAGATCAAGGGTCAACAACTTTGAGATGTGACTTAGTACAAAAACTGAAGCTGGGTTTGACCTATTTTGGTCAAAAGTTGGGAGACGGATGAGGCATGGTTTGAGCTGAACATGGTATCTTCAACCTGAACTTCAAGGTAGGCTTGGTTTGAACTTCACCCTCAGAATTGATTCTGCGAGCTACCCCTGAACTAGAGTCTGATAAAGGCACATGCAGTGATTAGTTATTCCTGTGCTAGCGTCTAGCCAATCCACAACTTAGGAGCTGGTCTAGTGACTCTTAGAGTATGTCTACACTATTTGCCGGATCGGTGGGTAGCGTCTAGTCTAGACGCAATAAATTGATCCCCAAGCACTCTCCCATCGACTTTGGTACTCCATGCCGTGAGAGACGCAAGCAGAGTCAATGGGGGAGCAGCAGCAGTTAACTCACTGCTGTGAAGACACCGCAGTAAGTCAATCTAAATATGTCGACTTCAGCTATGCTATTCTAGTAGCTGAAGTTGCTTATCTTAGGTCAATCTCCTCCTAGTGTAGAGCAGGTATATAGGTCTCACAGGAGAAACAGCAGCTCAGTCTGCCCCACGTCATTTCATGGTTTGGTACTCTCCCCTTCCTGATAGCAACAACAGACTCCACCACCCTCGGCATGCTCCAGCCCTACTCTTGATTTGTTCTTAACGTGCTCTTGAATCCTGACTCTGGTTCCAACCTTTGGCTCTGACTCCTGGCCCAGCTGCCACCATGATGACTACGAGGCCAGACTGCCGCTGCTTCAGATAGTAGGTCAGACCCTCCACATCTTGGTTTCTGATAGATTATTAAGCACCTTCAAGGCACTGCAATGAAGCACACAGTGCTTCAACACCTTTGCAAATGAAATAGCTGAACTTAGAGTCAAAGCCCAGCTTTTGAGACCATTCTTGCTGATCTCAGTTAATTGTCAGTGCCAATTGTCCCCTAATATCGAATGGTAATACTTTTTTCCAGCAATTTCAAATATTTCCAGGCTATTTTTATATTGGAATTATTTGGTCATCGCAGGGAAGGGTACAAATGTTTTGAATAATTCCTGGTGGAACCTGGATGATCCTACCTGCAGTAGATGTCTCTAAGAGTAGTCAAGTCATTTGCTGCCTTTCCTCAGACATCAGGAAGAGCAATTTTCCTTGTCCAATACAGACATTTTATAAGTGCATCCAGACATTACTGTAAATCACTATGTTGCTTTTGAGACTAAAAACTGGCTTAAACTGGAAATCTTGACCTAAATTTAAAATCACTCCTCTGAGATAAGGAAGCACTATAGCTTGTATTTAACGAGGAAACTAAAGTTAAGAAGCTAAGTTTCTTTCTTTAGGTCACATAAGAATTCTGGTATAGCCTGGGATAGTTGCCTAACTCCCAGTCTTGTGCACAAGACCATCATTTGCTTTTCTAGGCGTTGGGCTGTGTGAATTTAGTTTAATTTATGGGCGTTCACTGAACAAATCACAGCAGAATTTTGTGAAGAATAAGAAACTTCACTCACCCAATGTCAGTTTTGTTCTGAATGATGCTGATGTCATCTGGACAGAGTTCTGGAATCCATTTCTCCATCTCCTCAATCCAAGGGTACTTCAGAGATGAAGGGACTACTATTAAGAGAGGCCATTCCTTTTTATAGTAGTAAGAGATGGCAATTGCTTGGATTGTCTTCCCCAGTCCCATCTAAGAAAGACAAACATAAAAAGTATAGTCATTATCTGCATTTGAAATGCAAACATAACCTGCATGCCTTTCAAAACGGCTCAAAGTAAGATGAGTTAAAAAAATAAATGGAGGGAGAGAAGACCAGTAAAAGGGAGAAATGAGTAGAAGGGGGAAACTAATGTGTTGTGGAAAGAAGCTGCAAAGCATGGTTTTCAATTAAATTAAAAATAAACTGGTCAAACGTTCATGGGGCCTGATCCAAAAAGCCCATTAAAATTGATAGAAATGCTCTAATTGACTTCAATAGGCTTTGGAGCAAGTACATAATGAATTTAGTAGGTGAGGGGAGGCCAAAAATCTTCACCTCCTTGAGCTCCCAAAGGCCCATAGAAAATACATTCAGCCATTGGACAATTCTTTCAGATGTTTAACTTCAACTTATAGCAATCTTTTTTCTACTAAATTATACTCAGATTGTATCTGATTATTTTTCATGTGAAGATGCTGCAGTAAGTCGATCGAAATACATCGACTTCACCTGTGCTATTCTTGTAGCTGAAGTTGCATATCTTAGGTCGATCTCCATCTAGTGTAGAGCAGGTATATAAGTCTCACAGGAGAAACAGTAGCTCAGTCTGACCCAACTGATTGGTGTAAAATCCTACCAAAAAGCTAAGAATAGAATTTTTTGGACTGGAGTCCATTTGGGAGCATATGGAAATGAAAAGGCTGCACAGGAATAATGAGGATATTTTAATGGGAAAACACTTTCTTCAGTTATCAATAGGGCCCTGCCAAATTCATGATCCATTTTGGTCAATTTCACAGTCATAGGATTTAAAAAATCATAAATGTCCTGATTTTAGATATTGAAATCTGAAATGTCATGGTGTTGTAGTAATCCTGACCCAAAAAGAAGTTGTGGAGGGGTCGCAAGATTATTGTAGGGTAGAGGTGGGGCTTGCTGTACTGCTACCCTTACTTCTGCACTGACTTCAGAGCTGGGCTGCTGGAGTGGTGGCTGCTAGCTGGAAGCCAGGCTCTGAAGGCAGAGCCAGTGCCGGAAGCAGTGCAGAAGTTAGGATGGCATGGCATGGTACTGCCATCCTTACTTCTGTGTTAGTGCCTGCAGAGCTGGGCCCTCAGTCAGCAGCTGCCACTCTCCAGCTGCCCAGTTCTGAAGACAGCATTGCAGAAGTAAGGGTGGCATGGTATGGTATTCCCACCCTCACTTCTCCACTGCTGCTGGCAGGGCACTGCCCTCAGAGCTGGGCACCCAGCGAACAGCCACTGCTCTCCGGCTACCCAGCTCTGAAAGCAATGTAAAAGTAAGGGTGGCAATACTGCAACCCCCTAAAATAACCTTGCAACTCCCGCCTCCCTCTTGCAACTCCCTTTTGGGTCAGGCCACCCAATTTGAGAAATGCTGGTCTTCCCCGTGAAATCTGTATAGTATAGGGTAAAAGCACACAAAAGACCAGATTTCACAGTCTGTGATGTGTTTTTCATGGCCATGAATTTGGTAGGGCCCTAGTTATCAATGTAGCTTTTTCAGCACTGACCATAAAAGTAGAACAATAGCAGATACGCTAATCATAGTGCTTTCAGATTGCAAATCTTTCTAGGCAGGAATATTTTTGGTATCTAACTTTCTACACTATTTCAATTTATGGATAATATAAATGGATAATAATTCTGTATTAAGTGAAGTATTGAATGTACAATTTACAAAGAGTGTACCCAGGATAAAAATTAATAGTAGTGTTAATTATAAAGAATATTATATTTTTAACTGACTAAAGTAGATGGAAATTAAAATTAAATTAATAAGGAATATTATAAACATTTTATCCATATGAAGAACAGTACAGTAACTCTTCACTTAAGGTTGGCCTGGTTAACGTTGTTTTGCTGTTACGTTGCTAATCAATTAGGGAACATGCTCGTTTAAAGTTGTGCAATGCGCCCTTCTAACGTCGCTTGGCAGCCGCCTGTTTTATCCACTGCTTGCAGGAAGAGCAGCCCATTGCAGCTAGCTGGTGGGTGGTTGGAATGAGGGTGGGCCAGCAGCGCCACTATCAGCTTTCCCTACCAGCTCCCCACTCCCTTCAGTTCCCTGTGCAGCAGCTGCCCAGAAGGCTATCAATTGCCAGCAGTTCAGCTATCCCTCCCCCACTGTCATGTGCTGTTCCTGCCCTCTGCCTTGGAGCTGCTCCCCGAGACTCCTGCTTGCTGTGGGGGAGGGGGAAGGGAAGAAGAGGGGGGGCTAATATCAGGGTGTCCCCCTCCCCTATGCTCCTGCACCCCGCTTACCCCATCTTACAAAGAGCAGGGGGGACAAACGTCAGGGCTCAGGACACAGAGAACTTCCAGGCAGGAGCTGCTGCTTTAGTCTGGTCTCAGCTTGCTGATCTAATTAACAAGGCCCCCACTTTGACCGCAATCTTCATACTTCGAGTGGAAATGCACACTCTCTCTCTCTCTCTCTCTCACACACAGTGTGTCTTTGTCTCTGTCTGCCCTTCCTCCTTTCCTGATACCTTGTAGAGTGTGAGTTAACCCTTGAGGGCTCAGCCAGTTGCTAGTTCATCATTTAGCAGTAAGGCATTCCCTGGGAAATATCCCACCTCTTGACTCCTCCACCTCAACCAAGCTTCATAATCATCATCACAGTGCACCAGTATTAAATTGTTTGTTTAAAACTTATACTGTGTGTGTGTGTGTACATGTCTTTTGTCTGGTGAAAAAAAGTTCCCTGCAACCTAACTCCCACATTTATATTAATTCTTATGAGGAAATTGGATTCGCTTAACTTCGTTTTGCTTAAAGTCACATTTTTCAGGAACATAACTACAACATTAAGTGAGGAGTTACTGTACTACAACTGAAATACAACGTTATCATTCAGTTCATTATTACTACAGGATAACTAAGACAAATCACGGATAATTCCCTCATTGCAATTTTGAGTTAATAATCATTTTATTTACAGTAGATGGTGCATATAATCTTAAATAGGCTGAGTACTCCAAAGGAAGTCAATAAAAAGATAAGAACAGAGGAGGGGGTGAGTGAGTCAACTGGTTTACAGCTTAAAGAAGAAAACTATTACTAAGAGGTGCAATACTAAGCTATAGGTAAAGAAGAAATTGATATGTTTAAAATAAGACAGCAACTTCAAAATATATTTCTTAAAATGGTTTCTTCTTGAGTTTTTATCTACCAATAGTACTTAATTCAACATGCCAAAAAAAACAAAAAAAAAAAAACCCACAAAAACCCAAACCAAACCAAAAACCACACACAAGCCTCAAACCACTTTTTAACCTAGAAGATTAGTTTCTATAGACTCTGATTCATGCACTTTGAATTCTAAATGGTTTTGGACCTGGTTATTGGATCATCTCTTCCCAGAAAACAAGCTGCAGTTGAGATTAGTAGAAGTGCTTGAGCTGGAGCTCCCTCAATATAAAGGAGGAGGAGCTGTGAAGTATATTTTGGATCCAAAAGGCCACCCACTTTGCCTTGACTCTATACTGTATTTTGGAGAAATAGTATGCAAGTGACATGATTGGTTACAAAGCACAGTCAAAGGCACCATGCTGTATCATACAAAGAATTCACATTTCCCTAAGAAGTCAAAAAATAATTATTTCATTCTTTGAGAATCATGTATTATTTTACTAAGCACACATGCGCTGTTGCATTGCATAGATTCATATTCGCACCTGTTTAAAACAGGTGACGCTTCAGTTTAAGATTGCTATTTTTAAGCCACAAATAAACAATTTAAACAGCGACAGAACTGCTTAACACTACTGCATACGTAACGTTCAAATTATAAGGATTTTTCAGGAGAGGAGCTTTAACATCCACAATAAGCGATTAAAATTGATCTTTAAAAACAAGTTGTTCAAATCTGCATTTAGACCAGGCAGTCACAATCTCAACTTTCACTTCCTTACTTAGACAGCTTCATTGACTCTAATGGGCATTATAATAATGCCTCTCTCATTCCTAGCCCACCTCTTCCCCTCCCACCAAAGGAGACATTCTTAACAATGTTAACAGTAATAAAAGTGATATTAGATAGGAAGATGGAAAATAACTTACTTCATCAGCTATCAAACACCTAGATGCAAAAAAGGGAAATGTATCAGTAAATGCAAAAGATAAAATAATTAAATAATTAAAAATAATTAAAACTGCCTTTATCTAAAATCTACATTTTAATGATTAAAACACAGGCTAATAGCTTGATAGATTAAGAACAAAAGCTAGCCTTATTGTCATCCGCACTCTGATTGAAACCCACCAGAAATAGATTGAATACTGTAATAAATACTACCAGAATGTTAACTCTTCTAAAAACATATTTATCAAATATATTTATGCTAGAGTTTAGAACAAGATATTAAATCAGGTACAGTCTAGGATTACATTAAATGTGATAACCATCTACATGTTCAACAGAAGCTTTGTATCTGCTTCTAGCGTCTTTCACAGAGGATGAAGCAATGTTCTCCACCCCTTCAGCTACATATTATTTATCTAGCTGTCAGAAAAATCAGATAGTTGTGAATAGGAGTAATTACTTGTTCTGAAGATTCCTCCAGCCACTTTTACAGTAGAAACAGAAGCTGACTTCCACTTTCTCTTCCAGAAACAAATCTTATCTTTATACATGTTATAATGTATATCAACTGCAATTTTTCCATTTCAGAATTTATCTGTCTACTGTTATTCTCAGTAAGACCCGTACTAGTTTCAAGATCACAGTGAGAAATAGTACATCCTACAATATTTGTTCAGAATATATGCATGTTGTTGAAACCCCAGGTTGTGTGTGATAGTACACACCAATTTCAGATTTTGAGACATAGTACAAAATAATTAATGATAAAATTACAGCTATTTCCTTTTGCTTTCAATTTACACATTGGCCAATGCCCTTAACTGCCCCTACCCATCACGTTTGACAGAGATACGCATTCTATACAAAGTTGTGTATCCACTAGGGTTGCCAACTCTGATTGACACTATTATGGGAGATATTTTTCCCCCAAACATGAAGTAATGTAATTTTCTTTAATATCCTATTAAAATCTCTGTCCTGGGTTGCTTTCAACAGTCACCAGGAGATCAATGCCAATTCCGGGAAACTCCAGGCCAATCTTGGAGGATTAGCAACCGTAATAGCCACACTATTTTTTCATTTTTGTGTTTCATATTTGAATGCAATACTCAGCGCTTGTCTACACAGAATTGGCAAAGCGCATTACAGCACTTTACAAATCACACCTCTCTAACAGCTGCATATAAACTCTGCTGGCATGCTTTAAAATGGTATCTAGTTTGTGTTAAAGGCCAGCAGGGTCTATATGGAGTAGTTAGAGCACTTTCCAAAGCACACTCCTCTAATGCACTTTGTCAGTTCAGACAAGCCCTTAGAAGGATTTTTGAATATACTTCATGTGCACATAGCATAAGCAATCTTGAGGCTCAGAATTAACGTTGAATGCACTAATGAGAAATATGCACATTCTATACTATTGTATTGAAACCTTCTTTTTAAAAGGCAAACCTAGTCTTAAGTGTCCGGTAAAAATAAGAAAGGTATTCCTTGTGGGCACTGGCATCTTTCCTCCACAGAAGCACATTCTTTCTGCACATGAAACAGCCATCATTCTATCTTTAAACAATTAATGATCCTGGCAGTCCCACGGACTTACAAGTTTCTATAATGCACAATAAGATGCATCCTGCCAATGTAGAATTCAGGCCTATTACTTTTCTTAGATCCATCAACAGAAACAGATTTACTCATACATATATTGTCTAAGCAGTACTTACAGATTTTTCATGTTGAGCAAACAATATACCAGTCATAGCTTTGGGAAAAATTGGATTTTAACTACTGGACATGTCTATGGGCCTTAAAGATTTTTCATCTTATACATTAAATATGAAGTAATAAAAACTGAGGCTAGAAGAGAATCTTTTGTTTTAACAGAAGTTCAGTGTCTGGCAATAGTGTGTTCAACATGCACTTAGAAAGCATGTTTATTTGCTAGCCAGCTAATACACAGTTCTATCTTAATGTTACAATCAGTTCAGTTTTCACTCACTTAAAAATTAGTGTTTAATGTTGTCTATGTCATATTGATTGTTAATTTCTTGGACTGAAATTTACGTAGTTTGACCATAGGATTTATAAAGTAAATCTTCATTTTAATAACTTCTTTCCAAAATTGCTTCTGTACATTAATCATCCATTTATAAGACTTGTACACACATTCTAATTAATTCTCATGCTGCGGCAGTCTCTGTTGGGCAACTCTGATTTATTTATTTTTTTTATACTGACTACATGGATTCAGAAAATGAGCAAAACAATAGCAATTAGTTACAGAACAAACATGCATTCTGAAACAACTAGCCATTTCAAATCTCAGTGAACAATATATTGCACCTGTACAGCATATTTCATTATAAAAGATATCAACACTTTATAACCACATACACCAGGAGAGGAATGACCCACTAATGGAATCTAGGGCAGACCAAGACACCTGTTTATGAATGCACAGTAGTGCTACACATTAGAACAACAGAATTAAGCTAATAAACTGCATTAATGATTTAGTACAGTTTATCAACTCTTACGAATTACTAACCAAATGTAGTAAAGAAAATTTATGATACTACATCACAAAACTGTTCCTTACCCATTTTTGCTGACAAGTGCAGTAATTTTACAGTACTCTACAGTATAGTAGATATTATACTATAAATGTAGTGCAAAGTAAAGTTTCAAAGCTCTATTAAGTCAAGGTGTAAACATGTTGAAAGAACCACCATAAAGTTTTGTTCAGAGTTACGAACATTTCAGAGTTATGAACAACCTCCATTCCTGACAGTATTTGTAACTCTGAGATTCTACTGTAGTTTGAAAAGTGCTCATTTAGACTCAAGCTTAGATTAAAGTTTTGATATGACACTTCAGATGAGATACCAAAAGAGAGGGGAAAATAGATAACCATATATTATTAGAAATCTAATTTTCGGGCATTGAACAAATAAAAGATTGGGAACAGAAATGTATTTTGATCAGATTACAGCTAAAATAATTTAAGGCAGGTGTTCTCACCTTTTTTTTTTCTGAGGCCCCCTCAACATGCTATAAAAACTCAATGGCCCACATGTGCCACAACAACTGTTTTTTCTGCATATTTTGCCAGGGCTGGCATTAGGCGGTAGCAAACGGCAACTGCTACATTGCTCAGGCTTCGACTTCAACCCCAGATGACGGGGCTCAGGGCTTCAGACCATGCAGCGAGGCTTTGGCTTTCCGCTCTGGGCCCCAGTAAGTCTAATGCTGGACCTGGTTCATAGATCCCATGAAGCGTGCTTGCAGCCCCGCACGGGTTCCCAGATAAAGGATTCAACCCCAATACACTGTTCATTGTTCCACAATCAGAATTTTAAATTTGTGCACAGCTAATATAGAAACAACAGACTGAGATCTCTAGGTCTGAGAACTGATTTTGCCCAGTACAGTCTAGGACAGCGGTTCTCAAACTTTTGAGAACCGCGACCCTTTTTTGTGTTCGTGAGCGGCATGGCGGGCCCTTGTATGTCCGCCAAAAAGCCGCCGAATTCATTACTTCCGCATTCAGCGGCTTTTCGATGGACATGTCGAGTGCTCCCGAAGTAGCTCAGCATATCCGCTGCAAAGCCACCGAATGCGGAAGTAATCAATTCGGTGGCTTTTCAGCGGCGGCAAAGCTCGCGACCCCCCTGGGAGCTCTCAGCGACCCCCAGTTTGAGAACCGCTGGTCTAGGACAAGGAAAGTTAAGCCATGCTGTGGAAGTCATGTATTCCATTGCTGTGAAGGAAAGTACTGAATGCTTTGTACTGCAACTCCTCCAATTTATAAACACTCACCTGTCATGGTAGACTGAATATATAGAATTCATTAGACACACAAATCATAGCCTTATGACTTAATAATCTCTATTTAGTATTACATAATCTTTTTAAAGGGAAATCTCCGTTTAAGCTAAAAGCTTTCACTTCACTATCTCCTACATTAATGTATTCAGATTAGCTGCCAACATTAGAATCAAAATTTCGTGCTATCTAAGCAGGACAAACAGATCTTCAGATACATGTGAAGGTACAAATTTGTATTTCTAGTTCACATATTTTGACTGAAAGACGACAGATTTCTTGTTCTTTGAAGTTTTATTAGTCATTTCCTCTCCACTGGTAGTTACTCAATTCAGGCTTCATCATTCATATCCCATCTGTTCATATGACACCTTAGTAATAACTATATCCAAGAATGCAAATCCAAGCTATGACACATTCCGCTTCACATCCTGTTATCGGATCAGCCCACATGGCCAAGAGTTTCAAGAAAGCAGGAAGAACAATATTAGATGTCTTGGATACACATCTTTAGTATTACTGTCCAACCTTTTTGAAAACATTATGGTCAATGATAAATAATTTCAGTGTCTTTTAAGAAAAAAAAATTTTTTTTTATGGTTTTTAAGGCTGTATCTGTTTTCATAGAAATTCAGTGACTAGTGCTGGAATCTCTGTGCTTGTATCTGAGAAGTTGGTTATTATTCCAACAACAAGCATTAGAATCTCACTCCAGACTACTGCATGTGCTGGTGTACCACTGTAATGGTAGGATAAGCAATGGGTCCATACACAGTGATGTCACTCAGGAGTTCAGTTCATAAAAGGCATGCAGAATGATCTGAGGGACAGTGTTATTTTTGTTTAATGTGTTTACTTTCAAATAATAAAGCAAAGTCTGAAGTTCACTATAATAATACAGACACCAAAAGTTAAAAAGGAAGTTTTGCCTGATCAGGTAGCATGGCAGGTTTACATGTATGTGGGGAAAAAAGTGAGCTGCACAAAGACATTGATGTCTCAAGTGAATACATAGGTACTATAACGAAGGTTAATCTCTCTCCCCACAAACTCACTTAAATGTTTCTTTTCCTTAAGGTTTCACTAAACTCTATCACTGTGCATTTGAAACCCTGCTCTAAATATGTATAACAATATAGTTTAAGGGGTCATGCTGAACAACTTTGAAACTCCTGGGCATGTGAGAGTTAACTAGAGACCCAGTAAGCACATTGCCACACTGGACTGTACCTACTACAGTATACATCAAAATTAGTCTCATAAATTTGAACACTGTGAAAACAGACTGGGTGGCAAAGATACCACTCACTTAGGTATCTTAACATCTGTAGAGGTTAGTAGGTAGTTATAGGAATTTCACAAGGGAAGTTTTAAGAACACCACACTCTCAGAAATAGTGTTAACAGTAGCTACTTTGATTTAAGGCACTCTGGCCTGTTAACGTTATGCCTCAAATTTTCCTTTTCTTTTCTCCCCTCCACTCCTTAAATACAGCAGTTTCTGTGTTTGGCAGCATACGTCTGTCCCTGCAGGTTTACAATCAAAATTAGACAATACAATAAAACCTGTATCTAGTTAACTATACACTTTATCATATTATAAGCATATGAATAATCATATTGGTGTAGACTTGTGGTCCATCTAGCCCAGTATCCCATGGCTAGTTCAGGGGTCGGCAACCTATGGCACGCGTGCTGTCCTTGGCACGCGAGCCTATTTTTAACGGCACGGGAGGCTCTGCCTCTCCCCCTCTTCCTCCCTTCCGGCCAATAAGCTGATGGCCCTTGCGAGGGAGGAGGAAGGGGAGAGGGAGAAACCAAGGGAGCTGCAGCACTGCTCTGGGTAAGAGGGGGACAGGGTCCTGGGGAAGGGGGTGGAACTGGGGCATATCCCTTCCATGACCACCCCCAGGACCCCAGCCCACACCCCCAGCCCTCTTCCCTGACCCCTGCAGCCCCCTCACACACACCCAGCCCTCTGTCCTGATTTTGGCACCCCCACATCCCCCAGGTCCCTGCCCTGACCCCTGCAGTTCCCTCACACACACCCAGCCCTCTGCCCTGACTTTGGCACCCCCCACACTCCTGCTCTGACCCCTGCAGTCCCCTCACACACACCCAGCCCTCTGCCCTGACTTTGGCACCCCCACATCCCCCAGTCCTGACCCCTGCAGCCCCCTCACATACACCCAGCCCTCTGCCCTAACTTTGGCACCCCCACACCCTCCAGGTCCCTGCCCTGACCCCTGCAGCCCCCTCACACACACCCAGCCCTCTGCCCTGACTTTGGCACCCCCACGCTCCCCAGGCCCCTGCCCTGACCCTTGTAGTCCCCTCATACACACCCAGCCCTCTGCCCTGACTTTGGCACCCCCCACACCCCTGCTCTGACCCCTGCAATCCCCTCATACACACCCAGCCCTCTCCCTGACTTTGGCATCCCCACGCCCCCCAGGCTCCTGCCCTGACCTCTGCAGTCCTCTCACACTCACCCAGCCCTCTGCTCTGACTTTGGCACTTCCCACGTCCCCCAGCCCCCTGCCCTGACACCTGCAGTCCCCTCACACACACTCAGCCCTCTGCCCTGACTTTGGCACCCCTCACACCCCTGCTCTGACCCCTGCAGTCCCCTCACATACACCCAGCCCTCTTCCCTAACTTTGGCACCCCCCATACCCCTGCTCTGACCCCTGCAGCCCCCTCACACACACCCAGCCCTCTGCCCTAACTTTGGCACCCCTACGCCCCCCAGCCCTGACCCCTGCAGCCCCCTCACATACACCCAGCCCTTTGCCCTGACTTTGGCACTCCCCACTTCCCCCAGGCCCCTGCCCTGACACCTGCAGCCCCCTCACATACACCCAGCCCTCTGCCCTGATTTTGGCACCCCCCACACCCCTGCTCTGACCCCTGCAATCCCCTCACATACACCCAGCCCTCTGCCCTGACTTTGGCACTCCCCACACACACACACTCAGGTACCTGCCCTGATTCTTGAAGCTCCCACATCCCCACCCCCACCTGAGCACCAAACGGGAGCTCCTGCAGACCTCCCACACTCCTACCTGCACCCCTCACAGCAAATGGGAGCTGCCCAGGTAAGCGCTCCACACCCAAACCTCCTGCCTCAACCTTGAGGCCCCCTCCCTCATTCTAGCTCCAGGCCAGACCTTACACCCCAATCCCCAGCCTGCTCTTTCACCCCCAGTCCTGGGCTCAGTGCAGTCCCACCCTCAGTGCAGTGCAGAGAGAGAGGAAGTGAATGGGCCAGAACCAGGGAGAAGGTAGGTACCCACTCTATGTTGGCAGGGCTGGGACCCCAGACCGGCAGCAGACTGAGCAGGGCCGGCAGCTGGGATCCCGGCTGGCAGGAGTCGGTGGATGGAACTCCAGACCGGCAGCGGGCTGAGCAGCTTGGCCTGCTTCTGGTCTGGGATTCTGGCTGCTGGCCCCTTGCCAGCCGGGGCTCTGGCCGCAGGCCCCTCTCAGCCTGCTGCCGGCCTAGGTGAATGGAACCCTAGACTGGCAGCAGGCTGAGCAGGCTGGCGGCATAAGATCATTTTAATTTAATTTTAAATTAAGCTTTTAAACATTCTGAAACCTTGTTTACCTTACATATGACAATAGTTTAGTTATATAATATATAGACTTACAGAAAGAGACCTTCTAAAAGACGTTAAAATGTACTACCGGCACCTGAAACCTTAAATTAGAGTGAATAAGTGAAGACTGGGCATACCACTTCTGAAAGGTTGCCGACCCCTGGGCTAGTTCCTGATGTATCAGGGGATATTGCGAGAATCCCCATAATATACAACTACAGAGTAACATACCTATAAAGGAAGTTTCTTTCTAAACCTGGACAGGTAGCTTCTGTCCCCTTCATCAATTAATTTTTATAGCCTTTCTTAAGTTTTAACCTAATGTAGCTATTTATTCAGCCAAATTAAGCTTTTGATTTTTTAGTAAGTCATTTACTGATTTTTTTTTTTAAATCAAGAGCTTCATGCAACTTTGGGAGAACAGAAGCCCTATACTTGCATGTATATTTCTGAAAGGCAATTAAAGCAAAAGCACTTTAACAAGTTCTAGTAGTAAAGTGATTTTTCACCAAGGTTATGAAAAAATAATGCAGTTTTCTTCAATAAACACAAGCCTTATGCAATCTGTTGGTAACATACTGTAGAGAGGAAGCTCACATGTTGCCTTCGCTAGTGTGGGTGTCCTGATATTCTTGGGATTCTCACCCACTCATGTGAGTCAGTTTTACATAACACTACAACATATAATTTGCCTCCTACTCACAAGTCAACACTTTAGTACTAAAATCTTACTCATGATTATTTAAAGTATGTGAACTTAATATATTTGTACATAGAAGTGCATAAACAGCCATTACATTTGTGTGTCAGTAATCACAGTATGCAGTCATAAAACTATAACAAAGTGAGATGACTTCTTTGCATAAATAACCTAGGCTATTCCACCAAAAATAGAGTCTCAAGTGATTTAAATTAGGCACGGTTTGCTCTTGATTTACATTAGGTATTTTAAAAGTGAATTTAGCACACATCAGATGTTTCATATTGGCAGTACTAGAGACATGACACTTGTTCACAGAAGAGACAGACAGCGGTTGTGCAAAATCCTACACTGCTTTTCCAGTGTTCCTCAATCTCAGTCTGGACAGACCGCCTTCACAGCTTCATGTTAGAATACTATCATCTAATATTCTAAAAGCCTAGTGTAGACAAGGCAGCATATACTAACATGCTAACCTGCTGAAGTTGAAGCCTAGGCTTAGCATATGACAAAGTCTACACTAGGTTTCAGAATATGTTAGCTAACACCACATCTTAAAACCTTAGTCAAGATAAGCTTTAAGAGCAAGAGTTAATAGTTCATTCTCTACACCAGGCCTGGCAAACATTTTGGCTTGAGGGCCACACTGGGGTTGCAAAATTGTACGGCGGGCCAGGTAGGGAAGGCTGTGCCTCCTCAAACAACCTGGTCCCCTCCTCTATCTGACCTCCTCCCACTTCCCGCCCCTGACTGCCCCCCTCAGAACCCCGATCCATCCAATCCCCACTGCTCCTTGCTCCCTGACCCCCGCTCCAGAGACCCCCAACCCTAACCATCCCCTGGGAGTCCACCCCCTATCTAAGCCCCCCTGCTCCCTGTCCCGATTGCCCCGACCCCTAGCCACCTCCTCAGCCCCCAGACAGGTCCCCAGGACTCCCATGCCCTATCCAACCTCACCCCGTTCCCCATCCCCTGACTGCCCTCTCAGATCTCCGCCCCATCCAACCACCTCCAGAACCATCTACCCCTTATCCAATGCCCCAGCCCCGGCCTGGCCCCCTTACCATGCTGCTCAGAGTAGCATGTCTGGCTCTGCGTAGCCCGCTGGAGCCAGACACGCTCCCCCCCCCCCCCCCCCGGAGCACGTAGTGCTGCTGGAGCCACCCAGGAGCAGCGGGCCAGAGCACTGCCCATGCAGCGTGCCGATGCTACAGGGGAGGGAGAACAGCAGGGGAGGGGCTTGGGGGGAGCCTCCCCATCTGGGAGCTCAGGGGCTGGTTAAGAGGGGCCCGTGGGCCATAGTTTGCCCACCCCTGCTCTATACCCATTCAATCCGTGGCTTCTGGGATGATGTAGTTCACCAACTAGGGTAATTTTTATGAAGTAGACTTGCATCAGAAGTGGACCAACACCCACTTATTTCATTATGACTGCTGGGTAACCTATCTTTTGATGTAAAAATTGGTGAATTCAGACCAGTGACCTAGAAACTAGAAATTTAGAAGTCATGATCATCATGTTTATGAGTTCTTCATAAATATGTAGGAAGACAAAAAGAAAAGACAGTCCCTGCAGAAAGAGGAATTGATGACTGAGACAGCCAGGGATTGAAGCCTAAGGAAAAATGGGGATCATGTACAGGAGAATATGAGAGAGAATGTAAGACAGATTCATACCAAACACTAGGAAAAGACAGGTCTATGTGATCAGGGACTCCATATTCAGAAGACGTGACAGGCCTGACACCAGACTAGATCCAGAGAAAAGAAAACCGAGCTGTCTGCCAGGAACAAGGATACAAGATGTGAACATGAGGCTGAAGAGGAGCATGATGGGAGCAGGAAAAATACAGACTGTGCTGGAGGTTGGGATGAATGACATTGCTAGATTTCCTCTGGAATGGGTCAAGAATGACTAAGGTCAGCAGGGAAAAATGCTTTAAAGAAGTGGAAGGTCACGTGATTTTCAAGATACGTCCAGTCCCTGGAGAAGGCAGATGCAGGTGTGACAAGATAACAAATATCAACAGATGGCTCAAGGATTGGTGCTATGAGGAAGGTTTCAGGATGACTGATTATTGGGAGGCATTCTCAGAAAGAAGAATCTTCTTGACTTATGGACTCCAGTTGAGAAACTGGAGTAGAGTTTAAAGGTAACCTAGCTATGGCTCAAAAACTAAAAGAATACATTGACTTGGTTTTCAGTTACAATAATAATACGTAATACATGTATGAAGGCAATATGGTTGATGGAAGAGAGTATCTATCATTTGAAATCACCATATCAAAGATAGAAGAAAAACTTACAGAGTTTAAGTGCTTAAATCAAGGGCGCCAGATAACTTCCACCCAGAACACTGAAAGAACTGGAACAAGAGATTGCTAGTCCAGCAGCAAGAATTTTTAATAAATCAATTTATTTGGGGGTAATCCCATATAATTGGAAAATAGCTAACAAGATACCTTTCTTAAAGGGAAAAAATGTGATCCAGGCAATTACAGACTACTTACCTCTGTAATATACTAAGTTTTAGAACAAATTGTGAAAGAAAGAATAACTAAATTCCAAGAGGTAAATGGTAAAAGGGATTCAATGCAACTTGGGTTTACCAAAGGTAAATCAGACTAGCCTGATCATGCCAGACTAACTTGATTTCTTTCTTTGAACAAATAATTTATTTTTTAGATAAGGGAAGTGCAGTAGATGTAATACACTTGGAACTTTAGTAAAGCATTTGATGTGGTGCCACAGAGAAAATTATTACTTAAATTAGGGAAAATGGGAATCAGTAATAGCATTATAAGGTGGATAAGGAATTGGCTAAAGGGAAGAAGGCAACAAGCTATGAAAGGTGAATTAGTGGCCCAGAGGGAGGTTACTAGAAAAGTTCCCCAAGAATCACTCTTGCAACCAATCTTATTCAGTATTTTTATTAATGATGTTGGCACAAAAGTAGGAGTGTGATCATGAAATTTGGGGATGGTACAAAGCTGGGAGACATCATCAATACAGATGAGGTTTAAACAGGAAAATATGGGGTCCTGGGAGTCCACCAAAAGTATCCCACAATCCCATGGGCCAACTTCTTTTGTCCTCTCTATCCCAAGAAGCTCCAGGCAATTCCAGGGAAATTGAAGCAACCTCCCTTGGTGTAGTGCAGCTGCTCAGTGAGAGACAGCATTTAACTCTTCCATTGTCTTCTGAACACTGAGCTGCAAACACACCATCAGAGAGCTTTCTGTGCTTACCGTGGACACTGAACAGAAGAAACACACTGCTTCGTGGTAACAAGAGCACAGCAAGATTTTAGGTAAAAATCTCTGGTGTGAGGCAAGCAAAACAAGAATACCAGGAATGACCAAGCCTAACAGCTAATAGCAAAGAAGCTGGCAGCACTGCAAGTTTACTGGACTGGTGACCAGTGCACGGAGTGGACTAAGCAGCTTGCAGCTAAATACGGGAAAAAGAGGTCCCAGAACTGCACCTCAGGCACTTGCTGACATTTTACCTGTTTTATGAAGAGTTTGACCAGGTGATGAGCACTACACAGAGCATGGAGCCAACAATGGTGCATGATAACCTGGGCCAGTTGTGATGGCGCCCTTGTGGACCCAGAATCTAGCATGAGGACTGATGGAAACCAGCAGCAGGTGCTGAGTGAGGACAGTGAAGTGACTGTTGCTGAAACTGATCCTTAGAACACAATCAGCACATCTGGACGCTGTACTGGGAGGATGTGTTTGATACCCCTACCCCGTGCCCCCCGCCCCTCCCCCAAAAAGCCTGCTGTAGAAGCTGCAGGAGACATGGTTGAGACAAAAGTCACCCATGAGCCTTGTAAGTTTCTGGCTCCCTTTTAATGTTTATTAATACAGTAATGGGAGGGATGGAGTAATGGAGTTCAAAATGGTGACTAAGAAATGCAAACGCCTTGGAAATGAATTTTTACTTGAGAAGGCACAGACTTTTCCTAGAAAACTGCTGATTCTTAAAAATAATTACCTTACATCGCCATGCCTTTGTGTACACTGTTCTGTAACCATTCAATGGTGTAATTAGCCACCTGGAAACAGTGAACTGTGGGGGGAGGTGGAAATGTTTTCCATATACAAATCTAGTCCATTTCAGTTAAAGATAGTCCATGCAGTTCAGGGGTGACAAAATCATTTGTGCCAAATTGGACTCGGGTTTGAATTTTGTCCAAATAGGAAGTTCCATTTCAGCAAATGGTGCATTTTCTAGGGCCATCGATGTGAGCTGTTCAGTCACTATATGTTTGAATACTTCAATTGCATACACTGCAGGTTTCCCACCAGCTGCTTTGAACATCTCCCTTTGCCAATCAGGCATGAGAAGAGTCAGAAACGGCAGGAGCATGGGCCATTATAGCAGGGATAAGGGAGAACCAATAGAGAACAAAGGGGGAAAAACAAATCAGTATCTTAGATGTTTGTATACTAATGTGAGAAGTATGGTGAAAAAGCAGAAAGAACTTGAAATGCCAGTGAATAAATGTAACTATGACACAGTTGGAAACATGTTCCTAGAGAGTATTTATCACTGATTCACAATCAGGCTGGAAAAAAACACATCAAGTGGGGTCCTGCAGGAATCTGTTTTGGGTCCAGTTCTGTTAAATATATAGAGCTGTGCTGTCACTAGCTAACATTGTATTAATGTTGAAAAGAAGAACCTATTCCAATAGATCAGAAGAGCATCAGATATTTGGTCTAGGCAAATACTGCATCTAAAAGAAAAAAAATTGGGGGACATACCTGATTATTTAAAATTCTTCTCACCCTATTCTTTATTAGTTTTCTTGATGCACCTATGCATCACATTCAGTATAACAGATTCCAAAGGGCTTATGCTTCCCTCAAACATACACAAGTAACTCTAATTAACATTAAAGGGAATTACATAATGCACTGAGGGGAAAAAAGAAGTAAGTATGATTAATCAGACAATGTTTTGTAATTTTGAACACCATTTTACTTCAAAGTTATTAGAAATCCTTCTAACTGAAATTGCCTTCTTAGCTAGTGAGAGCACAGCTCTATTATGAAGAAATGCAATTACAGATCTCAAATGCAGTCTAGGCTGCCTATGGAAAGCATTAATAGAGCCCAATTATTGTAGTTTGAATGCTTCATGATTTTTTAATGTGATTATCCTCACACCACCACTGTGAAACAGGGAAGTACTACTTATTGTCCTCATTTTACAGTTGGGGGACTGAGGAACAGAGGTATCAAGGGTACATCTACACTGCAATGTAAGCCTGGGCTCAGGCTCAAGCCCCCTTTCCATCTACATACAAATCTGCCCGACTCAGACTACAAAGCCCTCAGGACCTGGGCTCTAAGATCCGCCAAGGAAGGTGAGTCCGAGCCCAAGTCCCACTGGCACTTGGGTCTAAACGGCATCATGTTGCATCGTGGATGCAGCTCAGGCCCATATCCTAAGACTTGCATTTTGAGAGTCCACCAATGCTATTCTAAAGTGTTTCTTGGCCTTTCTATCCCAGGGCTAGACAAACGACTCCCAGGAAACAGAAGCAACCCAGAACTGTACTGGGTTCAAGTACAGCTGCTTGGCATTTAACCCTTCCATTTTATTCTGGCAGTGTTTTCATGCACCATCAGAGGGAACTGTCTCCTGCATTCACTATGGCCACCGACAAGTCGTCCATTCCCAAGAATGCCGCTGTCTGGTCACAGGACCACAGTCAGATTCTTATAAATCTCTAGTGTCAGACAACCGAGAAATTTAACTCTGGTAAGAGTACCAGAAATAACCATGTGTACTCAAAAAAGAATGGATAAGCCGGCAAGCACTGGGGATTAAACAGACCCGTGACCAGTGTAAGGAGTGCATTAAGCAGCTTCAGTGACTGTCAGAATGCCAGGTATGAGAACTGCATCTCTGGAAACTCTCCCTGATGAATTTTGACACAATTCCAGGTGTGGATAGCTGCAAACTATTCCCATAATAGGAACACCAGATGAGTAGTTACATTTCAGAGAACTGTGAATTTTTCAGGCCTCCCTTGTAGGTCACCATCCCACCACACTCATAGATGTGCTGCTCAATCACCATTAGCTCGAAAACCCCATTGGCATCCATGGCTGGTTTGATGCTGGTAACTTGGAACAGAATATCCCTTTGTCATTCAGGAACCTCCAGGATTGTAATATCTTCCAGAATGTGAAACGCCTGAAAGGACTGAGAAACCATAGGTAGTAAGCTACGGCAACTGTCCTTCCTTATGAGGCTAAAATGGTCTGCGATTTTTAAACATCTATCATTTGTAAATTTCACCTTACCATTATGTGTGCTCGCTTTACACTCTAGTTAACTTTCATTTGTGTCCATGGAGCATCTGGGAACTTAACTATTGCTCTGAGACTATACTGATGTCGAGTTTCAAAAAATCTCTCTTTTGGATCATAAGATTCCAAAGGCACTTTTTCTGATGCTATCCTGAACCCTTTTTGAAGCATTGAGCCAGTGATGTACTGTCTGTCTGTCTTCAGACCCCTTCACCTCAGAAATCCAGCCACAGTCCAACAGGAGCCTGTGTTTCACACTATTATGGAGCAAAGAGGAAGCATGTCCATGACCGTACAGTGGACATCCTGGACATGGCCAACAAGTAGCAACCAAAGGGAGGAGGATTCACAGCAAGTGGAAAGGCACAGAGGCTGCAGAACATGATGAGAGACTTGCTGTGCAGATTCTGGAGCAGGGAAATTACTTGTGGGGGGAAGATAGAATGCAGCAGAAAGACCTGAGAGCAGGGGTGGGCAAACTTTTTGGCCCGAGGGCCACACTGGGGTTAAAAATTGTGCGGATGGCTGGATAGGGAAGGCAGTGCCTCTCAAACAGCCCCCTATCCGACTCCCACCCAATTTCCACCCCAACTCCCTCCGCTCAGAACCCCTGACCCATTCAACACCCCCCCACTCCTTGTTCCCTCATTGACTCCCTCCGGAGACCCCCCCACTCTAACTGCCCCTCCAGAACCCCACCGCCTATCTAAGCCCCCCCATTCTTTGTTCCCTGACTGCCCCCTCCAGAGATCCCCCCACCCTAACCACCACCTCTGGGGACTCCACCCCCCATTTAAGCCCCCCTGCTTTGTTCCCTGACTGCCCCCTCCCAAGATCTCCCCACCCCAACCACCACCAGCACCTGGGGACCCCACCACCTAGGCCCCTCCTCTTACCTTACTCAACTGGGCTCTCCTTTACCGGGGAGCGTGGAGCCCAGTGGCAGCCGCTTTGGGCCCGTCCAGCAAGCGCGGGGCTGCGCGGCTCCCCACGCTCCACCCGGCCCCTAGCTGGGGAGTGCGGGGTCCAGCGGCAGCTGCGCTGGACCCAGCCAGCAAGTGCGGGGCCTGCAGCTCCCTGCGCTCCACTCTACCCCTGGCCAGGGAGCACGGGGCCCCACAGCTCCCGTGCTGCTCCTGACCGGGGAGCGCAGGGCCCAGCGGCTCCCAGCGCTCCACCTGACCCCCGGCCAGGGAGCGCTGGGGCACGCTGGGCTGGGTCCGGCCAGGGAGGGCGGGCCCCACGGCTCCCTGCACTTGGCCTGCCCCCGGCCAGAGCATGGGGACCCGCGGCACGCCACGCTCGGCCCGGTGCCTGGGCTGGGAGTGCGAGGTCAGTGGCCCTGTGCCCTAGCCCCATCTTGCGGGCCAGATTAAAATGGCCGGCGGGCCATATGTGGCCCGTGGGCTGTGGTTTGCCCACCCCTGCCTGAGAGGCTGCCTGCACTAATGGCAACAAGAGGCCAGGCTCCTGCTCCATATGACCTACATCCTGAAACCCCTCCTCAGTACCATCTCCTGCAGACCAGGAACGCATTGGACAATATTGTGGTCAGATGACTTGAGCAACCAGGAGTGAATGCTAGTTGGACAGGGCAAGTGTATCTCCTACAGTTCTCCACTGCAGCAGCAACACTGTAGAGAAGAAAAGGATAATGGAGGGGCCTGGAGACGTGCAGAAGTAAGGGTATTATTTGTTTTCACTGGTTTAACTGTTTTGTACTGTTCAATGTTTGTTATGCACTTTATTTTGTTATTGGTTTTGGTGTTTTCATGGCCACTGGCCTGCCTGTCAATTCTTTAATATTGTTTTTTGTAATACAGACATGTTAACAAGTATAGGATTTTGTTTCACTAAGAAAATTTATTACCATCACTGCTTCATATCACATGTGTATATCACAAAAGAATAACGATGGACATGAGAAGGCATACTTGGGAAGTTGTATTCAAACAATTTTTCAATACATCTTTGGAGATTAATCTATAATGAAAATCCAGTTCACAACATACAAACCCCATTTCCCTCCACTGCATAGGCAGTCATTTCATTCATGAGTAAAAATTCATGACAATCACATCACCATCTCATTCATAGTACACAGCAATAGTACATCATTTACTATTGACAATGCTGTACAAATACATTCATAAACATACTTTTCTCGCTCTGCCATTGATCCATGCTAGTCCATAATGTGGGCAATGCTCCCTTATTAAGTGGTTTGGCAGCAGCCTGCTTTGTCCACTGCTTGCAGGAAGAGGAGCCCGTTGGAGCTAGTTGGTAGGGGCTTGGAACCAGAGTGGACCTGCAGCCCCCCAATCAGCTCCCCTCTTCCTTAAGTTCCCTGTGTGGCAGCCGCCCAGCAGGTTACCAGTTGCTGGCAGTTCAGCTATCCTTCCCTCCCCTGCCATGTGCTGCTCCTGCCCTTTGCCTTGGAACTGCTCCCGGGATCCTCCTGATTGCTGCGGGGAGGGATTAATGTCAGGGTGTCTCCCTACCCCCTGCTCCTGCACCCCTGTTACAAGCATAAAGTAGCCTAAAATTCCTGCTTACCTGTAAGGGGTTAAGAAGCTAAAAAAAACCTGGTTGGCACCTGACCAAAAGAACCGATGGGGACCGAAGATGCTTTCAGATGTTGGGGGAGGGAAAGTGCTTTGTCTGTTGTCTCTCATTCGCTCTGGGCTTTCAGGGAAATCAAACAGTTTTCTTCTCTCCATCTAATCTACATTCTTTTTCACCAGCAACAGTAAGTAATTTAGCCAGGCAAGGCTGTAGCTTATATTTCTTTTTTTCATTTGTAAATTTCTCAGGTTTTTGTAAGATATCTCTGTGCTTTCTCTGTAACTTTGAAACTCAGCAGAGGGGGGAGGAATTCCTCTGTGGTGTGGGTTTTCCTTTAATTCTTTTTGTAATTGCAAAGTGTTTGCCACCAATTCCTATAAAAATTTTGTTTCTCTTCTTTTCCTTTAATTAAAATCTTTCTATTAAAAATTTAACTGCTTTGTTTTCCATTGTACAAAATCCAGGCTTTTGGATCAGGCTCATCTAGCAAAATTGGTAAGGGGTTTTTCCTCAAGCCTTTCCCAGGGAGGAAGGTATGGGCTTGGGGGGAATTTTTGGAAAGAGAGGGGGCTCCAAGTGGCCCTGACCCTAGTTCTTAGGGTAATGTTTGGTGGTGACAGCATACTGTTCCAAACACAAAAAACCCTTTCTCTTGGGGAAGTTTTAACCTAAGCTGGTAAAATCAGCTTAGGGGGTCTTTTCATGCAGGTCCCCACATTTGTACCCTAAAGTTCAAAGTGGGGAAAAATCCCTAACAACCCCGCTTACCCCTTCTTCATATAGAGCAGGGTAGGGACACAGACTGAGAGAGAGAGAGAGAGAGAGAGAGAGAGAGAGCTTGGAGCAGCAGCTGCTGTCTCAACTTCCTGATCCACTTAAAAAGACAATGTACTTAAGAGTGGGGTCGGCATACTTAAAGGGGCAATGTGCATTTCTCTCTCACACACGATGTGTCTCTGCCTGCCATGCTGCCTTTTAGAATGTGAGGCTACATTAACAACATGTTAATCCTTGAGGGCTCAGCCATAAGCTAGTTCATCATTTATCAGTGAAATACTCCCTCAGAAATATCCCACCCTCTAACTTCACCACCACAACCAAATTTCACAACCATCATCATCACTGTGTACAGTACTAAATTGTTTGTTTAAAACTTACACTGTATGTGTGTGTGTATATATATAGTTTTTTTTGGCTGGTGAAAAAAATTTCCCTGGAACCTAACCCCCGCTATTTACATTAATTCTTATGGAGAAATTGGATTCTCTCAACATTGTTTCGCTTAAAGTTACATTTTTCAGGAACATAACTACAATGTTAAGCGAGGAGTTCCTATAGATTGCACAGATCTTCATAATATGATCAGTCTTCTTTAAGTATACTTTGATCAGCGGTACAGCATTACCAATTATTTGACTCTTAAATTACCATAATTATGCTTTAGAGTTAACACTCTATGGAAATAAACGGGAGCAGTTGAAGCAGCTCAGAACCATTGTTGTAGCCCATCTGCAAATTCAGGAAGCCTTTCCTTCACCAATTTACAGTATCTTAAAGGTTAATTTTACAAAAATATAGGAAAAGCCTTAATTCCTCACTTCCTCCCCACATACAAGAATTTAGATTATAGCACAGGATAACAGACCTAACAGAAAAGTATTAATTCATAAGTCACCAAAGCCTGCTTAAACCAGCCCCAAATGAATGCAGGTGAAATGTTCATGCATTTGTTAGTAGCCATTATTCAACAAAATCTCTCTACCTTTCAATTGCCCAAGCTGTTTTTCTTTTGAACACTCTCAGCTATGCCCTTAAAAAAAACTAAAAAAACTAAAGAAACAAGTAAATAGTTTTTTAGAATCCAGTAGAAGTATAAAACAAACTTTCTGTCCTTACTGGTTTTTACCTTCATATAGACACTGGTTTGGTATCACAGTGTTGCTCAAAAATACGGCATTATTAGTATCTATTTTTTAAGAAAATTAAAATTTGTTTTTAAGCCATATAGAATTACTAAAATATTAAATAAAGCAAATGATGTTTTAGAAATTTAACTGTCATTTGTTTTTGTAAGTCTTTGTAATTGTTCCATAAACAGATTTCAAAAACAGAATTACTACTTTCAGCATACCGTAAGATAAGCACTTTACCTGCCGCTTCTCTGAAGTGCAAACAAGATGCCTTCCTTCTGAAAAGGAAGCAATCTTTCCCTTAGTTTTTCAGGTAGGAAGGAGAGCTTAGTATCAGCATCTTCAGAACAAAAAGTTCCAGATGTAGAAGTTTCTTGGATTGAGTTTGACATGTTGAGCCTGCAAGAAACAAACAAGAGGCTAGGAACTGGGTACTGAATACTCTAATACAAGACAAGTTATAGCTATATGTAGCAATAAGTAATGGTCCTATCATGAAATGATTAACTGCTAAATGATATAGATGCTGAT
This sequence comes from Dermatemys mawii, assembly GCA_007922305.1. NCBI lineage: Eukaryota > Metazoa > Chordata > Testudines > Dermatemydidae > Dermatemys > Dermatemys mawii. Next base: position 14,852,560 of record ML677353.1, read on the forward strand.
TTGTACTTTCTCAACAGATATTAGTTTAGACAATTAATTCTTGGTTTGCAGTTCAAGCTCTCTCATTATTCAACTAAGGAGGCTGGTTTATAACATGTTGAATGAACACCTTTATATTTTTATTTATCAGACACATTTAGTTATCCTTTACCTGGGACTTAAAAGTGATAAGACTAAACACAAAATCAAATATTAACAAAAAGTTTAAATTGAAACAAAGGGCACATACGCCCAAATTGGTGGTAAAATTTTTAGGAGTATAAGATCAGCTCAGCTCTAGTTTACCTAACCCATACAGTCCCCGTGCCCCTCATAAAACTCACATGATAACTCAAAGAAAAACAATGAACCCTAAGACTAAATGAAAAAGTCCCTTATTCTTTGTATCACAGACTAACATCTTATGAATTTCACAGATTTACTAAAAGTAGATGAGTTTACAAGCAAAGTACACAACTTTAAGAAAGAAATAAAAATCACAGCCATCTACAACAGAGCATAGAAAGAATGGTTTCTTATTCTACAGTAAATGTGGTTCTCTGAAATGTTTTAGTGAGCATGGATCCCACTCTCTGTGTGCATGAAATCAGATTCTTCTGAATATCTGCCAGGGACACACATGCACCCTGTGCGAGGGCATGGAGAGTTACAGCCATCCTGACCTTTACTTCCCTCACAATCCAAAGCCCATGACAAGACAGGACTCTGAAAAGTGGGGATGGAGTACAGGTCATGGGATTCACAGACAATCTCTCAAAGAACCACAGTTAACCTAGGGTAAGTAACCACTGCCTTCAAGCCTGTATCAATGTTGCTCCCACAGCTGGTGAGCAAGTAGTATCCCTTCCAAATGGTATGAGTCGTCGTCTCAGCTACATCAGTCAAAAAGATATTGCAGGACACCTCCCCCGAACTTGGCACCTGATGTGGTGGATAAGCCCAAGGCATAATGTTTTACACACATCAGTGGGATACTCCATGTTGCCAGCTTGTAGATCTCGTAAACTGGAAAATTTCTAAAGACATAGGATGTTGCTTGTGTTTTGATGTTCTGTGGGAGTGGCACACCAGCCAACAGTAATAAAGTGAGATACACTGTATTATCCATTTCAACAGCTTCCAAGACGAGATGGCCTGACCATAGGACTGGCCGACCACATCAAGAACGAAGCAGGAAACAGTGTGAATAGTTTGGTTCTGTCAACATAATAAAAGAAATTGCTTCTCTTTTTTGTACAGTGTGTGGTTTAGGAAAGAAGACAGGTAGATTGATTCAAAAGTCACATTGGAGATAAATTTCAGGTGAGGATTCAGCACCACCGTATTCTTATAGAATGTTGTGTGGGGAGGTTCAGCCGTAACCATCTGAGGCTTATTCACTTTTCTGTCTAAAATGACAACGAGGAAAACCAGTTCCAGAGTGAGATGATGTAAGCAGCATTCTGAACAAGGTTCAAAGGGAGGCTCCGTGAGCCCCTGGAGGACTAAGCTGAGGTCCCAGGCAAGTAAGAGTCCTTTGAAAAACCTCTATGCCATCAAGTGAGAAAAAAATGAACACAACTGCACCAGGATGACAGGCCAAGACTGCCGTGAGGCAGACCCTGAAATCAATACGCATTTGAGGATCTTTGATATTGATGTCTGCTTGGGGTCTAGCCCATGCTGGGCTGCCCATATCAAGAACTTCTTTCTAGTGGAAGTTTTCCTGCTCTTAGTATTTTCCAGACCTAACAGTCTCTATCCATGGTGCTTAACCAGCCAAAAGCCACAATATCAGTTGCAGCAACTTAAGGTGTGGATGCAGTATCTGGCCGTGGTGCTGCAAGACCATATTGCTCAGATCTGAGAACTGGATAAACAGTTCAAAGGATGTGCAGCAGGTCTGTCTCACAAAACTGCCATGGTCTGTAGGAAGCAATAAGAATGATTTAGCTCTGCCTCATTGGATCTTGGAAATCACCCTGAGGATCAGGGGAATTGGTCAAAAGGCACACAAGAGGCCTTAGGACCACTGCAGAAGGAAAATAAATGGAAGCAACCCTAGACTCCTGTTGTTGAGGGGGCATAGGATTCTGGCACTTGGTATTGACAGCAGCGGCAAAAAGATCTATTATCAGAATCCCCCTGCAAAGGAATATCTACTCTACATTACCTTATATGGCAACAATTGGGCCCCAGCATGAATTTTAAGTACTTTCTTGGACTATGTGAAGGCCATGCAGAAGTACGTGTCCTGAAATTCAAGAATTATAAAACAATCTTGAGTCCCTGGAAACAGAATGGAGGCAAGCATTACCATCATAAATTTGAGGCAGCATATGTATGTATTCAGTCTCCTCGGTCTGGGATAAGCCCAGGATATTCCCCCTTTCGTCTCTGTGATAAGGAAATATTTGGGTAGAAAGTTCTGGATTACAAGTACCTCCCGTATCACTCCCAGACAAAGCAATGAGGCCAGTTCTGTTTGTGACAGGGTCTTGTGAGAGGAGTCCCTCAATAAGAATGGGAAAGTGGGATAGTCAGGGTCAAGGAGTGGAAATTATTAAATAGAGTAGCCATGAGCAATAACATTTAATGACCATTTGTCAGCTTCAGTAGCCAACCAGTTCCAATGGAAAGGAGTAAGGCAGTTCCCAAAAGCAGTGACTGTGGATTGAACCAGTAGCTCTTGACATTCCCAAACTTGCTGCCTCAGAGAGGGTGCCAGGCACATGACTGTAGTGGCAAAAAAAAGAAAAGAAAAGGGCATCCCCTACAGCAGGGGTCTCAAACATGCAGCCCATGGGGTTATTTGTTGTGGCCCGCCATAGCTCCCCTCACCCTCCACTCCCCCAACCCCTCACTTCTGGCCCCCTGAACATGCCACATCCCCGCTCCTCCTGGCGCTTAGGACTTTCCAGGACGAAGGGAGGAGGGGCAGGGATGCAGCACACTCAGGGGAGGAGGCAGAGAAGAGGCGGGGGACGGGGCAGGGATTTGGAGAAGGGATCAGAATAGGGGCAGGGAGGGGGGTGGAGTTGGCACAGAAACTTTGGAATGGGGGCAGGGAAGGGGTAGAAAGAGGCAGGGTCTCATGGAAGGGGTGGAATGGGGGTGCTTTTGTATCTTTGTATGAAAAGATGTCAGTGAAGCAGCCCTCAGGGCAACATACTAGTCCTCACGTGGCCCTCATGGCGATTTGAGTTTGAGATCCCCGCCCTAGAGTATGTGACCCTTTTCCTCTGTGAATATCAGGCTTTTGACCCTAAGTATGGCTCAGTATTCTCTGCTCCTGCTTGGGGCTGGTGCTTATATGGTTGAAAATATCGTGTAAAAAGTTAACCACGTAAACGATTAAAATTATATGGTTTAACCAGTTAACTGAGCTCACACTTCATTTCTCTGTGTCATCTGTAAAATTCATAGCACTTTGAGATCCTCTGATAAGAGCACTTTATGATGGTTGAGAATATTCAATAGCAAGAAAAGACTAGAGGGTAACTTCTGAAGGATTCATATAAACAGGTATTTATTATCTGAAAATATAACTGAATTCCGTTGGCTATAAAACAAAGGTCATTTAAAGGAATTTTCCAATTTTGGAACATTTATCTAATTTCTCATTTGCTGAATAAGACCGAGGAAGAATTCAGAGGCCTTCCAACTCACCGAGCTCTGACAAAGGAACAATGAAGAAACTCAATAATTGCTAGGGAAGGTATAAGTGGGGATTATTGATATATAGATATAAAATACATTATTTGGAGCCATGAAGTTGTACTCTTTCCTAGCCTAATAAGAGTGCAGTCTAACTATATTTACCCTCATCCTCCTTTCCCACCAAATGTTTTATTCTCTTGCTACATCTTATTCTAAATTAGTCTGCAAGCTTTCAAGATAGCATTTTTTTTTATGATGTATTTATTATAGCATCTACCACCACGACATCCTGATCCTGACTGTGGCCTTTTGGTGCTACCTTGAGCACAAAATAGAAAATGCTTTGGCTGAAGCGCTTGTTGACATCTATGATAAAATTTATAAGTATTTTCCTAAAGAAACAATCAATTTAAGATGTAGCTTTAAGGAGCTAATTAAAAGTAGTTTCAAAGACCACTTTTTCTTTCTTAGAAAATTGCATTTCTAATCCTGTTCTTCTCATAGCCTGTACAGGCGTGTCACATACGCGATTTCAGCTTTACGCGGTCAACCAAAAAAAAAAAAAAAAAAAAAAAGGAAAAAAAAAAAAAAAAATATAAAACC
>ML677353.1:14856901-14985688 GCA_007922305.1 Dermatemys mawii
AAAAAAAAAAAAAAAAAAAAAAAAGGAAAACAAAAACTAAAAATATAAAACCTTTCTTTAGGACGGGCGATTTCGCCCGCTATTGAAGTCAATGGGGTTTCGGCTATACGCGGTTTCCGCTTTACGCGGAAACCGTGGAACAGAACCTTTGTGCAAGACGTGACATGCCTGTATATTGATTTATTATTATTTTTATTGATTGTAGACATTCTTCATAAGCATTTATTTTTTTTAAAATTCCTCTTATTCCCTGATCTTTGATACTATTTCTGAATTAAGCAATGACAATTCAAAGCCCACATTCTGCACATCTGAATTTATACTGCATTATTCTACAGCACCCAAAATTGTGTCATGCACTTCACAGATGAGAGACAATCTTTTTGGCCCTTAGAACTTAAATAAGACAATAACTTGGATAGCTACCTAGCATATCTATATTTGTAATGTTTTTGCCCACTTGCAAAATTGCTTTTTCCTAATTTTTTTCATTATTACTTTTTCCTTATTATGGGAGGGAGTGCTGACAGTGCATTGGACTGGGATACAAGAAACGTGGGATCTATTCTTAGCAATGCCAGCGTCTGGATCCTTAGACAAGTCACTTCAGTTTCCCCATCAGTAAACTGGGGATACTTCTTTGTAAAGCAAGATCTACTGATGAAAAGTGATATATGACAGCGGTTCTCAAACTGGGGGTGGCGACCCCTGGGGGGTCACGGGGCGATTCCCGGGGGGTCGCGAGCTCTCTGCACCGCTGAAGTGCTGCCGAGTCGAATGCTTTCGCCTTCAGCGGCATTTTGGTGGACATGCCGAGCACTTTAGAGTGTCCTCCGAAAAGACACCAAAGTGAAAATTTCTGGTTTCAGCAGCTTTTTGGCAGATATTATGAAGCGCTCGGCACGTCCTCTGAAATGCTGCTGAAACCGGAAGCGTTGAACTTGGCGGCATTTCAGCAGACACACAGGGGTCACGGTGTCCCATGGGGACGAGAAAAAGGTCCACTGACCCAAGAAGTTTGAGAACCACCGATATCTGAGTAGTATCATCTCCTAGATTAGCATTTTTCAAATGCGAGCACCAGGGGCTTTTCTTGCAGCCACATGCCTTCCAGGCAGTGATGGGAGGGGAGACAAAGCATTGCCCAATCCCTTTCCCTTTTGATCCTGGATTTGCCACCCTGCCTGGAAACGTGAGGGGCACGACACTGAAGGAACAAAGTGAGTTCTTGACCTACAGAGGGCAGGGGGAGCGGGGCTCAGACTTCAGCCCTGGGGTGGCTGGGCAGCAGGACTTAGGGAGCCTGGCTGCATGGGCCAGGGCTCCACCTATGGGGCTTTGGAATCAATGCTTGGCTCCAGCTGCGGTCTTTCAGGCACTGACCCCCCCAAGCCCTGGTCTTCGGCCACATGACATCAGGCTCTACCTGCTAGACTCAGGCGCCAGACCCAGGTGCAGATCCTCGATGCCAGCTGTGCAGCAGTGGGTGCAGATCCTTGGCGGCGGGCACTGAACCTCAGCTGCATGGCAGTGGGCTCCAACCTCCGGCTCTGGACACTGACCCCAGGCACTGGCCATGCGGCAGCAGCCACTTACCCCCAGGACTGATCCCTAGCCCTGGCCATTGACCACAGCCGCCAACTCCTGGCTCCAGCCATTTGCAAGCAGGTGTGGACCCCTTTGGCTCCAGCAGGCACCAGACCCAGGTGCAGATTGCTGGTCCCTGCCATGTGGCAGCAGGTGCAGATCCCCAGTGTCGGACTCCAAACCCCTGTGCTGGCCCCTGCGCAGCGGCCTCCAGCCACACAGCAGTAAATGCCGACCCTGACCTTGGGCTCTGGTGGGTGCTGGCCCCAGGCACTGACCCTTGCCCTGGCTGTGCAGTGACAGATCCCGGCCTTGGGCTCTGTCTGGGCTCTCCCTAGTTCCAGTCGCATCTCCATTTCTCCTGATCCCCACATCCACCTCTCCTCCATCCCCTGGGCCCCCGCTGCCTCCTCTGATCCTCCCATCCAGGGCTTAATTTGTCCTGAGGCTTGATGAGAAAAGTGCTATTAAGAAACATGCATGTATCACTTTTCACAGCAGACTAACTAGCTAGCTGGGAGGCTGTAAAATGCAATACTTCTATGTTTGTTAATATCACTTTTCACAGCCTCCCAGGTAGTTATTAAGTGTCCTGTGAAAAGTGATATTAACAAACATACAAATATCACTTTTCACAGCATTATTTTTTATTACTGCATCTGCAAAAAACCCCAAACCTACATAAATAAATTACAATGATTTGGATGTGTATATGTACATATGTATTTATTTTTCCTAAAGTTAACAAAGCATTTTTTTAAAAAGTGTCAGTGCAGCCATCAGTAAGAGTTGGTGGCCACACTTTGCGGCCACCCAAAATTTTGTTGTGAGAACCCCACGTCCTAGACTATTCAACTGTTTCCTGCAGAGCTGTGAAGTTTAACTTCTCTCTACATTTTGCAGGGCTTCTCATTTGGAGCAGGGTTCTGCAGTCAGATGCTTGCCCTCCCAAATCATTTTGGGGACAGGACAAACAAATACATTTCAACAACTTCATTAAAATTCTGTTTTAACATATCTGAAATTCATTAGTCTTGTAGTCAAGTTGCTAAAAGTGAATCTCCTTGTTAAGTCTGAGAAGCTGTAATCCCAAAACAGGGAATAGTCATTTCTAGTGTGGACATTAACTACTTTAATTTACTAGATTCCTAGACAACTAGGTTTCTGTAACATTGCACAGTTACAATGTTTTCTAAAGGGTCACTGGCCATTGGGCGATCATGGATCTACATCCTTCAGATGAACACACAAGAGAAACAGAGCTCTCAGGTGTGGTTCTGAGATGAGGATCTTCCTCAAATCAAGAACAAATCGATCTAGCTCCAAGTCCCACTATCTAGATGACCTCGCGCAGAGCACAATCACAGCCAGCACAGTAAGAAAAGTTTACCAGGGGTACAGCTTCTATACACCACCCGGGGAGCCACCGCGAGCATTAATTTTAACGGGCACATCCCAACACTAAGGCGAGAACAGAGCCAGGCAGTAGTGTGTGGAGTTGGACGGCTGAAGCCCTACTGAACACAGCCTGCCACAGCTCTGACTCTAGGGCGCGCTAGTCCACAGCCCGACCCGACCCGACCGCCCGGGGGGTGGGGAGAAGGGGCTAATCCGGCGCCGTCAGGCCCCCATCCGTGGGGGGCTATGGAGGACCAGACCCTTTAGCTAAGTCGGCCTGGCCACCTTTTATCCCGCATAAAAGCCGAGAGCAGCTTCGCCTCCACTGACTGACTCCCACCTACCACCACTGCCGCCGCCACCAAACTGCTCCAGAACGACGCCAGTTTCACGCGGGCTCTCTCTCGCCGGAAGTGACCTCTGGGGGGGGGGGGGGGGGGCCCCCGGGGGGCCCCAACCCCCCCCCCCCCTCCCCCCGCCGGGGAAAAAACCCCTCCACAAGGGGGGCCGGGGGGGCGCAGGAGGGGCGTTCCGGGGGGGGGGGAGGGGAGGAGAGGGGAGTAGTTGCGACGCGGGAGGGTTGATCCTACCACGTGTCCCGGCGCTGGACTAGCCGACTCACTCGTCCCTTCCCGCTGGTGGGGGAGGGCGGGTTTGTGGTCGCGTGTCCTGACACGACTCGCCTCGCTCTCGTCTCCTCCACTTTGTCCAGGGTGTGCGCGGGAATATGACGGGGAGGGGCAACGCCGCCACAGGGAGCTTAGGGAAGGGGTGCGGGGCGATAGCACGCATGGGGAGGCTGTGGGAGCGAGCTAAGCAGGAGGCGCTACACGGGGGTGGGAACTATGTAGGGCACGTTACACGGAGGGTGGGATCTATCTATGTAAGGGGCATCACACGGGGGTGTGTGGGATCTATGCGGATTACGGGGGGCGCTACACGGAGTGTGGGGAGGTATGTTGGGGCGTGGGGCTGTCTGAATGGGAAGGCTCTGTGGGGGTGTATAGGTGAGTAGGACGAGCTGTGCGGAAGCAGGGATGTGGGAAGGATCCCAGCGATTGCGGGAGGAGAGAGGAGTTGCAGTTACGGCAGGAGATGCGGGGGAGGAGGGGAGCTGTGTTGAAGGGGTGTATGTGCTGACAGTGCAACGAGCCCAGAGAGCAATGGGTGGGGCTGCAGAGTATGGTAGCGAAGGTGGCCGGTAGAATTCATTTCCCCCTATAAATAAGCGAGATGATGGGCGAGCAGGGTGACCAGACAGCAAATGAGAAAAATCAAGACAGAGAGTGAAGGGCAATAAGAGCCTATGTAAGAAAAAAGACCCCAAAATCGGGACTGTCCCTATAAAATCGGGACAAGTGGCCACCCTAGTCTGAGGGTAAGAGGCATTATTGAGTCCGATGCTCTCGGACTGGCCGGTTGCTAAAGAGACTCCTGGGAACAAGCAATGAGCACGGTAATAGAAGAGACTACAATTCCCAGGATGCCGTGCGCCGGCGAACACGGGCTGGGCTCTACTAGTTTGGGGACACGGTCGGGACCTGTTGTCTTCGGAGGCCTGGGCGGATGGGGAGACGCTCGCTGATGATGACAGGAAAGGGGGCTCCCACCTAGCTGGTCCCTCTAGGGCGCAGTGCCAGAGCTCGCGAGGAAGGGGGTTATAATATCACTATGGGAACAAGCACTGACTTGATTGTCATTAGCGATGAAAACCGTCTGTCAGCTCAACGCCGCGATTCCACTGGTGGTTGGTACCTACGGAGGTGGGTCTCTATGTGCCGGTCCACAGACTTCCTATTGGTAACTTGGGCCGCCATTCAGTCAATCCACCCGTTGCCATTGGCCAGAGATCCCCTCAGTGGGCGAGTTCCTGCGCAAGCGGTATGTGCAGCACAGCGGCGGCTCTGGAGGCGGCAGCTGGACTGTAAATGGCTACGGCTGACGTCGATCAGCGGGATTGTGCGTTGCCGTTCGCAGGCGCTGGCAGGGGGGGCGGGACTCTGTCCCCGCCGCGGCAGTAGGAGGAACCGGAGCCGCTGTCGGGGGCTGGTGATGGGGTCAATCCTCCCTCGTGTGTGAATCCCCGTCACCGAGCCGGCCCCGTCGCCGCCCTTACCCGCCCGGCTGTGTTAGCGCCATCGCGGTAAGGAGCGCTCCTCCCTTTAGGACCACCGCCCGCTGCCCCGCGAAGGGGCGGGGAGCTTGTTCCAGGGCCCCCGCGCCGCGTGAGGGGTCCGCGGCGGTGTTGCCCGGCCCCAGGGGCTGCTGGAGTACTGCGCTCACGTGGGGGAGTGGCTGGTCCCTGGGCGCAGCTGAACCCTTGAGGGGGGCTTGCTACTGGGGTGAGGGTCTCGGGGGCAATTTCTCCGGGAGGGGGCCTGCACTGGCGTGGGGGTCCTGGGGGAAGCTGCACCCGTGTGTGTGGGGGTCAGTCCCTGTGCTGGGATGGGGGCAGCTTCACACGTCGGGGGGGGAAAGGGGACTTGCATTGGGGTGGGGCCAGCTGCATACGTTTGGGGGGCTGATGTCGTTGTACTGGGGTCGGGGCGGGGGCACACGTGTTGGGGGGGGTCCATTGCACTGGGGTGGGGGCAGAGGCACTGGAGCGGAGCCACTGCGGTCGGGGCTACACTGACGGGCGGGTTCTGCGGGCCCCTGTACTGGGGTGCGGGCCCCAGGATCAGCTGAATCCGGGGTGGTTGGGAATGGTGGTTGCATCCCGGGGGTGGCCCCTGCATTGGGGTATGAGTGGTAGGCAGCTACAGGGGATCGGGGGCGGTCTGAGATTGTATTAGAAGCTGGCTGTCAATATAGCTGCACTCTGGGGTCCTGCACTGGGCTTCTTGCACCCCAAGGATCTCTTTTAGGGACTGCACCTGGGCATGGTGGCTTTATAATTAGATTGAGGCAGAAGCATTTGAGGAGGTGGTATCAGAAGAGAGAGGACCAATGGAGAAACTGGTGTGACTATAGCATGCTGCTCCTTTAAAGTAGTAGTGAATGTTTCAGATTTTCCTAATTATAAAGGATGCGGTATGAAGCTGCTTACAGACTGTCTCTCTGACACTAGATTAGCAAAGCTGGAGTTGGCATTTAATGATGCTGGCAAGAGAAGGCATGTTTCCGAAGTTCTGAATATATCTGCATATAGGTATAATGGGCTAATTCAATTTAAATGGGTCAGTGTTCGCATAAGTGGATGTGAAGCTTTTTGTATGTTTTAAAATAAGGTAGCTCCATGTTTTATCCCATTCCTCATAACCTTGATTTTTCTGTGATCTCATGTCTGAACCAACTCGGAATGGGTTCCTGTCATGTTTTTGCTATAACAATAGGGTTGTATTAGGCATGTAGGCATTAATATCTTTTTTTTTTTTTTTTTTTTTTTTTTTTTTTTTTTTTTTTTTAAAAACACCTTTAAAGAAAGGTTGCTTGGGCAACTTTAAATATTGTGAGGTTTAATTAATGAGGGGCTCTTAAATTGCTTTGAGCTCTTCAAATGAAAGGTGCTATCAAAGTGCACTGTATTGCCATTGTAGACACAGTAGTACTAATTACTTAATTGTTCAAACTTAACATATATTTAAAAACCCTGCTAAGAAACTACTGTGCAGATTTGCTGTACTGATTTGGACTAATATGGATTCCATTTTTTAAATCTCTCTTCACTCTGGATGGAAGAAATATTGTAACTGTTGGCTCTGACATTGGAAAATGATTGTACATAATGTATACTGGACAATTGTCTTGAATGTAGTTGTATCAAGCACAATGTAATCCAAACTGTAGATAGAATAGCTTCATCACTGTCTGCTTTTGACAGCCTCTTAGAATGACACTTATTTTTAAAATGGCTCTAAGTTTATATGGCCAGCACTGCAGAATAGTTTTCCTTTTTTAATCAAAAGTAAAATGAATGGAATGTAATCTTAAGATACCTGTTACATTGAAGACTGGATTTTGTTGTTGTAGGCAGGTATAATAAGCTGGATTCCCATGATAAACACATTCTGTGCAATTCCTTTACATATAGTTCTAATTATGAACAGTGTTGTTAGGCAGATTGCAGTGGTGTTTTCTACTTTTGTATATTTTGTGATTTTTATACAATATACACTGCTACCTCGATACAATGCGGTCCAGTATAAGGCAAATTCTGATATAAGGCGGTAAAGGAGCGCGACTGTGCACTCTGGTGGATCAGCACGTTGTGTCTGGCTACGATATAGCATGGTTTCACCTATACCTCAGTATGTTTTTTTGGCTCCCGAGGACAGCGTTATATCGAGGTCGCAGTGTGTGTGAGATATAGATATAGATATAATGTGGGGTGGAAGCAAAAGGTCTGTTCCTAGAGTCATAGAAATGAAGAATTGGAAGAGATCTCAATGGAGGACCTCATCTAGTTCAATCCCTTGCATTGAGGCAGGACTAAGCATTATCTAGACCATCCCTGAGAGGTGTTTGTCTAACCTTCTTAAAAATCTCCAATGAGGGAGATTTCACAACTGTCTTAGGTAACTTGTTCCGCTTAACTACCCTGACAGTTAAGACTTTTTTCTTAATGTCTAACCTATATCTCCCTTACTGCAGTTTTAAGCCCATTACTACTTGTCCTGTACTCAGTGGTTACGGTAAACAATTTATTGCCCACCACTTTACAACAATCTTCTATGTACTTGAAGGCTGTTATACTGTCTCTTTTCCCTACCCCCACCTCCAGTTGTTTAGTCAGGAAAAGAGACAAATCCAGTTTTTTCAATCTTTCCTCTTAGGTCATGTTTTCTAGACATTTAATCCTTTTTGTTACTCTCTGGTCTTTCTCCAGTGTGTCCACATCTTCCCCAAAGTGTGATGCCCAGAAGTGGATATAATACTTCAGTTGAGGCCTTATCAATGACGAGTAGAGTAGAAAAATTACTACTTGTGTTTTGCTTACGATGCTCCTACTAATACATCCCAGAATGATGTTCAGGCTTAAAAAGTGAATATATTTAGAAAACAAAGTTTGCAAAAGCTGTATGCCTCTTTATGGTAATAGATCATCATGGAACCTCAAACTTAGAAAGGATCTTGTATTTTAAACACACATACAGTTATTTTTAACCTGTTTCTTAACAAAAGTGTTAAAAACTAAGGCCTTAGCATCAATTCACAATGAATAATCAATTTAATTCTTTTCATACAGACTAAAGTTTAAAGACAAAGTAGCTGAAAATAAAGTGCTTTTTCTTTTTAGGCCACAGGTAGCTGCAAGGTTCTTGACGGAATGCTAAAGTAAATACTGTGTTCCTGCATTTTTATGGTCCAGAGTTGTTGATAGACAGCAGAAATAGGATTTTGCACTTCCTTTTGTAAGGGATGCGGGTGGGAGGCGAATTGGGAAAAGTTACTTTTCTAGGGCCTTTATTTAAATATTCTGCCATTCTAGGAAATGAATAATTCTGGTGTTGGCACACTTCAGATGACATAGTCCATCACTTTTATTTGTCACGTGTGACATTCTTCAGAAACACTGGCAATAAGAATTCTCTCATGGTAGGTACTATAATTGTGAATGTATTCGGGAATGATGGTTATATGGTAAGATTGTGCTATAAATTGTAGTCATGATAAAGTTTCTATGCTAATCTGTCATTGCAGTAAGTATTGGGTGGTGGACATTTCTGCTGCTCAAGTAACTTCTAGCAGAATGTTCACACTTTTTACTATTTAAATCATTTTCTCTCTTTCTATAAAAACACGATAGCAAATTCCTGTCAAGTCTGACTCTAATGCTCTGTACAGTTATGAGGAATAATGGTGGATATATCTTAAATACTTGTTGGTGAAAGGAGTATAATGTATTGGAATGGGATTCCTTAGCAGTTTTCCAAAAATGTATTCATTAAGTTCACAATCCTCTAGAAAGCATAGGCTACTTAATTCTGTCCAAACTCAGGCCTATGTGTCCCTTTATCTCTTCTTCCCCTTCCCTTCGGCTCTTTCTTCCTTCCCTTTTTGCTGGCTCGCAAGCTTGCTTCTCCTCTCATTCTTCTTATGGCTTTCCCCCACCCACTAAATTTTTTTATCATCTAATTCTTTTACCCTTCTTCCCCATTATTTTCTTTTGCCTTGTTTTCCGCTCCCATTCACCCTTCATTCAGTCTTATTGCTGCTGGTTTTAACACTGCTTGCTTTTAAGCCTCTCTTTTCTGTTAGTTCCAGATCCACTAGGGCATTTTAGGATTAAAGAAAATTGCTTAATTGTACCACAAGCAGCTTTGTTAAACTAGTTTTTTTTTTTTTTCCCCTTGTATTTAACTTTGCTCTGTATTGAGGTAAAAGGTGCCAGTTCTCCCGTGATTTTTATAACCAGGAGAATGGGGCGAATTTCCATGTTTTTGTTTTTCGTCTTTGATATAATATACTCCCGCTATCCTCTACCCTCCCACTCAAAGGCTCACACAGCTATCCCTGTCAAACATGCTTTAAATGACATGAGATATTTCAGTTTTTAATGTAGTTGATGACACAGCATCTCTTAGCTTCAGAGTAGTTTGTACAATTACATTTATTTATCTTTTTACTTGGGATTGTATGTATGTGAATAGTATATAAATGAGTTTTGATACCTTAGAGTGCTGTTCTAGAATGGCATGTGAAATAACTTTTGATGGAGAAAGAGGACTTAGGTCGGTTTGCACTATGGCATAGATTTAACTCTTTTAAAAGTGCTCCATAAAATTGAGAGAACTAGATTATGCTCTGTTCAATTGCACTATCACTCCTAGATATAAAGATTATTTATTGTATCTAGGATTTGATATAAGTTCTTTTTGACTAACAGGCCTGGAGGCTTTTGATGAGATTTATTAAATCCTGACTTCCCCAATGTATTTTAAAGCTGATGGATTTATGTAATTCATGGATTTGCAATGTAATTAACTGATAGGGAGTACAAACAAACTTGTAGTTTGTGGATATGACTTCTTGGAAGCTTTTGTAAGGGCTGTCTTATCAAATTACCTTCTCTGTAGGAAACTTGGTTTCATGTCCTAGGTTTGTAATCCTGATATCGTTGGGACTGGGAGTATTGCTGAAGCATGTAGCTTAGATTGGGTCACTCAAACAAGATTTGTATTGGCATTTTCTCAGTTATACCCCTGTGGGTGGGTGGGGAGGAACACTTAATGTAGTTTAGCAAAAGTACTTGAATGCACTAAGTATTTCCAGAATTGAGCCTTTTAATAAAAATGGAAAGTTGAGTGGTTCAGCTATGTGAGACGTAAAATACGTGGCCATATCCACAATTCATTCTTTCCTTTTTTTATTTGATGGGGAAATAAGTTGTTTGAAGGAAGAAGCAGGACAATGGAGAAGAAAAAAAGTATTGAAAATGATGGAAACTAAGTTCAAATGAATGAAGGAGAGAAATGGAGGAAGAAACTTATTTTTCTATCCAATTATATAGAAAAACATCTATAAACTAACTATAAAAGAACTACTGACAACTGAAAGTCTATAAATATATCAAGGTGAGATAATAAAACTCATGCTGCCTTGACTTATATTAGCTCTATAATTCATGTACCTACCACACTGAGAATATAGATATATTCTTATGTACCGGGTCACAGTACATACCCTCACGTTCTCAACCTTCTTAGAAAAGTGAAATATTCATGGTTCTTTAGGTGTGTGACACTTTAAAAATCCGAGCTCCTCAGTGGAGCTTTCCACTAATCGCGCATCCAGCATGTTGTGTGTATCTTTTTTTCTCGGCAGCTACCTTAATGATCATTGGCAACATACCTTCAACCATACAACCCCATAACTCCCTTTTCTCCTCCATATCCTGCCATTCCCCCCATCAGAAACCAGATGGTTTGGTTGAAGGAACTTTAAAAAAAAAAAAAAAAAAAAAAAAAAAATCCTATGCACCTGTCTTGGAGTATTGCAGACTCACTACAACTTCTTATAGTTTAGGTAATTGAATACCATTAGGTAACTGAATTCTTGTGCCTGCCTCTACAACAAAGTTACAGTATGATTCTGGCCACGTCACTTAAATCAAAACTTCTCAAAGGTGGCCATTAATTCTGTGTTTTTAATTTTTCGGGTGTATGAGACACCGGGGGTCATATTTGCTGAAGTACTGAGCACTTGCAACTGAAGTCAGTGGGAGCACTGAACATAAAGAGTTATAAATACTATGTACACTGAAAAGTCAGGCAGTAAGCACTCAAAATTAGTAGACCCTTAACAATTTAGGCTTTAATCTCTCTACCTTAATCGTTTATCTGTACTTCACAGGAGTGTTGTATAGACAAGTTAATGTTTGCAAAGCACTCGTATTATGATGAGCACAGTAGAAAAGCCCATGAGGAAATTAATAATTCCATATTTAGTGCTGGGTTTGGATAGTGTGCAGTAAGTAATGCATGAGATCAGACAGAGTATAAAAAGAAATATTGAATATATACTCATTCAGGGAGCACCATCCATCCAGTGCACTGAATGAGGCAGAATCCCTGTGGCACAAATACTTGATCTTTTTAGTTAAATTTTACATATATATAAGGAGGTGAATTAAAGTTGTATGAGTAAGCTGGATTCTTGCATTTTCTAACATTTGAGTGCTTGACATTGCAAGCTTAAATATTCTTTTTAATATAGCCTTTTGTATATGTAATTAAAGTTAAGTGTGTGGTATTAATATCAGTCAATAGAAGACTGAGTCTAGAACTGTTCTCCTGATTCCCATTTATTACAGTATCACTTTCACGGGCCCACAGTCCTTGCCCTGGGAAATGGCAAAACTTCTGCCCTATAGTATGGCCTCAGAGAGGAGGCTGGTTTGCTGGCTCTAAGAGGTGGGAGGGCAGGAGCTCCAGCCCAGTACTTTCTCTCACCCTGTAGCCTCAGCTACTGGAGGTGGGCTGAATCTTGCCCAGGGCTGCTCCTTCTTCTCTGAAGGAGGAGGAGCAACTGACCTTAGAGGTGCTCTCAAAGAAGGGGATGGCCCAGGAGAAGGGGTAGCAGTGGAAGACTGCCCTTGCACTCTCTTTTCTCATTGCTGCAACTGTTCGAACAGATGTCAGGCTAGCTCTCTGCTCCCTGGTGTTCCAAGTACTGTGTATGTTGATGTGAGGCAGCAAAGGAGGAGAAAATAATGGAGATGACAAATCTTCTCAAAAAAAGGTTGCAAGAGTCTTTTATAGTAGATGGTGCTTAAGCAACCTAAAGTTGGGGATGGCTGCTAGCTCTCCCTGTAATGGGTCTCAGTGCTGCAGAATAAGTGATTCTGATTCACCAAGGATCTTGCTCTGGGGCTGTTGCAGTGGCTTTGTAAAGACAGTGAGTGTTGTGATACTCAAGTGGTTTGCAAGGGTTTGAGCTTGCATGTTGTGTGTGCATGTATAATATAGCCTCTTGACTACTTGGGGTATTTAATTGCACATATAGTGTCATATTCTGATGATATTGGGATAGAGTTCACCTATGCTGATGTTTCTCGGTGGTTACTGAAGAAGATTCTGATAACTCTTGAAATCAGATTTTAATCTGCTAAATTTTCCCCACTGGCATTTACAGATTAAGGGAGCCTGGGGCCGAGGTGCACACACTTTGCCCTACGACTTCACCCTTCATGTCCCAGCTGCTTTTCTGTGGTTCTGCCACCTTCCCCAACCTGGAGTGATAGTCCAGAGGGAGGAGCTCTTTTCCCTTTCAGAGAGACAGGTTCCACAAAAGGGTGGCAGTGTGGGTTCCCTCCAACCCTGGAAGAGGCAGGTGTGGCAGTAAGAGGCCCCCCAATATTTACTTCAGATACCAGATGCTCCTAGTTATATTCCCTTTTACTGCTTGGGTGTGTTGAATGGATCTGCTCCTCTTCTTTCCTGCTATACACACAATCCTCTGCTGAGATGATGGGGTGAGGTCTCTTAAAGAGGTGATGCTTTGAGTTTATACCATATTGAAATAACTGGGTCAATTCATAGCCTGAAAAAATAGTTCAGAGGTATATGCAGACTTGTAGCATTTTACATGTAGACAGGCCCCAGCACCACAGGTGCAGCTATGCTGCTGTAATACTACAGCGTAGACCCAGCCTACACTGATAGAAGGAGTTCTTCTGTCAGAGTAAGTAATTCATCTCCCCCAGAGGCAGTAGGTAGGTTGATGGAAGAATTCCATTGACCTAGTGCTGTCTCTGCCAGAGCTCAGCTTCCACGCTCAGAGGTCTGGATTTTTCACACCTCTGAGTGATGTAGGTGGGTCATTCTAACTTTTTAGCATAGACCAGCCTTCGGGCAGATTACATTCAGATCACATTTTCCAGCTTTTCTTCACAACTATGTGGGCTAGAAATATAATGAAAAGTGAGATCATGCACTCAAGTGATTTGAGGGCCTAGGCATGGGCCTATAGTACCTGTGCCTTAAGTCCCCTGTTCTGGACACTCATCTCGGAGAGTCCAATAAAGTAGGCTTTATCTCTTTTGGGGGGTTTTATTATGCAAAGTGGCTGTAGAAGTTAGATTTTTGCAGCATCGTTGAACACCTCTATTAGAGGATCATAAATCAATGAAATATTCTGTTTCACTTAAAAGATTGCAGAGAGAATTCTACCTCCTTGGTCCTAGATATAATCTAATTTTGAGACTGATTTTTTTGAGGTGCTGTATAAAATTGAGCTTACAATGGAATCTCAGGCAGCTTTAATAATGGAGCAGCTACCACTGCTTCCGTTTGCAGGCAGTTTGGATTTGCATAATGCTGCATGGATTCACACAGGAGAGTCTACACATTTAGCTGTATATTTGTGACCCTTCTGTGACAGGGTTACTGGCCTAGTGGATTGGCAGAGTGAAGCAATAGACTTGATTGTATCTTGATTTTTAGTAAAGCTTTTGACGCAATATCACGTGATATTCTCATAAACAGAAAACATGGTTTAGATGAAATTACTGTAAGGTGGGTGTAGTTGAAAGACTGTACTCAGAGCAGTTGTCAATGGCTTGCTGTCAAACTAAGAGGGTGTGTCTGGAGTCAGCTCTCAGTTCCGTACTATTCAATAATGGAATAGAGTGTCCTTATAAAATCTGAGGATGATGTCAAGCTGGGAGGGGTTGCAAGTACTTTGGAGGGCAGGATTAGAATTCAAAAGGACTTAACCAATTGGCCTGAAGTCAACAAGATGAAATTCAATAAAGTACGAAGTACTACACTTAGGAAGGAAAAATCAAATTTTTGCAGGGTCATGAAAATGACACTATATTCATTTTCATTTCATGGTTACCTTTTGCAAATCAAAGTGGTATAAATGCAATTCTTTTTTCAAATGTATGATTAATTTAATCAGAAACTGATGGGTTAACCCTCTTTCTGTTTGTCTGTCTTTCAGATTCTTACCCCAAACCTCATTGTGATAGTCATGCCTCTTAATTCTGTCTCTGGACAGGGGAATTTTTCTATCCTCTACTAGGGATGAGAGAATGGATTTTTTCCCCAACAAGTCCCTCCGCAAACTTCTGTGAAAAAATGGATTCCACTAACAGATCAACTTTGCAGTATGCCAAGGTTCAAAAGGGCAGTGCATTGAAGCAATTTTTGCTTTTAACTCTACTTCATAATAGTCTTATATCAGAGTTCACAATAAACAGGATTGTTAGGGTCTGTGAAATGTGTAAGGGACATCTTTGTCAGATGAGGTTCCACTACAATATATTAATTACTGAGAGTTGTAAGATGTTTGTCCTGAAAAGCTTAAGCACCTTCAAAGCTGTGGGTGATAGGTAGCATAATGAGAGTACAGTTTTTCCTTATTTTGAAAATATGGATTCAGATCACTTGAGTCTCAAGGAAAAATAAGTTTGGTGTAGGCATAAGTGTGGAAAGTAAAATCATTGTCAAGTCTGGATTATGGGCACTTCTTGAATAGTAGAAGCCCAAAGTTAGAAAAGTGAACTATTGCAGATGAAACTTAGGGTATGTTTTCACTGCAGAGTTAAGTGGAGTGAACAGCCACACTGCAAAGTCATACTCAGGGGCATCTACTCCCCTGCATCTACGTTGGTGATGGGCTCAGTCCTTTGACATATTAGGACTTCTGGGGTTCCTGTGGAACATAGTGCTGAACTGAGCCAAACTGCTCTGATTTTTCTCCCCAGTGAAAAATCCAGCCAAAAGGATTTGAACTAAAGTCCAGCCAAAAGGATGAGCAAATTAAGAACTTGTGGAAAACATTTGTGAGAGTATATGAAAGGCCTAATATAAAACTAATTAAGTTTGCTGTTAATTTTAAAACTATAAATATAGTGGTGCTTTTTGGCTCCTCCTGAATGTATTTTAGTATTTTATATAGTGGTCTGAAACATTTAATTCTCACAACATCCCTCTGAGTTAAGTATTTATAACTATATAATTCACTTTTCTTAACTTTCTGTCTTTCTTTCTGTCTTCATATAGGGTAGGCTAAATACTATGTCAAAGACCCAGAACAATCCTAACTGTTCTGATATGAGATGTATAATTTAAAATAGTGTCATCCCAGCCAATAGCTGTCTGTATAATCAATCTGTTCAGAACAACACTTCTCTGCTGCATAAAATTTCAATCTGTAATTGAAAAAGCACACTTGAACGTTCAAGTACTTTCAGCTATATGTGGTGGTGTGATTTCATTGCAACAAGAGATTCGGGTTAATCATTGTAAAAGGTATGAGCACATAGGTCCTAATAGCCAGGGCTCAACAAGTTTACCTCACTCGCTTCCAACCTGTGCAAATACAGGCATGTCGCGTCTTAGGCGTATTTAACATACGCGATTTCCGCTTTACGCGGTCCGCAAAAAAAGAGAGGAGAATTTTTTTAAAAAAACTTCCTGCAGAGGGCATAATTTTGCCTCCCATTGAAGTGAATGGATTCTGGCTATACGTGGTTTCCGCTTTATGCGGAAATATTATAATTATTATATTATAAGATATTGCACAGGAATATTACAAGATATTGCACAGGAAACAATTCTGCTCACCTAGGTTAGTGAATTTAAAACAACCAATGAACCAGTGACAATGTGGAAAGTTCCACTGGCAAATAGAATACCAAGTATAGATCAAGAAATTGGAGATTGGGAATTGACAACAATAGACCAGAGAGAATAGGGAAACAAAAGGAATATTATCTTTGGGCACTTGTAAGAAAGATGTGCAATCTTAACAGATTTTTTAAATGTAATTATATTAAAAGAACACATGGGTTGTGTAGAAGTCAAGCACCCAAAAGCTAGAAAATGCTAACTTGTCTTAAACCCTACTTTTTGTGTGCATTATAAGAAGTCTTTAATTTCATAATCACATATCACTTTTCCATTTGACCCCTGCCTTGTTTAGTGAATGGTTAGCTTTTCAGTATTTATTTTATCTTTATTCAGTATGAGGTCTAATACAAACCATGCAAAACCTGCACTAAACACAAACTTATCAATTTCCAGATGAGTGTTTCTATGGTGATCACTGTAATATGAATATTATAAACTTTAATTAATATTCACAACTCCCCTGTGAGAGTAGGGAGTGGGATTATTCCCATTGTATAGCTGTGGAGCTGAGATGCAGAAAGTAAGTCTAAGTCTAAAAGTGTCCACTGATTTTGGATGCCAAATTTAAGGCACCTAAAGCCCGTTTTTTTCTTTTTCAGAGTACATAGCATTTTCATAGTACTTCATATGTTCAAAAGACAGTTTCCGTTGACTTCAGTTGCAGTTGTGAATGCTTAGCACTTCTATAAATCTGTCCCTGAGTGCCTTATGTTAGTCCAGGGCCTTACTGGACTTGCTGCTCTTCTTTCTAGCTATATCAGAATGATAAGGAGGAAGGGGACAACTCTGAAGCCTATCTCCTTTTTGGTGGGGCAACTGGAGGGGTCTGAACATCAGTGAGACCTTTCTCTCCTATGCCTCACTTGATCCTTATGCTTCTGAGAGAGAGAGATATTTCTTCCAGTCTCTTGGAAAGGAGGAGACCTTGTGGTTAGTCTTTTGAGCATCTTTCTTGCCCTGAGAAAGAGAGAGCACCACCCGATTGACCACCAAGGCCATATCTAGCAGACACCCAATGTCATGGGTCTATGGACTTGATTATGAATAAGAATGAACTACATTAAATGAGCATTAAGACTGCAAAGTCAAGCACTCAAAAGTTAAAAAAATACCAGAATTAATGCCTCTTTGGGAGTCGGGGTCGGCAAGTATAAATCCACTCTGACACTGAATCACACTATTGAATTAATTGGGGGTAGTGTTATGTTCCAACACAATGAGCGCATACTTACTCCAGCAACAATTTCAAACAATTATAGTGCTTTAGAGTTGGCAGATTTGGTCAAATTTTCACAAGAATAGCAAAAGGCAACTCGCTGATACCAGAGCGAATCTTGCTTTTTCAGATTTCAAGTCCCTACTCCAAAACATGGAGATGCATGAGCTTCTCAACTAAAGAACTTTAAGAATTTTTTGATATGGGCAAAATAATATATTTTTCTGTAACTTTATTCTCAGCAATGGCCCAGTTTTAGCCTAAAAAAAGCTCGAAACATACCCAGAGTGGAAAACTTCAGCTTGAATGGTTAAAGTTTGGCAAAGTTTTATAAGCAATAGAAATAGGGCCTTTGACTAGGAAGTATTAGGCAACCTTGGTTACAGGAATTACTACCTGTGTTACGTATAAATAAATTGTGAACAGGCTTTAAATATGTTGGAGTGTGGGAGATACATTCTGATGACATCAGTGTTGTACTAATGCTCCTATTTTATTAGGGTATTGCAAGAGCAGAGGACTATATTTTTTTTATTATTTAACACTATACTACAGCAGTGCTTACAGACTTATATCCTCTTTCAGTTTTCCTGGCTGTGTGGTTTTTAATTTGATGGTATATGACACCTGGAGTCTACTAAGAGTAAATTAAAACTGAACTGCCACTTCTTCCTCTGTTCCCATCTCCCTTCTGTCTTGCTCTCTTTTTGGTCTAGGCTTTGCTTGCACTTTGGTGCTTCAAATGTAGTAATGCTGGTGCTAAAAAGGGAAAGTTATTAAGAATTCCAATAGAGCACAGTGTCTGAAGCCTATTGAAAGCTGCTGCTGCTGTTGAGAGAAGGGAGATAAATATTATTTCTAGTAGAAGTTTAATTCTTTAATTGTGATCCTGCTTCTGTGAATTGAGCCTTTGCCATTTTCAAAAATCTGGTTTCTTGTATTTCAATAAATATTTATTTGTTAGAACCCTGTGTTGCAACAGGGACAATTACTGACTCACTTTTATGTTGTTCTTCTTGGCATTTAACATTATATCTTTCAGGTATCTAAAAAATTTTTTCCCCTCCTACTCTCTTCCTCTCTCAGCTGCCAGCTAGTGTTGACATAAGTTGCTGCTTTTGATCATAGTGGTAGAGGCTTGCATTATCAAGTAACCCAGATAACTTGTTCAGGCAACCAGTTATTGTTTTTTATAATTTCTTTGTTTTGAATTGGCTTGCTTTAGAGTTATTGTTATAGTGCCATGATCGTTGTCTTCATTGGAAGATGCCCTCAAATGAGTGTGAGGGCAAATGTTTAGAAATATCCCTCAACCTTAGGCCAAGTATGCTGCAGTAGTGAAAGAGAGAAAGTATGTGTGTGTTTGTCTCTCTCACTCACTGATGACTGCCAACCCTTCCTCGGTGGTGATTTACGTCTATAGCAGCTGCTCTGGGTGCCTAAACAAACCTGCCTATGCTGCCCGGGATGGGCACATGACTGCTCTTGTGCCTTTCCCTTTGCTTTCCCATCATAAGTAATTTTTCTGCATGTAAGCAAACAAATCTGTGGGAGACATGAATTCTGCACACGTGAATCCATATTGGTTTTTATTTAAATCCTATTATCCTCTATGCATTAGAAAAATGTACATGTCCCCATTTCTATGAACATTGAAGAGTAGTCATTGGAAGGATCTGAGCTGGTAAAATGGCTGGATAGCTACTACCTCAAGGGCTTACCCGTACCAGGCCTGTGATACATTTGACACTCTACATTTTAATAATTTTCCAGAGACAAATCCACATTGGATTGGGAAGGAGGGGAAGAAAAGAGTTGTTTAGGATAGATTGGAGTGGACTTCATTGTCTTTCAGTTCTTCAAATGCTTGCTCATGTCCGTTCCACGTTAAGTGTGTGCACCCATGCTAGTAAGCAACCCACACTCCAGTTGTCTGAAGTGTCTGGGAGAGGCTCACATAAGAGAATATTGTCAGATTTGTCAGGACTTTAAGCCTTGTATGAAGAAAGACAGAGAAGCTAAATTGAGGGCTATCCTAATGGAAGTTGCTCTTAGACTAGTGTCGGAGCCAAGCCACTTAGATTCAGCAGCAAGCACTTTGGTGTATGTTAGAAGTGCCTCTCCAGAACTGCATGTTTCCCAGCATTGTTCTCCATCTCTGGTGCCAAGGAAGAAACATAAAAAGCAGTGCTCCAAGACAGGGTGCTCTCCGGTGCTGAAGAAAGGTACATTCTCAGCACCAGGACTTCCAGTGCCTTCGAGGGGTAAGCTGACCTTGCTTTCTTCTACGAGGGTTGTCCTTGGTCTGGCACCAGTCCCTGGACCCTTGGTACTGAATAGTAGATGTGAGGGGTGGTATTCCCCTGTGGTCATCCTTAGAGGACTCTTTGTCAGAATTTGAAGTGGAGCTCTACACCCATCCCAAGAACCACAATTTGTACCCACCTTACATACATGGTATGTAGACAGTGCCCTATGCAATGGCCATTCTGGAGCGTTCTTGGTATCAGGCCCGTTGTCCAACCTGTCATATTGGTTGCTTCCTCAAGGCGGGCTCCCACACCGCTCCATTTGCACCAGCTCCAGTGTAGGTAATAGAGGCAGAAGAGAGGAAAAAGCTCCCTGTCTGGTGCAGGCCACTTTCTCCTCTTCCCCAAGTGAGGGCATTTCAGGACCGAGCAGCTCGCTTAGCTGACCAGAAGCTTCTAAAGAGGATAGCAACTCACCTGGGGCTAGAGGTTGAGGAGTTTAAAGAATCATCCCACAGCTTCATTGACATTCTGGCTGCACCAGCGCTGTCTAAGGTGGCCCTACCCATTAATGATGCTGTAATGGGTCTGGTCAGAGCCCTGTGGCATACCCCATCTTCTCTCCCTGCCACTTCGAAGTTGGCAGAGTAGAAATACTCATGTCCCTTGGTTGGCACACAGTATCTATACTCACCCTCCTCCTGTTTCCCTAGTTGTATCGGCAACCAATGAGAGGGATAGAGAGGGCCAACCAAGTGCTACCCCCAAACAGAAGGACTTGAAGAAACTGGATATGTTTGGCAGGAAAATTTATTCAATGGGTGGACTATAGCTGCATATCTCAAACCAGTAAGCCTTGCTGGGGAGATAAAATTACATTTTGTGTGACATGCAAGGCTCCATCTCAGATCGCTGCAGACATGGTTAGCTTTGGCATACTCACTGAATGGACACCACTCGAACTCTTATTGTTTCAGCCCAGGTCCTCGCCTCCGTCAACTGGTGGAAAACACCCCAGATTGGCAGTGCCTGGTGTCCCTTTTGTTACCCCCCATCTGGCCATGTTGCTGGTGTTGGACATTTCTAATCTAGGATGGGGAGCCCACCTCGATTGCCTCAGGACACTGAGTTTATGGTAACAGGAAGAGCTCTCCCTGCACATAAATGTCAGGGAGCTCAAAGTGGTCCTCTTAGCTTGGCAAGTGTTTCTTCCCCAGATCATGAGCAACCAACTGAAGAAGGAAAAAATGGTTACTAACCTTTCCATAACTGTTGTTTTTGAAGATGAGTTCCTCGTGTCCATTCCACGACCCACGCTCCTGCCCCTTTTTTGGAGTTAGCCAACAATAAGGAACTGAGAGGGTGCAGAGCCATTGGGACCCCTTATACCGGTGGAGATGCGTGCAGCATCAGAGGGTGCTAGATCTCGCCCAACGGATACCACTGAGGGGAAAAATCTCGTGCATTGATGCACGAGGTACATGCACACCTAAAGTGGAATGGACATGATCAACACATCTCGAAGAACAAAAGTTACAGAAATGTTAGTATCCATTTTTTTTCCCTCTGCACACCTCTCTGTACTCCCAGGAAATACCCTTTACCTGTATTTTCTTGCTCCTACCTGCTTCAGTGGTGCCTTGGATTTTCCTTCAGAAAATTTGATCACTCTGATGTTACTCTCAATTCTTTGCAGTCACTGAGAAAAATATGCCACAGATGGAGTTCTTGGGCAAGGGGTTTGATACTATGATTTCTAAAATGTTTATTTACATATTTTTGTAATTGGCTGTGAAGATAAATTCTGTACACGGGGGAGGCGGGGAATCCAATATATGGTAAACTACAGTTTACTGAAAAATTTAATCCCTTGTGGATAGTTTTCCAAGCCAAACAGAAAACCACCATACACTTACTTACTTAATTAGTATCTGTTGGCCAGAAGACACTTAGAAGTCTGTCACCTCTAGTCCTTGAGAAAGTGACTGCTTTCAGTCAGGATTTTTGTTAAACTTTTGCATAAACTTGTATCTAGACTTGGGGATAATTAGCATGGGTAGATGATTAGTGGCAATATTCGTATTCATACAAAACGACCTAGCTGAGACCATAAAAAGAAAGTCACAGTAATTATCTACTGAAAGTAATGAAATCTACTATACTTCGTTCACCAACACACCCACTGCAGTTCCAAAACCTTATAAATTCAAGATGCTGTTTTTACTCTTACATAATCCTTTGAAATAATTAAGGTAATTATTTCACTTCTTGAAAAAAAGAAATGAGAAAAGCAGGGAGATATGCTTGTTAGGAAGTAGGCTGTCCTGGCTTAATGGGCAGGCACATTTGAGAGTCATCTTGTGCTTTCTGTACCAAGGGGATTTTACCCCATCATACTGAGGGTTTGTCTATGTGGGGCATTCCTGGGAGATTGGAGTGAAATAGTGAGATTGTGAGTTTAAAGTGCAGTAACTATTATGCACTACCACTATATGGACACTTATCTACCAGCCTCTTTGTTTTTTAGTTTTATCCAGTTCCCAAGTATAGAATAGGAGTCTCCGCATGGAGAGCTAGTGCAGAATAGCCATTTTTCACATAAACAGGCCTTGAAACTCATCATATCTGATAGCTAATTTGGGCTTGGGTGGCTAGTTGGAGCCTCTGCCAGTGCAGCAGTGTCCACACAGCTGTTTTTGCTACCATGAGCCCCATTAACAAAAGTCTACCCAGGGTGGGGAGGCTTCTTCCCTGCTGCAGTGTAGACGTACCCAATGAGACCTCTGGAACTTTTGAGACTTAAAACTACTGTGAGGTTGGCCACTTAGGGGAAAAACTGTACAGAAAAACAGGGATTCACGTGGATCTTTTCAGACCCAACTGTGAACTTTATCCGCTTAAACTGACTTGCCCTTTGGGAATGTCTTCCCAAGATCTCTTAGTTGCTCAGGTGCTTGTTTGCATGAAAACATCCTAATCATTAGCCTTCGAAGAACTGTGTGAGCAGGGAACATAATGCTCGCTTTGGATGTGGAGAGATGCTCACACAGTTCCTAAAAGGCTAATGATTAGGGTGTGAATAGCTCTGTGGCCATTGCAGTACCAACGGAGGCTCCGACTAGTCATCTGA
Source organism: Dermatemys mawii (assembly GCA_007922305.1). Lineage (NCBI taxonomy): Eukaryota > Metazoa > Chordata > Testudines > Dermatemydidae > Dermatemys > Dermatemys mawii. The sequence goes on from ML677353.1 coordinate 14,879,564, forward strand.
GTTGAAGCCCCTGCTATCTTCCCCCGGGGGGGGGGGGGGGGGGGGGGCGTCTGAACTTGGTTGACTTGCCTGAGCTTCCACTGGTGCTGCAACATTCACTCAGCTGTTTTTTTAGCATGCTAGAATGAGCTCCTGTAACATGAATATGACCATCCAGGCTTGGAGGCTCGCTGCAGCATAGACATACACTTAGCAGCTTGTGCAAAAGAGAAAGATATGATTGTAGCTTGCTCCAGTCAAACCCAGGGAAAACCAACTGTGCATGTCCTTTTTGTTTTGTTTTTAAGCCTTCCCTGAATACCTGGCTAGATGCTTGCTCGGTCTTTCAGCTTGTGTTTTTTGATCTGTTTCATCAGGGTTCTTAGGAAGAGTTTACTTCTCTCTACCATTTCTCTCTCCTGTGTGCTGAAAAGTTTTCAACTAGCAATAATCATGCCTCGGATTAATCTCATTGGCTAGTAAAACTTCAATTAAGCCAAGCTAACCTCCTACCTGCTTCATGTTGGGCTTGCAGAGCTCCCTTTACATCCCTCAGGATGTATTGGGTTCCTACGCCTCAATGTAAGCTCAGGTCAGATGATGTGAGTCAGCTGTGAATGTTTAATTCAAGTGTAGATGTACCCTTCGAGTCCACCACATCTAGTAGGCATCTATTACAGCAAAAGTCTCGAGAAATTGCTTTTCTGTAACTATATTTTTCTCTGTAAGATACATAGAAGAAATAAGCGACAAAGAGTCCCGTAGCACCTTATAGACAAACAGATGTATTAGAGCATAAGCTTTTGTGGGTGAATACAAAACCCACAAAAGCTTGTGCACATTTGTTAGTCTATAAGGTGTCACAGGACTCTTTGTCACTTTTGCAGATCCAGACTAACACGGCTACCCTTCTGATAGTGTAATAAAGTCTTATCTCTTTTATAAGAGAGAGCTCTGAAATCTATTTAAAAATATCATGGTAAATATTATAATTGCTCACCTTTTTTGCATAGAAAGGAATTGATGGCTCAAGACCTTGAGTCGCTATGGTGTTACTTCAGTGGCAGTTGAATGATAAGGGGGTCTTTTTACATCTATCAAACAATACAAATAAATAAAATGGACAGGGACGTGAGAATAGCAAAACTTCCAATGACTTTATTGGAGAACAGGTTTGGCTCCATTCCTACTAAGAAATAGTAAGGTAAAGCAACAATTTTTATGCTCAGCTTACTGTTTGTAAATATTTGGGGGGCAAATACAGTGGCCATAGTTAAATCTATATAACTGTGAATCTGATCTGAAAACACTTACTCAAATCAATAATTCCATAACTCAGTGGTAGTACTTATAAATTAAAGTAATTCATATGTGTAAGTGAAGGAGCTGAGCTTGTTCTTAATTAACATTACTATTGTATTCCTAACGCCCTCCATTTTTAGCCTTTACTTATTTTTTTAACTGAAAATACTGAAGACGTACACACATGATGTGTGTGCGCCTGTGTACATACAGTTAATACACAATTCATGAAATAAACTACAGCATTAAATTGCTTTTACTTTCAATCTCCCCTGCAGCCCTTGTCCCAAAACTTTCCCTTGTACCCCCATGTCTCCTCCAACCCACTTTCCCCAACATTTGGGTTCTTGCTGCCTCCTACACCCGTAGCTTCACCACCCACCGACAAAAACTATGACTCTTATCCACTGCACTCAACCCCCCTCAACATGCCTTCTAGCTATCCTGAAGTGCAGCATTCAGTGACATACTCAAGTCTATGAGCAAACTGGTCTGCACCCCACCCCCTTGCCCTTTTGGTATGCCTGTGTTACTTTTTTTTTAAATAAATTTTCTTTTCAATAAATGGAATTGTTTACTTTGAAAATATACTTTTACTGCATAAAGCAAAATATACCTTAGCACAGGAAATTAACAAGCATGCAGATCAGTGTAACAAACACAGCCACTGCACTTAATTCCCGTGCAGAGCACCAGACATTACTGGTGGCTTTCAGCCTCAAATTGCTCCCTCAAGGCATCCCTAATCCTTGCAGCCCCACGCTGGGCCCCCTCTAATAGCCCTGCTCTCTGGCTGTGCAAATTCAGCCTCCAGGGGTTGAACCTCCAAGGCCCATGCCTGAGTGAAGCTTTCACCCTTTTCTTCACAAATACTATGAAGAGTACAGCACATGAATATAACCCCAGGGATGCTATCTTGGGCCAAGTCCAGCTTCCCATAAAGAGAGCACCAGCGGCCTTTCAAATGGCCAAAAGCACACTCCACAGTGATTTGGCACTGGCTTAGCCTGTAGTTGAACCACTCCTGGCTGCTGTCCAGGCTACCTGTGTAGGGTTTCATGAGTCACAGCATTAAAGGGTAAGTGGGCTCTCCAAGGATCACAGTGGGCATTTCAACTTCCCCTACGGGTGATCTTCTAGTCTGTGGAAAAAAGTCCCGGCTTGCAGCTTCTTGAACAGGCCAGTGTTCTGAAAGATGCGTGTCATGTACCCTTCTGGACCAGCCTGCGTTAATGTCAATGAAATGCCCACGGTGATCCACAAGCGCCTGGAAAACAATGGAGAAATACCTCTTTTGGTTAACGTGCTTGGAGGCTAGGTGGTCGGGTGCCAGAATAGGAATATGTGTCCCATCTGCAGTTAGGGAAACCCATTTGTTCAAAGCAAGCCACAATGTCATACACATTACCCGGAGTTACGGTTCTTCTGAGCATGATGCAATTAATGGCCCTGCAAACTTTTTGCATCAACACGATTCCAACGGTCGACTTTCCCACTCCAAACCGGTTAGCAACCGATTGGTGGCTGTCTGGAGTTGCCATCTTCCAGATTGCAATAGCTACCCTCTTCTCTACCGACTGGGCAGCTTTCAGTCTCATGTCCTTGAGATGACGGCGAGTTCTGCACACAGTCCCATAAAAGTGGCTTTTCTCATCCGAAAGTTCTGCACCAACTTCTCGTCATCCCAGACTTGCATGACGATGTGATCCCACTACTGAGTGCTTGTTTCCCGAGCCCAAAAGCGGCATTCCACGGTGGAGAGCATGTCCGTGAATGAGACAGGCAATTTTGTGTGATATGCGTTACGCGACTTGATATCATCGTCAGACTCCTCAGTGTCACTTTGGACCTTAAGGAGATCTTAACTCGACTGCCAAAGGTGACGTGCTGGCGAGACTTGTCAGCATGCTCCTCAGCAGTTCAGGCTCCATTCCCGCAGACTGAAAAGGAAGACAGAGCATGCTGCACAGAAACCGCTGACAGATTGTGCCAAATAGGACAGAAACATGGGATTGCTGGAATGAAGCGATGCATCACGGGGCGTTGGGACAGGATCCAGTATGCCTCCTTCCCACAAGCCACAGTGCCAGAATGGGAAGAGGTGCTCCGTGGGATAGCTGCCCATAATGCACCGCTCCCAATGCCGCTTCAAGTGCCGTCAGTGTGGACATGCCACTGCGCTTACAGCTGTCAGTGTGGACAGAGTGGAGCACTTCCCCGGTGCATTCTCCAAAGGTTGGTTTATCCAAAACACTCTACATCTGCAAGTGTAGCCCAACCCTTAATTGTATAACAGACTCTCAGGGAGACCTACCTTTCAGCTTCAAGCCTAAATCCCCAATTGCAGTTAACACAACAGTAAGGTCTGGGTGGAGTGAGCAGAGGCTTTTGATAATGAGCCTCAGTATTTGTGTTCTTTCTTTGATCAATATGGGCTTGTTTACACTTGGAGTTATTCAGGAATATATATTCTGTAGTAGGTGTAAACAAGCCCTAAGTTTCTTCACAGATGCGTTGTTCATGTTTTGTTCACTGATATCTAGGGCTTGGCTACACTTGCACGTTGTACCACAATAAAGCTGCCCAGAACGTTATACCTTATTCCCCGTCCACGCTGGCAAAGCATGTAGAGTGCTCTGACTCCCTGGCTAGAGCATTCCTGGTACTCCACCTCCCTGAGACGGATAATGTCTGATGCTTATTGGGTGAGACAGCCCATTGTCAGTGTGAACGAGGAGTTGTATTACTGCGCTCTAATTGACCTTCGGAAATGTCCCATAACCCCCTTAAGGCAAGTGGCCACTCTTCTCATTGTTGTGAAATCGGCTGCAGGAATGCGGAAGTGCCCTTTCAAAGCTTCCTTTCAGACAGACAGCTCCTTATCTGCTCCAAGACAAAGCAAACATTTGCAGTTTGCTTTGAGTGAGTGAGACAGAAGTGAGGGGAAGGGGGATTGAATTTACAAGACACTGGGCTGACATACACACTCAGCACTCCAAAAACCCACTCCCCCCCCCCCCACATACACACAACATATTCCCTGTCACACTCCACCCCATCCTCCGCATTTGAAAAGCACGTTGCAACTACTTGAGCACTGGGATAGCTGCCCATAATGCACCGCTTCCCATGCACCTGCAAGTGCCGCAAATTTGGCCATGCTAGTGCAGTTCCAGGTGTCAGTGTAGACAGACTGCAGCGCTTTCCCTAGTGCACTCTCTGAAGGCTGGTTTAACTTAAAGCGCTCTACATTTGCAAGTGTAGCCAAGCCCCTAGGAAAGTCTTCTGCATCCTGAATTAATGCATTCACTGCTGGTCATCCCACCTTTGCTCCTCTCTATCCTGCCACACACTGTGTGTTGACTGATCCCAAGTGGTTCTCCATTAAGTAAAGATGCTGCAGATCAACGCTCTGCAGAAGTAAGTGCCTGATTTCAGTTACCTGTTCCTTTAGCAATATTGCAGTGGCATCCAAAGCCCTACAAAGCCGCCAAATCCAGCCACCCCCTGAACCTCCAAGAGTATGTGCATCGTCCTGTTTTTATATTAATGACTGTCAGGATCATGGCACTCTGCAGAGTTTCCTCCATGCTACCTTACAGCAGTTCAAAAACAACACTGCAAAATTAATGGATGCTAGTCTAGGAATCATGAGACTGTCTGTGCACATGCACAAGATAAACTGGGTTCCAGTGGGTGTCCCAAAATGCACCAGGAGAAAAATAAGAGACTTGAGTTGAGTGACAGAATGTTGTACTATCAGATAGCTGTCCAGAATGCTAAGTGACTAATTTGAACAAGTGCAGAGGTATGTGAATGCAGTGTTTAACAAGGAAAGTATTTTAACCCAGTATAACATAGCAGTATGGACATACTTCAGTTTGATTTAGTTATATTGCTACAGTTAGAGCGGACATATTAATTTGATGCAACATTCCCATGGAGACAAGCCCTACATTGCACATGGCAACATTATTTAGATCAGGCCTGTACAACTCGGAAAGCAGCGAGGGCCATACTACTGCAAAAAAACCAGCTGCGGGCTGAAAAGCCCCGCCCCCCGCCCCGGCCCCCCCCCCCCCCCGTGGGGGGGGCCCCCGCCGGGTCCCCCCCCCCCCCCCCCCCGCAGGCTGCACAGTGAGCCTGTGCGGGCTGCATATGGCCCCTGGGCTGCACGTTGCTGATTTAGATGCTGCTTTTGGAAGTCTGGTCCTCTGGATTGCAGCAAATGGATAGTAGCCTATCCTTTATTTCAGGGGGGATAATTACTGCTTTTTCTTTCCCATTTGGGTTCTGAAAAGTTGTCTTATACCAGCCCACACAACATCACCCATTTTGGTGGTCGAGGTAATTCTAGTATACCAATCTGCTATTAGTAGTTCAGTTTGTTTCGTTTTTTGCTTGGAAAGTCTCCAAGTGAGTTATTTCAGCTAGCAAGCACCCATGTGAATGCTGTCATCAGAAATGTGTTCTTTTTATGCGTCCATCTGCTGGTATAGTGAAGTAACTTACTTTTCCAGAGAAATCTAAGGAGATTTGAAGAAACCATACCAACATATAAAACATTACCTTCAGCTACACTGGCTGGTTGTTTATTTTGCCCTTAAAGTTTGAAAATACAGCTACAAGTAACACCTAAAAAAAAATCTGACTAAAAACGTAGAAAATGTTCGGATACTACTGTGATGAGGTCATATAAGTACTTAGTAAATGGACAGGATTTTTCATTTATTTTTTTTCATCCCATTGCTTATCATATGAAATGGAAAAGTTAAAATAGCATTGTTTTTAGAAAGAAAATGACTGTCTGCACAGCAACACCAGTTTTGCACAATATTTATTGTTTGTGTCACTTAACAAAAAAATAGTAAGCTACTTATGCTGGGAGATTTGTCTTAGAATTTTAATGGAGAGAATGACTAAAATCCCCTCTACAGCCATTTTATAGCACATTTACAGCTTCACAAGGCTTTTGCATCACTTGATACTGAATTGCTAATGAAGAGCTCAATATAGCTTTTGATGCGTTTTAGTTTCTCTGTGTGGTGACTGGCTAGGGTGTTACTGACATCACAACATACAGCTGTTGATTTTCTATTGTCTCTGAGGCTTCAGCAAGTGCCTTAACAGATTGCTTCAGCAGGTACCTACAAATACTTGAATGATAAGCCAAGTGTATTTGAGCAGTAAGCTATTTCAAGGAACAATACAAAAGCCTAGGTATGAGATACTATGGAAAACATATCTTCAGTAACTCTGCATAATGAAGCTAAATGCCAGTATGATCCAGGTATGTGAATTCTGCAATGCAATGTTTAAAACAATCTGAACAGAAAGCTAAAAATATCTACAGATTAGTTGTAACCATTAATTGTTTTCATTTGATTCACGTTCTTACAAAAGCAATCTTTAGGCCTAAATAGTTAGCATGGAAAATGTTAATGATTGTTAAAAATGTTGATATTAAAAGAGAAACTGTAGATTACTTGTTTTAACACAGATGCCCACAAAAATACTCTTTAAAATATGTATTTGTGCATGTGTGTATGAATGTGTGTGTAGACTGGTTTGAGAGAGGCATTCTTGCTAGATTATTTTTACAGCTGAACATTATACTGCTGCCAGAATCAGAAAAACTATTGTAAATGTCTTAACAAAAAGATACAAGACCTAATTTTCTTATGTTGCAAAAATGGAAAATGATGTTCAGTTGCACTATTTAAAATGGAAATAAGAGTTCTTTTTACAGTATTGTTCTCTTGCCATTGTGCTGATGAACCAGCTTAACTGTAATTAAGCTAAAATCTTTTCTTTATGGAGATATTGATAAAATATTTGAACTGGAAATAGACGTTTGCTCTAGGTTCATTTTAAAAAGGCTGTGTAAACCATGATAGATGTATTTAAACCGATGCAGAGCATTAATCTCATTTTTTATGTCGTAGAACAAATCCAATTTAGATGAGAGAATGATCTTTTTCAGGAGGTTAGAAAAGGACTGCTGATTTTTTCAAGATTGGCACTTCCATTTTTTTAAATTTATAAGTTAATGCATTAACAAAGCAAGCCTAGGACTATCATTGCTTTGATTATAGAAGAAAGCCATGCCCCCCAGAACAAAAACAAAAAAAACTACTGTTAATCAAAGGACTGTTTTCAGTTTTGTTTTTAATTATGCAGATTGAAAATTGACATTAATTATCTGTAGATTATGTAAAGGTTAATTTTATATTTATCAGTTCAAAAATATATGTACACTCCTTTTCTGTGGACTGGCATTTTATATGGCTTTTTAAAATACTTGGTTGGAAAAATTAGTTGGTATTGGCTTTTAGGCATGTTGCAACTTTATGGTGAAAACTAATAGCATAATATATCAAAAATATAATAACTTACTAGAACTTTTTACTGCAGTCAATTTTGTGTCAGAATTGATGTCCATCATAATATCTGTGTGGTGTTTAAACTTTTCCTGGATAATTGTCTCCTTTTGATTACCAACAGTTGTGGTACAGGTTGGTTACCTAAAAGCCATGAACAGATTAAAGGCTTTGCGCTGTTAAAATTAGATATCTATTCAAGCCATCAACAGTAGGAAATTAAAACTTATATCTTTAGACATTTTCATGTCTAAGTCACTTTTCAATTCCTGTGCATGGAAATATAAGAGAGAGAGAAAAAAAGAAGCTCCCACATTTTAACAATAAAAATCTAATTGTATATAAGTATTTTTGATTTTTTTTGTTGGGGCGTGTTAGTACAATTGTTATGGGCTGCTTATGTATTTCACATTCATTTTGAACTTAAATGGCCCCAAATCTTCATTTAAGTAACCTGCTAAATAATTAAAATCTTATCCATTTAAAATGGTTACCGGTGATTAAACAATGTATGCTTTTAAAATATGAATGCCAAACCATGTTCTGAACTTTCTGAGATTTTACTGGAAGTGTATTATGGTTTAAGTATAAAGCAGCATTTTGCTGATGCAAACTTTTTTTTTAATGTGATCTATGCTTTTACTTCACTGTTTTGAGCAGTTAAATGAAAGCATATTTTTCTTGCGTTTGGTGAAAAAGTATTCTTTTTCAAATTTTTTTAATCTGTTTTGTCAGTTGGTAATATTAAATTGTTTCAGAGCTAAAGAAATGGTTGTTAAAGAACGTGTTCAGATACATATTTTGGTAAATACTAAATTTTATACATAGAGAAAAACCTTTTAAAAAATTTATCTACTGGAAAAAAAATGTGCACAATGATGTGTATTACTTAAGAAAACTGACCTGGCTTTTACATAGGTACAATGTAGCACATACACATAGCTTTAATAACTGATCCAATACCAATAAAGGATTACTCATAAAATAAATTAGTCATAGTTCACAATTTTTTCTTTAGGTTTTTGTTCATGAACATATATAACAATTTAATTATCTAAAAATGTTTGTTTGGTTTGGCAGGAAGTGGTATTTAATGTGTAAAATCTAGTCAACAGTATCTCCAGAGGAAACGGCCTGCAACTTACTGAAATTCCTATGTGCCTTATTTTGAGGACTATCACTAGTATATCTCCGTAAGTCTGTATGGTAATGTGTAATGTGAATTCTGCCATTTGGGGTTCTTGTCTTAAAGACTTCATAATCTGAAGTCACAAGCAGGTACTGTACATTGCAGTATGGTACTCCTGTTTGTTTTGTATTGTGACATGGTCTTAAAGCTAGTATATGTGATGGAACAGGTGACTTTTCAAAAGTTTTTCTTGAAGGTGACTGGGAGGTTACATGTATTGAGCAGTATGAAAAGTTGGGATTAAGCAAAGGAAACAAAAGGAGCAGATATAGAAAAAAAGATACTGTGTCAGTGGCAGGACAGTGTGTAATAGATTAGAACAGAAGTATGCAGGAGCAAAGTTATGGATTGCTTTGAATGTAGGGTGAATTTTGTAATAGAAAAATGAAAGCCACTGCAGAAATATGTGAAAGATGCTAAACAGGAAAGATGATTTTGGCAGCAGTATTTCTGCTGGAAAAGAAGAGGGGAGGGTAGAGAGAAATGGACAAATGTTCAAAATACTGTAGAAAATATTTAATGATTTACTTTACAGTTTCTAGACATCACTATTTCTTTTATGACTCTATGATCGTATGTACACTTATAACTTTTTTTTATTATAGACTGAAACAGGTTAAGGTAAATTAGTGAAAACCATTTAGAGTCGGTCATCCTACTTAGATGTGAGAAATTCTTTTTTTTAAATAGTTGTTAAAAATCTTTTGAGCTCAGTACACCACTTAAGCAAAAATGATTTTCAGCTGCTATTTTAACAATTTTCCTTATCCAGACATGCGTGAACCTGCCAGTTATCTGAAACTAACATTTCTTGAAAAGTATTTCAGGATCTGCTCTGGTCTCCTCCCTCCAACCCCCAAAAAAGAGTGGTGAAAAATTCTAATGGAACTGGAATTTTAAAGAAAAACTTGCTTTTTAAGATTAGTCTGTCTTTTATTTTGATAATTTGAAGACCATAACAAAGGTAGGGAGAAAGCTGTTCAGCTAAAAGACCAATACACTGATATTCTGATGGAACACTACGAATATCTGCCTTCTTCAAACATAGGTTATTTGGACTCGGAGCTTCACTTCATTCTGTAAATTCACCAGCTAGCTACATCCGTTGAAGTGCAAAGGTGGAAAATTAGGATCATATACATTCTAATCTCTCTGGGGGAGAGGAGCATTTACTGTTCTTGGTGTTGTGGTAGCATGCTTCAATCAAGGTAAGGGCCCCATTTTGCTAGATAATATCCGAGTACACACAAAGGCAGTATCTCTGTCATGAAAAGATTTTTAAAAATTATCTAGAAAAAGTGCCTAGCAAACTGTTGGCACCATTCAATAAAACACCAGGGCACAAAATCTATTAAAGTGATTGTGCATGTGTTTTATGTTAGGTGCCTTCCAGGCAAGCTAGATAAAAAAATCTTCTGAATAGCAGTTTAGCAGAATAGCAGTTGTTTTGGGATCACCGCTCTGAGCCCTCTGGCACACAGTAGCCAAGAGTATAAAAGGTAGGGAGATGTCAGCAGCTCTTCAGCTCCTTACTGCTTGTGGTTTCAGGACTGAACACCTGTAACATCTACCTCTTGGCACACTGCAATTAAATCCTTTTTGGTAGACGTTATTTAGTTATTTAATTTTATTGTTTGTTTACCGTAATAGTTAAAAAGAAGTGTGTGTGTGTGTGTGTGTGTGATTTACTGATAAACAAGGTCTACAAGTCCATATGCTGCGTTGGCTCTGGATGCTCCAGGATGTGGTGTTCAAGGACCCTGGATTCAAGACCTGCCTGACCATTCACAGGCCATGAAATCCCTGAGGAGTTCCTAGGCCATAACTGGTGCTTGCTCAATTTCTTGGATGATGAAAACCAATGAAGATTTTTCTAGGCCCTAATGGCCGAGAACATTAGTGCTTTGTGCAGAGAGGAAAATCTGACTCTTGAAAGATGCAATAGTCCAATGGGTTCTTAAGAAACCATTCCTTGATGTCAACAAAACTGCCATCTGTCACCCAATATCCAACAATTTCTTTTCTGGATAAAATTATTGAGGTGGTGGCGAACAAAGTCCGGCAACAGATTTCTGCCAGTTATTCATAGGTGCTTCACTCCAATATCATATTATGGTAAAAAAAAGTGGTATTCTTCCTCAATAGTTCTCTCATGTAAATACTGAGACAAAAGGTTTCCTTTTAGCTAACCTCAGCTCTTCTGTGAACAATAGGGCTATTCCAGTCTGCAGCCTTTTTAAGCTCAAGTGAGTGCTTAAATTCTGCATAACGATATACATGTACTGGAGAGATTAGAGTGTGCAAAACCAAACATTAGAAAGTGAGGATTGTTTAAAATATCCTGAATTATCCGCTAGTGCCTACCTGATGTGAAGTGTAAATAAAATAGTGCTACTTACTAGTACTATTCATAAATATGTACAGGCCTAAAACTAACCAGAATCATCTCAACCAAGAGAAAAGGAAAACTTACATATCACTCCAAAGAGAGGCTATGACCTGTCAAGACCTTATGGTAAACTAAGCCATTTCTGTCCAGCTGGATTAGTTAAAATTATCTCTAGATGTTTTAGACAATAGACATATAATGTACATAGTGTAATACACCCTAGTCTTAATTCAGTTTAGAAGAGGAGTATTAACAATGCAATATTTATGATTCACCATTATCCAGTAGAACCTGAGAGTTACAAACATCAGTGTTATGTATTGACTAGTCAACCACACACCTCCTTTGGAACCGGAAGTATACAATCAGGCAGGCTCAGAGACCAAAAAAAAAAAAAAAAAAGCAAATAAAATACAATACTACGTTAAATATAAACTACTAAAATAATAAAGAGAAAGTTTTAAAAAGTTTGACAAGGTAGGGAAACTGTTTTCTGGGCTTGTTTAATTTAAATAAAGATGGTTAAAAGCAGCATTTATCTTCTGCATAATGACGTTTCAAAGCTGTATTAAGTCAATGTTCGGCTGTAAACATTTTGAACATTTTGTTCAGAGTTATGAACAGCCTCCATCATCAGGTGCTCATAACTCTGAGGTTCTACTGTGTGTATGTATTTGAAATGTATATTAATGTTAAACTGTAGTTATCAAATAAAAATAGCTTCTAATATTAATGCAGTGTATAGTGATTTCACCTATCCTGGATTATATTTTGAACTCGTGAAAAAAATATATTTGTGAAATTAGTAAAGGTAAAAAAAAAAGCAAAATTCATCCTGGATGTAAATCTTCTGAAGTCACTGGGGTATGGCATGGATAAATTTGCACAAAGCCTTCCAGTTGGTAAATGTAAAATTCTTACAGGTTTGTAACTAACTTTTTTTTTGCATCTACATGCCCATGACTAAAGGATTTCTTTAAGAAATTCTCTAAACTGACTCTATTAATTGTAGAGTACATACATATTCTTAAAGTTATAGTTTATTATAGGGCCCGGACTAAAGCCCTCTCGTCTCAATTGCTAGTCTCATTCTTGCCTCAAAAAATCTGAAATATGAGCACATCTGTAGAATTCATGGCATATAGAAAGAGCTTAATACAGTTAATTAATAAAGTTAATACAATATCCCAGCATTACGCAGATTAATCTGCATAATGCTGGGATATTGTATTAACTTTTTCTAACTGCAATCGGTAGTGTGGCATATTTTTTCAAATGAAGCAGTATTGGTGAGATCAAATAATCATGTTGAAGTATTTTATATACAAGCTGGATGATGGTTCAGAGAAACTTGAAACACCTGGCCAGCTTATATTGAGCTAAACAGAACTGGCTGCATCCTATATTATGAGGTTAATTTTGAGAACACTTGAAGAATAGCCTACATATTGGGAGCAATGGAGAAATAAATTGAAAGGAGAACAAAAAAGTTTAGTGTCTTATATGCTGACTCATGATGCAGGGATTTGTCCTTGATCTCTAAATCAGCAGGCAAAAGCTATCCTGCTCAGGGCGCAGAAGAGTTTTGGTGCCCTCTGCTTGACTACTCGTGCTACAGCTCTTGTTTCTTCTCTGCTGTTCCACATAAGGTAATGGCAGCAGCTTCCACTGTTTGTGAGGACTTGTCTACACTGGCACTTGATAGTGCTGCAACTTTCTCACTCAGTGTATGAAAAAACACCCCTCTGAGTGCTGCAAGTTTCAGTGTTGTAAAGTGCTAGTGTAGATAGGGCACCAACATGGAGAGCTATTGCCCTTGTGGAGGTGGGTTTTTTAGAGCATTGGAAGAGAGTGGGATAGCTCTCTCCCAGCACGATGTGGCAACTACACAACCATGTTAAAGCACTGCTGCAGCAGCACTTTAACATTGCTAGTGAAGACGTGTCTGTAGAAAAGCTGCTCAGAAGGGGGTCCAAGCATCTGAAATACAGGATCCCTGTGCTTCCTATCCTAGTAGCACCTATCTATTCTGCCTGACTTAGGATCTCTCCATAGGCTAAAAATACAGCCAGCTTTGCTTCAGAAGTGCTAGTGTGCATCTTGACACAGATTTTCAATCATGCTGTGTTAACTTGATTGACCGATTACTATTGAAAAATACACCCTTTGACTATCAAAACAGGGCCATAGTTTTACCCTCCTAAGCTGGCAGTGCTCTCCTTTTAGCCTCTATCTATGAAGGACTGAATCCTAAAAGTTGTTTTCTTGCAGCCGTCAAGTCTGTCCATAGGTTGGGTGAAATGCTTCTCTGATCATACTCATTCTGTCTTTCATTAGTACAAGGAGAGTCTAAGGAATTTCCTCTCTAAGTCAGTTCTTTTCCCTTTCCTGTCACATTAAGAAATGTACCTCCTAGTTCTCAAGAACCCTAAGGAAAGATACTCACATTTTTAGATGTACATATGATCCTTAAATTTTGTCTGGAACGAATGAGAGAGAGAGAACTTAGAATGGCTCTTGGGGGCAAGTCCTAAACAGATAAATCCTCAAAGATCCTTTCTCTGAGAGGCTTTGTCTTTACTCAGAAAACATGTAGTTTTAACACATCCAAACTAGTTGAAGTAAACCTGTGAACAATCCACAGGCATTGGTTCCTCTCTGTCCCTTTCCTTTCTCCTGTCCTGCTCCCCCCGACCCCAAACAAAAGGGGTGGGGATGTTCTTACGAGTACTGGGAAGGATGGCTTTGAGGATTTGCCTGGACAGACACATTTATGAAAGGAGGAAAGATTAAGGTACAGAAAACTAAGACCACTTTACTTCTGAATGACTGTGTCAACATGGATGTTTAATATGCTTTAACTTATGAACATTAACTTCATAGCTTTAGTTAATTTGTCTTAATTCACAATGTAGGGAAGCTCTGATAGCTGTGTCTCGATTCCATTTTGAATCCATGGTAGGTTAAGAGCTTTACTCTTCTGCATAGGGTGTAAATAAAACAGGTATATGGGTGGGGAGAAGAGAAGAAGCACTAATGAGCATTTTAAAATATATATTCACTGTGATAGGTACTTCATTGGCTACCTAGTTTTCAAAGACAATGATTTGCTTTAAAAGTACTTAACATGGGGCACTATGGCTTGGAGTCATGACTAAAATGTAAAGTACATTAATACATGGATCATATTGCTTAATATGTACATATCATCTCAGGCTGCATACCTCATTAAATTTCATAAACTAAATGTGATCAGATTTGGTCATGCCTGCAATGTAATCCTTGGTTCTGCAGCTTGTTGTGCTGTTGATTCAATTCATTGTGCTCCTCCCTCTGAGGAAATGCTTCAGTTGTGACATTAAGGGGCATTGTGCTGTCTTTCAGGTGATATGTAAAACCAAGTTCCTGACCACTGCTGATAAAGATCTTTTAGCACTTTTTGCAAAAGAGAGGATGTTAATTCCAGTGTCTTGAAGATTTATTTCTATCTCTATAGTCTCTATCGGTACAGTGTTTTTCACTTTTTGTACTAAACTACCATGGTATGTTTTGTGTATTAAGAGCTGTTGCCTTTTAGCCCAAGTTTTGGCTGCACTTGTAATGAGTAAAAGTAGTCCATTGTATGTAGGTGTATATATTAAGCATAAGATGGTATTATTTACTTGATTATTATTTATGTGGAACTAGAAGTACACACGGAGCTGTCTGACAGGATAAATGTAGTAGGTCCAGCAAGCTTTTGCTTCCTTTTATTGTAACCCCACTTATCTTCTTCATTTATGTGTCTTCCTTAAAAATATGTAGATTTTTTTCCACAATATTTTGGTCAGATTTATTGTTCCAGTGCTCCCTTTCCGTTGCCTTAGGGTACATTTTATTTTTTGTGATGGTGTTAGATCTACACAGTTTGGCAGGGAAGGTGGTTTGGGGTTTTTTTGTTTGTTTTTCAGAACACAGATAATAATGTGCAATAGCATGACTTTTCATCACAGGATATGAAGTCACAAAGATTTGCTTTGTACATCTTGTCTAATTGCCTGATGTTGCAAGGTGCTAAATGCTACCTCATACTATTGTGCCATGGGTACTCAATGTCTCACTAAAGGTATTCAGACTTTTGCAGGACTTGGCCCTCAGCATGGAGTGACTCTTAAATCACTTGATTCCAAAGATAATTTTCTAACCATTTTTTTCTAATCTTTTGAATAAATTTGAATGTATAACTATTAAACAAAATTGTCTGTTGTTTCTCATTACAGAGCCAGATTTACCTATGTCTAACACAAACCTGATATCTTCATTTTCTTAACTAACTGATTTTTTAAAAAACACTTTTCTAATCTCGCTCTTATTATCACGTTTATGGCATCAGAAAGTTGAATCGTTCAAATGATATGTTGAAAATGTATAATTTCACATTCCTGCACTGTTTTTGTTGTCCTACATTTAGGTCGTAGGTTGTTGTGTAGTTGTTTTTTAGGGAATGCAGTACAGGAGCCTTCTGTTGTATTTCAGGATACCTTTTGGAGGTTTCGGAGATGATTATCTTTTCATTATTTGAATGCTTCCTTCTCTATTATATTTATGGATTATATTTTGATTTGGTGCTGGAGGTTTCATTGTACTTAGTATTTCAAATTAAAAACTGCTGTTTTTCTTGATGAGAAAACTGCTAGAAAGAGAGATGATGATAGATCAACAGTTTTCTATGATTTGTAAATCCTGGCCAGAGTTCAATTGCTTTGTATTGAACAAAATGACATTTCTAGTAGCCAAAACACAAGGTGAGTGAGGTAATGTATTTTATTGAACCAACTTCTGTTGGGGACGGGGACAGAGACAAACTCCACCGAGCTCTTCTTCTGGTCTGGGAAAGGTGCTCAGAGTATTGCAGCTAAATAAAGGTGGAACAGAATGTTAAGCATAGGAGTTAACATATGTTGCAAGAGACCATTCAAGGTGAAGTGTGTAATTATCACCTATACAGTCATAAGACAAAAAAGCAGGGTTAATGGGTTACAGATTGTTGTAGAGAGAGAGAAAACCAGTGTCTCTATTGAGTCTGATTTTTAGTGCATAGTGGAGTTAAGAATTTAATCTCTCAAGCTCCTTCTCTGAAGGGGGGTGGGTGTTATGCAGGTTTCCTTTGAGGATAAGGAGTGAGAGGTGGGATATGGAGTAAAAGTTTTGTGATAGGGTGTGTGTTGTGTTTTATCATGTATGTGTGAATTCATTTGAAAGCTCAGTGATGGTTTAATTCAGTGGTCCCCAACTTTTTTGTGGCCAATAGCACATTCCTGTGCTATGCTGCATCGTCTCATGCCTGGGGCATGTCCGCTGAAAAACCGCCTGAAGTGCCTGATTTCGCTGTCGGCGGCATTTAGGCGGCCCCACAGTGTTCATCCCTGTGTCTTCTGAAATGCTGCCGACAGCAGAAGCAGGCACTTTGGCAGTTTTTTGCCGTGGACACTCCCGTGAGCACACATAAATGCCCCGGTAGGTGCCATGGTGCCCGTGGGTACCGCATTGGTGACCACTGGTCTAATTTCACTCACAGGTGGTTGTTGGGTCTTTAATGCAGTGATTGATGTATACCCCATGTTGTGATAAACATGATAGGATCCATGGATTCTGAAAGATGTATTGCTGGGGCGGGGGAGCGGTATTTGTCATCGTAGCAGTGGAGATGTGTCCGCAGATTTTGCATCTGTTCTGGCAGACTGCTTTAAGTTGATATATCCTGGTCTGTAGAAGGTATCTGGTGGAGGTCCGTGGGGGATGATGTGAACTTGTAATATGGATTGCATATCGTACTTTGGTAGGATTAATCCTGCCAAGAATTGTATTAGTTTCAACTACCAGTAACTAATTTTTTCCCCAAGTTTTATATTTAAAACAATTCTTTATTACAGCCCAATACCAGAAAATACCTAAGTGGCATAGGGACATTGCTTTTGTCATGGTGTAACTAGACATACTAATATGTTTATTATAACTTATTAATTTGTACTTTTGGAATTGCTTACAAAGTGGTGAAAAGCATTACAGCTTCTTTCAGTTTAAATAAGTACAACAAAAACAACAGACAAAATTGAATGGAAATGAAAAATGCTGACTTCGGTTTTTAGTTTTACAAGAAATATTCCAGATTTTAGTTAATGGAGGTTAGCAATGGAACTGTTTTTATTGTTTTAGGCATCTAAAAGGGATGGTATTCTTGATCCAAGACAATATAGTTCAATCCAGGATTCTACACTGGTGACAAGGACATGGGACTCCTCCTACCATATTCCAGATGGTTCATTACAACTGACATCTTGGTTGACGACTGTGAAAAGGACCGTTGGATTATTTTATTTTATTTTTGTGGGAGACCACAATTGCAAATTTGTAGGATACATCAGGTAATAAGGAACAAGTATTGTACGTGACTGACACAAACTGTGTGCTAGATTTTTCTATTTTTAATTAAAATTCCTCAAATTTAAAAATAAAATCAATGTTTTAAATTTAAGTTAATTCCACCTAGGATGATTGTTTTTTTTTCAGGTGGTGGGTTGTGTTTTTTTTTTTTTAATGAAGTGTAGATTTATTGTTTTCATATCTTCCTGACAACTGGCATTGGAAGAAGTTGTGACTCAGGTAGCATGGTGACTCCAGCAATTTATTTGAGCTATGGAATGTTTATATTGTTCTTGTACATCATCCTTTAGTGTACTGTTTCTCTACCATTGTAATCATCAGTGCTGTCTCTTTCTGGTACTTAAGAAATTTGCAGTGACCAGTTTCATTACCTTTGACATGTACGGTCTTATCTACAATTGTTTGTGTCGACCGTAGTTGACTGGGAAGCAGACAACATGGAGGTTTTCATTCAGTTTATGGATCTTGCATGGTAGTAAATTGTGTTGGTTTACTGATCTACCAGACCGGCTCCCTGTAGTTTTTCAAATCAACATTCTCCCTTTGAGTTAGAGGAACTTCATTTTCTTATATTAGAACTGAAACTCAGTGTTGTATTTGAAAACGCTGATGTATAAGATATGGAGGAGGAAGGGAGTCAAGGGTCTGCCATGACCTACTAGCATAAACTTTTAGTTCATGTCTTTTCTTTTGTAAGGTGCAGCTGTAGCATAAACATCTGGATTAAGGTGATAGAATTAAGATGAATGCTCATTCATGATGACCCAAGAAATGAGGAAGGGGGAAAATTGGTGGAGAAAATGTCCTTTTGGTGGCAAAGTCTATTGAAAGTACTATTTGTGTGTCTAAATCTTTTTGAATTAGTATAAATTTTCAGCTCTATAGAGTAAATATACATACCTTTTCTTTCTCCTCTTAAAGGTTCCTTATTTCCTGTAGAATTTTAAAGTAACCTTCTCTAATGAGGATGTCTGATACTGTTACTCTAAAGGATGAAACTGATGCAATGAATGGTTCAGAGGCAGATTTTAAAGATGAAACCCCTGTCGAAAACCTTATTAAATCAAGAAGCCATGAACAGATTCAAGTAGAAAAGGATGAAAGTTGTACAGACAACAAAAATGATATGCTGGTAAGAAATCTTTCTCTTCTTATTTTTCATCAATATATTATGATAAACACAGTTCTTTCTCTTGCTCTGCCACTATGTCTTATGATTACTCATTACATATTTCCTAGTCAAGAGCCAAGCAAACTTTATGAGTTTTGGTGAATCTGAGGGATTGTATCTCCTCTACCACCACCTATTTTTATCAGTACTTAATGGTCTGTTGTTTTTGAATAGGTTAGAGACAAACTGCAAGTTTCTCCCGGGAGGAAAAACATCCTAACCTTTTATCTGTAGCAGTATTTCCCTTGAGCTCATTTTGAACTTCTTGCAAAAAGCTGAGTTTTCTGTGTTGTAGAGCAGGGGTGGGCAATCTTTTTGGCCTGAGGGCCACATAAGGGTTGCACAACTGTATAGAGAACTAGGTAGGGAAAGCTGTGCCTCCCCAAGCAGCCTGGCCCCTGCTCCATATCCGTCCAGGCCTCTCCTCTCCTCAACTGCTCCCCTCAGAACTCCCGACCCATCCAACTGCTCCTTGTCCCTTGACTGCCCCCTCCCGGGACCCCCTTCCCCTAACTGCCCCCCAGGGATCCTACCCCTTATCCAACCCCGCTCCTTGTCCCCTGACTGCTCCCTGGGAACCCCTGCCCCTTATTCAACCTCCCTGCCCCCTTACAATGCAACTCTCAACAGCTGTAGCTCGCAGCCCAATTGCACAGGCAGCGTGGCTGCAGGGGAGGAGGGACAAGAGGGGAGGGGTCAGGGGCTAGTCTCCCTGGCTAGGAGTTCAAAGGCTGGGCAGGACGATCCCGTGGGCTGGATGTGGCTTGTGTGCCATAGTTTGCCCACTTCTGTTGTGGAGGGATGAGGCAGCAACTTTATTTTACATTATTCTAAAAACTATAATTTAACAAAACAAAAATCTTCTCATAAAGATTATTCTGCGTGAAGGAAGCTCTGGTGTCTGATTCAAGTGTGCAAGGTGCTCTCATACAGGCCCTGTACAAGGCTATGGTGGTAATGTGACACACTCTAATTTGAGTTTAATATCAATTTAGCTTCATCAAGACTGAATGCAAGATTGGGACGTGGGGGGTAGCTAGGAAAAATAACATTTTAAAAAAATAAACTCTTTCATCTTCCGTGTAGAACATGAGTAATATAAGCCACTACCAGTAAATTGGCCCAACGCTAGCAAAACAAATTGCTAGCTGCTATCATTGCTATGCTGGTTTTCCTAATCAGATATCCAATGGGGATCTGAGAGAAATAAATCTCTCTCTTAAAAATAAACAAAATTAGACACACAGGCAGTAGAGCGAATGGTAAATATTCCTTTCTTACCACAATATATTTTTAGTCTTGAAATGGTATATGAAATTCAAATGATAGGTAAAATATCTCGAAATAAGCTGCTTTGCATGTTCAGGTCTCGTCTAGACAAATGAAAAGCCACGTCCCCTCCTGTGCCAATGACAATCTGTTTGCATTTCTGTAGTCCCTAGAAGTCTCATCATGGACTTAGGCTGGAGACTTAGTATCTGTCATACTAGGTAGTATACAAATGCACAACACAAAGTCCCTGCCCCATACACTGTTACAGCCTTGCTAGCTGATGTTTGATATTAAGTTTAGTATTCATAGGCAACAATCACAATCGGGTTTTGTGGTGCTAGATACTGTACAGTTGTATTCAAAGAAACGGTCACTGTCCTGAAGTGTCCTAAAATGGTCACTATCCTAAAATGATAGGAGGTGAGAGGCAACATATAATATATTTATTATACATTCAAGTGCAGGTGAAGGCTAACTAGAGAAATTACTAGGGCCACGTCTACACTACCTGCTGGATCGGCAGGTAGTGATCGATCTGTTGTGGATCAATTTATTGCATCTAATGTAGACGCGATAAATTGATCTCTGAGCGATCTCCCCGTTGACTCTGGAACTCCTCCGCCAAGGGAGGCGGAAGCAGAATCAACGGGGGAGCAGCAGTGGTTGACTCGCCACCATGAGAACACCGAAGTAAGTCAGCCTAAGATACATCGACTTCAGCTATGCTATTTGCATAGCTGAAGTTGCTCATCTTAGGTCGACACCCCTCTCCCACCCCCACCCCCGAAATATAGACCTGGCCTAGGTGAGAGAGTCAACTGAGACATGCTCTGAGTTTTACAAAGTAGTTTTTAGTCAAATGTTGATTAGAAATAGGTTCACTTTAATTCTCTTATTTTGTTCAGGAAATAGAGATTTTTCTGGGTAGCATCTCAAAAAGAATTTCTCCCCTACATTAGGTTCATTGCACACGCTCCAGCAGCAGCTTGACAATATTAAATCCCTATTCTAGGTTTACAAACCTGAAAAGCTCTGGAAGGTGTAGCTTTCGTGTCCAACTCCTTTCAGTTTTTTTTATCAGTTACTTGGTACTACTGCTCCTGTGCTGGACAGCACAGAATGCAACCCTTCATGAGGAATATACTACTGTGGGGAGAGTCAGTCTTCTCATAGCATCACACTTTCTCTCTTGAAAACTTCTCCTTCCCTCAACTCCCATCAACCACCCGTTATTAGTACTTGAACCGGGTGATGCTCTGGGGACCAAATAAAAATACCTATTCAAGATAAAATAAGTAAACTAGCCAGAATATTATTGCATGAAGAATAGTGATTACTTTAATGCACTCTCTGCACTTATTTTTCTTTACTCCCTTCCTTCCCTAATGTAGTGAAATTGATGCTTTCCAATTCTGGAAGCCAGTGGTGACATTTTAAAACTAAATATCCACGACAGTAGGGATCCCAATACCAGAATACCAGAGTTGAGTAATTTATTTGCACTTGTAAACATCACTCTAAGCACAGTTTGAATAAGAAAAGTGACTCACCAGTCTGCTCAAGAGTGCCTCAGTTGTGTTGCCTGTCTCCTCAAGTAGTGTATGAATAAATTAATCAAATGTAGTGAAAATCACTGGAGAAGACAGGATCCATTGCTACATTGTTTGTTTTTTACTGAGGGTAATTTGCTGCTCTTATCCCCTCATACCCTTTGCCTTCAACTGCTCCTGCAGCTTTCCCAAAACTTTCAAGCCGCTTGGATGCAGCTGAGCTGCTGTAAGATCTCTAATATAGCCATGCTAATCTGACAGGAGAGAGTTCTCCTGTTGATTTAATTAATCCACTCCCAATGATCAGCAGTAGCTATATAGGTGGGAGAAGCTCTCCCAGCAACATAGTGCTGTCCATACCTGCGCTTAGGTCAGTGTAATTTATATCGCTTAGGGGGGTGGCTTATTCACAACAATTTATGAGCAACGTAAATTATGTGATAATGTATGCATATCCTTAGTTCCTTCCATCATACTGGCCTCAGCTGAGAAATGTGCACCTTATCCTGGAGTAGCAAGCAGTCCCAGTCCATTCAAATCCATTCTTAAAATCTTCTTCTCTGCCCAGCCTATAAAATTAATCTGCCAGCAAAATCATGTTACGCTTGTATGAATGTATGTATGTATTTATTTGTGATAAAGCCATTGTTTAGTTCATCTCTTTAGTTGAAGGGCAGGAATTATGTTCTCCTCTGTTTTGTACAGCACAAAGCAAATTGGCTGCTCGCGATATATAACCCTTTACATATGTTGCATAAGGGGCCCATCCATGATTGTAAGGATTTAGCATAGTGAAGCCTTAAGTCTGTAATTTGGGAAGTTGGTAAGTTATCCAGTTTTTCTCTCATGACCCTCAAGTTGTTTTTAAACAGGCTTCGAAATGTGAGGCATTTGTGTGAAAGAACAGTTTTATAGAATCCATTAGTATATATTGTACTTGGGTATACCAATTTCTTATTGGTCACTGAGTGAACTAATAGGGACACGAGCCTATACAGTAAAAATATTTCATGTACAATTATTTTAGGAATTGCATATCTTGTCAAAAGATGCCATTAACACATTTTATGAATAGCATGAAAACTTGATTGTTCTGTTCTCCATTAAACTGTAGCAATTCTACAATATGACCATAATAATAGATGTAATTATTTTAGTATTTATTAAAAATGTGGTAGCACCAGAGCATTCTGCTTTCCAAAAAAGAAGACCGTCTCTACCCTAAAGAGTTCAGAAGTTATCACAAGATTTTTGCTTGAATCCATCTTGTAATCTGTTGTTGGTTAGAACATATGGCATTATTAACCATTTTTAGAAAAATGATTGCAATGTGTCATTCATGTTGGCTTATAGATTTTTACTGCATGAAAAAGCCTGTTTTAATGTATTTTAAGATTTTTATGTTGTACGTGAGTTGCAATCATAAATATACTGTTATCCATGCATTAAAAATAAATGTTAATTTGTGGATGTGATATTACCCTGTGAATAATCAGTTACAGAAGTAACGTAAAGACCTCTGCTGGCACTAGCAAAGAAAAAATGGGAATGGAAGGCTGTAGCTCTCTTTGAGATTGGGGAAGGGGATAACCTCATTGGGAAACTGGTGAGAGGTAGTGGAAAGGAAGCAGTGCAAGTGGTGGAGGGAGAGCTTGTGCAAGGTATGGAGCTAGAATACTTATGCATGCATTATATAAAATAAACAAGACAAATTTTGTGTTAAAAGATTTATAATTCCATTTTGGGGTTTCAATGACTCTGTAAATTTCTCAGTTTCTTGATAGAATTAGATGAAATTTTAGAAATCTGATTTTTAAACAAATGTCTTTCTATATTCCTCTCCAACACAAATACCACAGCCTCCATTCCTGTGTGTCTTAAATAAATACCCCTTGGTTTCTCCTTCACTCATTTCTGACCTCTGACTGTGTGAAAGAGAGAGTGTGTGTGATGCGCACACAGAGAGAGAAAAGAGCCTGTTCTTCTAGACTGATCTCAGGGTTCCAGCCTCCATGCTGTTAAATGCATCTCTGTGTATCCTCAAAAAAAAAAATAAAAAAATAAAAAAATAAAAATCTGAAATCACCGCCTCTTTCAGTATCTGAAAATGAGACAGAAATGCCATCTACGCATTCTTACTACCTGGTCAGCGCTCCTCTGTGTTGTGTGGTATAACTTACATGTCCAAATTTTGCTTTTCCTCTACATCCATCCCATGATGACATTCATGTAACACTGTCCTGAGTGTGTTAGAAATGTCTGTGAATAAAATGCCTCAAAATATGTGAATGTAATGTGAACTGCATGTCACTTGTGTTGTTTAAGATTAGCAGCTGTGTTATCCATAAATAAAACGTGTGTTGTTGATATTTCTTAGCTTGTGTTTGCACTAGGAATGCCTTACTGGTTTAGAAATCCTAGTATACTCTGCCAGTGAACTGCTTGTGTTGGTATAGTAAAACCATTCCCCGTGAGTGAAACAAACTCTCAGGAAAAGCTGACAGCTTTGGCAGTCTCTACATTTTAAACTTCTGCTGGCATAGCTAGATCAGCCAGAGAGCCCAGTTCTTCATACTTCTGACTGACACAGCGGTACAGGCATGTCGCATTTTAGGCGTATTTAGCATAAGCGATTTCAGCTTTATGCGGTCCGCAAAAAAAATGGAGGGGAATTTTTTTTAAAAAACTTCCTGCTGGGGGCGCAATTTCGCTTCCCATTGAAGTTAATGGGTTCTAGCTATACGTGGTTTCCACTTTACGCAGTAACCGCGGAACAGAACCCTCGCGCAAGACGCGACATTCCTGTACCTGCAGAAGTCTGTAGTGTGGACCTGTCCTTGTGGTTTGGTTATGGAGAATTCACGAGTACATGTGGTCAAATAAAAGAATCCCATCTATTGTTACCTAAACTGAGCCCATTCACCTTTTCATTATTTGTTCTGTTTGTCAACATGGTATCTTCTGCTGCTATTTTCCGTATCCACAATCTGAGAATTGTCCTATACATTCTTATTGCCTCCTCAGCTCAATAATGTGTACTGAGCAAAGAGAAACAGACTGCAACTCTCTCAAGATGAGTTATTGTTTGGTGACCAATGTTTGTATTTTTGTATTTGGATATAAAAATCTTGCTGTTTCCACCTGAAACTTAAGGCAATTGTTACCTTCCATGCACAATTGTGTTTCATGGTGTCTTCAGACTTGCTTCACCTTTTAAAATTATGTTTGATACAGGGGCTTTAACTGGATGATGAAGAAAGTGCTTTCTAACACTGGCTATTTAATTTAGTTGTACACTGGACCCTCGTTATAGCCTGGGGTTCAGGATCCATGCTCAGTCCTGCATTTACACGGGGGATGCATTGCCAATTTAAATATTTAAATTTCGTATCCATGGCAACGACTGTACTGTATGCAAACCCACACTATAGTGACGCGGCTATAGCGAGGATCCGGTGTAATTAGTACTGTAACTCTGCTTAATGAAATATGAAATGTATTTATTGTATTGGATTTTGTGGGTAACTTTCATGCTGGATTATGTCATTCTTTTGGTATTATCAGTGTCCTTGAAAATGCAAATAGGTGAACTTCTTATTTTATGGGGTGTGCTGTTGAGTTCCCAATACTGATTTATAGTTTCATATGCGTAACTGCTTTGGCTGAGGCCTTTATACCCTGAATACATATGGGTAAATATTCAGATTTATTAAAAGCTTATTGTCAGAAAGAAGTTGGAAAACATTTCTAGTTTTGTGTGAATTTGTTTGAGTATTAGACTCTAGTATAGGTTTGCAAGCTGGTCAGTTGTCCGGTTATCTGATTGTGGCCAAATATTGTCATATATTCCAATAAGAATGCCCTGATGTAGGCAGTAGCCTACTTTGATAGTATCATAGTGCTTACTTAAATGTCTTGCTAACTCTCTTTACTATATGCTAATGCCACATGGGCGGGAGGGAAGAGGTGAACTAACTGAAAATTAAGCATCTTGACTGGATTCTTCTAGAATAAACATTATATGTATATGTGACCCAGGTCCTAGGGGAGCTACAATGGAGTTACTTAATTAGGGCAAACCCCAAAGAATGGGGCAGACAATGCCCAAAACTGGTTGATTTTCCAATACTTAGATTTACCAGCCAGAACGAAACAGCTTTTATAATACTTTACTGGTTACCCAGAAGCCAACAGCAGTAACCCAGCCTTAGGCCTCTACCCAGACACCCAAGTCTAATATGATGAGGATTTCTGAAAATCTTACATATTACCTCCCAAGTTAATGAATATTTCAGCTCTTACCCAAATACACACTTAGAGAACTAAACGGATTTTTTTAAAAAAAGAAAAGAGTGTATTGGCTACAAGATCAGTATACATACAGACATGAGTATAGTTCTGAGATCAGATTTATAGAGGGGATGGTGAGCTTTGTAGTTACAAAGAGTACTTTCAGAAATAGTCCATAGATTATAGTTCAATGTTCATATTCAGGGTGATCCAGATGAGAACAAAGATCTCAGTCTTTTATGACTCAAGCTTCCCTATATAAGAGCAGTTTTCAAACCAGGGGTCGTGACCCCCCGAGGGGTCGCCATCCGCTTCTAGGGGGGGTCGCAAGCTGCTGGCGCTGGTGAAAAGCCACCGATTGAATTACTTCCACATTTGGTGGCTTTTCGGTGGACATACAAGGGTCTGTGGAGCACTGTTAGAAAGTAAAAATGGGTTGCGGTGGCAGAAAGTTTGAGAACCGGTGTCATATAAAGCAGATGTGAGATCAGGACCCAGGATACCTTTATACAGTTCCAGGCCTTCTTTTGATAGCTCAGAATCCTTAGGTGAACAATGGGCAATCATGGAGACTTTGAAGTAGACCTACTTCCTAAGCATCAGTGGTATTTAGCTACAGAGATTAAGTAAGGCAAGATTTCCACCATTCACAGGTGATTTGCAATACATTTCAAAGAGAGATGAATACAGTGATATGGGTATTTTTACGGTTCATTTAAATGTTAAGATCTTCTTTTGATATCTGAATTAACATAATACACCATAGACAGGAACTGTTTGAGTACATTGGTAACCTCTAACAGTAAATTATGTAAACATTTTTAAAGACAAACATTATCTACCAAGATGTCCCTAATCCTGAGTCATTTAGCCTGCAAGCTCCTTAACCCTTTCTGGTCATGTGTCACAGTGTATCTTTATTTGCATACTGGGCCATCAATGTAGATGGTGGTTTACAAACAGGGCCGCCCTTACTCATATGCAAAGTATGCAGGTGCACCAGGAAATTTGCAGGGAGGAAATTTGGGCACCAGGAAAATAGGGCTCCAGAATAGCTAGGGATGGCCCTATTTAGAAAGCACACTAAACTGGTCCAAGACACTGTTCCTGCCCCAAAGATGTTAGTTAGGACTGTCAGTTGCAGTTAATGCATGCGATTAATACACACAAAATAACTAGATTTTAAAAAAATAGTTGCAATTCACAGTTTTAATCGCACTGTTCAACAATAGAATACTAATTTAAATTTGTTATAAATATTCTTGGAAGTTCTCTACATTTTCAAATATATTGATTTCAATTACAACACCAAATACAAAGTGTACAGTGCTCACTTTGTTTTTTTATTGCAAATATTTGCACTGTAATAAAGATAAACAAAAGAAATAGTATTTTTTCAAATCCCCTCCTACAAGTGAGCACTGTACACTTTGTATTCAGTTTTATTTAAAATGAATATATTTGAAAATGTAGAGAAAGTCCAAAAATATTTATAATTAATTTGTATTCTGTTATTGTTTAACAATGCAATTAAAATTGCAATTAGTCATGACTTTTTTTTAATTGTTTGACAGCCCTAGTTACAATCTAAACTGACTAGACCAACACAGAAATTTACTCAGAAGGGAATGGGGATTGAAGAGAAGGGTTCACAATCACTAAATCTCCCCCCACCAACATGGGAAAAAAGATGAACAGTTGTTTGAAGAGTTGTCCTCCTGCCTATTTAGCATAAGTGCATTTAAAAACTACTGTACAGTTAGAGTTTATTTAAATTCACGTTTTTTGGTTTTGTAATTACTCTGTCTTGAATAGGTTAGCATTTAAACGCTAACCTAACATTGCATTAAAAGGTAGTAATAATTTGAGTTAAGTTCTAAAATATTAAATATGTGAAAATGAAATTAACAGAACTTTAAGTAAATTGTCCTTTGGAATTAGGCACAAGAGGCTATCTACCACTAAGTCTGTTGGACACTTCAAAGTTTCAGTCTTTTGTTAGTGTTCTAAAAAATTAGTGATTTAAAATAACAGACCATTTTTGACATTATTTGGCCAGTGAATTGTCCAATTATTTTTGGACCGGACAAATACTCAACCCTACTCTACTATATATGGGTATGATTATTACAATTCCATCAGCAGATGAATGGATAGGGTCTCTAGTTGTACTGTAGCTCTTTTAAATATCATTCTGTGTTATGCTGAAATACTGTTTGTTCAACTTTGTACATGATTCATTCACTAATGAATCAGAAGAGAGACTCTCCATAATACGGGAATTGAGCATACACTTTAGCATTTTTCCATGTTCATCACTGTTATAAAAGCTGTAATAACTAAGGTACTAGCCCTTCATCAGATTTAACACACAGGCCTAATGTGCAGCAAGGGGACATGCAAGACTTGATAACACTTGTTATCCAGAGATACCATAAGCCTTTCACACTTCCTCATTTTGTTATGATGTACTCTACTTCGTAGGGGAATGTATTTTCAGGATCATGGTGGGAGTTTATTGATGCTTTTAAGATAAGATCTGCAAAAGGGATTTTAAAAAAAAAATAATTGAAGAGTAGACATTACTGTTGCTGAATGCCGAAGTACGTATGATTCAAGCCATTTCAGCAAATCTAGTATCTTAAATTACCTCCTTCACCTCGCTCCTTTCTTTTAGGTCTAGGAAGTGAAGTTACCTTCTCTTGTAGACTCATTCCAAAGTGATGCCCCACTAAGTACTCTGTTGATGGCTTCACAACAACAGATTGGAGATAAAATAAATCTGAATATTTTATTCTCCAATATTCAGTGGTTCTGTAGTATTTTCTTTAAAAATGATGTTACTCCTTATATACTAATTTCTCTTCCACATAGCGGTTGAGGAGCTAGTCCACAAAACAGTTTTTAAAAAGGCTTGCCTACGCACAGTTTTTGTACTGATTTAACTATATTGGTTCATTCATAGCAATAAGCTATACCAATATAAGCACCTTTATACCTATATAACGGCATCCACATTGGGATCTGCACCGATTTTAGCTACATCCGTTGCTAAACCAGTATGAATAGATTGATGCAAAAATGATGGGTAGACAAGCCCTAAGTAGTGCACACTGTGGAAGAAGTTTGGTAACCCCTGTATATTGCAGGAAAGAATAAAGAAAAAGTGGAGTTAAGCCAGAAAAAGAGAGATGGTGTATTAATAGCTAGAGACGCGTAGTAAGTTAATTTTATTTTATATATAAAAACAGATACTGTAATTGATTTTTTTTACTGTTTTTTCCTTTAAATGTAAGGTTTTCTGACTGGGATTCGGGGAGGAGGAGAGGAAACATTGCATGGTTTGTGGGCCATTTCCTACTTCTTTCCCTTGTCAAAATAGCACTGCTTCTTATATACCGCTCTTCAGGTGGGTTTTCAGGGAACTGTAGCAGGATTATAAAATCTATTTCTTGTCATGTTGCCAAAGAAATTCCCCCACGAGAACTATAGTCATAGGACTTGCCAGAGACTGTTAACTGGTCCTGACTTTATAAAGTAAAACAATTGTACAAAACTGATAAGGTTTTTCCCCCCATACTCATTTTTTGCTAGATGTTGAATAAAGATGAGAAGCCTGGGACTTTTGCCATGGGAAAATGGGATAGCTCACAACCGTCAGGCTAAAAACATGAGTGTTTACTTACCTGATGATCAAATCTATTAAATAACGACTTTGTTTTTGATCTGCAGATTTTTGCATTAATAAATGTCTCCTACAGTCTAAGTATAAAAGCTTAATATGAACTTTTTTTTGTTGTGCCCACCCTTTAGCGGCCAGTGCAGTCTTTTGGACAGACAGGAAAAAGGTCCAAGGTACAGTAGACGTGTGCTGGCATGCTACAGAAGTCCTTCATGCTCGATGAAGTCTTGTCACTTTGTGAAAAATGCCTTGAGTTTAGTTATAGCCTTTATTTTTGGCAATAAAGTTTTTTGTTTTGCTTTTGGATTTTTGTCTTGCCTAGTTATCTGCTTTTGTAGTTTGCCTTTATTTTTTTGGTGGCTTCTTATTGCTAGAGAGGGGAAATGCCTTTCCACTGCTTCTTATTTTATTTTTTTATTAATTGGAATTATTCTATTGTGATGATGTTGTGATGACTTCAAAGCTGTAACTGTTTTTGTTTGCTTTTTCCCTTTAAAAAATGATTGACTTTATTTTAAAATATTAAACATACATATTCTAGGTAAGTGGTTATACATTTGGCAGTAAATTGAGTGGAATAATATCAGTGTGAGGTGTTCTAATGTACATTTATTTTTAACTGTAGTTTTTAATTAAAAATACTTTTCTTTAGTCAAATACAAAGTTAAAGCTAGTTCGGAGCCTTGCTGTGTGTGAAGAATCTCCACCGCCTCCCATAGCTGAAATATCACAGGACGTTCAGGTAAAAATCATGTGACTGAAGCTTCTGAAACCTAGTTGAAGTCATTTGCTCTTCAAAGAATATTTGAAAGAAAGACTTACTAGTCGTATGTTGGTAGTGGCGGTGGGAAAGCCTTGTTAGTCCCAGGATATTAGAGAGACAAGGTGCATGAGGTAATATCTTTTATTGGACTAGTTTCTGTTGGTGACTGAGGCAAGCTTTCAAGGTTATACAGACGGAGCTCTTCATCAGCTATGTGTATGCTCAAAAGCTTCTCTCTCTCACCAACAGAAGGTGCTCTAGTAAAAGATATTATCTCACCCACCCTGTCAGACTTAATAGCCTTCAGTTAGATCTGTTTTAACATGCAAACAGCAAACAAAATGATTTTTACTTATTTTTAAAAAACTTATTTCACAAATATTTGGCAAAGAACCATGACCATCCTTTGTATCCCCCTCACCCCGCTTTTTTTAAATCCACAACATAAAACCAAAATGTCCTTTGGCCAAAGTACTGTTTGTTTTTCATGACCTAGAATTGTGGCTTAGATTTTTTTGGTTTGCTTGGTTTGGCTTTTGGTTTTTAATTTTTAACTACTTTAATATGTTTTTGAAGAAGTTTTAAATTGCTCAAGTGCTGCTGGAAATCACTGAGATACTAAAGTAGAGAGCAGTTTCATAGTTGGAATGTAAAATAATTTGCTAGTTTCTTGTTTTTAGGAGCAATATTAAACAAACTGGTGTATGTTTTGAGTTTAGCTTGAAGTTCTGCCTATTGGCTTTAACAGTGATATTGATCTTAATTGCTAGTAACTCAACTGAGCCTTGCCTGAAATGTATAGAGGGAGGAACGGACCTGTGCCACTTCAGTTCCTTCTCAACTGACTGCAGCTCAAGACTGAGTTCTGTAGTGTCTGTCTATTTGACACAGATTTTTTTCTTTCCTTTATTTTAATGTTGTTTTCTCTTAACATGGTTTATGCTTTGTGGAGGGGAGAGGAAAGAGGATGTTCCCATCCCCCTTTTTCTTTAAGGTTGGGCCCCCTTTTTGGTTGGGCCTTCTCAGCCATTGGGTTACACCCAAGATCCCAGAACTCAAGCCTTGCCAGATCTGCCACAGGTCCTTTCACCACAGTGACAAGCACTCTAGATTCCTCCACTGCCTTGGAGAGTCTCACATTTTGATAGAATGCAAGATCAGCTCCAGCTTCAAGAGTAGATTTCAGACTGAGGGAAGACTGATTAAAACAGCTTCTCATGGAGCACCTCTTAAAGATGAGGGGCCTGACTCTTTCTAGCCCTCCATTGCCAGCAAACTGACGCCAGGGGACAGCATCAGTCTCTCAGAAGACATCTAAATATAAGAGACTCTAGTCTCCCTGATAGAAGAGAAGAGAGAATTCCCTTCTTAGATATGGGAACAAAGGAATCTCACATTCTTGTGCGGGTACCACTGAGGCTCCTACCTGTCATGGTACCGAGATATCCGCACCACCAAGAAAGGCTTCTTGTACCTAGAAGCCCACCACTAGGCAGCTCTGAACAACTGATTGATTAGTTAGTACTGGTATCAGACTCTTCCAAGAGGAAGGACTCCTCAAGGAGTAAAGACTCTTGAAGAAATCATTTTCTATTCACCTGGTACCATTTACCTTCACACAGACCATGCAGACTGATCATCTGTACTGTCCCCAGAACTGCTGGAGGTATTTCACATGGAGGAGCAATCCCCCGGCTCACTAGTATTATCCAGGTTCCTCTCTGAAAAGAACTTTCAGATTTTGGAGGAACATGAGTCCCTTCTAAGGAGGTCTGTCACTCCCCTACCAGGAGGGTTTTCCCACCTGTTTTCATGTGCCAGCTAGAACCAGCAACACCCGCCACCCCCACCACCAGTCATCCTCATCCTCGTACAAAGGGACTGATGCCCTCAGCTTCACCACTGGACACAAAAGAGGACACTTCCTCCGATTCAGAAATATTCATCCAGGGCTCCACCGCCTTTTATTCTATCCTGTCTCCTTCAAGATGTTCCTGAGAACAAGACGCCAGGAATCAGCCAACAGGAAAACCCCTGGGGCCCTGCTCCGTCTCCTCTTTAGTTCCACCGAGGAGGGGCATTTTGGAACCCTTGTGCCCCTTGCATTGACGCGGACTTCAGAGTGACCTCACATAAGATTCTCAGCCACTAACACATCGGATCATTCCATGGCCTCCTCAAGAAGTCCTTGCAGAGGAACAGGAGCTGAGAATAGAGGAAGAGCCGCCACCATCCCCTTTCATACCAGACTAGACTACCATGTCTTCTTCCCCCGCCTCCATTCTGTGTCTTCACACATACCTGCAGAGCAGACACCAGAGCCTCTGGTGAAGCACTTTTACACTTAGGACAGAATCTGCTCCCACTTCTGCACTGATGGAGTCTTCTTATGTGGAACGCCCATAGGGATGATAATTGAAAGACAAAGGAGAGGATACTTATATTGCAAAATTACAGTTACTGTACAAGATATTTTGTCTCTCTGAATGCCTAATCACCTACCCTCCTTTCCCCACAGAGCGTGGGGGAGACAAATGGCATGGACACTGCTAATAAAAATCTCCAGTCAAAAGTGCACAAGTGCATGAGTATACTATGTGGAGCACCATAGCAACAAAACATCTCAAAGGAGTCCAGCTACCATACAAAATAAGTAACCTCACCTTCTCCCAGTTGTTGAGTTCAGTTATCTCAACCTGGGAAGGTAAAGTCTGTGTGATCAGCCTGCTAGGAGGTGGTAATGCTGGATCTGCTGTGCTTTCTACCCTTGAAGAGAGCAGCTCTCGCTCTGCTGCTTCTCCTTGTAGTGCCTCATTCTCTGCATCCTCTTCTTCTAGCAGGACTCCTCACTCTGGAGGAGGCACAGGTTCTGCTGCTTCCTGTTCAATATCTTGGTATGGTCTATGCCTATACACGAGCTAGCAACAGGATTTGTTATCTCCAATTCAGTGGTTAGGACTCAGCCCTCCTCCAGTTTCGTAAGCTTTGCTGTTTTTGTGGATCAAGGTTGTGTGCAGATGGTCACTGTGACATGGAATGCAGTGGTAAAGTAATGCACTTCCTTAACTTTCCCTTGCTTCTCTTATTTTCTGTCATTAATTGAGAAGGAAAGCTAAAGGTCTTAGTTTAAAAAAAAAATCTATGTCCGGTAAGATTAAGGGGACAGTAAGATGGAATTTTTGTAATATGAGGAACAAAAGGAATACCAACAATAGTATGTGTCTGTTACTGATAAGGACATTAAAATTGTCTATAATGATGCACAAATAGAAATGTTTAATAGATATTTCTGTTTGGAAAGAAGCTGGACTGTTTGTTAACAGTTTATGGTGATAAAGAAATATTTTCTCTTCCAGCAGTAACTTGGGAGGATGTTAAACAGAAACTGCCAAAGTTTAAACATCCTTTAACTTGTAAGACCAGATAATTACCATCCAAGACTTGAAAATCTGTGAAATCCGTCTCTGAGCCATTAATGCTGATATTTAACAGATCTTGGAATACCGGGGAAGCTCCAGAGGACTGTAAGAAGCTGAACTTATGACAGTATTTTTAAAAGGGCTCATGGGATGATTCTGGTAATTATAGACCAACTTTCTTGACATTGATCCCAGGAAAAATCATGGAGAGAGTGGCACAGGATTCAAAAATAAAGAATTATTATTATAATTTATGCAGATCAACATGGATTTAAGGAAAGTAGGGCTTGTCAAAACAAGCTTGTACAGTTTTTTGATGACAGCAGAAGTTTCATTGGCAGAAGTAACTATTGATGTTATGCACTTAAACTTCAATGAGGCTTTTGACTTAGTATCATGACCTTCTGGTTTTAAAATGAAAATAGCATTATACAAAACACACAGTAGATTAAAAATTGGCTAACTGATAGATCTCAAAAAGTTATTGCAAATGGGCAGCCATCAGTCAATGGGACCATTTCTACAGCTGTCCCTCAAGGGGTCTGTTCTTGACCTGATGGTATTCAATATCTTTATCAATCAACTGGATGAAAACATAAAATCACTGCTTGTAAAGTTTGCAGATGATACAGATTGGTAAAGTGATAAATAATTATAAAGACAGGTCAGTTATACAGAGCAATCTGAATTGCATGGTAGTGTGGGCTCATTTGAGCATAATGTGTATTAATACAGCTAAGTACCAAGTCATATGTCCAGTAAACAGACATACACATCACACGTATAGGATGAAGGATTATTTTAGATAGCAGTGATTCAGAAAAGGATGTAGGGCTCCTGGTGGATAATCAACTGGTAGCTGAGAGCACAAATTCAGTCCTTGGATGTATGAGGAGGAGGATATCAAGTTGAAGCAAGAAGATAGTATTGCCACTATATATGGTATCGGTGGGAATTTTACTGGAACATGGTGTCCACACTATTAAAATTGATGTTGACAATCTGGAAAATGTTCAGAAAAAGGCTACAAGTATTATTCAAGATCTGGAGATCCTGCTTTACAGAGAGAGATGAAAGAAACTCCAATTTATTTAGTTTACCAAGGAATAGGTAAAGTGGTGTTTTGGTCATAGCCTGCAAGTACTTGGATGGGAAAAATAGCAGTCTTTCCAGACTGAAGAAGAAAGTGGGAGTGGTATAATTCCATGATAGACAAGGTTGTTATCATAATATGCAATGAATTATGTTACAATGTGGACTTTGATATGATCAGTGTCTTAGCTAGTTGATAGTTTGCCAGTTGTTGAAGGCATTGACTGTGAAGGAGTGCCAACAAAGCTTAGGCACTTGTCCTTCTGTTTGTTACTTGTTAAAACAGTTGCTGCAGGCCAATTTTGCAGTACAGTACAAATGTGATACCCTTCATCTTAAATTCAACTAAATTCTTATGTAATGTAAATTACTGAGTGGAAAGTATTTCTGAATAATGTATATACTTAAGTTGTGTCTACAACATTTTGTTTTCTTATCTGGCTAACATAGAAGCAGCCAAAGATGATGTACCATTGCAACTTTGTGGTAAAAATTAATATCCAGTATGGATTAGTTTACAGTTCTACGTAGTGAATATACAATATTGCTACCTCTGTTGCACAAGTGTAACTTTTCCCTAAGGTATGCTGTTCAGAATCCAACCACAACCGTTGGTAAATTGTTTTAGTGGTTAGTAGCCTTCCCTGTTAAAAATGTGTGCATTATTTCCAGTCTGAATTTGTCTAGTTTCAACTTCGAGCCATTGGATCTTGTTCTACTTTTCTCTGCTAGATTTGAAGAGCCTACTATTAAATATTTGTTCCCTGTGTGGGTACTTAGATTGTTAATGAAGCCACCCCATAACTTTCTCTTTGTTAAATATATGGAGCTCCTTGAGTCTGTCACTATAAGGCATATTTTCTAATACTTTAATCATTCTCATGGCTCTTCTCTGAACCATCTTCAATTTGTCAACATTCTGATATTATCAATACCAGAACTCAACACAATATTCTAACAATGTAGGGAGAGTGCCAAGAACAGGGGCAAAATTGCCTTTCTACTTCTAGTGGAGATTCCCCTGTTTTTGCATCCAAGGATGCCCTTTTTGTCACAGCATTGTGCTTGGAGCTCATGTTCAGCAGACAATCCCAAATCTTTTCAGAGTCACTGCTTCCCAGGATAGTCTCCCCCATCTTGTAAGTATGGAGTCTTTATTCCTAGATGTATATACTTATGCTTAGCCATATTAAAACACACATTGTTTGCTTGCACCCAGATTACCAAGTGATCCATATCACTCTGTATCAGTGACCTGTCATCTTTA
This sequence comes from Dermatemys mawii, assembly GCA_007922305.1. NCBI lineage: Eukaryota > Metazoa > Chordata > Testudines > Dermatemydidae > Dermatemys > Dermatemys mawii. The sequence goes on from ML677353.1 coordinate 14,915,732, forward strand.
TCCACTCTCCCAATTTTTGTGCTATCTGCAAATTTAATCAGTGATATGTTTTCTTCCAGGTCATTTGTAAAAATGTTAAATAGCATAGGGCCAAGAACCAGTCCCTGTGGGACCTCATTAGAAACCTCCCTGTTCAATGATTCCCTATATATATCTTGAGACTATCAGCCAGCTTTTAATCCATGTTAATTTTATATTCTATTTTTAATCAAAATGTCATGTACCATGTCAAATGTTTTATAGAAGTCCAAGTATATTATATCAGCACTACTACTTGCATCAAACAAACTTGTAATCTCATTTTAAAAAAATCAAATCCTCCTGTTCCCCCTTTTTAAATACTAGTGCAACATTAGCTTTCTTTCAGTCTTCTGGAACTTTCCTAGTATTCCAAGATCTATTGAAAACCAACATTAATGGTCCAGCGGGGAGCTCAGGCAGCTTTTAAAACTCTTCAGAGCAAGTTATCCAGACCTGCTAATTTTAAAAATGTTTAACTTTAGTAGCTGTTGTTTAACATCCTCCTGATGTACTAGTGGAATGGAAAGACTATCATATGATATTAGAAAAGAAAATGATTGAGGATGTCAGTGAGCTTGTGTTTGACTCATATTTTAATACATTATATCTTGCGTGCAGGAAATTCCAGTCTTGTTAATATTCTATCAAAACTGAGGTTCATAATGTTTACTGTCAACAAGGGGAAAAAAACTCTTTTTGGATCAGAATCTTCTTTCCAGAAAGCTTCGGTCGTCTTCTCAAAACCAAGAGTTTCAAATCTGGTGAGAAAGAGGGAGGTGAAGTTAGTTGAACTATTCATTTCAAAAGAACACTAGCAAAGTTTGTTTTGGAAGAGCATATTTTTATTCAAGGCACTACTCTAAATATGCATTGTGCAGCAAACCCTCCAGAGCACTTCCTTCTATGGGCAGACCTCTATGGTCATAAAGATTACACAAGTGCTCTGTCATGTCTAGGGTTTATCTGTAGAATTATCCAAGAAGTCAGTTCATTTTTTTAAAGATGTTATGAAATAATCATACTGGAAAGGCAATCCTAGACTACTGGGCTGTGCCTCTAGATTTGGCCCCAGAAACAGTCATTTTGTCTACTTCATAGATGTTATACTTACCCCTTAAAACTGATAGATTCTTGCAGAGATGAAGGATGATAATACCTCATAGGAGTGTTGAGGCTTTATTTAATAAAATTTGTAAAGTACTTTGAGATCCCTAGCTGAGAGGTGCTACAGAAATGCAATTTTATAAAATATTATACAAATATAAAATTTGGAGTTTTAATATTAAGTGAATGAAATTGTAACTGGAGCAGTGAATCCCAGAGACTGACATTTAATATTAAACCTTTTCAGTTTGGTCTTATGTTACAAGGTGCTTACAAAGAGATAATAACTTATCTAGACAAATGATGGCAAGTGAACAGCTACTTTTTTCAAAAATTGTATGCTTTAGGATTTTATGCGGCCTTCAGTAAATAAAGATCCTCAACGACTTCATAAAGGGAAGATTTTCTGTAATTTTCATAGTAATTTATTTGCCTATGAGTTTATCATAGTCTCTGAACAGGGTTGAATTTTTTCTCTTTTAAGGACATTTTCCTTAGAATAAAAAAAAAAAAAAAAGCCAAAGGAAAAATGTGTGAAAGTCAAGGACTATTTTATATGTTCACTCAGTGGCCTGGATTTTTTCACTACATGTTAGTTCCAGAGGTTGTGAGTGAAAGGGCCTGGTCTCAGCTGAATCCTTTTAAGTCAAATTCTAGAGCTCTGCAGGACTCAAAGTGAAGATAAATTTTAGGATACTTTACAGGCTGAGTAATTCCGATGACTATTAACAGTGGAAGTGAACACTATCTCAATGTATGAGAACAGACAAGCGAACAAAGAGCTCTGATGGGAAAGTTCTATTTGCATTTCAGTGTGGATTCTGTTAGGCAATATGCTTAGAGTAAATATCCTCACCACTGACAGACTAAAGAACACAAAGTTTTACCTAGGGAATAAAAGCTAAACATAGACAAAAATCTATAACTTTCCAGGCAAGTGGGTCATATTTCATTAGATTCTTCAGTCTTTGCAGCAAACAAAATGGAAAGCACAGGAAGCTTTCCATCACAGTCCTGGGGAATCAGTGGTGGTAGAAGAATGCCCCATCTGAATGGATGCATTTCCTTTTTACCCTTCTCCATTTTAAAGGCTATGATTTAGTCATGGGTATTTTTAGTAAAAAGTCACAAACTGGTTACAGGTGGTAAACAAAAATGCATGGCTCGTGACCTGTCCGTCACATTTACTGTATACCCCTGACTAAAACTTGGGTGGAAGAGGGGCTGCTTGGGGGTGCCATGAGTGGTGGGAGAGGGCAGCCCAGATACTGGGGGGTGGGGTAGTGGCACACGGCCTGGGCCCCCTGCTGGCGGGGGGGGTGGCGTCGCTTGGCCCAGGTCCCTGTTGGTGCTGGTGGGGAGGAGGGTTGGCAGGTCCAGCAGGCTCCCTACCTGGCTCTATGCTTCTCACCTCTCCCCACAGCAGCAGCAACGTTTGGGTGTGGAAGGGGGTAGGGGGCTGGAGTGTGGGACAGAGTGAGGTGGGCTCTGGGCAGCGCTTACCATGAGGGGGCTCCCCAGAAGCGGTGACATCCCCCTTGCTCAGCTCCTAGGCGGAGGCATGGCCATGCAGCTCTGCATGCTGCTTCTGCCCAGACCACTGGCTTCGCAGCTCCCATTGGCTGCAGGTGGAGGCAGCATGCGTCTCAGAGCTACCTGTCCATGCCTCTGCCTAGGTGGTGAGCGAGGGGGATGTCGCTGCTTCTGTGGAGAGTCCTTCCTCTCTCTCTCTCTCTCCCTCCCCCAGTAAATGCTGCACAGAGCCTGCCTCACCCTGTCCCATGCCCCAACTCCCTCCCCCTCCCACACCTGAATTCTGCTGCTGGGGGATGGGATGTGGTGGCCCAAGACTCCCCCAGCAGTAGCTGGTGCAGCTGGTGTATGTGCTGCTGCAAATGTCATGGAGGTCACGGAAAGTCACAGAAACCTGTGACCTCTGTGACAAACTCGCAGCCGTATCCATTGTTATAGAGCCTTATTAGGAAAGAAATTAAACAAAGTTGATTTATTAACCCAGATCTTTAAACTATTGTTGTATGTTTTCTATTTGGGATAAGAGTAGAATGAGCAACTGTCAGATGAAACCTGGTGAAATTAATGGGGGAGTGGGGGAAATGATGGTGGTGTGAAAATTCTCTTTCTACCTACTGATGTAGTTCTGACTTATAAAAGGAAGTGGAGTAGCATATGCTAGTGCTGGATCCAAGTCATGCTAACTCAGTTGCCTAGTGAAAAAATGTTTCTTTTTTCTAAGTAACATAAAAATAATGAAGTTAGATAACTGAAGAGCCACCCATGTTTTTCGTTCAGATGAAGGGAAGAAAATGATGGTGGCTTCATACTATATTCAAGTTTACAGTGAGCTGAGAAAGAATATTTTGTGGTGGAAGCTACAGGTTTTCAGCCAAATGAAGCTTTTGGACTAAAACATGAATACATGGAGAAGCAAAATATTTGTGATTAGTAGTGGCAAATACAGAACTTCAGGTGTCTATAGAAAAATAGCATGTACTGTAGGTTACTAGAACAATTGAGTATTTATTTATAATTTTGGTTTTCAGATAATGTAGAAATTCAGCAACACGTGTTATGCATTTTCAGCATTTGAAAATTAATAGGTCTAACATTGCTATATGCAAATGTCAGTACTAGTTTTAATTTTTGTGTGTGATGTCACCCTCACAGGCAGCCTCAGTAGAGATTAAACAGGTATGAAGGCCAAGTTACCCCGTCACCTGTAGGCATAATCTTTAGTTTAGATTAAATTAAAAAGGAAACTTCTGTGTTCTCTTTTCGGGGGGAGAGGGATCCAGTCTGTGACAGTGTATCCAGTTGTATAAATAAATGCAGATTTTGAGATGGATTTCTTGGAAATATAGTTTGCTAGCAAACATATATTAAACTAAAAATTCTGGGCATAAATAACCTTTGTCAAATTTGATATTATCTTAATTCACTAAACTATTAAAGAAATGTAAACAACTTGTTGGTGAAATTGGGAAAGCTGGTCCCCCTTCGAACTTACTTGTTTAAGTTCTTGTCATTGGTGGTGTGCTATGAAAGTTTACGTCACATTCTCACTGCGGTTGCTTAGTGCAGGGATAAGAGCTGGCAATGAGGAGCCTAATGATAAACTGAGCAATTCACTATTTAAAAAATTGGCCTATGCTATATATTTTCTTAAATACCTAGAACATTTTAATATAATCGTGAAATAGGATATGTCTTTGAGACGTATGTGCGCTATAAAATATTTAAATGTCTCCTTTCCATGTTTTCTCTAAAAGTTTTGATAGCAATTTTTGTTTGAAATTAGTTCTCTAAGAGGATCTGAAGACACTTATTACACTGGTTACTTTTCCATTATCAACGAACATGTTACAAAGCAATTTTCTGATACAGCCTATAGCTTACTTAAAAGAGATTCCATTATGACTGATCTTACTTTTCTACAGGAGAAAATTCATATCCAGTTAACGCAGTCTTTTGAGAAAGAAGAGAAGCCCGCAAAAGATGAAATGGAAAAGGAAAAATCCAGTGATAAATTGTCCAGAAAAATGTTATCAAGAGGTTTGTTATCATTCTGCTTTTAAATTATATTTTAAGTAAACTATCTAATGTCCATATTAATAACCTTGAGTGATGTTGATGGAATAATTACTGTGAATAATTCTGTTGTGCTAAAAGTCAAATGCATATAGTTTTTCAGCAAAGATTTCAGGCCTGATTTTTTTTTTTTTTGAAGTCTCACCGCAGGGTCCACTTGTACATGGTCAGTTTCTATGTGTAAACATAACATGCACAACTTTTGATGCACTAACATTTGCACTCGGGTGAACATCAGATCCCATCTCCTTAATTTTTCATGGTGGTGGTTGAGAAATGGATGGAATTTACTTTCTTCAATTTAGAGGGAGCGAGAGAAAACTGATAAGGCTAAATGTGACCTACTCTTTCAGTGTGTGTATGTTTGTGGACAGTGTAATTCTTTGTGATTTTGGAAACAAATGCTTAAATGTCATTTACTTCCGGAATCCCAATATTAAGAAGATAGTATGTGTACATAATAGGTGGAGAGAAAATTCAGTGAGAAAATAATTTGATTTTAACCTTTCAAGATGTAATTGAAAACTTACCTCATTTTTAAAAATAAGGAGAAAAAATCTCTTATTCGGGAGGGAATCTATCTCAGGAGGTACCATCTCTTGAGGTGCTTCACAGTTGTCAGGAGAGAGTGTTTGCTGCAGCAGACATACTTCTCTTCCTGATGCAGGCTGGCATGAACATGGTGAAGCTGTTGCTTGCCCTTATCCCCACATACCTTTTGGGATAGTTGATTCTAAAGGGGCTGTCCGAGGGAGCAGTCTTTGTGCTCCCAGGAGTTTGGGGGCTGAGATTATGCCCTGGCTTTGTATGGGAGAAGCAAATTGGGGAGGAGGAGTCTCATTGTACTACTCCTTCCCCATGTTCACGAGAAGCCAATATTCTTAGTGAAATTAGTAATTACTTTTTGAGACGTCCCTAAAAGGAAAAAGATTTCAAAGGTTTTCAGAATGAAGATGGGAGTGGGTCAATGGCAGGAGTAAAAACATCCTTCACATTGACTGTTGTGGACTGGTTTGTTAAAGACTAGCTATTCTTTTCTATTTACCAAAAACTTAGAGGATAACTGAGGTAGCAGATATGCAAAAATAGTACAAATTTGTTCCTGTCCCTGGTGAACAACACTTCATTAAATTGGAAAACTTTGAGTAGGTATATATTAGCTGATCGGTGATCCTGAGATTTTAGGTCAGCTTTTGTTCAAATAAATTACCCCAAAACAGTTATCCAGACATCTTGAATCAAACAAATTGTGCTGTAGTGCCATAAAACCAGTATTTTTTAAATGAAAGTTCTAGTACTTGTATTTACCATGTACTTCAAGCCTATAGCAGCCGTTCCTGTGTCATTTCAGTGCCTCTTGTCCTTGTTGGAAATCAGAAGTTCACACAAATTTAAAATAGTTGGGGTACAGAGTTAACTGAGGATTTTTTGTCTTCAAATCTTGAAAATCAAGTTTTGGGTGGTGGTAGGGTGGGGAAAGCTACATCATGATGTTTTTTAACCTAACCAGTGTGTTCATCCTTTAATATGTTCCCTAAACATATCATGAAAGAAATTATTCTCTTTAAAATGATGTGGAGTTAAAGGCAGAGTAGCAGAATAGTAGAGAGAGACTTAGGCAACTGTTCCTCTCTCTCTATCTTGTTACATGTCATTTGGTAGTTTAAGCACTTTGTATTTTCAGCACACTTTACAAGTTAAACTTGCCTAATGTTAGTTTGGTTTCCCGTTGATGATTACTAAATTGTTATAGCTTAAAAACTGATAATTAAACAAATTTACCAAAATTACAAAAATAAAGAGCACTTCATTTTTTAGCTTTATAAATGTTTTGCCAGGAATGCTCCTGGAAATTTGGTATCTTGTTTTCAAGAGTAATTGAGAGCAGGCTAGATTAAGGCAATCCAGGACTGACCACTAGGGGCAGCTGGAGCGTAGGCACAAATCTATGCTACTCTTCACTTGGAAATGGGTTGGAGTGTCAGCATATCTCTTGGTGAGCCCTAAGAATTAGAACATCAGGAGGTGCTTGGATATTGCAGTGATCGGTGCCAATACGTACTTCAAAAGTAAATAAAATAACTTTGTGCGTCGCCTATTTTGAGGCACAGAGCATAGGTACCCAAGCTAATAGGTTGAAAACAGCAGGAACGAGAAGAGGCATTACATAACCTGAAGTGTTTGCTGTTGTGCGGGGATATTTGGAAGTTGTTGAAGAGAAGTCACAGAAGGCGTCTCTTAAATGTGTAATTCCACTAAAGGAAAGGTACACTGAACCTGAGCTTGTAAATTATACATCACAATGGTTAGATGTGTACTTTTTATAAAGTATTACATCACCTAGCGCAAATCTATAATGCTGGAAAATATTCAGTTACCTCTGCGAACTTACAAAAGTAGTAATAAAACCTATGATTCCACATTGGTCTACAAAATGAGACTTTGTTGCTTGTATGTCTTTTTCTTAGCTACTATGGAGACAAGGTGCATCTTTTATTGGACCAACTTCTGTTAGTGAAAGAAACAAGCTTCTGACCTATACAGAGCTCTTCTTAGCTATCATGAGGCTGAGTTTACTGAGTTATGAATGGCATCTGTTGATCAGCTAATGTGCAGTGTATGCATCTAAATCTTAGATTTACCAGTTTCCGAGTTTTAGTTATTCACTTATATGAACTGCACCTTAAAAATGTAATAAGAGCCATGTGTTCAAAGAATGAGCACATGATCTTTTCAATAACATTGTGTTAATTTTTTTATAGATTCTAGCCAAGAATACACAGATTCAACTGGAATAGATCTCCATGAATTTTTAGTAAATACACTAAAAAACAATCCCAGGTAAGTTAAATTAAAATGTTTTGAATTAACTTAATTTTGCTATTTTTTTTTTTTTTTAAATTAATCTGATGCATGTTGAACTTTCACTAGAAACACATTAGATTGCTAAGGCCTTAAACATGATCTTGTATATTTGATGTGGAGTGTTTAAACATTTTAAAATGCTGGCTCTCCTATGCCTAACTGGCCTGGGCCCTACACTTACCTTGTTATGAGTTCAATAGGACTACTTATGTTGACAAATTTACTAAGAAGTGCTTACAGGATCAGCATCCTTGTGTAATATTTTTACTTGGCTATGCAAAAATATGGTATGTTGCAATAACTAATTTGATGCTGAATTGCAGGTCCTGAAGTTGGTTCCTTTTTTTGATATGTAACATCCCTTCAGATATAGTTATAGTAAGAAAAGCATCTCTCAGACTTATTCATTGGTGTTGTCAATATTAGCCAAACCCTGCCTCCAGTTATATGGGTGTAAATTCCAATCACTTCAGAGGGAACTTTATCTGTGGAACTGAGAACAGGAACGTGTCCCTTTGTATCTACAAAATATGTGTGCTGAGTTTACAAACACCACCTCTTCTTATCAATGCCACATAACTAATATATCTACACTTCTTTTTTTCTGCTTTTCACATCAATAAACAAATCTTTCCCTAACTTCTTTGGTCTTCCAGGGTCTCTCTGGCAACAGATTTGACGTGGTTCTACTGTGTAGGGGTGAGCAGGATTTAGGGGTAGCAACAAAACTATTTGAGGTCCAGGGACGAGAGGGGCAACAGGATCCACTGCACATCTTCTGGTTCTTCCTCCTAAGTAAGAAGAGGTCTCAGGGCCCAGGAGAGATCTGCTAGGCAAAATCAGCCTTCTAAGAACAGCTTTGCTATCGCTCTGCAATCTGTTGGCAGATACTCTAATGCACAACCAACACATTAAGTTTGGTATCTGAGGAATGGGTTCTTATTCCAGAATTGTTTTAGTTGTTGGTGATTTTAAATAAATTAAAAAATACCATCTGAGTTTTGGGGTACCAGGTTGAGCCTGCATTACCGTTAGCAGAAAAAAATCTAAATTAACTCAAGGACAGAGTGAAGTTTGTATACTGGTTGTGGAAGAGAGCGGGATGTGGAACGCAAGGTGTCACTTTTAACCTTATTTCCTGACAGTATCTGAACTTCAACTGTTATGTGAATATTAAAAGAAAAATAGACCCCTGGTGCTACAAGGAGTCTGTCAAATTTTATATTAAAGTATTAGAATGTACTCAACATTTTAATGTCTTCAGTTTCATATAATTGTAAAATATATTTATACAGTGTTTCTAAAAACATTTTCTTATTTTTTTTAAAAAAAGGTTTAAATGTCAGGGCTTTTCTACTCTTCAACCTGTCAAACATTCTCCCTTTTTGTGGACTTCTGTTTTATCTAACTTATACAAAGCCATCCTCAGGGTTTGTGAGCTCCAAATTCATAGGCCTTGTTATTACTGGGATCAGAATACTGGCTTGATTGGTGTGATATAATGTTTTTTTCCCCTGAGAACCACATGAGCCAAGCTGTATACTACAGTCATGTTTCAGTAGTGGTTTTTATCATGATGCTGACACAAGGGCCACAGTTTTCACTGAAACAGTTGTTTTGTACTGTTTCTCTTTTAAAACTACACTTGCTGTGTTAGTGACTGATTTTATATTTATAAATGAAAAAAGTGTAGTTAATCATGAAGCAGTTGTGACTTCAGAAGCCATTTAAGATACTGCTGCTGTGATGGACTTTCTCCTTCCTCTCCACAAAAATCAATTTTTTAACCGTCCTTTCCTGTTCAGGTAACTTTTTAAAGTTACGATCTAAGTATCTGACAAGAGACAAGAAATGAACATCACAAACTGGAGGGGAGCACAAGGAAACCATGAAATAGTACTGGTCAGCATGAGAGCCAGTAGTCTCAGTGCATGAGCTTGCCTACCTGTTGTCACAACTTGAAGTTGTTGTCAAGGCAAATGAAGACCGGAGAGAGAGTGCAAATTTATAACAGTGAGAGTAATTAACCATTAGGACACTTACTGGAAATGTGATAGCTTCTCCATCACTTTAAGTCTTTAAATCAAGATAGGATATTTTTCACAGAGATTTGCTGGCTCAACCAGAAGTTAAGGGCTTGATGGTGGAGTTACAGGGTGAAATTTTGTGGCCTGGATTTTGAAGGGGATTGGACATTAATTCCTTGGTGCCTTTGCTGAGGCTTCAAATAAAAGTTCTAATTAATGCCAGCTGCATGCATAATTGTGGTAACAGTGACACTAAGAACTGTATTGAAACTCATGTTATGTGGGTTAAAAGCAGCCATCAGATGGTAACTACTTTCGCTACCTGCCTGGGCCATATTTGAAAAAATTATATAAAAATGAAGTATTTTATCTTTTATTCATGGTTCTATGTTCATAGTTATGAATTTGAAGAAGAAATTGAGAATGAAGATCTGCAATTCACAAAAATAATGAAAATATGCAACAGTCACTTTTTGTTAAAGAATGTTTTATAATTGTATTTTAAAAAACTCTTCATGTATTATTATCTATAAGGAACTATGAAAAAGGCAAATAATTTCAAGTGTATATAAATTCTGTAACATATTGCCTTGTTTTATTTTGGTCCTGTATAGAAGATGCCATAATGTCCAAGTTACATGGAGAAATTTCATGTTTTGGATGGTCAATGTTTATGAGCTGAATGGAAATTTTGGGGCACCTTGGCGAGCCACCTGTAGAAATATAGTTGTAGATTCTAGAATTAGATAACCTTTCAGGATTAAGACATTAATGGGGTTAAGAAGTAATAATTAGTTAAATAAGAGAAAATAGCACACCTCTTACTTGAAATTGAATGACATGTCAAGGCAAGGACACTCCCAGAAATGTTTCTAATGGTATATGTTCCCCTCCCCTTCCTACCTCAGGGAAGAGACAGGCAGTTTGCTCTACTGTGATCAGTGTGTTTGCTGAGACCCTTTGGCCTGTGCAGGAGTGAAGAGTTCCCCCCTACTCACACACTTTGGGGTACGGGGTGCCAGCTGCACTGACCATAGGAGAGGCAGAGACAGGGGACCAGCCCCCCTTCCCTCCCCCACTTCCCATCCCCACCTCTTTCTTGTCCTGCTCAGAAGCTGCAGAGACCCAGCAACTGCTGTTTCCTCTCGTGGCCATGCCCAAGACAGCAGTGTGGACAGCCACATGGCCAGGTACCCATCTCCTGCACAGGAGGTAACTGGCTTTTGCATTATGCCCATTTGGGAGTCCTGTTTACCCATATCAACCAGCAGAGACCACAGTGGTAGTGATTTGAAACCATTTGATTCTTTTCGCTTGAGCACATCATCTTAGTGACTGTTCTTTCTGCTAACTCTCATGGGAAGAGAGAGATTGAGAGGGCTCTTTGTATTCTGGTTTCTTCACAGACAGAACAGTTCTACTGTAAAAGTCCACACACGCTAGCAAATTAGATACCTTGTGGTCCTGCTGGTAAACTGCCATTGTTGTCTGGGTATTATGGGAACGGATGTTATCTATGTATGTTTAAAATTCATATATTTGCAATTCGAGAGTATTTCCTATATGAGTGTTGTATTTTATTTTCAGGGACAGAATGATGCTGCTGAAATTAGAACAGGAAATTTTAGATTTCATTGGTAATAACGAGTAAGTGCTGCAATTTTAACAAAAAAATTATTCAGAAATATTTTTGTTGTTTTGTAAAACAAGTACTTTTGTTTTCCAGAATTCCACGCAAAAAGTTTCCACCCATGACATCTTACCATAGAATGCTGTTGCACAGAGTAGCTGCTTACTTTGGATTGGAACATAATGTGGACCAGAGTGGGAAGTCAGTGATAGTAAACAAAACTAGCAGTACAAGAATGTAAGTTGTCATAATTTTGAAATAATTCTTTGAATTATGGTGCATGGATTTACTCAAGGCCAATTTAGACAATGATACCAAATCTGCAGCCTCAGGATTCAGTCAACACTTGAGGGCTCATTTGGTCAAGGATGGGCACCAGTGAGATCTTTATTGTTTATTTGGTGCTATGTGATGTGGAATATGAACGTCCATATATAAGATGTCACGTTAATAAGATCTTGAGCTCTTGGTGAGATCACAGTATGTATTACAGCCCTGGATGGGTCACATCACAGGCTCTGTCTCTGTATTTAAAATAATATATACCCATCAATTCTGTAACTCTATTCAGAAATACACCCCACTAGTTCTAGATACATTCCTTGTTGCTTCTTTGTGGGAATAAGTGACGGCTCCTGAACTAGAATGATAGGACAACTCGTGGCAAGTGACGTGATAAGGGATCTCGCTGAATTTTGGTTTCTATCACATGGAGGCCCACTTGATGGGGGAGTGGGGTTGGGAAGATTTCCAGCATTGCTTGAACTGTCCTTGTTTACTTTTCTATTTACATTTTTAATTATAACTATTAAGGTAAAAATTGTATATACAACTTTCTCTTGTCAGTTTTCTCTCTAAACATTCTTGAATTTGATTAATGTTTTTAGTGTTTTGTGTTCAGAATTTAAGAAGTCAGGTTTAAAGTACAATTGGACAACTTTGAAAGCAGCTTTCAGTAATATCTTAAATGTGTATATATATTAACTTTCATCCCACTGTTAAGTAATTAATAGATATAATTGGGTGGAAGGTAGCAATCAAATTAACAACCATGGCTATATAACTGTGAGGGTTGGAACATTCTTGCCAAGGACACAGGGCCAACCCCTATTACATAAGGAGATATGGGTGTGACATGCCCCTGATCTTATCTGGACCCTAACCCTAACCTGCTACTCACTCCAATCCTCAACTCTGGGAGTCAGCCTTACCCTGCTCTGCTGTGCGAACCCCTGCTACTGGGTTGTTCATGCACAGCCTATAGCGTGTAAGCTGCTTCCAGTTGCGTGAGTGAGCACTTTTGGTCAGCTGCTGCTTGGATTCTGCACCTGAATGACACTAGCAAATTTCTCCAGTCCCAGACACAACCTTAGGAACCTCCATCTTGCAATGTCCAGTTATGCCTGCTGGATGCTGCAAGCTTATATGAGTTTTTCAATTTAACAAAGAAATTAATATATACCAGGCTTGTTAACCCACGGGAAGTCTCTTGACATGCTTCACACCACACACACGCTGCTTCAGGTAGAATAAATAAAAGATTTTAAGTGATTATAAGTCAAAGCACAACAAATCAGATTTAATCAAATGAAATAAAAAAAATGCATTCTAAGCTGATCTTGACACTTTCAATGCCGTTATAAACTTAGGTGATTCTCACCATAGGTAGGATGGTTGCTCTTCAGCCAGGCTCTCCCTTTCGATCAGTGCTTCAGTCGCTGGTGGTGGTGTTTGTAGATGGAGGTGAAGTAGAGAGGAAGAGCATGGCAAATGTCTCTTCCTTTTATCATGTTCTTTCTTCCCTCTTGACTTTGCCCTCACCCCTTCAGGGTCAGGTGAGCATTACCTCATTGTAGTCCCAAACTGACCAACTGAAGGGGGGTGACTCACTTGAGAGTCCAACAGATCCTTTGTAGCTGCCTAGGCCAGTGTCCTTTGTTCCTGTGACGCTGGGCTGAGTGTGTCTCCATACATGCCCTGGTGAGGTGTGAACTGCCCCTCATTCATGTAGAGTTTTGCCTGGGCTTGTTTTAAGCCATGAGGACACATTTTCAGCCTCATAACCATATACATGAAATTACAACCTATAACATTACTATAACAGCAATGCTCAGTGCATAATGAGCCTTCCAAAGACACCAACATGACAAACTTTGCATTGGATGCCACACGATCATATTATAAGGATGGACATGGGGATGCAGGGTGTTTTGCCGAGATGCAGTGTGTCACAATGGGATCATGAGATCTTCAATATCCACACACAGTATATGTTTCATCCAAAAGACCTATCTGTCTTCTGTCTTCACATATGTGCGCACACAGTCTATCTAAGAAAGATGAAGTCTGATTTAACCCTGCTGATATGTTAAGCTCTGTAGCTCTAGAAAGTCTAGGCCCATTTGAAACCCAAGATTTACAACACAAAGCTATTCTCTCTGAACCATTCTGCTAATACATTTTTTTGGACTTTTTGGTTGTTCTTATTACTCAGTATATTTGCATGAAACAGGATCTTTGAGAGAGGCTGTTCTAGTGGTTTGGGCACAAATCTAGGAGCTGGGAGGACCTGAGTTCTAATCCTAATGCTAACATGGATTCCCCCTGGTTTTTGGGCCACAAAATAATCTAATCTGTTTACCTTGATTTTGTAATCTGTAAAATGGGACTAGTAACACTCCAATGGGCATTAGGTTTAACCAATAAATGTTTGTAGAGTACTTTGAAGATGGGAAGAGTGTGTATGTATGTGTGTGTGTGTATGTGTATATATATATATATATATACACACACATATATACACACACAAATTTTGAGTTACTAAATATTTTTACTATTTGAATCCATTTGGTTTTGCTATAAATTCCCTAACTGAAGTTATACTTCCATATTTTTCAAATCAGGCATTTCCGTGCCCACAAAGTCTGATGTCTCAGACCAAAGAGTATCATTACCTGAAGTGGGGAATAAATAGCTGTAACAGAAAAACTCTTAATTGCAAACTGGAATGTTTCCTTTTAAAAACAAAAACACCACCCAGCAATCTTGTGAATCGTCTCTGGAAGCCCTTATAAACGCAATTACTAATTAGCAGGCATTTCATCTAACCTGTAGATAGTAGGATGATTCTTTAAGTTTTTCAGTATTCTTATTTTAAATCATTTGGGATATAAAATAAGAATTTAGAAAGAAAATCTTGGAGATCTGCTCCATATTGAATAAAAACAAACTTACCTTTTCCTCATAGGCAGATTCCCCGCTCCAGCGTCGATCAGTGGTGTTACTGATATCAACAACCCAGTCCACACTGGGACGTCTCAGTAGAATGGGAAGTTGGTGATTGCAGGGCAGTAAATTCAGGGACCTTTAAAAGAAAGAGGTAAGACAGTCTAAAGGTTCTCTGAAATGCCTGCTAATTATGTTTGGGCATCCAGCAACCATTTAGTTAGGTTTGGTTAAAAATAATGCAGTTCGAATTATAAAGAAAAAAAATCCTGCTTTTATACAAATGCTCTGAGTAATAACTAAAAAAACCAAAATACAGACCATATATATGTTATACCCTTCAAAATCCAAATTCCTTCCAGTTGTCTGAGAGCTGATCATACAACTGTAAATAGTTTAGTATAATTGTCATTGTTGTCAGTAGTTTTTGGTACCTAACAGTAGTTTGGAAAAGGTTGTGGGGAGGGGGGTCTCATGATCTATTCATAAGGCAGTTGGATTTAAAAAAAAAAAAACTGTCATGAGCTCTAGCTTCCTGCATTCTTGCAAGACTTCTTATATGTGTGACTGCATTCTTCCTCCTCCTGCCTTTTTCTATTGTTTATTTTAACAGTTTAATTTGTTTTCCATTAGTCCCATCTCCTTATAGTCTAGTTTCCCTTGAAATAAGTTTTGTGGTTGTTTAAACTTCTTTAACAATAGACACATTCAGTCTCATGCGCGTCCCAAATTCCCTTGATACGACTATGGATTATGAGGAACTCCTGAGTCCCCAGTGAAAACTGCTTGCTTGCTACTTTCATTGGGAATTGGAAACATTCTTTAAAGGAAGAATAGGTCTGTTTTAGAAAAAGGTTTTATATGCCTCATGACAGCAAGAGTTGTCAGGTTACAGAAACATTTTATGCTTACGATATTTTTTCAGCTTGCAGGTCAACAGCTTATTATGAAACCCAACGCTTCATTCAAATTGTAATATTTTATATATGATATTTTAATAGAATGTATGTTTGAACTATTTCACTTGGTGCCCATGTGTCTCTTATTGATATACAATATATGGATTTATATATTTATAAGATTATTCATCATTTTGTCTGAAATGTAACTTTTTTCCCTAATCACTTTCCTTAGACCCGATCAAAAGTTTTGTGAGCATATAAAGGATGAGAAATGTGAAGATTTTCAAAAACGGTACATCCTTAAAAGAGATAATTCTAGTTTAGACAAAGATGATAACCAGGTAAATGTATGGAATTTTATTTTTTTTATATTGATGCCTTAACTATAAATTCATACTGTTTTCTTGTAGAAATTAGTATTTAATCAAATCACTTATTTAATTTAATTTAGATGCGAATACGCTTAAAAGAGGACAGAAGAAGCAAATCTATAGAAGAACGAGAAGAAGAATACCAGAGAGCTAGAGAACGAATATTTGCACAAGATGTAGGTATTAAATCAAAAGAAAATCTCACTGCATTTTTCTCTTGGGAAATTTTTTTCAGTCTGACAATTTCCTACATAAATGTCTCCATAATTCATATTTTAAAGGATTTTTCTTCTTGATACAGTTTTTCATCTATATACAGTAAAAGAAAGAAATAACAGTTCTGATGGTTTTGATGATCATTATGATAATGTCTGAGCAAATAAAATATCCAACTCGCTGTGCCAGAGCTCCATTAACTTCACAGTGCTAACTGGAATTCAGCCTTGTTTGTCAGTAAAATAAGCATAAATAAAAAACGTATCGGAAGGATATCTGTTTTAAAAGGTACCTTTTTACGTATTTGCCTTTTTGCATTATCTGCACAAAAAAACTAAAAACAGATTTTCATTCAAAAATGAGGAGAATAATCTTTGGTAAACTAGTTTTGCTACACCTGTATGTATTGAAAAGCATTGTTCACTTTGTGCAACTGCAAAAGAAAAAAAAAACTTTTGTTCACAAATTATTCTGACTTCTACAGTACTTACCACAACATTTACTTTTTCTTATTTTGAATTTGTATATTTTCCTTGTCCTCTGTATTTTCCTTTGAGAAAGGTGTTAACCTAAACTAAAAAACAATTGTTCAGTCCAAAATGTTCAGAAGTAATGGTTCTTCAAGTGCTTGTACAGATATATTACTGTTAGTGTGCTTGTGCCATACACTTAAGTTTGGATTCTTTTGGCCAACAGCGTATTTGGGCTGTGTCTGCACACTTGAGTGTCCTCTTGCCTCCTACCTGAGAGTCAAGGGCCAGGTGACCCCAACTGCCTTTCAGTTCCTTTTGACCGCCCAAGGCAGTGTTTCAGAACTTTGGTAGAGTGTGTGTGAGCCTCTCAGTCACTGTGCAGTCCCTTCCTATTGTTCGTATGTAAATAAGAATGCCTTAGATAGGTAATTGTTAGGCTTAATTTTTTTTTTCATATTGTTTCCTTGCCTTTGGGTTCACTTGAATAGTCATTAATCTGTTTCAGTATTGACAAAATAAATATCAAATATCTTGAAAATGTGATATTTTCCTCAATAGCCCATAATTAAGGGGTGGGCAAACTTTTTGGCCCGAAGGCCACGTTGGGGTTCCAACATTGTATGAAGGACTGGGTAAGGAAGGCTGTGCCTCCCCAAACCGTCTGGCCCCACCCTCTATCCAACCTCCACCCACTTCCTGCCCCAGACTGCCCCCCTCAGAATACGCGACCCATCCTTGTCCCCTGACCACCCCCTCCTGAGGCAGGACAGATAAAGATAAATGTGGTGGAGTTGCATTGTACATCAGTGATGCGGTAGATTGTAAAGAAATAAGAAAAGATAGCATGGATAAAACAGAAATGGTTTGGGCCAAAATCATTTTGGGAAAGGATTGTGGAAGATTGTCTACTGGAGTTAGAGCTAAAGGTCTGTTATAGACCCCACAGAGTAGGATATGGATAGAGTAGAAATCTATTTTTAATATTAGAAAGATAACTCCCAGAAATTGTTATGAGAAACTTAAATTTCCGAGCTATAGATTGGAAAGCAAATACTACTAATAATTGTAGAGCCCAATTATTCCTAGATGTAATGGCTGATAGATTTCTTCATCAAATAACCAGCAAGAGGTGATGCTATTTTAGACTTAGTTTTGGTAAATAGTGAGGACATTATAGAAGAAGTGGTCATAAAAAATAGTATTGATCAAGTGATCAGGAGCTGATTAAATCAAATGGAAGGATAATAAAAAAAACAGGTAGGTAAGGAGATTTTGATTTTTAAAAGGGCAGATTTTGAGAAATTAAGGGAACTAGTTAGTTAAATCAGTCAGACTCAAGAGCTTAGAGATTTAAATGTGGAGGAGTCTTGGAATTTCTTTAATTCAAAGGTGTAAAAAATGTCTTGAATATACATTCCAAACCGGGGCAGGGGAAATTGAAGGGAACGGTTCCAGATATAACTGGATGAATAACCACCTCAAAAAGGGTATTATTGGAGTAAGCAGAGATCCTAAAATGAATGGAAGAAAGGGCAGATCAACAAAGAAAGCTACATCTTGAAGGTCAGAAATTGTAGGAATTAAGTGAAAATTGCCAAAAGTCAAGATGAGTTAGATTTGAAAAGGAAATTAAAGCAAATAGCAAAACATTTTTAGCCATATAAATAAAAATAGAGCAAGAAAAGAAGTGGAACTGCTATGCAGTGCGGATGGGATAGAGACCCAGGTATGAACCACAAACTGAAAGGAGCTCTTGTGCCTCATTTTCTGTAAGGATGATAATGTAGAACATGGGGGAAAGGCAGGATAGCCAGTAGATCCTGCCACATCCAAAGTGGGAGTAAACCTCTAAGATTTTAATGCATTCAAGTCAGGGGATCTAGATAAACTGTCATATAACATTACAATAATAAATTATAATTTATATAAAGTTATATAAATTATAATTTATTTATTAAAATTATATAAATTATAACGAATTATAACTAACTATAACTGTTATAATAGTTATAAACTGGGATATAACATTACAATAAATTATAATTTATTAAAATTATATAAATTATAATTCTTATAAACTAGATCAAGTCAGGGGATCTAGATAAACTGGCATATAACATTACAATAATAAATTATTGGGATGGAAACAAATAACGGAAGAATAGAAAACATAGTACCTATATTTAAGAAGGGAAGTGGGAGGGAAGGAGTGATCCAGGCAACTACAGACCCATGTGTCTGACCTCCAATAGTATGCAAGGCTTCAGAATAAATGTTGAAGGAAAAAGGGTTTAAGGACATGGAAGTAAATGGAAAATGATATAAAATGCATCATTAGTTTGCCAAACTTGATTGTGCCAAACTAATCTGATACCTTTCTTTGAAAAGATAACTAATTTTTTGGGTCCAGGGAAATGCAATGGATCTAATCTCTCTGAACTTCAGTGGAGCATTTGATATGGTATCACATGGAAAATTATTAGTTAATTCTGGAGAATGTGGGGCTTAATACAAGAACTGCAAAATGGGCAAGGACCTGGCTAATGGAGTAATAGTGGATTGTACTGAAAGGTGAACTCTTGGACTGAAGGGAGTTTACTAGTGGTCTTCCTCAAGAAACAGTCTTGGGACTGACCTTATTTAACATTTTTATTTATTATCGTGGCTCAAAAAGTAAGAGTGCACTAATGAAATTTGCTGATAGAAAATTGGGAAGCATCGTCAATACAAAAGAGGATCAGAATACTGTACAGGAAGGGTTGGATGACGTTGAGTATTGGAGTAAAAAAATAATACAATAGGTTCGTCTTGATTAGAGGCTCTATACATCATTAAAGAAAATAATTAAAATTACATTTTATATTATACTTTTTTCCCAGGCCCTGTGTTCCCAAGAGAATTATATTATTGACAGAAGGTATGAGTATTCACAATATAAATTGCTTCCTATTTACTTTTTCTTAGTAAATACTAAGCTCTCTTGTTAAATTGTCAACAGAATCCAAGAGGAGGAAACTAATAGTACACAGCAAAGGCGGCAGATATTTAGGTATTTAATGCATTATTTTGAATCTCAAAGTATTCTTCATGCATTTCACCTTAATTTTTCTTCCTTATTTTGCCAAATGATGCATGTATTAAAAGTTGGTTTATAAATTACAGAGTCAATAAGGAGACTTCAGGGAGATCAGCCAACAGCCATCAAAGCAGTACTGAGAATGAGCTGCAGTACTCTGAGCCCCGACCCTGGAGCAGCACAGACTCTGATAGTTCCATCCGTAATTTGAAGCCAGTTGTAACAAAAGCTAGCAGCTTCAGTGGGATTTCTGTTCTGACAAGAGGAGATAGCTCTGGAAGCAGCAAAAGCACAGGCAAGCTGTCTAAGACAGGTATAATAAATCTGTACAAATAAACAGTTTTATGTAGCAGCAAAGTACCAGTTTGCCTGATAGTTAATGCACACTTCATATGTATACATAGGCTTAGGGCCCGATCTTTTAACTCCTCTGTGCGCAGAACGCCTCTTGACTGCTATGAGTGTTGCATACTAACACGGGCTACAGGATTAAGCCCACTGTGTGTTTAACTTATAAAGATAGAATTCATATTGGAAATGAAATGAAGATCTTGGAACTCTAGTTGTAAAACCAGACGCAAGTTATAGGAGACCTTTGCTAACTATGGAATTTATTCCATATCCATGAAAATATCTAGAAATACTTGTCAGAATAAAACATTTATTACCTTATGGGGGGAAAAACAGAGTTACAGTTCAGAACTGTTTCAGTCTGAGTTCATCTCTTCAGTCAAAGCTGCATGGCAAACTTGTAGAAAACTGTTCATTGATATCCCTTTAATTTGAACCAATTCAGTAATAAAGCTCTTGGATTATTATTCATATTTGTTCCATTGTTTCTAACTGGCAACGTTAGAAATGAAGTTTACACTTAATTCAAACCCAGTAACATGAATTTTCATCCTAGTAAACTGTCTTACGGCAGATTGAACTACGTACTCATTTTATGAGATTCTGTGAGTCAGAGGTGTGCTAGCTCATAATTTATTCTGTGTCTATAGACAGTATTTTGTGTGCTTCAGAAGACCTGACTTCAGATCATGCTGCAATAGAAAGTGAAACAAATTTGGTAGCCTGTTTAGTGCATATGGGACATGTCATCCGTACTCTAAAATGATCAGCCAAAATGACACAATTGGCATTCTCTGCACTGGGGAGTTTCAGGGCTTAAACTAAACAAGTGAGTGTGATAATGAAGATTATAGGTAGTGCTGTGTAGGAAACAAAAAGGATGTGAATGCTTGTCTGTATTATGCTTGGCTTTAGTCAGCGCTATAAACCCTGTCTTCAATGAGGTTTCATTAAACATTTGCCATTAAACACTAAACTCCCACTACTCCCCACAAAAATATAAAAGAAAAATAAAGTACATTAAAGCATATTGCGATAACACAGGAGATATTAACATAATAAGCAGAATTTCTGTATGAAGTGAAGATCTGATAAAATTGGTTCAGAAATATTTATCTTTAGTACTTGTCAAAATCTATGGCAGGGGTCAGCAACCTTTCAGAAGTGGTGTCCCAAGTCTTCGTTTATTTGCTCTAATTTAAGGTTCCGCGTGCCAATAATACATTTTAAGGTTTTTAGAAGGTCTTTTTCTGCAAGTCTATAATATATAACTAAACTATTGTCGTGTGTAAAGTAAATAAGGTTTTTAAAATGTTTAAGAAGCTTCATTTTAAAATTAAATTAAATTAAAATGTCAGGCCCCCCCAGACCAGTGGCCAGGACATAGGCAGCATGAGTGCCACTGAAAATCAGCTCGCGTGCCGTCTTTGGCATGCGTGCTATAGGTTGCCTACCCCTGATCTATGGCATAAATTTTAGCTATTTAGTTTAGCAATGGAATAGCATTATTTGATGGTGACTTTTGATAGTCAGTTACAGTTGTACCATAATCTGTATCAGATACATTACAGACAGATTTTCTCACACCAAATTAGAAGAAGAAAATATCTTGCTAAAAATGAAAACTTTTATTTTGATCTCTGAAAGATGGGCCCCTAACTTGAAAAGGTCAATATTGGTGGTAGTCGTTTCACTGCATTCATAGGTTTTAGTCATTTATACATTTAGGCCCTTACTTATTTATTTACTTAACATAACTAAAGATGAGTCTAATGTGTCCACATAATCTACAAGCTGATGCAGATATAAGAAAACTGAAATCAAGAGAAGGACTATGGGCAAGCGGAGACTGATCATAGCACTGGGTTACAATGATTGTGGATTGGGCAATTTATTTACTCTCTTTGTACTGCAGTTACCTCATCTGTAAAATAAACAGTTAATAATATTTATCTCTAACTGCTTAGAGATGCTTGGGTAAAAAATGCAATACAAATATAAAGTATTATAATTTTTAATTTTCTGCAAAGGTAGTTCAAGTAATTTTAAAATAGTTTCATTTGATTTTTAAATAACACATAATTTTCATCACAACATTGTTTTGGGTCTTGTTTTCTCTTCTAGATTATTTAGTGGCTGCTGATTAAGATTTCTTATGCTTAAACATTTACATTAATTTTCTGCACCTGCATATTATGCAACTATTATGGCAAAGGTCTAATACAAAATATTATGAACTGTATATTCAAAGGAGACTTTAGGAAAAGACACGTGTTCAAAAATATCTAGACGCATGTTTTAGGGACTTTTCGATGGCTGCGTTATTGGAAGATTGCTTTTAATTGCATGCTTTGGCTGCCAAAGAACTCAGGATTTGATTCTCCAGTCCCTCGCACCTTATGTAGTCACTGGCACCTGTGCAAAGTGGGTGTAATATGCTACCATTTGATTTCATATTCACTTTGCTCTGTTGAAAAAGACTAAACGAAGTGCAAGGCAGTGTAGAATCAGTCCCAGAGTTCACAGAAAGACGCTTGTAATAGATGTGCTCTACTCAGGCTGTATTGAAAAATCCATAGTTTTAATACTGTAGTTACATGCTGTTATTTTAAGGGTAAGCTTTTAAAAATTATATATTTAAATGAGCATGATGTTTCTGACTCTAGGTAAAAACAATTTCTCATTACTCCTTTCCTAGGTTCAGAGTCTTCTAGTAGTGTAGGGTCATCCACGGGTTCTCTTTCTCATACCCAGCAGCCTCTTCCAGTCACAGCTCTAAGCCAGCCTTCTCATGGCACACCTGCTGTCTATCCAACTGTCAGCACTAGTAAATCTCTTTCCTTTGATGGTGGCATAAGTGGGCAAGTGACACCTACTAGCACTAGCTTCTTTTTGCTTCCCTTGGAAGCGGCAGGCATACCACCTGGCAGTATTCTGATCAACCCTCAAACAGGTTGGTATCCAGTTGTGGACATTTTTACTATGGTTTAGAACTTTGGAATAACATGTAAATTGTTTAACTTGTGAGTGTTGTGGTGTTGTCTTTTCCTTCTCCCCTCCCCTAGCTTTTTCAGTGTCTGTGTGTTTTTAGTGTTTGCTCAGTGCACTTAATATAAATGTTCTGATATGTAAGGATAATGGTTACCTCACAATAGTAGAGATGGGAGGAAGTCTGCTGTTACCAGACTGGATTAGCCTACAGGTTGCAGTAGAGCTAAGTCTGTGCTTGAGGAACTGCCAAAAAGTTCAGCACTACTATATTATACATGTTTAATATATTGTTTATATCACATCTTAATATTTGGGGAAGCTTTTTATATAATAGAAGTTGGTATAAACGAAGGCTTCTTTGATAATTTTTTTAAAAAATGTTTTGTCTCATCAGTGTACTTTTCATTTCCCTCAAGGTCATATTTTTTTTATGAGGGCGGGGAAAGAGATGGGAGTTAATTTATCACTTTTGAAACTGTAGTTTTGTACTTAACAAAATAAATCCATTGTCTTTCAGCCCTGACTATTTTTTTCCTTAAAATAAATCATGTGCTAATATGGTATGCCATATTAGAGAAAACATTTTACATTTATGGTTCTGTTGTACTTGTATCATTTACATAAATGTTTTTCCATATATGCTTTATGGAAGGAATGGCTAAAGCCAGCCATGATATAAACTGCTTATTGTACACTGAAGATAGCATATTTAGTATCTTACGGCTGGGTGCTGCAGCAGCACTCTAGACTTCCCTGGTCTAGTCACAAAACAACAGTTGCATAGTTGATAAGTGAATGTCCCATGTTCCTATTGATCATTCAGCTATATTATGCCACAGTCAATGTCATAGCAAGATGAAGTGCTCACACCAGAAAATTAAGAACTTTATGTTTTATCTATACTGGAGTTAAAACAGTCTTAGCCAGAGCCTTAAGTAAACAGACTTCTTGCTAGCAAGGTGATAACAGTTTCCCTGCCCATGTTCTATATAACAGCTACACTATAGTTCAAAGTCAAACTAAGGTGTAATAATTCCTTTGTTAGCCTACATTCCTAGTATCTAATGTCTCAGATTTACTAATAAGTTTAGCCCTCCTGTATTCACTGGGTTTAATGACTGTAGAAGTTTTCAAAGTCATCACTCAGTTGGGCAAACTTTGCACATTCAGAGGAACATCAACAACTTGAACATTATATTTGCATCATTTTATTGTATTTACTGGTATAAATAATTTTAATTTAAAGACAAAAATACTTTCTCTTTTTTCCAGTTTGTTTACTTTGTGTGTTTGACAGCATTTTGTTTGTGGTCAGTTTCACTTTATGCTCTTGTATTGTTAGTCAGTTTTTCTATGTTTTGTTTGTGGGTCTTCCACATAGCAACTGGAGACCAAGAAACCCTTTTTTATTTAAAAAAAAAAAAAAAAGGGGGAGGAAGGGGACTTATAAACCCCCACTAGTTGGCAGCAGAACTTCAGAGCAGGTACCTGAAACTACTTTTAATTCAATTTATAAAACTGTCTTGTTTTCAAATAGTGAGGCCCATTAATTACATATTTATACTTTTCTTAGGCATTACTTTTGCTTTCATTATTGGAGGCCTGTGTG
The DNA here is from genome assembly GCA_007922305.1 of Dermatemys mawii. Taxonomy (NCBI): domain Eukaryota; kingdom Metazoa; phylum Chordata; order Testudines; family Dermatemydidae; genus Dermatemys; species Dermatemys mawii. The sequence goes on from ML677353.1 coordinate 14,940,199, forward strand.
ATACGTTTACAAGAAAGGATCCTTCAGTAGCAGTGGTTGAATGACATTAATACCCTTCCAGAACAGTATGAATATCAGCAACATTCTGTTCAGATGAGTTCTCAGATGATAACTGATATTCATGGGCAGCTAGGGAAGAAGTGATAGCTCTTCTAGTTCTGCCTTTTCACATGAGTTAGAGCTTCAAAGAGCACAGGTTAAGTTCTTACTCTCCCTGAGAGTGATTTCTGCAGACTTAGCAGTGTGAGAGAGTCATTGAGCTTCTTCTCTCTTGTCCCAGACAATCAGAGAAGGCACTTCCCCATCTCTTCCTCCTAGTCATACTGGAGAGCAAGAGTAATCTTAGTGAGCCTAGAAAATGTGTGGGGGCTGGGTGGTGGGGGGAGGATGAAAAATCCCTAAAGCTGAGAAGAATATCTCCATGGATCCCCAGTCTCTGAGGTTGAAGGACATGTATTCAGCCAAATCAAATATAGTTGGAACATATCAAATGAATGGGCCCAGTCTTAAGCCACATCCATACTTGAAGCTGGGATGCTGATTCCCAGCTCAAGTAGACGTATTCACCCTAGCTTTCATCAAGCTACCATGCTGAAAATAGTAGTGTGGCAGCGGTAACATGGGCAGTCGTAGCACGGGCCAGAGGCCTTAAGTACAAACCCACCTGAATCCCATAGGTACATATATGGGACAGCTAACCTGTGCTGTTGCTTGCTGCTGCCCGTGCTACCACAGCTATTTTTAACACAGTAGTTCACTGACAGCTAGCATGAGTATGTCTGTTCAAGCTGGGAACCACACCCTCAGCTCCAAGTCTGGATATAGACTTAGACTGAACACTGAGCCTTTCCCACATCCCTCAGTTTGAAAACCTCTGTAGCCTATTTGAGTTGTGTTGTTTGGTCTCCATAATCTAGCTTCTGTTTTATGCCCCTCACTGAAATATCCTCAAGTGAGAACTAAATTTCTATCCTTGTAGGAATGTGATCAAGTCAACAGGTAAAACTGAAAAGATTTCATTAACATACAAATTCATGGGTGCCTAGACTATATGGAAATTCTGAGAATTTCTTGTTACTACCAGACTAGTTAGGCTCTGGCTGATGTAGGGAAATGAGACAGGAAGTTGGCTCTCAGTCCCTCATCTTTAAATGGAAATTCTCAAGTTAGGGGTTTTTTTGTAAACTTAATTGTTGTTAATAAAAATCTAGTTTTATTTTTTCCACTTTTTGCTGCTTTTTTTCTTTTTTGCATCTTTGCTGAGCTCAAACATTGAAATCAGTCATTTTCACTATTACTTATAGGCAGTTTTTAATCATTTTCACTTTTTGGTTCTCTTACGTTAGCAGTGTAATTAGCTGCTGCAGTGTTTGGGATGCAAATATTTCATGGAAATAAGTATTAAATTTCAGTTCGGCTGAAAGTTCTGAATAAATTCACTTTAGGGAGAATGGCTCTTTAAAAGCTTCTTAATGACAACGGCAGTGTAATTATAACTACTGTTTTATGGAGAGAGAAATAATTTCTCTTTTTACATTACCGTACATCTTGGCTGGCATTTTAGCTGATAAGCGAGACACTTTAAAATTGCTTCTTAAGGATATGAGGAGAAAAAAACTGTTATCAATTTTTCTGCTCCTTAGACTTTTTTTCAGTCCATACAATTAAAAAAGAGCTTTCAGGACTGACACCAAATAAATATTGGTCATCCATTTTAGTCCATAAATTTGCCTTTGGTAAATGACTAGCTATTTTCTGGACATAATCACTATTTACCACAGAAACGTATGGGCTTTTAATTACAAATAATCTTGCAAATGAGGCCTTCGGTAATTGCTGTTCTAATTGTAATGGCAAGTACGTAGTAATATAACAAAAAAATTAGTATAAAATACAGTAGTTCAGATCTCGTTATATTATCAGACTTTATTTTTTACATGTTTGGATTTAGATATATTTATCTCAGTCTGTCCTTAACCTAAATAATGTGTCTCTTTATTTTATTTTATTTTATTCATACTTTAGGTCAGCCATTCATTAACCCAGATGGCACTCCTGTTGTGTATAATCCTCCTATGCTTCAGCAACCTGTTAGGACCCAAGTGCCTGGACCGCCACAGCAACCACCTCAGCAGCAACCAGCAGCTAATCACATTCTATCACAGGTGCACATGTCAAATACATGGTGACTGAGCCTTCTTGCAATCCAGTAATAAGAAAATAGTAGACTGATTTGTTGTGGAATTTTCTGAAAGAAAAACATTAGCTAGCCACATACATATAACTCGATATTCTTTTTAATCACCAGACCTACCAGTCTTTCAGACGATGTGACAGGGCAGTCATGTTTTCCTAAAACACACAAAAAGCAGAAAAATGAACCGTCAAGGTTCTGATATCAAGGGTGTAGCAAGCATCACCACCTTACTAATACCGCTGTCACTGCTTAGCAGAATAAAAGTAACTGAACCAGGGCTCAAATGGTAAACATTTAACAAGGGCCAAACTCTCTCTCCTTTCTGCCCTCTTCCTATACTGTATATTAGACTAACTATTTCATTTTAACATGGAGAGCTACATTCCCTTTCTCTTCCAGTCCCTGTCCCAGAACTCTTAATTTAAGTCATGAAATGACCTCATGACACTTCCAAAGGATTAATTTATACATTTCATAGTGATGTATAACCACACAAAAGAATTTTATGTCTTAACCACCTATTCTTATGTTAGAGGAAGCTAATAGACCACTTTAAGGGTGATCCAAATGTCCACAAAATAGTCCTACTTTTACAGCAATGATTCCAAGTATCTAAGTACTGGCTCTTGCCTCATCAGCTTTAGGTAGTGACACACAACGTTGCTCAAACTTGTCGAAAAGTTATTCATGGGCCTTTTACTTTCACCATCATCTTGGTCTATTTTCCTTGTGTTAAATCCTCTGACCTGTGTGCTCAGGCTGCACCTACACTAGAGCTTAAGCCCTGCAGCCTACAGAGTTAAGTCTTCTTGAAACTGGTGACACTCCTCTGTACTGCCCATTACCAGTATGGGATGTACAAGAGGAATACAGCTTGCATGTATTTTCTTTCTTCTTCCCAAGAGCTGTCGTTGCCTTCTCCCTAATAATGCCAGCCCATACCAGCTTGCTGCTGTAACACAATAATCTTGCATTATAGACATACCTGTGTCTGACACTGAGTTGCCCAATTTTTTTTCCTATATTTATATACTGTATTAGTCACATATGGCAAACGTAGTTAGTGGTGGTAAATCTTTGGTATTTTTAGTATCCCTACTATGCATAAAAGATTTTAGGTTTTGTAAATTCAATTGTATTTCAAAATGAATCTTTTCCTCAATAATAAAATAGCATGTTTTGATTTTGTTTTTTTGTACTTGTTTAGTTCTGGATTTAAAAACTGAAATATGCATTTAAAATGCATATACATACTTATTATTTTAAAACAAAAATGGTTTACATGTAACTACTGAAAATAGGAAAATTATCCATGTTTAAATTATACTTAGTTTGCTGCTTTGTCACGCAGTTTTTTATTTCATAATTATAAGTAAAATGCACCTCTTGATAGGAGACAGATATATGTAAAAACACATTAGTTCTTACTGTATGAATTTCTTCTAATTTTCTATTAAATTATATTGTCATGTGCTATTGCAAAATACCTGAATTTACTCCTTTATTTTTTTTTCTTTTTCATTTTTCTTCTCTGTTATTAACCATATTTATAAAACTTCTTTAGCCTATCCGGTCTCTGCAGTCTTCTTCACAGCCTGTTCAATACTCTGCAGTCTCTTATCCACCCCCGCTCCTGCCAGTCTCACCTACCCAGCAATATACTGTGGTACATATCTTCTATTCACCTCTTCTCTGCATGGGTGAAGTGTGTGTGTGTGTGTGTGTGTAACACAAACATTGACTGGTTGCAATGTCAACTGCAGTAACATAGTGCCCAGAGGGAAAACCAGTTCCTAAGATCCTTGCACACTACGTGACATTTGAGGGCAATATATATAATGGAGATGTATTTTTTTCACTACTGTTGCTCCGATAGCCAGTCAATATTTATTTTATTATGCCCCTTGATTTTTCTCTTTTCCTTCCCCTCTTTCTCAGCTGCTGCTTTCTCTATTTGCTTTCCTTCCCTTAGTCTCTTTTTTGTTGTTTTTTGTGTGGTGCCTAGTTTTAGCCTCTTTGCCAGAGCAATAGGAAGAGCTCCACTGTGCCTCATATTTTCCCAACATCCTTGCCCAGTGAAAAGGAGAGCTCAAGGCGTACCGTCAGGTACTCTGGCTAGCTCTCCTTATCAGCACAGCCTCTTCAGATGCCAGCCCTGGAATTGTGTGGCCTAGAGTGTTAGGGTTTTATGGGAGGTGAGTGAGCAGGTATACTTCTCTTGATGCCAAAGTTAAGGGGTGAAGTTGACTGGCAAGCAGGTGACCTGGAGCTAGCGAGTCCAGATATTTTTCAGGGAGACTGCTCTGGATATCTTGGTGGCTGATGTGGTCTGTTAATCATAGCAAGGGGAATTCACTGAATGAGACTGAAACAGTGAATGTTCATTCAAGTATGCTAATAAAAGCAGGATGATGTAAAGTACTTTCTTTTAAATCTCTAAATATAGTTTCAGATGTAGTTGCTGTTAGTATCCATCAGCACCTTAATTTTTCACTTTGCCTTTTAAAGAGTAGCTTCTTACCGTTTTTAAAGTCTTTTTTTCTATTTTTTATACCCCCTTCCCAGTTATATAGCAATATTGGGAACCTTTTGCTGATATTGGCACTAAAGTTCTTAGGTTTCCATTGTCTTTTTCTTCTTCCCAGTACCCTGGGTGTATTCCCCATACCACACATTCAAGTTAACAGTCAAAAGTCTCTTATCTTTGGTTTGTTTTGTACAGCACTTTAGACGGTGCTTTACAATTTTAAAGTGTTGTTACTACCACCTCTAACACAGTGGTTCCCAAACTTTAACAACCTGCGAACCCCTTTCACTAAGATGTAAAGTCTTGCGAACCCCTTCCTAAAAATGAGTATTTCCAGGGATTTTCTCCTTTACTTGAATATAAATGATAAAAGCAGTGACCTTGGAAATATAAAATTTGTTTGTATGACATGCTTATTACACGCTTATTTATCATTACAGTATTTTTATTACATTACGAAAATGGCCACACACACTTCCAAGATCTCAGTTTTGTAGCTTGTATCACTTTGAATAAGCCTGTTATAAGACAAGGCTCCTACGTTTCACCAAGGAGTATCAGATGTGAAACAGCATGAAGATATTTAAGAAGCCAACTCAAAGAATTCCTGCTAGACAAGCATTCAGGTCTTGAGGAGTCCAGACAAACAATGCATGTTACAACAAAGCTTAAACTTGTTTTTCATAATTTTAAAAACAATACTGGCTGCCTGTTTAATTTTAAAAACAGCAAAATATATCCTCCTCCCTTTCCATTTCTTATGAGGAGTCTTGAAGTTTAAATCTCTGCAGCGTGATAGAGATGTTTGCTTTGATCTGCTTAGCTCTTGGAAGTCCAGGGGCTCTGGGTTGCTGGCCCTGTGCTGCCTGGGATCCCTAGCGACAGCTCTGTCCACCATTAGGGAATTTTTTTCCCTGAGAACCCCCTGTAATATTTCGCGAACTCCCAGGGGTTCACAAACCCCAGTTTGGGAACCACTGGTGTAGAGTAAGGGATTCATCAAAACATTACAGGTGGCTTTTTCGGTTGAGGATGAGTTTTGATTTCAGCTGCATTTCAGGTATTAAACCCCTCCCTTACTGTACCTGAAAACTTATGGGCAGCAGGCTCACTGCTGACAGGAGCTGTCAGTAATCAGTCATCATGCACTGGCATTGTAAACAGTATGAATGGGACAAAAACTTTTTCAGCTCTGGTGCAAAAAGTGCTCTTTAGATTTGGCAGAAGTATATTGTGAGTTAAAATAACCTATCTCATCCATATAAGCAGGTAAACTGTTTTCAGCGTTGGTTCAGGAGGACCCATTGCTGACAACTATTGTCAGCAACAGATCTATTTGTGAGCATAGAGCAAGCCTTTGAATTTGCAGTCATGTATATTGCAATGTATGTATCACACTTTTGAAGTGCTTTACCAACTTTAAATAATACATACTTCTCTCATAGGCTTATTATATCATTTAACCAGTTTAGCATAGGAAAATCAAAACACAATGGAGATAACTTATTTGTCCAAGGCCGGAATCTAAATCAGAGCCTGGGTTAGAACTGAAGGTCTCCTGTCTCCTATACCTCTGCTTTGTCATCCTAATTCATGTTTCTATTACTCAGTAACTACCTACTTTTTAATTTATTTGTAGTTTTATATATAGCTAATGGTTTGATCAATAGTGCTGGAATAGCATAGAAGCCCATTTCTCTAATAAAGAATGTACATAGTCATCTTACTTCATTAGGCTGTGCATTAATTAAAATCACTTGATTAATTACTGTTACCTATATTTGGGTGTACAGTTTTGAAGGAAGAAAATAACTGCACTCCAGATTTTTTTGATTTTTCCATCAGTTTGTCTGATTTATGTTTAGACTTTATTAAAGCGGAGACTAGTGAGACTCACTGAAGATTAGTAATGGATGCAAAGCAGTTCACCTGTGGATCACTGGTTCATCCTTGTAGCTGATCTGGTAGCATCCTAAATTTGGTAATGTCTGATGGCTAGTACTCATTCAGCACAGTGAATTGGGTGATGGTATCAGTCAAGAATCTAGATTATAGGTGTCCATAACTCCTAAAAAGACAGTTATGTTTTTCTCTCTTAGTGGTAGGATCATCAAAAAGACAGCAGGTTAAATGGTTCATGGGGATTCAACTACTATATCGTCTCTCTAAGATAAACTTTCCAGCTCAGAGTTTAGGTAACTTGCACTGCCTCAGCCTACATGGTATGAGTTTTTGGTGGATAAGTATAAGATAAGAATTCATGTTTCAATCTCCTTATGAACCAACTTTCCTCTACATTATGTATTTTAAAAAGCAGACATTCAGATGTTATGCATAAAAACTAAGGGCTAAGCTAGATAGTTGAGTCAGTAAGCCACTTTAGGACCTAAGTCAATGTACTAAAAGCCCAAGATGGCTTATACTGGCAAATAAAGAGCTAAAAATTCACTTGTGAAAATATAACAAGTAATTTTCTTAAGTGCAACTGAAAACTGCTAATTGTTTCATTAGATATATCCTCAGCTTTGAGAAAAAAGTATTTCATCGTGAAACACAGGATGATTCAGCAAAATACAGAAGTATTTGTATGCAGTGCAAATGGTTTTCCAAATACTTTATATCCTGAGCAGATGAAGAGTATACATATCAGCCATTTGATCTTCCTCAGGCCTAACTGAAGAGGGCTAGGTGGCCATAATATAGCTGTGGCATAATACTTCTGTGTTATATTGCCTTTTGGAAAGTCCAGATTTAAGGTGTGAATTGAAGGTTATTGGTTAGCAAAAGAGGTAATTCTAGTGACTGCCCGTGTTCTTTTGAGTGATGATTGCCATATCCCTGTTGGATGATATACCAAATGCAACTGTTGTTAGCCATGAGTACTATTTCCAGGCCCTAGTATAAACTGTAGAAAAAGTGCTTGAGATTACAATAATAAAGGACTCAGAACATTCCTGGGCAGTGGCAGTGCCTAGTACAATGGGCTTCTATCCCTGATTGAGATTTGTAGATGTTGCCATAATACATACAAATAATAAGTATACAACATGGACTCATGCAGAACTGAACATTTGTGTCTATTTTGAGGATTAGAGATTGATCTTGGTATCATATTAGCAGTATTATATACTCTTAGACTAATGGACAGTCTTTCTTATTCGAGACTAGTAGCATTATTAACTCAATTTCTAGAAAATCAGATTTTTTTTCTTAAATACAGCGATGCTGTATGCATCCTGTTTTGATTAGGGTTAAACATTTTCACTTCCCATTTGGAATTAGAGTTGAAAAGTTATTGACATAGTTTACATTGTTTGATTCTAATTCATAGCAATTCTATATTTAACTCTTATGAAAGAGAGCCTCCTTTATGAAAAAAAATCTGTATCTAGCATAAGATGTTAAACCTTTTAAGTTTCTCTCCATTTGTGTGTAACTTCTCCACAATTAACCTTAATAATTATACACTATTCTTAGCACATTGTTCTATTTCTGTTCTGAAGCATGCCTTGTTATTCTTTTTGAGTGTTTTAACATATGGTCATTGCACAGGTGCATGTTGGAATTTTTCACTTATCGAAAAATTTACCTAGCATCTATACTCTTCCCAGTTTGAATGTTTGTGAATGTAATGCTTATTATCCCTTTTTATTATAGCAAGACAACTTAGGATCACAATTTAGCCATATGAGTCTTGCCCGACAGTCATCTGCTGATGGTGCTGATCCTCACCCCACCATGTTCCAGTCCACTGTAATCCTTCAACCCACACAACAGTCTGGCTATATCATAGCAACAGGCCCACCTCTGCCACCTCCACAAGACCAACCAGTCCCTATTCCCAACTACTCTGTATCCAGCCATCCTGTCAACCAGCAAGTGCTGCAGCAACAGGGATATATTCAGCAACCTCTACCACAGGTACAAAGGCTTTTATATTTTCTTCTCAGACAACTATTTAAAAGATTATCCTTGACACCATTAGTGAACATTTTATATTTCTTGGTTGGACTTTATTAATTTATAAATTTATTAACCAGTTTGATTTTCTTAATTCTGTGGTTTGAAGTCAGTGGCTTCCGTTTACTTTGGAAATAAGCAATCATCCAAGCTTCATGCCTATTCACCGGTGACTCCTAAAGACTTCGAAAATTAGAGTTGAGAAAGTACACAGTATGATTAATAGTGATATTTTAAAATTAAATATAACAAAATTTAACTTAATCAAATATAAATTTTATATATTCTCATGCTCTGCACATATTTTATTTTGATTAGTTTTAAAGAGGCCCTCCAATGTGTTGACGTTTAAAATTTTTGCTATGAAGACAGGCCTAGGAATCCTAATAATCATCTTTTTCTTTAATCCCCTATTTGGGTGCTGAGAAACTCAAACACAGCAGCTACTTATTTTGGTATGACCCAAAGAAAATAGAATTGCCTTTATTTTGTGATTCTTCTAGCATTCAGTGTTTTTGCACTCTGCCTTTTATAAACCTAAAAATGTGAATCTCCAAAATGTTGTTCCTTTTTAGATGCCAGCTTGTTATTGTGCTCCAGACCAGTATCCACACTCCAATCAACAATATCGACCAGTTACGTCTGTCCATTACAACACACAGCAAAACCCACCACTGCCACAGCCAGCACAGCAGACAGGTTTGTAGAATTTTTTCACTACTTCACATGCTTACGGGTGTTAAAGGAAACTGCTGTTACTGTTGGATATTGAAGTCTCAGTAAAGCAACATTTGCTAACGGTGAAGAAATATCTTTCAATTTGTACAACTTTGTAGCAGTCCCAATGTGAAGAATTGTGATTGTTCTTTAAATGTGGCTCATTAGCTGAAATCCTTTGTGTCAGTGATGACTGATTGTAATCAACTTTTCCATTTGTACTTCAGTGGTTTTTCTAAAGAAAGTTGCATTCACCAACTAAATCTGTTACATCTGTTTGATACCTTGGAGGGTACACTATAACTATATACATTTATCTAAACAATTATATAACTTAATATTTTCAGATTCTTATTAATTTTACATTTTAGCGTGTTGAAAATGGTAAATGACATACTGTGTATTTACTACATAATAAACTTTTTGCTCGATGATTTGAATCAAGCTGCATTAGGATTGTAACATACAGATTATTAAACAAAATGACCTTAAATGTGTTGGATACATAAACTTCTTGTTGAAACATGTTTCACATTTAATGGTATTATCTCATAGGGAGGCTAGAATCCTATTGTCGTCTCCTCCCACAGAAGGAGATGTTTGAGGAGCATGTTTGTCTCACCTCTCAAATACGTATTTCATCCTCCTCTCCAGACGAGGCAGCTATGCCACCACCACTTTCCATGGTCAATGATTTTTGGGGAATTTCAAGATCTCATAAAGAGGGTATCTGACACTCTTCACCACTCAGAGGTCAAGGAATCACAGTACAAACTGGATAGCCTGCAGTCAGCGATATCCTCCATGGTGGTATTACCCATTAACAAGGTGCTCCTGAAACACTCTTGGATCCAACGAAGACTGTATGGTAAACACCCGCTATCATTCCACCACCATGTAAATGGGTGGATAAGTGTTATGATCCCCATAAGGACTCTGATTTCTTGTTCTCCTGCTCTCTGCCTAACTCCCTGGTGGTGGACACAGTAAATGAGCAAGGTAAGCAACATTCCTCCAAGTCTACCCCATATAACAAAGTCCAAAAGAGACTGGACCTTTTTGGACAGAAGATCTACTCATCAACAATACTACAATTCAGGATCACAAACTATCAGACAATAGTGACCAAATATAATTTTACAAACTAGCCTTCTTTGAACATCTGCCACAGGAACAGAGGGAGTAGTTTCAATCTGTCACCTCAGAGGGCCGGTCGTTGGACAGAACTGCTCTTCAAGCATCCTTGGATACTGTGGACATTCCTGCCAGGTCCGTCTCCACAGTAGTAGTCATGTGGAGGGGATCATAACTTCAGCTCTCAGGGTTTCTGAGAGAAGACCAGAACACTGTTGAAGCCCTCCTCTTCGATGGTTGTAAGCTTTTCTCGGAGACCATGGATGAGTCCTTGCATGCACTGAAGGACTAGGGCTACTTTACGATCCCTGGGTATATATATTCCTACAAATAAGAGAAGATTTAATAGGTCACAAGCTGCCCAGAGATCACATCATGCTCAGTTTTCTGGATTCTATAGATTCACCGAACCCCCTAGGAAAAGACATACAGTCTAGAGAAAGAGGCTCCTCACACTTCTTCCGCGACTGCCCAATCATCTTCAAAGCAACAGTTTTGACAGGCTGGTTGGAGGGTTCAAATCCTCTCTCACCTCTGGTTTTACAGCTGCATCCATTCGCTCACCTTCCCCCCTTTGCAGATGGCCTTTCCCATTTTCAGCATGCTTGGAGTGGATCACTACACACAAGTGGGATATGGCATCGACTTTACATTCCTCCCTCTCTCTATCATCTTCCCCATCTCTCTTCTGGGACCCCGCTCATGAGCTTTTACTGAGACAAGAAGTGAGCGTTCTCCTTTGATTAGGAGCAACACCCTCTCATAAGGGCAAAGGTTTTACTTGAAGTGCCAGAGAAGGATGGAGACCAATCTTGAATCTAAGACTTCTGAACAAGTTTGTCAAGTCTCAAATGTTCAAGATGGTGACTCTGGCAGCTATAATTCCTTCAGTGGAGTAGGGGGATTGGGTTTTGGCCCTTAACCTGCAAGATGCCTATTTCCATATAATGATACATCTGTTGCACAGAAAATACCTACACTTCACTGTAGGCTAGGATCATTCCCAATTTTGAGAATTCCCTTCAACCTTTCTGTGGCCTCAGCAGTGTTCTCAAAGGTCCTAGAGGTAGTGGCTTTCTTAGAACCAAGGAGAAGCAATCCTAGTCTTCCCATACATAAATGACTGGCTATTCATGGCATTCCTGCAAAGCGGTGCTGTCTTCTACCCAGATGACCCTTGCTCTTTTCCTGGAGTCTGATCTCCAGCCGAATATAACAAAAATTCACATTAAGTCCTTTACAGGAAATACAGTTTGTAGGTGGATCTTTGGGTTTGTTGACAGCCAGAATCTACCTTCCCTTAGACAGATCTCTGACTTTCTCAAGTCTGGTAGGGTCAATTCAGGAGAGCCCTTAGACCACAACGACGAGCTGTCTTCAGCTCCTGAGATGCATGGCATCTTGCACTTTTGTGACTGATCACAGATAGCTTATGCCTCTTCTGCTTCCGGGGTTGGCTCACAATGACCTATTCTCCAGCCAGGCAAACCTTGGACAGACATGTGACAGTTCCTCTACAGGTGAGGAATTCCCTAGACTGCTGGAGAGATCAGCTCAGCTTCTGGGCAGGCATATCTTTCTGCTGCACAGTTCCATCAGTGACGTTAACAACACATGGGTCACTATTGGGATCTGGAGCTCACCTCAATACCCTTATGACTAATGGCAGATAGACAGCTCAGGAAACTAATCTCCACATCAGTCTGTGGGAACTCAGGGCAGTCAGGAGCACCTGCCTTCATTTACTACCCTTCATCAGGGTCACGACAGACAACATATCTTGCATATTCTTTATCAACAAGCAAGGACGAGTGAGATCCTTCCCTCCCTGTGCACCGAAGTCAGGAAATTATGGAACAGGTGCATAACTCATCAGATCTATGTCCCAGGTATTCAGAACACCACAGCCGATGTTCTCAGCAGATGCTTTTCCCAGGACTAGAAATGAGAGCTAGGCTGTATATTCCAAGGATGGGGACAGCCAGAGGTGGCTCTCTTCACCACCATTCAGGTCATGACAGACAACACTACAACCATGTTTTATATAAGCAAGATTCTGTATCTATGTCAAGGGGTGGTACATCTCTGGAACTACTGTACCTGTCACAAGATTACTCCAATAACCATAGATTTACCACAGTTGCAAATGGTATCACATCAGCAGAGAGTTTGCAAAAGACCTTGTGTGGTCAGTAAAGGGTATCATTACCAGGACACTGTCATCAGGTGGGATCATCCAACCATAAACCTCTTGGCCACCAATGAAAACAAGTGTCTCAAATTTCTTCTCCACAGAAGGGCAGATACAAGGCTCTCTCTCCAACACCTTCCTGATCTCTGCCCCTACTGCATGCTTATCCTCCAATTCTATTTATCCCAAGAGTCAGTGGGAAATTCAGATAGGGTATGGCCAGGATGATCATGATAGCACCAGTATGGCTGAAGTGGTTTTGGTTCTCTGACCTGAGGAAATCGCTGCATTCAACCTCAGATCCAAATTGCCTCTTCAGTTCGATGTAGTATCAAAGATGGCCAGATCCTCCATCTGGATCCACTGTCCCTGAACCTCATGGCATGGATATTGGCCAGTTAATATCAGTGGAGGGGACCTGTTCAGGTGAAGTACAGAACATTCTCATCCACAGTAAAAGGACTCTGCAAGGCTTGTTTATTTTGTCAAGTGGAAGCGATTCATTATGAGATACCACATCACCACTTGTCTCTGTTTCAAACTCAGATTCCAGATATAATGGGATTACCTTCTATTACTAAAGAACATTCGGCCATCTGTGAGCTCCCTGTGGAGCCATATCTGCTTTCTGCTTTCCTTTCACGAGTATTACTCATTTTCACACCTTACAGTAGCTGTATTCTTCAGAGGCCTCATGAGGCTATTTCCCTCAGTCAGAAAGTCTCCTCCTTGAGATCTCAGAAGTGTGCTGACAGGTTTGACCTGGGTTGATGGGTTGACTTTTTGAGCCACCTGTTATATGTTCTGTGTTCTATCTCTCCATCAAAACTGCCTTTTTAGTAAAAATATCATCTTCCAAAACAGTAGGAAAGATGCAAGCTCTTAGGGCAGAATCTACATACATAGTTTTTTTTATACAGATGTGGAGTAACCTTGTGACCTCACCCAAAATTCTTGCCAAAGGTCGTCTCAGACTTCCATCTCAGCCAAATAATGCATCTGCCTGTTTTCTTTCCAGAGCCACATTCCAGCCGAGGCTAAATTTCACACGGTGTTGTCCTTACTCTAAACCTATATAGGTATACCTCCCAGATTATCTGTAGTTTATGGAGATAGGTCATATCAATACAGAGGCTTTCTAATTGACTTTCTGCACGTATTAAGTTGTGCAATGAAATAGACAACTTAAACCCACTGTTGAGAGTGTAGCTTCTTTGAGAAATGTTCCACTATTAGAAATATGTAGGGCATCTACTTGAGGCATATGCTGACTTAGCATTACTTCATAGAGGAAGCTTCAGGCTCTGATCACTGTTTTGGCAGGGCTGTCCTACCATCATTGTTTTGTAAACTCCGAACACCTCCTGTGATTGAGGTGACTGTGCATCCCTAACTGTGAAATATATGCGGACAGTCCTCAAAAGAAGAATCAGTTACTTACTTTTATCATATATATGGACGACACATCTCAAAGAACCACAGTTACTATCAGGTAAATAATTTTCTGGTATTTCTGTTTGGAAGATTGATTGTATAGCATTGGTCCCACGGGATCTCCGTGCTATACAGAATGGTGTAATGATCACCTTCCCCTGGTGGCAACTGCCACCATGTGGTTTCATGCAGCATAGACAAAGATAACTGGAATGTGCATTTTTATCATTTTACGTTTTAAGTTAATGTAGTATTTATGCAAAGTATGGAGTTGAAAGTTCTCTATCCCCAGAATAGATAAAACATAAGACAGCAGCACTGCAGATATCAATGTATCTTCACCCTGACTTGGGGTACCACGACACTAGAAGTTGGAGGGTGATCCAGTCTCTAATCCCATTTAGTTCTTGGCTCCTCTGCTGAGCCTGCAAACAATACTACCTATTGTGGTGATGGATTTTATTTTGTCAATATCTGTTCAGAAAGTATTTAGGCTGAGTCCACTAACTTGCTGCGCATAGACCCTAGGTTCCACATGTTAGTATTAACCACCTGAGCAAGTCATGGACATGTGCCCATTTTTTGTGGTGCCCTCTTTGTAGATTTGTTAGGTAAAAATTCAGAAGACTGCTATATTAAGTCAATAAAAAGCTGTACCTAAAATGGCTGGTCCTTATTTGTGGCAGCTGCCTCTTGGCAGTGTGCTACTTGGATAATAGAGCATGTACCCTGCCAAACTGAGAATTAACACATCTTTTAATTGTAATGCTTAATAGCTGTCAATTTTATTTGTATTAAGTTTTTAATAACTATAAAACAACTTTCCAATGAGCTGTTACTTGTTTTTTTAAAAATATTTGTTGTTTACATTTGTGACTACTTCAGAGAACATTGTAACTGAAGTATATTTGTTTAATGTTGTGGAATGGTTTGGCCTTTTTCATGAGCTGTTGGATTCGGGGCCGTAACACTGTCTGAGAGGGTTACGTTTCTCACAGTGAACCGGTCTCTTTTTCAGCGGCTTCCTCGCTTCCTTTTAAAAGGGTTTCAGGTCTGTATTTAACTTACATGCTGCCTTTTGATGAAATAGTTTACAGCTTGCTTGTCTAAAATGTGTCATGAACATAAAAAATACCTTTAGGAAGATGGTGCTTCAGCTAATCGAGGAAGTGACTCATGTCAGGAACTGTAACTGTGAGTTGTCTAAGAGGGAATTAAAACCAACATCTGCTGTACAACCTCTAACTCTGAAAATTACCACTAGTTATTATTTGTCTGAATTTTTCTGTGGTGTTTTTATTAACATTTTCAATGACAGTTACATTTATCTTTTTTAATGTGTTTTTTCTGCATTAAGTGAAGATCTAGGTGCCATAAAGAAGATTCTATTTAAGTTAACAGATAAAATATTATTGTTAATTACTTTGCTGAGCAAATATTAAGAAGCATATGTTTTTATTGTAGCTGCTAGTTAAGAATATTTCTGAAAATAAAACCATCTGTTCCAGCAGGTGCAACCTTTTTCTGCTGAGTGCTGCATTTCTGTCATACCACTTTCTGTGCCAAGGTGGAATAGTAAAGCTAAAAATAGAACATTTTTTTAACCCTCTGGGGAACCGTTTTAGCAGTCAATTTTTATTGTCCTAGTTATTCTCTCAGCTTGCAAAATTAATTCTCTCTCTTTCTGGAAGTGCAAAAGAGACTCAAAAATATTCATAACTATATTACAGTTGCTTGGAAACGAGAATTTTAGTTTGCAGCACTATTGATTGTATCCATCATATTCTGGTGCTTCAATATTAATACAGAATTAATACTAAAAGTATACTGGTTTTTAGGTGCCTTACATCATCTAATAACTGAATACATTGAGGCATCTCATTTATTTAAAAAAAAAAATCTACAAGGATAGTTAAACCATGGGAAGTATATATATAGTTCAGAATCACAGATTTCTTCATATTAAATAAAACTGTAAGTGCTGTCTGTGGGAAGTCCCTTAATATTGATTCAAAGTATGAATTAAATGGCATTGATAATGAAAATTTGAAAATATTTATGTGCAGTGCCCGTCTTGTATTTCGAATCTGATGCACAGATATACTGTCTAGATTGTTTCTTAAATAATGGAACTAAGATTCAGCTCCATAATTTTCTGAAGGTAATATCCTAATATACTGACTGTCCTACCACATTCAGATTTCAGTGCTGCTCCTTTTCACAAACAAGCATGAATAAAACCAATTTACAGTGTTAATTCAAATGGCTGATAAATACTCTGAATATTTCTTAATCATTTTTGTGTTTATCTGATGCCCTTTTGCGATCTTTCTAAATGAATACATGTTTGTGTTAATTGCAGTTTGTTTGTATATGAACTACATTACGCTGCTTTTATCCTAGGAAGAGTCCTAATTAATTGATGCACTATGTTCGTTTATTGATTGAGAACATTTTGGTGCCAGTAAAAATACCAAAACACAACTCAAATGGCATAGTGAGGACAAGTTCTATGGAACCTTCACCCACATATGCATGCCAATATAGCTCAGTCATGACATGCCCCACTTTGCAGTGCAGTATTTGGCTTTGCTTTTCACAAACAGATGGGCAGTTACCAAGATGTGGGCAGTCAGGCCGAGTATCGCTAAAGCCAGAGTCTGAGTCTAATGGTTAGAAACAGAGTGAGGCAAGGCAGGAGTAACCACCATGGTTTTCCTGTGAACATTCATTTAAATCAGTTCTTTTAACAGCTATCATTTGTGCTCTTTCTGTAGTAGAAAGCAAATCCACCTTGAGCCCTTGTCTGAAATTTGCTGCTTTTGTTTGTGGGGTTACACTGGGGAAAGACATTATTTTATATGGTCAGTTGTGGTCACAGGTGCAGTGTTTTAATTTGTAAGGATAAGGTTCTCTTTGCAGGACAGAAATGTACTAGTTCTGTCCTCAATGCTTGATTGCATTCATCATGAAGTTACTATATTTCATGATATATGTTGGTTTGAATTGGTTTCCATAGAATCTTATTGACACTTTAAACAAAAATATGAGTGCATTTATTAAGCTGATCTCAGTTGTCCTTTAGAAATTGTTATACTCCTAATTTAAAATATGTATTGGAATACGGAAATTGCCATACTAGTTTGCACTTAGGATTCTGGACTAGACAAATGCTGTCTTCAAGAGGGATCAACACCAGATGCTTCAGAAGAAGGTGCAAGGAACCCTGCAGTTACGCAGGTGTGGAATAATCTCTTCTCTTACATTAGGTTTCTTCCAAAATTTGTTAGAATCAGGTATTGTAACTCTGGATATTCTTGTTATCTACATAATTATCTAATCCCTTTTTGAGTGTTGCTGAGTTTTTTGGCCTCCCAGCATCCTCTTGTAATGATTTCCACAATTTAATTGTGCGTTGTGTGGAAAAGGGGTTTCTTTTTATCAATTTTGAATATGCCACTTTTTAAAATTCATTTAATATCTCCTTGTATTGTTAGACAGGGGAAACAGATGCTGCCCTCTTTCTTCTACTAACCATTCTTTATACTTTTTAGCATGTTGTCTTATTCATCTCTTTTCAAAGGTAAACAATGCCAATCTCTTTCCATACGAGTTCTTCCATGCTCTAAAAATGTTCATTGCCCTACTCTGAGCAACCTCTAATTCTACGATAACCATGTACACATGTATGTATTTGTAAAAGCTTTTGTTTGTTATAGTTTTGCATGACTAGACATTTGAATGTGTATAAGCAATGTGCTGTTTACATACAGGTATTTATCTAGCAATCATCATGTTTTCTGAGCATACTGTAAAATAAATGGTACATCACTTATTTCCAAAACTTAGAAGAAGAAGGGAGGAGAGTTCTAAGTTACTGAATGAATTCGAGACACTATTTCCAGAAAGGTGGAAAATACACTAGATTCATCTTGAGAAGTGATCAACACTTCGAATAGAAGAGCAGACTTTTATTAGAGCTGAGTGATAGCCATTTTTGTCCATATGGATTTTAATGAACTACTGAGTCGGCATATGCAGTACGTGTGGCTTTTAGACACTGTTTCATTCTGTTTCGTATGTTCATCCCAATATGATCCAGATATAATTCACTGTGAAATCAGGCAAGTTTCATTGCTCTACTTGCATTGCACATAGGCTTCTAATGAAACTGGAAGTTGGACTGGCAGACAGGTTTCTGAATTCTTTGTTACAAAGTCCCATATATGATTTTTACAGCTGTGTAAAATTTCATGTAGTTGCCATTTTTATGTTGTGCGTAACTGTGCTCCATTTTCATTTTTAGTTGATCCTTTAGTCCGTTAGTCATTCAAATATGATACAGTTTCTTCAACCTACAGCATCAGTTACCCTTCAGTTCTATTCCGTCATCTTTTCTGACAGGGCTGCGGGTGCACCTTTGTCACTATATGTAAATATTTAATAATAAGCTATATTCTAACAGAAGTAAAAAAGTCGTCTGATCTCTGTCCACTGCCAGGAAAGAATTGGCTGACTGATGTCCAAAGAATTGGAGTGTGTCAGTTGGGTTTGGCGTGCCACCAGTTTCTTAATGACCTTTCCCAGAAAAGGGGAGGCTTAGAGACCAGGTGATTTAAAGCAAAGTTATCTCTTGCAAACAAAGGCTGAATTATTCTATGTTTGAGGGCTGCTGGTAGCTTGCCCTCTCTAATCTTGTCAATAATGAGCTTGGGTATCCCCTACTGGTTTTTGTCAATTCACACATGGCTGAATGGCTGTCACATGCCACAGGTAGAACCTCTTCCATTTGGGAGCATGGATAAAATTCATCCAGGGAGCATGGTGTGCTTATACTTTTCTGTCATGTTACTATTTTGAGAGCTCCTGAGTCTTTAACAGTCTTGTCCATGACAGACATGAGAACTTCTGCCACTGAGCAGCACTTACCCTTGAATTTCCACTGCCTTTGTATTTTCTATGTTTTGCAACCCCTTTTTGATGTGGTAGCATTTCACATTCACTTTGCCTACCTGTATATGACTACCCAGATACAAGACAGTAGAGAATCAGGTGAAGTTGATTCAGAAACTGGTTGAAAGCAAACTGGATTAATTAGATGACCTACCAGTAGAAACAGTTCCACTGAGCAGGATTTGCCTACATAGTAGCAGAGGAGAAGAATCTCCTGAGATCTACCTTAGGCTTGGCACAAGAACCGAAGCTCTTTATGTCAAGCATCATCCTTCCCTCAGTGCTTCAGTTTCTTCACCTCTTGCTTTGTTGGTTGTAGGTGATTAGTAAACCATGGCAACCTGTGAGGGTGATGCAAAGGGGAAGAGTTGCTTGGACCTTCTGGCATCTGTAATCATGGGCAACAAATTGCTGTAATACCTCCACCAGACTGTCCATTGGCAGAACAGTTTTGTCCCCAGAGAGCTTTAGAAAACCAGCAAAATCTATCATTATCTTTGGGTGGACCATCAAAGCAATGCTATTTCATTTATGTGAGCTGATCACAGTAATAAAGACTAGTGGAGTTTGATGTTCTAACACACAACATTTTTCTTCAAAGCTTCTTGTGGTTTTCACCATCATTCTGATGTTAAAATTGTGGTACTTTTTGCAGAAACTTCCTTAAGGTTTTTTTTTACCTTTTAAAAGTTTCAGCTTGTTGAAAATAAAAGTGCTTCTGACAGAGAAAACTAAATAAATTCACCTGCTTACAAGTCAAATCAATGAAATACATTGTTTTGTCATTGTTACACATTAATTCACATTAATATTAATGGGAGTTACATAGATGTCTTAATGATAGAATAGCCCCTTTATAGTGTTGTGCAGGCTGTTGCTGTGTAACCATCCGACATTGCTCAGTGGCACTTGGAAAATGGAAATTGTCTCCATATTGGTATTGCTGTCATCACCGGAGACTGACTGATTTGTGTTTGGTATTTTGTGGTGTAGACAAATGGATCCAGATGATCTTAACCCTCTGTATACACACTGTAAATTCCACTCTCACCAAGCTGCCAGAGTTGAAGGGCCAGTGGTTTATTTTTGTGTGCTTTTAATAGTTGTTCCTTTTTGAGAATTCCCACTAGTACTTTTATTAAAACCTCATTGTTCTTATTAGGCAAGTGAGACTTCTCTAAAGCTGGAATAACCAGTTTTTAAAAGGAGACAGCTGGGTTAATGTTCGTATATTTAAAACAACAACAAAAAATTTCCTTACCAAAGATATGAATAACCTCTTAAATTATTAAAATTAATGGAATTTACAAAATCAAGCTTAATTTTTTGCATAAACACTAACCAATTCTCCCATCCATTTTTTTTGTGGAGTCCGTTTCTACTGTATTTCATTTTCAGGTTGTCATGTATGTCCCGATGCTGCAATGTCTGGATTACAAAGAATGTAGGGGACTGTTTGTTCTGGTTTTGTTTTTAATTTTTTATTAGACTTCAGAGTAAAACAGTGGAAAAGTATCTAGATGAAGTGGCCCCTAATTACTACACAGAATTCTTTCCCAGGTGTCTGGCTGATGGGTCTTGCCTACATGCTCAGGGTCTAACTGATTGCCATATTTGGGGCAAGGGAGAAATTTTCTCTCAGGCCAGATTGTCAGAAACCCTGGGGGTAGGGTGGAGGTGTGGGTTGAGTTTGCCTTCCTATGCGGCATGGGTCACTTGCTTGTTGGAACTAGAGTAAATGGTGGATTCTCTGTAATTTAGACTTAAATTCAAGATTTGAGGACTTCAGTAACTCGCCAGAGAATATGGATCTGTTACAGAAGTGAGTGAGGTTTTGTGGCTTGTAGGAGGTGAAACTAGATCATGGTGGACCCTTTTGGCCTTAAAGTCTGAGTCTATTACTCTTTAGTTTTTGTTGGTCCAAAACGTAAATTTGGAATTAAACCTAGCCTGACATCTATTAGATGTCTTCACAAAACTGCATAACCTTTTCATATGTGCATCTATGTGTAAAACATGTTATAGATGTAATGTTTTCAAAACAAGATTTAAATATTTGTGTAATTACAGGCTACCAAGTTATGCCTAACCAGCAGCAAACCTACCAGGGGTTGGTCGGAGTTCAGCAGTCTCAGAATCAAAATCTAGTCAGTAGCCAACACAACAACATTGGAAATCAAATACAGGGTGTGATTGTTCCATATACTTCAGTGCCATCTTATCAGGTAAGCTATCTTTTCCAAACTTCCTTGGCATTTGTTTGAATATTTAAAGCAATTTTTAGAAATCTCAACACATTTGTAGACTGAAAAAAGTGCCAGCAGGAGTGTAAGAGTATCTTTAAAAGGTAATGTGTAATATCTGAAGCAGATGCATTACAAATGCACAAATTTCCATTTTAAATAGTTGCATGAAGGGCTTAGATGTTAGTGAAAGTATAGAATTAAATATGGTGCAGAGTACATGAAATCAGAGCTGTTAAGATTTCTGCATTTTGTTGTTGGGGGTTTTTTGTCTTCTGTTACAGAAAAATCTCCTGATTAATTCTTAGAATTCCTAGGACTCAAACTTAGAAATCCCTGTGAACCAAGAGAACATTTTGGCATTATTTGGCACTATTGCAGCTATTGTCATTGCTATTCTTCCTTGCTGTTGTGTTGAATTCAAGAATTTAGTCCAGGCCACTTTCTGTCCTTTCAATTCAGTTTATCATGGAAGTTATCACTTAAGGTATGTCTACACTATAAAATTAGGTTGTTTTATAGAAGTCGATTTTTTAGAAAGCCATTTTATACGGTCGATTTTGTCTGTCCCCGCTAAGCACATTAATGTGGCAGAGTACATCCTCAGTACCATGGCTAGCATCTACTCTCAGAGTGGTGCAGTGTGGGTAGCTATCCCACAGTCCCTGCAATTTCCACTGCCAGTTGGAATTCTGGGTTAATCTCCCAATGCCTGATGGAGCAAAAACATTGTGGCAGGTGGTTTTGGGTACATGTCATCAATCTCCCCTCTCTCTCTCCCTCCACGAAAGCAACGGCAGACAATCATTTTGTGGCTTTTTTTCTGGATTATCTGTGCAGACACCATAGCATGGCAAGAATGGAGCCCACTCTGCTCACTGCTGCTGTTGTGAGCATTGTAAACACCTTGCGCATTATCCTGCAGTATGTGCAGAACCTGGCTAGCAGATGCCAGTGCAAGGACGATTGTGAGGAGGACATGGACACAGACTTCCCTGAAAGCATGGGATGTGCAATTGGGACATCATGGTGGCAGTGGGGCAGGTTGATACAGTGGAACACCAATTCTGGGCCCGGCAAACAAACACAGACATAGTGTTGCAGGTGTGGGATGATTCCCAATGGCTGCAAAACTTTCACATGCGTAAGGGCACTTTCCTGGAACTTTTTGAGTTGTTTTCCCCTGCCCTGAAGTGCAGGAATATCAGGATGAGCACTTCCCTGACAGTTGAGAAACGAGTAGCGATAGCCCTGTGGAAGCTTGCAATGCCTGACTGCTACCGGCCAGATGGGAATCAATTTGGAATGGGCAAATCTACTGTGGGGGTTGCTGTGATCCAAGTAGCCAACGCAATCACTAACCTTCTGCTAACAAGGGTAGTGACTCTGGGAAATGTGCAGGTCATAGTGGATGGCTTTGCTGCAATGGGGTTTCCTAACTGCATTGGGGCGTTAGATGGAATGCATATCCTTATCTTGGCACCGGACCACCTCGACAACCAGTACATAAACCACAATAGGTACTTCTCAATGGTGCTGCAATCACTGGTGGATCACAAGGGATGTTTTACTGACATCAACATGGGATGGCTGGGAAAGGTGCATGATGCTCGCATCTTTAGGAACTCTGGGCTGTTTGAACAGCTGCAAGAAAGGACTTACTTCCCAGACCAGAAAATTACTGTTGGAGAAGTTGAAATGCCAATAGTTATCCTTGGAGACCCAGTCTTCCCCTTGCTCCCATGGCTTATGAAGCTGTACACAGGCAGCCTGGACAGTAGTAAGAAGGAGTTCAACTACAGGCTGAGCAAGTGCAGAACGGTGATAGAATGTGCCTTTGGACATTTAAAAGCTTGCTGGTGCTGTTTGCTGACTAAGTTAACCTCAGCGAAACCAATATTCCCATTGTTATTGCTGCTTGCTATGTGCTCCATAATATCTGTGAGAGTAAGGGAGTCACATCAGAGAAGCTTTGTGGACAGGCTACCTCAAGAACAGCAAGAGGAACTAAAGACTATCATGCCCAATGGACAGCTGATATCTTATACTTCTTTACAGCCTGTGCTGGGTGTATCCAACACTGCAGTGTGTACTGTGGACCTCCCTGGAACTCTATCAGCCAAGGAGATCTTTTGAGACACCTCTGTAGCCAAACAATTGAGGATCTACCCTGTGATGGCAACAAGCTTTTTAACTTAAAGACTGACAAGGCTTTCCATTCCTTAAACGATTTAGGATGCCTCTGCTGCCTGAGTCGTTATGTTCCAGATGGAAGCAAGTATTATCAGATATTTTCTTCAAGAAACATTCCTCTGCCAGCTCAAAGGATCTCAAAATTACCAAGAAAGAAGCAGAGGTTTCAGCAACAACAACTCTGCCTTTTCCTCTACTGCTGCCTGTATGAAGAATATTCCTGTTTTTGAACTCTGCAGGACAGCTATATGGACTTCAGTCCAAACATTCACAAGACACTACCCTTTTTTGTAAATGTTTCCACATTGGATGCTATTTTGGTATGGCTATCCTGCGGTCATTGTTTAAGTAAAACTTTTACTATCCATCTCCAAGGAAACAGATAACTGCTTGTTTAGTCACCAACAATGAAATCCACATGGACAATTGCTCAGAGAAGAAACTGTTATTTACCTTTACAGTAACTGTGGTGCTTTAAGATGTGTTATCCAAATGGATTCCACATCCTGTCTTCCTTCCTTGCTATTACAGTGTCTTAGCCTATGAAACTCTGTATGGGCAAAGGCACTAAGGCACAGTCGGGCCCATGCTGCTCTGTGTGCCCTTACCTGTTGGGGTGCATCTAGGGTGACAGGTATGGTCACAATGGATACTCCTGGCCAAAAGAATCTAGGCATGTTTTCAATAATGACAGTTACTGTAAGGTAAATAACCGTTCTTTCACTGCCCCCGGGATTCACCAACACATGAGAGTTTTTCATCCTGACATTTTTGAGGAATTTGTCTCCTCTCTCCATGAGGATTGTGTGTCTCCTAGAATTTTTTCATTTGTTTTTGTATTTATATCTTGCACTCACACATTCATCTGCACCTTTACCTCTGCCACTCTGCAGTCTGCACTCTTAAAGCTACCAGTTTATTTTCTGCCTTACCCTCCACGCAAAATGGCACCAAGTTTGCCTTTTTAAGTCTGATGGGCACATTGGTGAATGGTGTTGGATTTCTCACCTTTTCTTGGTCCAGCTTCAAAGCCATCCACATTTGGGGGAGGTGGGGGGAAAAGGTAATATACCAGTTCACACCAAAAAATGAAATTGGAGTATAGGAAACAAACAAACAAAAAGTCTGCCTGATAGCTTACTTGAGCCACTGCTACTCACAAGCATGTGACACTGCCTTCCTTCACCTAAATAAGGTGATATTTTAACTAAGACTGTCAAGCAATTACAAAAATTGTGCTTAATCACACTGGTGAAAAATAATAGAGTATCTTTTAAATATTTTGGATGTTTTCTACATTTTCAAATATATTGATTTCAATTACAACACAGAATACCAAGTGTATAGTGCTCACATTATTTTTGGTTACAAATATTTTCACTGTAAACAAATAAAAAAAATAGTATTTTTCAATTCACCTGATACAAATACTGTAGTGCAATTTCTTGACCCCGCGGATCAGTGCATTCCCCCTGCTCCTCCCACCTCCTGCCTGCAGCAATCAGCTGGTTTGCGGTGTTCAGGAGGCTGGGGGAAAGAGGGAGAAGCAAAGACGCAGCGCGCAAGCTCTGCTATTGTCCTGCCCCCCCACTGCCTCCCATCTGTGGGATCCACCGGCAGGTCGGAGGTGCTGGGGGTGTGGCATGGGGGAGCTGAGGGGGAGCTGCCAGCTGTGGACAAAGCAGGCGGCCAAATGACGTTATAGCGGAGCATTGCACAACTTTAAACGAGTATGTTCTGTAATGGAGCAGAGATGTAAGATCGAAACAATGTTAAGCAAGAGGACATTAAGTGGGGAGTTGCTGCATATGAAAATGTAGAAAAACATCCAAAATATTTAATAAATTTCAACTGATATTAGGTCTTTGTTGCATAAGTATTAAATCTGTTACAATTCTGATTTAAATACATTGGACTCCACAGATTCATCAAAAATTGAATTGTTAGAGTATGTAGGTAGATAATCAGATGGGGAATTTTCTAGGATACGTAATATCTCTGATAGGGTAATTATGGAATTAACATGCATTTTAGTGTTTAACATTAGCTGAATTTGTAACAAACTCTTGTGTGATGTGAGTGGTCTGGAGGCAGAGGAAGAACTTTCTTGCAAAAGAAAATAAGTCTTCACACGGTCTCAATCTTTAGGTTTCAGTGCCTCATGGTTCCCAAGGAATGCCCCAGCAGACATATCAGCAGCCTGTTATAATTCCCAGTCAGTCAAATCAAGGACTGCCCACAACAGGAATACCTGTTTATTACAGTGTCATTCCATCAGGTCAACAGAATAATTTAAGGTGAGTAATTCAATAATTTGATCTTCAATAACCTGCTTATTATTTTCCAGTCCCCTAACAGAGTTTGCTTCAGGATCTTAGTATTTTCAATACTATATTAGTTAGTTCAATATTAGTTCTTAGTGTGGCTTTGTGGCCACTGCTTATAGCTAGGTAACAAAATTTATATATTTTTCATCTCACCTTTGTTTCCTGCTATTGATGCAAGGTAGACAGAACACTGTTATCTTCAGTAACTGGGACCCACGGACTTGTGATTAAAAAATCAAAACAAAAAGATTCTCAAGTTACTTCTTGAAGTAGCTTATTGTAACAGAATTTTTAGTTTGAGTATTTGCTGAATCATTCAGTGTAGTGGTTTTCAACCAGGGGTATGCCGAGTTCTTCCAAGGGGTACATCGACTCAACTAGATATTTGCCTTGTTTTACAACAGGCTACATAAAAAACTCAAGTGAAGTCAGTATAAACTAAAATTTCATACAGACAATGACTTATTTATACTGCTCAATATACACCATAAACTGAAATGTAAGTATAATATTTATATCCAATTGATTTATTTTATAATTATATGGTAAAAATGAGGAAGTAAACAAATTTTTCAGTAATAGTGTGCTGTGACACTTCTGTATTATTATGTCTAACTTTGTAAGCAAGTACACTTTAAGTGAGCTGAAAGTTGGGGGTACACAAAACAAATCAGATTGCTGAAAGGGATACCGTAGTCTGGAAAGGTTGAGAGCCACTTGTTCAGGAAACACTGTTTTTATGCCAAGCCCCAGGAAATGCATTAATTCATTTTTGCCATGACACTTAAAACTTTGGAGAGACATCTTTAGTCACTAGGTTTGTCACAGAAGTGACTTTGAGAAGGGACAGTAATAAAGATATTATAACCTTTGGACTCAGGAGCCTGAAAACTTTCCTGGAGGACCTGTTTGATACACACAGCTTTGTATTTGAGCTTTCTTGCTTGTAGATAGGTTTTTTGTTACTAACAGTTTCTAAAATTATTCTTACAGATTAGCCATATCTTTCAGAGCACAGATATGAAAAGATGTACACTGCTGTCCTCTAAGTCCTGGTCTACACACCGTTTTTGTACAGCTAAAACTGTTGGGGATGTGTGTGTGTCTAGGGGGCGGGCAGTGACTGTTTTTACAGAAATAATTATATAGTACAACCCCTAGTGTAGACACGGTTACACTGGTGTAAAGTTACCTCCTCGCTAGTAAAGTTTCTTCCCTTTCCTGGAAGGGAATACCAAAATAAAACACCTTCATACTAATATAACTTTATCCCCACTAGGAGCTTATGCTACTTTAATTATACCAGTATACTCAGTGATACAACTTTCTAGTGTAGACCAGGCCTGAGTCATGAGGTGTGACGAGTCCTGAAATTTCTTTTTTAGTCTTTCTTTTTTCCATTTTTAGAGAAAAGCAGATAATGCATTAAAAAAACCGCACATTTTCTTTGTGAAATTGGTATAAAAATTCCATTTACCTGTATGTAGCATATGTTGTCAACTAGTTCAAAAGCAATGATTGAAATTTATATAATATATATATATATATATAAATTCTCATTTATATGTCACCTTTTTTTTTTTTTACTGCAGTTCATCAGTAGGATATTTGCAGCTTCCAGGATCAGAGCCAATGCAGTTTCCTAGAACATCTTCCCCATGCAATTCACAGCAGCTTCAAGGACAACAGTGTACAGGTATGGGAATATAACTTTGGTGGTTGGTGAAGTAAACAGAACTAAATTTTCTGAATGACTAAGAAAAAGTTCTAGGTAGTATTGTGCTGTGTATTTTGATAAATGCGTCTGAAAGGGGGCAATTTAGGATTAATCCGTGTATTAGCTTTCTGGATATATTTTAGAACTAGCAGTTGATGTCACTGAATTATACTGGGGTTTTACTTCTGCTTGCTTCATGTTATGGAAAGCTAATTAATATTTTTTTTCTCTAAAATGTAATGGCATATTTCAGTATGCCATGCTTGTACATGTGGTTTAGAGTTGAAACAGGAGAAGATTGCCAGTACAAACTAAATTATTAATGAAGAGATTATTTTTGAAAGACAAGGGAGTTTATTGAAATAGTTCTACCTTACTATTTATAACTTGCAATACATGATAGTAATTGTACATGTTACAGTTCGGAACTTTTGTGCAACTTCTGCTCAAATTCACTTTCCTAAATTTTGTTGGTTCCTATGGTATTATGTAGGCTGGGGTTCCACATATATTTAAAAAGGAATAAAATTTAAATTATTAGTGGATTCCCTTAGAGTTATTCAATAGGGATGATTGTATCTCCTTCCAGGTGGCCATAAAGTGGAGAATTGGGACATCTAAGTTTGAGATGTTGATGTATGGAGGTGAGGGGGTGACATCAAGGATGATGTTCTGAGGGAGATTGGTGATGTAGCAGAGTTTCTGGAAAAAGTTGGTTTTGTCATGAAGAAACCTGGTCCTTTGTGTGGTGATGAATCCTGATATTCCTTCAGTAAGAGTGGTATGGCCAGATGAAATAGGTCTACATGGGTTCCCTTGTTTGTGTATCTTGTGAAGCAGGCAGATGACCCCTGGAGTAGGTTCATGGGGAATGAGGATACAGAGTTTCTTTTCAAGGTGTTTGGGGAAGGATTAGATGATATTCTTAAATTCTTGAGTGAATTGTGCTGTGGAGTCATCTCTGAGGTCTTTACAGTTGTGTCAGAGTTTTTGGTTGGTCCTGTTAATGTAGTCATCACAGTTGAGGACTATGATGGCACCACCTTTTCTGTTGGTTTGATCACTATCTGGTGGTTGGATTTCAAGGACTGTATAGCTGTCCTCTTAGCGGTGGAGAGATTGTGATCTGTTTAAGAATTTCACAGACAATTTTTTTCCTGAAGCTGTTGATGTAATGATCAAGTGTGTGGTTTTGGGGTGTCTAGTTGGATGATTCATTTTTCCTATGACTTGGTAGGGGCTATTCATTGTGGGTAGTGTCATGATTGTTGCAAAATAATTTGTTGAGGTAGAGACGGTGAAAGAAGTCTTTTTTTGTAGTTCTTCAGAAGTTAGTATGATATCAGGTTTCATGATAGGTGCAGTAGTTCAGTCCCATGGAGAGTACAGATAATTCAGATCCAGTTAGGGGTAGTCTTGAGGATAAATTGATGATATTGGAATGTTGTATAGTATCCTTGTGGTGAGTCCTGGTACCCCGGTTTCTCCCAAAGGTGTTCAGTGGGTTATGGCATTCTGTAGAAGCTTTAACTTCATGTTTTTGTGTTGGATAGCTATCGTAGAGTTTTTTTATAATTGTTTTGGATTAAAGTTTACAACTGAACATTGACTTAATACAGCTTTGAAACTTTACTGTGCAGAAAAAAAATGCTGCTTTAATCTCAATTTAAATTAAACAACATAGTTTCCTTACCTTATCAAATCTTTTTTAAACTTTTTTTAATAGTTTACGTTTAGCGCAGTACTGTATTGTAGTTTGGGGTGGGGAGTTTTTTTGCTTCTGCTGCCTGATTGCGTTCTAGTTTCAAATGAGGTGCGTGGTTGACCAGTCCGTTGGTAACTCTGGTGTTCATAACTCCAAGGTTCTATTGTAGACAAGTTTAGAACTGATTTATAAATCTCATATAAATATCAGTCCTATGAACAGACCAGTTGCTCACACTCCTCTCTTTGAGAGACCAATGTTGCCCTATAAACTGTTTCATATGAGAAGTTTGTTAGATAAATTGTATACCCATTCTAATATTAAGCTAACTGTAATAGACACCAGCTCTCTTGACTGTGTAGGCTCTGCAGGATTGACAGGAGTAGGAAGAAATAAATGCTTTTGTTTTTGTTTTGTCAGAAAATGGGACTGCATACTTACAGGGAGCACAGGGTCACTTTTTGTGTTAGAGAAGCATTTTCAGGTAGTGAATTTTTTATGTTTGAGAAGCTGTGTTAGGTAACTTTTAGGGTTTTAGAAAAAATTATTTTTTCTCGGTCTAAGTCTCAGCAGTTGGACTCCTAGTGCTAAGGGAGTCT
Source organism: Dermatemys mawii (assembly GCA_007922305.1). Lineage (NCBI taxonomy): Eukaryota > Metazoa > Chordata > Testudines > Dermatemydidae > Dermatemys > Dermatemys mawii. The sequence continues at coordinate 14,970,096 of ML677353.1, forward strand.
GTCTGAACAGATGGAGAGTTACAAAAATAATCCCAGTAAAATATGAGACACATAGACACTGCATATGTCAGGATCTGTAATTCAGAGGTTTAATTGGCAAACTTTCAGGATGAAATGAAATCTTCATTTATGCCTGTGCCACTTCAAAATTATTCTTCCATGACAACCATGCCCAATAAAATCTTTATACAGTCCCATCATATATTCTCTCTATATATAATTGAATATTTATATTATGTATGTTATGAATATTTATTTGTTGCTGCATGGTCTGGAGGTTACAGCAACAGACTAAATCAAGGGATCTAAGTTCTATTCCCTATATTTTTATTTGACTCCCTTATTGGCCTTGGTCAAGTCACAAACCACTCTGTGCCTTAGTTTCTTCATCTTTAAAACGTGGATACTACTTCTCTAACATTGTAGAGTGCTTTTTGATCTGAGGCTGGAAGAAAATTTGGATGGGCAAAATATTACTTTTACTTCATTTATTTTGATGTGTTTAGTGTTAATCATTTATAGAACTTCATGTAGAGTACTAGTAAACATTTCATAGCATAGTATATTTTGTAAAAATAATGTAGTGTAGTAATATGAGACCTCACTATAAAAACCCTGCAATTAATTATTTGTTTAGAAATGTGGCAAAACTATTGGGTTTTTTGTGAGAGTTAATTGATCTGTTGCATAGTGAAGTGAAAACTATAAGCAACTTTTTTTAGTAGCTTCCAGATTTAAAATGCAAGTCTTCTGTGTTCAAAATATACAGTAACACCAGTCAAATAAAAGCTGTTTGTGGTAAAGTTTGTGGATTGTGGACTCTATGGCTCTTTATAGAAATGGACAATTAAAATAAATTCTTACATGAAACCATATGCCTTATCATAGGGTTGCCAACTTTCTAATTGCACAAAACCAAACACCCTTGCCCCTTCCCCGAGGTCTGCCTCCCCTCACTCCATCCCCCCTCTTTCTGTCGGTTGTTCTCCCCCACTCTCCCTCACTCATTTTCACCAGGCTATCTGTAAATGTTAGCCTCACTCGAGTGTTAGGGATTAATCCAGCTTCCTCTGATGCAATGCACTCTATAAGAGTTAAATATTATGCTTGTTTTTTAACTAGTGACTTTTCTTAAAAAGAAGACACTGAGCATATCATTGCTAATTGCCATGAAGCATAATGGACAGTTATTATTTTTATCCATCTACTTTTGCCTAATGTACAGCATTCCTTGACACTGGCTTAGACTTCAATTTTTAATAATTTGATTTTGTGCCTTAAATATTCACATCTTCAAGTACTGACTTGCTCTAATGAGTGTTCAAAAAATAAAACAATGGTAAATTTAGAGCATTTTCAACTACTGCTTGATAGAACAATTTGCTTAGAAAATGTTTTAATAATGATATTAATAGTTTCAATAGCTCAACTCATCTTTACAAGCCCTTAACTTAAAAGGAAGATAACAGGATTTGTAATGTATAAAGATTTTATTTGGTTGTGGAAATAAAATATTCTACAGAAGACACATCCCTGTATTTTCAAACACCAGCAACCTGTTCTCACTAGCTGGTTTTTGTCACTTTCCTAATTTTCAGTAAATAAAGCATGAGTTGCCCAATGAACTAATTTCTAACAATAGCCTCCCATTTTTTTTGTTTTGTAGCGGTAGCTCCACCACCAGGTGGAGGAGTAGTAATGATGCAGCTAAATATACCCAACAATTCGCAGCCTCGAACCCATTCACCTCCTCAATGGAAACAAAATAAATATTATTGTGACCATCAAAGAGGACAGAAATCCACAGAGTTTAGCACTTTAGACAGTGCCACACAGGTATGATTTTTTTTTCCCTGAGATCATTCGTATTATGAATATTTTATTTAAAAAGAGAGAATTCATTTCTGAAGAGGAACAAAATAAATCGAGTGCTTGTCAAACAGTAATATTAATGTTGTTGTGTCCAGGATTTGAATATTGTAAATATGTGATGTGTTCAAGTAAATAAATTTACAATCTCTGACTTCTCAAGAACCAATATCTTTGTGTCATGTTTACTCTAGTTACAGCATAGTCCTGCCACCTCACCAGCCCAGTCACCAGCACCAATTCAACTATCAAACATGAAGAACCTCCGTCCCACATTAACACCTCTTTCTATTGTGTCCCAGTTTTCTAGATCTTTTGTCCCTGGACAAGGTAAGATTTTTAGCTAACTGAAATATATAAAAAAATACATGAATTTTCCAGGTTTTTTTTCAATTTTCATCAGTTTTGAGGGCGAATTGTGATTGATTTTTTTAATGTTTTTGCCAGTGTGCACAAAAAATGTATTTCTTGAATTGTATAAAAAATAGCTTTATGCTTCCATACCCTCCTTTGCCCCAAATAAAATAAAAAAGCCATGAACTGCATGCTACCAATGGGGGCTTTTTAGAACCATGCCGCTTCTTCATAAATAACTTTCAGAACTGAGGAATTGTAAATTTGGGATATATTTTAATTAAAACAAAACAAATTAGTTTTAGATACATTTGCTTTAAAGTTTTATATTGAAACCACAAATCTTAAATGTACTGTTGCAACAGATGTTATTTTTAGGGATAGAAAAGATCGGTCAGTCCTAAATGGCTACCCATTGCACTCGGTGGGCATGACATGGTATGTGGGAAGGAGAAGTAGAAATGTAGGGTAAGATAAACTGCCTTTTCACCAGGCTCTTCATTCTTCATTCTCTGTCTGTTGATTGATCCACTGATCGAGCCACTACTTACACTGTAAACTCTTTGAATCAAAGGCCGTTATGTTTGTACTCTAGCCAGAACAATGAGACAGAAGGCTCTAGACACAATCACAATAATGTTACTAGTAATTGATATAGAACTGTTAGGTAGTGACCTCCCATCATTATCATCAATGAACCAGAAAGTAGAAAGTCCTGCCATATCTATCCTTTGGGCCTGCCATGCTCACATAATTAATATTTTCTCAGAGAAACTCCTAAAAGACCAAGAGCAGAACCTGCTGTCATCATTTTAATGGAAGACCAATGCATATGGAGTTCTCACTGATTAAAGACATAACTATTCTTCTGTCTCATGGCAAGACAGCTGATTCACAGTGTTCAAACCAAGTCCAGATTAGTGAGCCAGTGACTAGCACATAACAATTGATTAGGTAGCTAAAAAGTTTATCATTGATTAGTTACTGCTATCTGTCAGAAACTGAAGGGTAGACGCAGCTCTAGGACTTTAGAATAGTGGGTGTGATGTGTGGAAAAAGTTTGCAGGACGAAAAAGAAATGCTTTATTGCCTCCCTTTTCAGAAATAAATCTGATTTATTTTCAAACATATTCTCTACATTGGCTACTTTCCCTATTAAATTGCACGTGTTCACTAACTTTTGCATAAATGTTAGACTATCCATTGTCAGTCTCAACTTCCTTAGTCCCTTTTCATAATTTTTAAGGATTTCTATTCAGTCCCCTTATGGACTCCTCAGGTGGATGGGAATTTCCAGATGTGGGTGGCATTGGGCCAGGGTCGAGCTGTGCACATGCTATTTGGAACACTGCAATAAGTTTTAATCTTATTAAAACTCTTTGAAGAGATTTGAATCTAGATGAGACTATGGCTGAGGAACCAGGGGACATAAGTGCTTCTTATAACTTTTAAAAATACATTTGTTAAATGTAAGGAGCTCTGAGTTTGCAACTTCTGAACTTGATAAGAACATAAGAAAGGCCGTACTGGGTCAGACCAAAGGTCCATCTAGCCCAGTATCCTGTCTACCAATAGCGGCCAATGTCAGGTGCCCCGGAGTGAGTGAACCTAACAGGTAAAGATCAAGTGATCTCTCTCCTGCCATCCATCACCCCCCTCTGACAAACAGAGGCTAGGGACACCATTCCTTACCCAGCCTGGCTAATAGCCATTAATGGACTTAGCCTCCATGAATTTATCCATTTCTCTTTTAAACCCTGTTATAGTCCTAGCCTTCACAGCCGCCTCAGGCAAGGAGTTCCACAGGTTGACTGTGCACTGTGTGAAGAAGAACTTCCTTTTATTTGTTGTAAACCTGCTGCCCACTAATTTCAATGGGTGGCCCCTAGTTCTTCTGCTATGGGAACAAGTAAATAACTTTTCCTTATTCACTTTCTCCACACCACTCATAATTTTATATACCTCTATCATATCCCCCCTTAGTCTCCTCTTTTCCAAGCTAAAAAGTCCTAGCCTCTTTACTCTCTCCTCATATGGGACCCGTTCCAATCCCCTAATCATTTTAGTTGCCCTTCTCTGAACCTTTTCTAATGTCAGTATATCCTTTTTGAGATGGAGACCACATTTATACACAGTATTCAAGATGTGGGCGCACCATGGATTTGTATAAGGGCAATAAGATATTCTCCGTCTTATTTTCTATCCCTTTGTTAATGATTCCTAACATCCTGTTTGCTTTTTTGACTGCCGCTGCACACTGCATGGACATCTTCAGAGAACTATCCACGATGACTCCAAGATCTTTTTCCTGATTAGTTGTAGCTAAATTAGCCCCCATCAGATTGTACGTATAGTTGTGGTTATTTTTTCCAAAGTGCATTACTTTACATTTATCCACATTAAATTTCATTTGCCATTTTGTTGCCCAATCATTTAGTTTCATGAGATCTTTTTGAAGTTCTTCACAGTCTGCTTGGTTCTTAACTATTTTTAGTATCATCTGCAAACTTTGCCACCTCACTGTTTACCCCTTCCTCCAAATCATTGATGAATAAGTTGAATAGGATTGGTCCTAGGACTGACCCTTGGGGAACACCACTAGTTACCCCTCTCCATTCTGAAAATTTACCATTTATTCCTACCCTTTGATCCCTGTCTTTTAACCAGTTTTCAATCCATGAAAGGATCTTCCCTCTTATCCCATGGCAACTTAATTTATGTAAGAGCCTTTGGTGAGGGACCTTGTCAAAGGCTTTCTGGAAATCTAAGTACATTATGTCCCCTGGATCCCCCTTGTCCACATGTCTGTTGACCCCTTCAAAGAACTCTAATAGATTAGTAAGACATGATTTCCCTTTACAGAAACCATGCTGACTTTTGCCCAACAATTTATGTTCTTCTATGTGCCTGACAATTTTATTCTTTACTATTGTTTCAACTAATTTGCCCGGTACGGACGTTAGACTTACCAGTCTGTAGTTGCCAGGATCACCTCTAGAGCCCTTTTTAAATATTGGCGTTACATTAGCTATCTTCCAGTCATTGGGTACAGAAACTGATTTAAAGGACAGGTTGCAAACCCTAGTTAATAGTTCCGCAATTTCACATTTGAGTATTTTCAGAACTCTTGGGTGAATGCCATCTGGTCCCGGTGACTTGTTACAGTTAAGTTTATCAATTAGTTCCAAAACCTCCTCTAGTGACACTTCAATCTGTGACAATTCCTCAGATTTGTCACTTACAAAAGACGGCTCAGGTTTGGGAATCTCCCTAATGTCCTCAGCCGTGAAGACCGAAGCAAAGAATTCATTTAGTTTCTCCGCAATGACTTTATCATCTTTAAGTGGTCCTTTTGTATCTCTATCATCCAGGGGCCCCACTGGTTGTTTGGCAGGCTTCCTGCTTCTGACATATTTAAAAAACATTTTATTATTACGTTTTGAGTTTCTGGCTAGCTGTTCTTCAAATTCCATTTTGACTTTTCTTATTACATTTTTACGCTTAATTTGGCAGTGTTTATGCTCCTCTCTAGTTACCTAAGTAGGATTTGACTTCCGCTTTTTAAAAGATGCCTTTTTATCCCTCACTGCTTCTTTTACATGGTTTTTAAGCCACAGTGGCTCTTTTTTAGTTCTTTGACTTTGTTTTTTAATTTGGGGTATACATTTAAGTTGGGCCTCTATTATGGTGTCTTTGAAAAGTGTCCATGCAGCTTGCAGGGATTTCACTTTAGTCACTTTACCTATTAATTTCCGTTTAACTAACCCCCTCATTTTTGCATAGTTCCCCTTCCTGAAATTAAATGCTACAGTGTTGGGCTGCTGCGGTTTTGTTTCCAGCATGGGAATGTTAAATGTTGTTATATTATGATCACTATTCCCAAGCAGTCCTGTTATAGTTACCTCTTGGACCAGCTCTTGCGCTCCACTTAGGACTAAATCAAGAGTTGCCTCTCCCCTTGTGGGTTCCTGTACCAGCAGCTTTTAAAGAAGCAGTCATTTAAAGTATCGAGGAATTTGGTCTCTGCATTTCGTCCTGAGGTGACATGTACCCAGTCAATATGGGTACATATTGACTGGGTACATGATAGTTTGTGCTTAGTCAATTATTTCCCTACAAGTTTACCATTGTCTGGTGAATTCTTAAAGTGCTTTTTCGCTCTCTTAAGATGCCAACTCTTGTATTTTTTCTGGTAATAACCACATTACAATTATTTCCTTGCATACATTCATTCTACTTTGTAGACCATATTTGTGAGGTGTAGTCTGTTAAGAGCATTTAGAGAGAGGTTTTATATTAAACCAAGAAAAAGTATTAGGACTCTCTTTCTCATTTTCAGGAGATGCCAGATACCCATTGCTCGGCCAGCCACTGCAATATAACCCTCCCCCTTTATTACATGGACATGTAACAGGCCAACAGGTATGAACAAGTGCCAACTCCTGGGCATGTCTACACCATGTTAGTCTGTATCACTTGGGCTGTAAATTCTAATGCAGTGGTTTTCAATCTGTGGTCCATGGACCCTGGGGATATGCAGACTATGTCTAAGGGGTCTAAAGTTGTAATTCCCATAGAACAGTAGTTTTCAACCTGTAGTCTGTGGGGTAAATGGGGTCAGGGTGCAGGGGCTTGCTCTGCTAGACCAGCACTCCAGCCAGGGAACAAGGTGGGGGCGCAAGGTGGAGGTGTGGGGGCCTGCTTCTTCTGCCCAGCGCTCCAGCTGGGGTGTGAAGTGAGGATGCGGAGGCTTGCTCTGCCCACCTGCCTGGCACTCCAGCCAGGGAGGTTGGGCAGGTCAGGGTGTGGGGTTGCCCATGTTTTCAGGGCCTTTGGGCGCAGGCCCTGTTGGCTCAGTGGCTAATCCACCACTGTCATTATACTGTATTAAGCCCATACATATAATACCAATTACCATGGTATGTATTACACCTTATATATAATGTGTGTGTGTGTGCGTGTATGTATTGGCTAACGTGCTACTTTCACCTTTGCCTCCTATTTGCCCTCGTACCAGGGACTGAACATGCTTTTGTGCAACAGTGCTAGGCCCCAGGAATGACACTGGACCCAGAAATCTACCCTCTTCTGCACTATCCTAGTGTAGCAAACTAACTACAGCACTCGCAGACAGTCCTTCATAACTTGTAACCCTTTTACTTGTAACTTTTAATATTACAAATGTAATCATTCTAACCATGTGATGTTTGTCTGAGCTCAGTGTCAGCCTGGACACAGACATGGAAACAGAGGAAGGAGACCAGCTAAGAAGGCCGCTTCAGCAGATCTTGGTGCAGGGGAACCAGGTATATAATTGTTGGGTGACGCTGCACTCCGAGAGAACTGTTGAATCAAAAACTGAAGCCATGAGAAAGCATTATTCTAACTGAATTATTCAGACCTGTGTAGGGGAACGGGACTGTGACATCTGATGCAGAACTGGATATGTGATAGAGAGGACTGGAAATTAATGGGGGTCTACACATGGGATGCAGGAGAATAGGAGTTGTCTGTGTTGGTGCTGTGTATGTGTGTAGGAAAGTCAGAGGGGTCCCAGCAGAGAGGAGGTAGTCTGGGGTCGTAGGGATTTCAACAGTGGAAAAGGCTGTCTATAAGGGTGTAATGTTTGGAAAATATCTATGCAGAGTGCAGCAAAACAGTGTGCATGGATGTTAGTGGTGGGTGAGAGGTGTCTGTAGGAGTTTGTTACATGGGGTCTCTTGAATGTGTAGCAGTATGGAAGGTGCTTGTAGGGGTACAGTAATGACAATGGATATCTGTTTGGAAGCATGGGGGTTGTGTGAAGGGTTTGCAGGAAAATGGATGTCTATGTGATGGCATTGTCTGTATGTGAGACTTGCAACAGAATGGGTGTGGCGGGGGGGGGGGGGGGCAGCTGCACAAGTGCCAAAGGGAAACAGAGCTCCAACGTATGAAAGTTAGTACAATTAATGAGGGACATAAAGTAGGAGAGGGAGGGATGAAGAGTATAAAAGGGAAGGAAGGTGAAGTGTGAATGAATGAACAGTAATTGGGTAAAGAAGGACAGTAAACTCAGAAAAGATGGGAATGAAGGGAAAGAAGAAACTATTAATCAAAAAAAATTAGAGCAGAAGAGAGAACCAGAATAAACAGTAGATAGAGAAAAACATAGAAAAGAGAAGGGAAAAGAAAACCAAGGGAGACAGTGTAAGTCAGATTATTTAATATAAAAGTTAATACCAAAATATTTGTAAATTAATGTTTAATACAATACAAAATTCTTCCATAACTGCCATTGTTACCAGAACTATGAATGTAATATATGATCTAAATTCATTCCTCATTAATTTTTATTTTATTTTTTTTACACATAAATCAGAACATAGCATTTGTTGCCAATAAATATGATGGGTGGAACAAAGGTACAACCTCTCTCCACTGTGCAGACTATAAGCAACAAGTGCTATCCAATAAATGGGGCAGGGCATGGCCAGAATGCTATGACTGTGTTCCATGGACTGTTCAAAATCTATTTATTTGTTGGCTTTCTAGCTAGGTCCTGAAAGGAAATTTTGGAGGAGAGTTCATTTTGACTGGACAAGGTCAGATGCACCAGGGGGAAACTAACCTCCTCCTCCCCTGCTTGGCATTATTTGCTCTTTGACAACACGTATAGATCTAGTTCTGATTGTGACACCTTGAACAAATCGTTTAAGTGCCTCAGTTTATCTATATGTTAAGTGAGTGCTGTGAGGTTTAATTTTTGAATCATCTGAAATCATTTTGAAATCCACAGATAAATGATTTTATTGTGATGGCAAAGAATTATGTTTTGTGTATTACCTCCAACTCTCTTCATGGATCAATGAATACAGAAGGGAGCTGGGCTGCTTTCCTTAGGAAGTCTCCTCCATGAAAGGAGATGTACAAAGCTGTTTTCTCCTGTAAATTTTACATTGCTGTGAGTGACGCAAGTCACGGTTCTCACTATTCCATATTTTCATTGCAACCATATTTTTTATCCCATTAATAAATCATCCAAGTGTTAGTCTTAAGTCCTCAGTTCTGCAGCAGAACTAGGGTAAGGGCTTGTCTGCATGAACATTTAGTTAGCAGCAAGCTGGGGTGTGAATCTACCCTGCACTAACTGTCCTTAGGGAGCCTGCTGACACACACAAACAGTTACTGTGCTTTGATCTACCCTACTTTGAAATGGCAGGGTATGCATTAGCAGGGTTGCTAGGGGCAGCAGGGTGGAATAGACTCACACCCCATCTAGCTGCAAACTAAATGTTCATATAAGATAAAACCTTATTAATTATGTAGCACCTTGTACTACTTTTTAGCCTGTGTGCTTAACTCCAGTTGAACGCACTTGGAACTTTGTGACATTGAACATCAAAACTACTAAAGACTTTTTAAAAATAGTAGAAGCAGAATGTATGTTTGTTTGAACAGAGTTAATTTCACATCTAATGTAATTTTCACATCTAATGCAACTTCACTATTTTATGTAAGATCGAATCCTTGTTAAATGTAATGACAGTTTTAATTCTACATATTTCTTGTTTCAGTTGTTGGAAAAGTCTTAGAAATTACGGAACTGCCAGAAGGAATAACTCGTATAGAAGCTGAAAAACTATTTGGAGAACTTTTTAAAGTTGGTGCCAAGATTCGGTGGCTAAGGAATCCCCAGTGTCTACAGACACAACAGCAACACCAACACCGTTATTGTGGCAGTGGAGATAGTAATGTGAACACTGAACCCTCCAAACCTAGTGACTTGGCCTCCACATATACAGTTCTAGCTACGTTCCCTACAATGTCAGCAGCCCAAAATGCACTGAAGAAACAAAGTAACTCAGCTAACAAGTTTAGGCTGAGAACAAGCAAGAAGCACTATGAGTTTCATATTCTGGAAAGGGCTAGTTCTCAGTAGCAGCTACATTGTTGGACATTCAGCCTTTATTAGTTCCATGTCCTTTTCTCTACTTGATTGGCTTGATGTTATGGGGTTTCTGTTCTCTTCATAGAGACTCCTGGGATGTGTTCTCATATGACATTATAGCCTTGGAAGGATAACCCAGTGATCCAGCAAGAAGAAAAATAGATATAAAATTAATCCCAGACAACCGTAAGAATCCATTCTGACAAGATACAGAGAAGCAGCTTTCTATGAGGATTGCTGTTAAAATGCCCCTTACTTTTATAATAGTTTTGTTTTATATTTCTGAATTCTTGTATCAGATCCAAATCTCTATTGTACAGCAAGCTTTTGTTCATAATGAATATCCATATTCAGATCTGTATTTTGTAATCCCTTTTCACAGCCAGCACACAGCTGTCCATTTTAGGGTAGACGGCTTGGGGTGGATTGAGGTGAGGGGAGGGAGAATATCAAGAAATTACACTTTTTTTCCTAGCCAACTACGCAAAAGTCTCCAATTAACATATTTCTCTTCCCCTGTTTCTTTTTCAAATAAAGCAGTTTCAATAACTTCTGAACTCCATACGCAGTCCTTTCAAGATTCACTCAGTGTGAAAGAGAACTACCAATAAATTATATTCTCGAACTCATTTCTAATCAAACAGGTTAGCATAAGAATTAAAGTGGAATATGAATATGTATAAACTACAAAGACTGTTCATTGAAGCCAATTTGTTTTTAGTAAAAGGGTGAAGACACTAAAATATATCTCCCCAAATTACAAAATGTTTGCACTTTGTGTTTCCACCAGTATAAATCTTTTTCTTTCTTTGCACTCTAGGATAACTGTTAAATAAGTGCTGGACCCTTCTAAAGTCATTTAAATATGTTTTCATCATTTGCAGAGGATCACTGGACATCAGAGGTTTCATTGCACATACAAACAAAATCTTTTTTCAATTTCTGTGTAATTTGCAAGGCTGTACAATGTGTGCTGATGCAAGCCTTTTTTTCAGTTCAAGAAAATAAATGTTTACAAATACAAACTTTTTCCAGTGCATTTGTTTAAACTATAGGATTGTTTGAAACATAAGTGAATCCATATTATGCCATTTTCCAAGTTTTCCTCCTATTTAGAGAACAGAGTTTAACAGAACTTAGCTTACAACTTGCCTAACGAGAGCCAGACCAAAAAAAATTACCTTTTGCCCAAATCTACTCTCCTGTCTATGATGTGCTTAATTTTTAAGACTTGGTGCATTTTTTAAGACTTTAGAGAAAGCAAATCTTACAGCATTGCACATACTTTATATACAATCACTGTTCTTTTCATCTTTGGATATAGGTATGTGCTGCTATCACAAATCATAGATGAGGAAGGCTTTTAGTGGGATTTTAAATGAGGATATGATGATGGGTTTATTAATATGATGCAGACAGGAACTTCCTTTATGACTTTGGGAGATGATGCCATGGGACACAGTTGGCCAAGTAAATAGAAAGCTGGTTACAGCTGTGTCTATATTTTTTTTTAAAAAAAAAAAGCTACCGCTTCTCCATAGTATTTTTTCTAATGAATACATGTGCCTGGCAAAGCCTCACAGCATTTCCACATAGATTTTATAATCACAAATTCAGACATAAACAGATAGTGTCAAGTCAAGACACGTGCCAAAAAATAGCAAATAGAATTTAAACCCCACCCCTTGTATGCTAATACTGTGACTGTCCACAAGAGGTCAGATTCATTTATGTAGGAGATCATGCCAGCATATTTGAAGATTCTGGTTATGGCCTCCAAGTATCTGCCAAACTGCATAGGCAAGTTTTCCCACATTACAATAAAAAATGGCCTTTAGAATAGGACCAGAAAAAATTTAACTTGTATCTAAACTGTTTCCTGAAAGTGTTTTCTTGACATTTTTTGAGCGTGCCCAAATGGCCTTGATGTCCAAACCCTATTTACTTCCCCTGTGAAGAGAGATTGAAAAGAGAAGTAAGCCATAGGAAGAGCGGCTGATCTGCTTAATGATTGGTGGCTACGCTCCACAAAGGAGGACAGTCAAAACCCTACTCTCCTGGACGCTGCAGGATGTAGCATTCCTGCAGGTCTTTAGGACATTCAGCAGCATCACTGGGCTTCTACAACATGCAGGTCTGCAAATTAATTCCAAGGCATGGATCAGGCATTGGTGTGCACATGGGAACTTAATTCTGTCAAACTGAGAGAAGAATTAATTGAGCTTGAGGTATAAAATGAGATGCTTATTCACCAACCTATAAACCAAACATCTGTACCCAAGATGAAATAATGAATTGTGTACGCTTTCATGTTTCTGTACTCAATTATTCCTGAAAATGTCACATTTACCATGTAGATTGTTTTGAGCAGTCTGCTGCATGCTATAATTAATCTTGTGGGAACTTGTTTGGTTGTAGGCTTATTTTTCTCTCCATATGTGTTGTGGACCTATGCACAGGAGATGGTCTGTATTCATAATTAATGCAATTGATTTCCATTATAAAGTCCAGTTTTAGCTGTAACATATTTGCTTAGAAAATCAGTTTGATCTGGAAGGTGTTGCATTTTGTCCTAAAACCAAGGAGGATGTGTACGTAAAGTTTGAAGGAAACTGGTGAAATCACTTTTTCATTACATGTAATTAAAAATCACCTTGATCTGAAATTTTTTTTTACTCTTTCTTAAGTTTCCATCATTTCTTGTGCCAACCTTGTCAACATTCCCACAGTTAAATCTCCCAGAAGTGCTGGTTATATCTGAAGGAATTCCTTCACAATTAAGCAAAAAAACTTTGCATAAATAATTGTAATTCCAACATTGGCTCAGTCCCTCTGACATCAGTGGGAGATTTTTGTCATTGATTTCAGTAGAGTAAGATCAGGCATTATCATCAAGATTTTCGAAGTGACTTGTGATTTTTGATGGCCTTGATTTTTGACTGCCCAGCTTCTGAAGCCTTTTTTAAAGGACCTGATTTTCATCACTTTCTGAAAATCAAGCTGGTTTAAGTTCTGATTGGACACCAAAAATTGCTAATCAGTTTTGAAAATTTTGATCTGTGTGTGAATTTTACCCCCTGCTAGCTGAGTGAAAATTAGAACGATTACAATGGTCCTTCTATAGTTAATAGGAGCCTTCTTTTAGCTCAAGCAACAGAGCGCTGTTTAGAGTTGTAAGAGCTGAGTTCTAGGTTTTGGCTCTGTAGATTTGGGGTTTATTATGGAGAGATGGTAGTCTCTCATTAATTAAAGGCTTATTTTGATCCTTCTTGTAACTCCTTGGTTTTTCTGGTCATGTTCGATTATTATTAAAGATCCTTGGCTTGAGGATCTGTTCTTGCTTTGCTGCAAGAAATATCCAAAAAGCATGGAAGTGCTTGATTTGGTCCCAGAAGACACTCGTTTTAGTTGATTTCTCCTTTTAAAAACAGTTCTGTTAAGTTAATGGTGTCTTCCTCATTTGAGCCTTGTGCCTTCCAGCATCCCATGCAACAGTAACAAATTGTTCCTGTAGCTCTGAAGAATTTGAATGTCAGATACGATTAATGCTGCAAATCCCAGAGCTAGACAGGAAAAGCCGTAGGTTGCTGATCATAATCATGTGTGCTCTAAAACTGATCTAAAGTTGTGTAAAAGAAGTCTCAGTGAAAGAAGGTTGCACGTGATGCTTAAAAGTAAGCTGACATTAAGTGTATGGTGTGGTGGTTTCGAGCCTGAGACACCCTAAGTGTAGCGATTTGCAGACTGTCTACGATTTCCAAAGAGCTCTGCAGCTGTATTTGAAATTTTTTAGGGGGCTGCAAATCGGGGGGGGGGCGTGGGGGGGCTGAAAACCCCGCTGAGGGTGCCATGGCTGTATATAGACTTCTACAGAGCGAAGGTAAATTCTCCTACTCCAGGGACCTTAGACTCGGAGAACACAATGAACAGCGCCAACAGCCCCTGCTGCCAGCCCTGGCCCAGTGAAAACATTCCCCGGAGGAACAGGGAAACTGTCCGTGTGAGTGGGGGCGGTACAGACACCGCCTCTCCCTACCCCCCACCCCCGGCCTGCTGGCCACGGTACCGCAACCTGGGGCCACTGGTGGGGGACGGACTGTGACGATCTCAGCCGGCGATAACACCGGCCCCTTGCGCATGTGGCCGGAGCCACCCGCCCTTGGGTCTCGTCGCTGCCCCCAGGCCGAGGCCGGCCAGTTCCTCCCCGCACCCCCGCCCCTGAACGGCGCGCGGCGGGGAAGGGAAAGCCCAGGGCGGGGACGATCTTCCCACAGGCGCGAAGGGGGAGCGCAGGCTGTGGAGAAGGGCCCGGCCCACGATATAGGTCGCACCCCCGGCGCGGCCGGGCAGGGCTGTTCTAGCCCTGGCCCGCCCGCCGTTCTTTCCTCGCACCGGGCCTGGAGCCCAGCCCAGCCCCCCAGCCTCGCCGGCCGCTCACGGCTCCTCCATCTCCCACATTCCCACGAATTTTTTGCGGCTACCCCCACCGGCGCCCTGGCGCCTCTCTTCCTAACGTGGTGAATCTGCCGCACGCACACCCGACCTGCGTTATCTGTCACTCGCAAGTGGGGGGAGGCGAGAGGAATGTGCAAGCGGGAAATCGCAGCTGGCTTTACCCTACCGCGGCCCTGCTCATTAGGCAGCGCATGCGCCCTGGGGGAGTTGGGAGCGGTTAGTCACCGTTTGACAGCGAGGCTGTAGTTTCGTGGCGCATGCGCATCGCGAGGGTGGACGGCTGGGGGTCCGGGTCCAGGGAGCGGGGGCCTAGGGGGCACCATGCTGTGGTTCCGCGGCACCATCCCGGCCGCCATCGCCGCCGCCAAGCAGCAGAGCTCGGTCTTCGTGGTGTTCGTGTCAGGTACAACCGGCAGCGGGCCTAGGGGAGCAGGAACAGGGCCTAGGGGAGCCTGGGCTCCGGCCGCAGGACATAGTCCCCGGGCAGCCCCTGTGCTGGCAGGTCCCGGAGAGCCCCCTGTAGAACCGCCTGTGCGGCCCCCAAACGCCCTACACCGCCCCTTGTAGTCCCCTGTGTCACTCCGTGCGGCCCCCAAACGCCCTAGACCGCCCCTTGTAGTCCCCTGTGTCACTCCGTGCGGCCTCCAAACCCCCTAGACCGCCCCTTCTAGTCCCCTGTGTCACTCCGTGCGGCCTCCAAACCCCCTAGACCGCCCCTTCTAGTCCCCTGTGTCACTCCGTGCGGCCTCCAAACCCCCTAAACCGCCCCTTCTAGTCCCCTGTGTCACTCCGTGCGGCCTCCAAACCCCCTAGACCGTCACTTGTAGTCTCCCGTGTCACTCCGTGCTGCCCCAGGCAGGCCCCCAAACCCCGTAAACCGTCTCCTCTTCCTCTATAGTCCCCCGTGTCACTCCTTGCGGCCCAGGCGGCCCCCAAACCCCCTAGACCGTCTCCTCTTCCTCTATAGTCCCTTGTGTCACTCCGT